>OX403592.1:1874746-2499661 GCA_948107665.1 Lomographa bimaculata | reverse complement strand
AGGAGAGAAATATGTTTTGAGCTGGGTTTGTTGCCGATATTAGCCACAACAGGGATATGGGCGTCAGATCTTGCCGGTTTTATAATAGTATCGGAAGATATTTCTAAAGGCCGCTTTTTTATTTCTGGTAAAGAAGCAGAAGATATGTTTTTTTCTGGAGGAACTACAGGAACCATTGGCAATTTTAGTTTTTCAATAGGCTTCACTACAGGAGCCGTTATCAAATGAGCTACCTTTCCTGGAATGCTTTCTATTGGTATCGGAATAGAATTTACCAAATCTTTTGTAGATGTTGCATTCAGTTTGGGTGTTGGCAATGCCGCTTTGTCCACATACCGCAATTCAGTTGCATGCACGATAGCAGAATTTCCTGGTGCAATTTCCTTTGGCAGCATCACCGTAGGCTCCACAACGGAGCTTGTCGCAATATCTATCGGTTTAACTGTTGGCGACGTAGCAGAATGAGGCGTCCTGTCTGACGGCTTTACGATTGGCATCGCCAGAGAATATACAACTTTTTCTGGAGGTCTCGAGTCCGTCAATATAGGTAGCACAGCTGCATTTTGTAGAGGTATGGCTTCAGGCACAGATGGTCTTTGTGGATTTTTTTCAAACAGTTTGACATCTGGCGCCATAACTGGCTTTGCTGTTTTATCGAATGACTTCGAATTTGGTACTTTTTCAATGCTTTTTAATTGTGTAACAGAGACAGAATGAACTTTTTGTTCTGAAGAGATCCTTCCTGCTGCATATAAAGGACGCGAATCTTTTTCGGTAGGGTGCGGTAAAGGCTCAGTAGAAAGCGCTTCAACGTTCACAGGTGGCTTTACTTTAGCTACCGGTATAGATGTTGACTTTTTCTCCGTCCGCATTTCTTCATTCTCCGTCCGCATTCCTTCAGGAGTTGAAACAGACTGTTTATCGGCTGACTGCACCGTAGACTCGGGTACAGATGATTTTGAAATTATATCTGAAGACTTTAATTGAGGTGCAGACGGTAAAGGCACTGAAGTGGAAATTTCGGTTGTTTTTTCTTCAACTTTAGCATAACTATTTACTTTGAAAGGCATACTACTGGTGCTATCTACTTGATCTATAGTCTCAATTTCTTGTTGGACAAGTACTGTTTTTGAATTAGGCATGTCAATTTTTGTCTGATCTTTTGTGATCTTATCACTGATATCTTCCTCGTCTCCCTGTGTTTTACCTGTTGACGTTGTTAAACGAACGTTTTCTACAATACCGTCCATACAAGATACTTGACTATTTACCGTAGACGAATTTCTAACAAGATTTGTTGATGTACTTGATACATCTGAAACAGAATCAAAAGCAACAATTTTTGCATTTTCGCTAGGAGTATCCAAAGTGTGTAGTTCACCTATGTCATTAGGAATAATTTTGTCCTTGTCACAATCTTGTGTCTCATCTTCTTTGATTACGCTTTCTACAGAACTTTTTTCACTTTTACATTTGACTGCATCTTCATCAATTTTGCTGTTCACGTTTTGGTCAGTCGCAGAGATAGATGTTGTACTTGTGTCATTTGTCATAGGCGGTTGAGCAACAGCAGAATTGGTTACTTTTGGAACAGCCACATCACCATTGTTGTTATTTATTGGTGGATCTTCTGTCTCTACCCCATCATAGGCCACAATTGCAGTTGGTTCTTGATTGCTTGACTTAATTGGTAGATTAGATTTTGAATCTTTAGACTCGCTCTTGATGTCTAGTTTTTCAATAGTCTCTTCAGCTTTAGGGGAGTCTTTACTAGATTTGTTATCCACATTTGGTTCAATTTCTTTATTTTTATCATCAACTAATTTAATCTCATTTTTGTCATTAGTATTTTCAATATTTTTCCCGACAGCAATGTGTTTAGGAGCGCCTTCAGTAGATTTGATGTTCTCTATTTCTTTATCTTTTCCTAAAGATTCTGTAGATTTCTGCTTGATATTGTCTGTGTGAACCTCTATAGTCTTCTTCACATTATCAGAGTGCCGATTAGGATCCAACTGCAAATCGACCATTGTTTTTGTGAGAGGCTTGCCTTCCTTATTAGGAGTTGAATGAAATGTCATTGGTGTGAAACTCCCTACAACAGGCGACTTTCGTGACTCACTAAACTTCATCCTCCCATTGACGTTGACATCAGCTTTAGGTTCAGCTGAAGATTCTTTCTCTTCCCTAACTTTTTCACTTGACGTAGATGCAACTGGTTCCATTGGGAATCCTTTTGACGTAGATGCACCAACATTAACATCATTTGCTGATGAGTTGCTCGTAACTTTATTGCTTTCTACGATAGGCACATTGGGAGTGTTGTTATCCACCGGATTCTCTTCATTTGATGGCTGAAAATTAAAGAATAAACCAGTTAATTTTAGTATTATACTAATAGCTAGTACCTATGTCTAAATGCCTTTTAGCTGTGCATTCGAGTGGTGATCTGAATTAAATCATGAGAATATGTTACGATATATCAACAAAATTTTCAAGAATCAAGTTCCGAAAGCACGAGAACTAAATTTGGCAGAGTCGTGACTTCAAGGAATCCATCCAACCCAACCATACCTGCTTACTATTTCTCTGATAGGCTTTCGTTTGACAACTAACCTGATGCTTTAATCATGTTAGTCTAAAACTTAATTTAGAAAAAAATGGTATATAACAAATTAACACATTGAACTGCCCGCAGGCGCAGTTTGGTGCATGTCCTTCTAAGCAGTGGGTATCGGTTTGATCGTCGTGTTTAATACCTAGTATGAAAGCATTGATTATTATAATATTTCTGTATATTACGACTAGCTATCTCACGCAGGTAGGGTAGCCAGCTATTTACCGGTTCCCCGACAACCAATTGGTGCATCTGCCTTTTTTTACTGTGTATCTTGGGTTCAATTTCCAGCAGAAGCAAAAATCTTGTGAAATGTGATTGTGTGTGTGATGTAAATATTTCTAGCACCCACTACAAAAGTCTTTGAACTTAGTATGTATTATGTATGGGGCTGTGAGTGTGAATGCGTTTGTTTGTTTAATATATGAGTATCACTGTGTCAAGGCATTTCTAGTTTAGTAGCATTTCTTTCAACAACTATGAATGTTTAATATTGCCTCACTGAAATGATTTGCACATCATTAGAAGGTAAAGAATTTATTATGTACCTACTACAGACCCAATGGGAAACCAGCACTCTTAACAGCTAGCATGCTGTGTTAGGTCAAGTATACACTACTATTATAATTTTTTTTATTTTAATTTGATTGCTTGGAAGAGGGCTTTGTCGCTGAGCGACCACATCGCCCAATCAGAAATAAAAACATAAACATAACGACAAAACAAAAACTTCGTATAACTGGTATAAAACGATTAACTTCAAATTATGACGTATACGTGGATTGACCAAGCTAGTTTTCAATTTGTAAGGAACGGATTTATTAATAATATTTCAAAAGCCAATGCGGGCGAAGCCGCGGGGTACAACTAGTACTTACTATATAAAAAATATTTTTTACAAAAAAAAGTACAAATACATTTTTAAGAAAAAAGGGTGTGTTCACCTTCTGCTGGGGGCATTGGTGGGAACACAAGTTTTGTCTTCAAGGGAAAGTGTTTCTGGTTCTAAATGAGACTGTGTGCGTAATGTGTGTCGTCCACAACACAAATCATAGAACTTAGCGTGGGGCTGTAAGTATGAGAGCGTTTATGTTTATAATATTCACTGAAAGCCAGTGGAAGCTCAAGTAAAGCTGCCTTATGAGGTCTACTTACTCTACAACTGTGTCGTCGTAGTCAGACCCCTCTCTCTTAAAGTGCACCTTACTAACATCCGAGGTTTGGACTCAAAGTTAGTCGCGATACACACGAGCGAAAGCAACAAACCAAATCTCTCATTCCTCACAGAGACGCAGATAGCGTGTCCATCTCACGTGGCGTATCTTTCTTACCCAGGGTACTCCCTGGAGCACAATTTCAAACCCCGTGCGGGAGTGTGCATGTACGCCCGTGACGACATAATAATATGCTATCAGCATCTCCGATATCTAAAAGACTCTCATTTCTCAGTGCTATGGGTTTTGGTGGTGTGCCATGGAGAAACTTCTTTATGCTTGTGTCTTCCGATCGCACAGCGGAGATAAGGACACGTCTAGGCTCATAGAATACCTTAGTGAGACGGCGAATGCCGGTCAGCAAAAATTTCCATCTTTCCAATTAGTGATACAGGGAGATTTTAACGCTCACTACCAGGAGTGGCTTTTCCCACACCAGTACACTGACCATGCTGGTAGAGAGACGCGAAAGCCTGCTTTAGCATTAGATCTCACCCAGCTCGTCCAAGGGGCAACTCGGGTTCTTGATGTTGACGGCCAAACAGCTAACTGCTTAGACCTACTGCTGACAACTGATCCAGACAGCTATGAGCTTCTGCTTCTCTACAGTGTCGATATCATCTCTCTCTCTGACCACTGTCTGGTGAAATCTGTATCTGGACTACTCACCACCCGATCCTAGCCCTAGAGGCACCCGGCGTGTGTCAGATACAAGTCAGATTGGGATGTGATACGCTCGTTCTATCCGTCTTATCCTTGGCGGCCTATTTGATTTTCTTCGGATGATCCTTCTGTATACGCGGATGCTGGGAGAGATGTGGTGCGTCAAGGGATGGAATATTTTATTCCATTCTCCGACGTACCAATGTCAGGCAAATCTCAACCATGGTCATCAGCGCTGAGTGCAGACGTGCCGAAGCGCTGTGTACCTATCCTGGGTTGACGCTCAAAACCGCAAAGCCAAGGATATTTCAGTTAAGAAGAAAGCATTCAATAAGGCTGCTAATTCTTGCAAGAAAGCTCTACAGAAGGCTCAATATGACCACATTAGCCAAATAGGGAACAGACTAGCTTCGTATTCAGGGAGTAGTAAAGCGTTCTGGTCCTTGCCTAAAGCAGTTGAATCGAACTTCTGCCGCCCCTCTCTACCTCCACTACTGAAAACTAACGGTACACTGGCCCACAGTGCCAAGGAGAAAGCAAACATATTTGCCTATCTTTTGGTAGAATCGTCGTGTCTAGACATTGCAGGCAAAGAACCTCAAGTCTTTCATCAAGCGAAACATTTATATAACTCTCTTCCATCAGACTGAGGTTCGCAAAATGCTGTTAAATCTAGACGTGGACAAGGCCAGTGGGCCTAACGGGATACCAGCCATAGTACTTAAAAGATGTGGGCCGGAACTTACTCTTGTTCTAACACATCTGTTCCGCCTCTCTTTAAAAACTGGATTAGTGCCAAAATCTTGGAAGCAAGCTAATATGCAGACAGTGCCAAAAAAAGGTAAGTCGTGCCGACTCTATGGAACGTGTTCTGAACAACAGGTTCCTGGCATACCTAGAAGACAATGACCTACTCAGTGACCGTCAATATCGATTCCATCAAAACCATCAACAATCTTCTAGCGTATGCCACACACATCTGGAGTGAAGCCATCGAGAAACATGGAGAAGCACCTGCTGTCTTTCTAGATATCTCAGAGGCTTTTGACAGGGTTAAGCATGATTCTACTAATGTGATAAATCCGAAAGTTTGTGTGTAAGTGTGTGTGTTTGTTCCCTCTTCACTTCCTTGGGTATGCAGACGATAGTACAGTTGTTGAGAGTTATGTATCCAATGCACGAGCTAGTTGAGCACAAATCTAGTCACAAAGGGAGGCCATGGTTTTAAGACGGATTCCATTTAAACTGACTCTAATTTTCCGAGATGTATCCCTACCAGTTACCATCTCGAGTTACTTGGTATGACTTTAACTTCCAAGCTCAATTTCAGAACTTACATTGAGTCAAAATCTCAACTAGCCGCCAAATAGCTGAGAATCCTCACAAAAGTGAGACAATACTTCAGACCAGGACAGTGGCCCAATTTGTATCAAGCACATGTCCGCTCACGTATGGAGTACTGTTCTTATCTTTGGGACGGTTCAGCTAAATACCAGCTTGAAGCTCTTGATACCATTGAGCGAAAAGCCAAGAGGCTCATTGACAGCGAGCAGTTGGCCGATGTAAGACTTCAGAGCTTGGGACATCGGCGCAAGGTAGCTTGTCTCTCGGTATTTTATCAGATACATTTCGGAGATTTTCCAAGGAATTACACAATCTTCTTCCTCCATCCCCATTCTATCATCGAAACAAGAACACAAACTGCTAATCGGCACCGGTATATGGTAGATGTTTCACAAATCCGAACAAAGAGTTTTACTACTACCGCAAAGGTATAGGACACCTTGCCTGAGTCGGTGTTTACTCTGATCGGTATAATATGGGTGACTTCAAGTCACGAGTGAATAGGTATCTTCTAGACAAGCATGCTCCAGTATCGACCACATTTTCGCTTACCATCAGGTGAAATAGTGGTCAAACACTTGTATAAACAATATAAAAATAAATATATTGTTATACATTTTGATTATTATTTAAATCAAAAATTGTTTATTCACATGGGCCCAAAAGCGGCACTCATGAAAGTTAATGACTCAAATTTCCACTCCAAAACCTAACCAAACAATAATTTAACAATTATTATTAATAATGCAGAAACTTATTAACAAGGTGATGACATTGATCAACAGATCTGCACTAGGATTGTCCGTCTCAGGGAGACTATTTCTCTTCCAAACATTCTTAAAAAATATATAACATAACTAGCCGTGCCCCGCGGCTTCGCCCGCTTTAATCAAGTTAAAAAGTAGCCTATGTGTTAATCCTATGTATAAGCTATGTACATTCCAAATTTCATCCAAATCGGTTCAGCCGTTAAAGCGTGAAGAGGGAACAAACATACTTACACACTTACACACAAATTTTCGGATTTATAATATTAGTAGGATGATGCTGTTTTGAATAATGTGCGTTTGTGTGTGTGTGTGTGTGCACGCATGTTTAAATATAAGAAAATACAGCTGTCATTAATATTTTAGCTGTTTATCACCACACCCTAGTTACCCAAGAGTATTTTGTTTAGTATTAAGTCAAAATAGTGGAACCATCCTACAAATAATATAAATCTGAAAGCTTGTGTGTAAGTATGTTTGTTCACTCTTCATGCTTTAACGGCTGAACGGATTTGGATTAAATTTGGAATATCAATCGCTTATACCTAGGATTTATATACTACACATAGAGGTTACATTTTAACTTGATAATATCAGGCAAAGTCGCAGGGCATGGCTTTCTAGTTTTTAATATATTATACTTTATTAAGTACATAATACAGACTTGTATTTATAAACTTGTTTAACACTCACCCCTGCTTTCGAGACTTCTATCTCTATTTCTTCATAAACCTCTAAGTTTCCCTCAGCATTATCACTAAAAACAACAAGAATCTAATAAGACAAAATAAATATATACCAAAGAAAATTATTTAAAATAATTAAACGCAAGCAAAGCTTAAAAAAAACCGACTTCACCGCATTATCTTCGGAACTTTGATCCGATTAGAAGTACTAAACACACATTATTGACGATATTTCAAGAACTACTGATCCGATCTTGATCAAATTTAAATGGGACCAATTGGAAAGCAACATCTTTCAAACTAAAAATTTTCAAAATCGGTTCATGTGGAAAGAAGTTATGAGGTAACACTCATGAAAATGAAAAAAAAATTGTCGACTTGAGTAAATCCTCTTTTTTTGGGAAGTCAGTAAAGCAATACATTCTTTGATATAACTAAACACATTGTAGAATGGATTTATTAGGCAAAACAAGAAGATATTTTGGTCAATGACATTTGCCATAAAGACAAGTTAACAATACACTGAAGTTAATAGACATACATAACATACATAAAGAAGCTACATTTGCATATTCATTATGCATTTCACAAGTTATAGACTTACCGCACTTTGAGTAACTTATATCCATTTTGGGGGTCGTCACTGTTAATTTGAATGGCAGCTAGTTCCTCCTCTCCGTCTCTTCTATACAGATATAGTCCATTGCCAATGCCTACCGCATTCAAATTGATGCCATCGATTTGTAGCACGACTTCCATTTCTTCATTTGCTTCTGGTTGAACCACTGCAGGCCCGGCCTCAGGCTCTATTACAAGTATGTTGTCCCGTTCAGGTTCAATTTCTAAGACGGGTTGAGGCTCTACCACAGGTTCTGGGTCAAGTTCTAATTCAAGTTCAGGCTCTCCCTCTAGCTCAGGTTCAGGTTCAAGCTGTAATTGTTCCACCTGAAGTTCAGGCTGAGTCTCATGTGCAGGCACTGGCTTTGACTCTTTGGACCCATTCTCTGGCTCACGCTCAGGTGCATGCTCTGGCTTGGGCTCAGGCTCAACATTTTCAGACAGGTCTTCAACTCGTTCCGCATTATCATCCACTGCAACAGTGTCATCCTGCACAGCATTATCATCTATTACCAGCTCATCCCCATCAAACGAGTTATCGTTGCCCTCAAATATATTCTCACCACCCGATAGTATGTTGGCCGCATCTATTTGTCTACCAATATTGAAGTCTAGAATTTCTCTGTTGCCAATCGGAGACACATTGGATGTAGAAGTCAGCTCGGCATCGGGAGGGTCGGAATCGGCCGAAGTCGACGCCAGAGACTCATGCGAAATGTCGAAAGTGGAATCGGCGAATGAGAAGTACTTGGAGGAGGACTCGTTTGCAGACATGAAGGCCTCGCTCGGCGGCGACGTGGTATCCAGCGTGGAGTCGCCGGAACCGCTCGCTCCCGTGCCTCCCCGCAACTGGCTCACTCTATCCATTTCCACACTTCATCTGCTGTCAACACAAAAATATTTTGGCGACGCGTGAATAAAAGTTTCACCAATAGGATAGGAAGAAGTCAATTGAAAACATCTGAATATTGGACGATTAATTAGCACCTAGGTCAATAGCAAAGAACCAGAGAAACTTTTCTATCGAACGATACCGATACTGTGACACTTTTCTAAAGCGACGTATTACCAACCAAGACAATGTTCAACAATATAACTTCCAACTGTGATCTTTATTAAACAATTGCTATAATAACTTGTTGGTTTAGTTTAATAGCAGTAGTTTTGTAATAATTTTGGTAAAACAACACAACACATCATGGATTAAAGATGGACGCCAAATAGTAGCAATGTTGCCCTAGATTTTGCATGTCATTTAGCATATTTTTTGCGATATCAATTTTTGATGCAAAATAATTTCGAATCATAATAAATAAGTTACCCCAATTTGATAACGAATTGTGCTACTCGTAGATCCAAATCCAACTAAATAGCCACAATGCGAATGTGATCATGCATTTGATAAATATTTTCATTAAGCTGGGTATACACCGAGTTGCTATTTACTCCAATATTCTGTTTAATTTACTCGTGAGGCAATTCAATTGTGAGGGAATTCAAATGTGAGGTAATGCATTGTTATTGCATCTTACAATTTACGTAAAGCCGATTAGCCACGTTATTTAACAAAATTCGTTTATTTTGCTTACACCAAATAATTTTAGGGCGTATATGGCATGTCATACGGCACTTAAGCAAGGTCACCTAGAACGTGCGTATTGACTTTTAACCGACTTCAAAAATGGAGGACGTACTATTCAAGCCAAAACCATAATATAAGTGGTGAAGTCGGTTTTTAAGCCACTAGCATATGGAGTAAGGCCTGAGAAAAATACGGTGAAGCGCTTGCCGTATCGCTTGAAATTTCCAAGGCCTTTGACAGGATATGGCACTACAGCCTTATTGGCAACCTTCCTGTGTATGGTATACCTCCCGGTTTATGTGTTTGGATTTCTGATTTCTTGAGGGAAATATCGAGTCTAGTTGTCGTTGACCGCTGCTCGTCCGGTCTAATAGCAATAAATGCCGGGGTACATCAAGGGTCAGTTCTTTTGGCAACGCTCTTTTTGCTCCACACTAATGATCTGCTTAAGCCTAGTATGTTTGGGTGCACAGACGATAGCACTGTTGTCAAAAGATAAATATCCAATCCACGAGCTGGAGAGGTACCAGTCCAGTCACAAAGAGAGGATATGATCAGGCGATAGAACTCGAACTTGAAGGCCGTGTCCAAATGGGGCGAGCCAATTTGGTTCGATTGATGCGTCTAAAACACAGGCGTGTCTCTTCTCCGCCAAACGGAGACCTTTTCATCTGTCTCCAACCTTCCAAGATGTGCTAAAACCGTTAACTAACAAGCTTGAGTTACATGGCGTTACCCTATCGTCTATTTCTCAACTTTGGCACTTATATCGAAGCCAAAGCTTAACTAGCTGCTAAGAAACTGGGTATCCTTGCTAAGGTCAGGCAGTACTTCACTGTTGCCACCTCTGGTATGGATCAGCAGCTATGTACCAGCTAGAGGCCCTTGAATCTATTGAACGGCGAGCATTTAGATTCATCGGCGATAGTAAGCTATTTAAATCCAAATTGCAAAGTCTCGGTCACCGGCGTAAGGTGGTAAGCCAAACGGTATCGATCGCTTACATTTTGAAGAGTGTGCACAGGAATTACATGAGTTAATCCCTCTATGCCTTTTTTATTATCTTACAACAAGAAAACTTTCAAACGTCATCCAATTATAGTCTACATTCCTCCAGTTCACTCGAAGCGTTACGCTTTTACGTTCATCATCCAGACAGCGAAGGAGTGGAACTCATTGCCTGCGTCTTTGTTTCCCGAACGGTATAATCTGAGAGTCTTCAAGTCTCGAGTGAATAGATATTTTCTAGGCAAATGTCACATCTTCGGCCGTATTATCACTTTCCATCTCGTGACATAGTGGTCAAATGCTTGCTTATTCTGCATAAAAAAAAAGAATGTATAGTTAGCAATAAGTGAGGAAATATTCATACGTAAAAAGTACGTTTATTCCCGGTCGTCCACACCCATGGAGACAAAATGTCAATGTTTCTGGTTATATTTTTCGAATTTTATATTACATTATCTAGGAACCTTACTCTGAATCTTACCAAAATTATGTGTGTATCAGTGATAACCAAGGATGTTGTAGCTAAAGTAATCGTAGGTTTGTTTCCTATCTCGATGGTGATAACAATCGTTTGACTAATAGAATTTTATTTACCTAATAAACAATGGTAAAATAATGAACTGATATTATTATATACCGCCATGGGTAAGTAGTGCACAATACTGCAGGGGGTGGTTTGGGATAGATAACTGAGCAAATTAAAAAAAAAAAATTTTTTTTTTCAATTTTTTATCGTACGACCTCCAGGCAGTTCAGTAGTAATTGTCAAGTAAAGTATGGCCCTCCGTAGACAGCCGCTACAACAATAGCTTCCAGAGTAGGTGAGTGCTACGAGTGCTACGGGATCATTGAACTTTTTTTATTTTTTTAATTTGCTCAGTTGTCGATTCCAAACCACCCCCTGCAGTATTGTGCACTACTTACCCATGGCGGTATATATGAAATTAAAAATAATTGGTATTAATCAATTCTTATTAAGTTTTTGGTATATTCAAACTACAAAACATTATTTACATTAATAAACATTATAGTTATTTTGCAGAACATGCTTGTGTATAATTCAAATATTCTAAACTATTATATCTGTATCTGGCGGCAGATTGTAAAATACAATATTTTTTTTATAATAAAGGCGGCAATATGTATGCAATTTTTCTGCAACGCTTTTTATACCTTTTAATTTTGGCTTGGCCGTCGTGTGCATTTAGCCAGTGTCAAGTATTAATTTATTTCAAGTGTATTTCATAATAAAAGTATTAGTCACAAGTAACAGTCAAAGTCAAGTAAAAGAGTCAAGGTCCAGTCATAGTCAAGTCATGCCCTAGTAAAGTGGTAGAAACTTTACTAGAACTTCTATTGGACTTTTGGAGTGAAGGCGAAAATCACGTTTTTCAACTTTGTATGCATTGCCTACAATAATTATGCACGTTTACTAAGTATCAACGGTTAATAATCCTAATGGTGGATTATTAACCGTTGATACTTAGTACATATCAATACTCTAAGTACACAGTTTTTGGAAAATTATACAAAATCAACAACGCCATTTTATCACTTTCTCGGCTAAACCCTGGAAATGTTTTTTAATATTATCATATAATTATATGCGATATTTATCGTCCTGGCGGTCTTGCGACGTGTTGGTGGTTGTTATTGTCAGAGTCATCAGTCAGTTAGTTATCAGTTAGCTGCTGTCACTGTCAATGATAAATTTTGTTTTGGTTCGTTATTTTTAAACTTCGGCTTTAGGGTGCGATGTGAATGTTTTGTTTCGTGTTTTTCAGTACTTATATTGTTTGTTAGCTTTATCAACACAATAGAGAGATATAACAATGGCTCCTCCAGAACCGCCTAAAGTGACGCGAAAGTTGCAACGCAGTCCAAAAAAGTCCATCGCAGCTAAGGGTAGCTTTACCCCTGCAACTACTAAAAAAGCATTTGCAAATATTAAAACCACGAAAAACATTGAAAGGATTCCGTTAAAAAGTAAGTGCCTGAGTATACTACCTGCGTGTTATATTTGCCAAAAAAAAAAACCTAACTAGCTTTTGTTTTAAAACATCATATTATTATTATTATGTAGACCAGTGAGTTTAGGTAAAAAATATATATATTTTAAGACTGCTTTATTGTGTTATGCTGATTGTTGTTTGCTAAAGTCTGTTATAGACAAAGTCTTACAATTATTATGTAGATTTGTTTGGTCATCAATGTTAATTTACCATCCTCATATTTTTTTTTATTTACTTATAAATATATCTCTGATCCTAATCGTTACTTGTAAGTACTTAAAAGATACATCACTTGGTAACACATCCATTTTGTTTTTTACAGTGAATAATACGATAAATGAGTCTAAACAAAGGGCCAGTGAGAAACCTAATGTTTCAACTCCAAAACCTAAACAGAAAACTGCAGACATGCCTGGTAGCGTAGTCAAGAGCGCCAAGAAGTCAACATGGAAACGTCGGCCGAAGCCAGCCCACTCCGGTGTGCCCGTGCCAGAAAAGATGAAACAATTGATCCAGAAGCAGTTTCAAGGTTTTGATGACAGTCTGTGAATCACTATGACATTTATAAAATGAGTTATAAAAGAAGGCCCAAGTATAGCGTGAATTTTTCAGAGACATCTACACATGAGCCTTTAATAATATTTTTGCTGGCAACTTATGTTTAAAGTGCTCATGGTACAATGTATTCATTTTCCAAATTTAATCTGCAAGCCCATCCACCAAATTTTTTATACATTTGACATATAATCATTTGACATATTTGGTGGAAAGTTCTGCAGGTTTAGATACAGAAGATATCTCTAAATGTTTATTGAAATTTGTTATATACATATAATATATGACAAGTATAATCGTGACTATTTTATAGTTAAGATTGTGATACATAATTAACACATGTTAATTATGTTTATTGATTTATTTTTAAGATACTTGGTGTTATAAGGTGTTGAACTATGAATGAATAATTTTATTATTTTTAATTATGTGCCATTTTTTCCAATAAATGGTATTTTTCTGCATCAAGCAATGAACACCACTTTATTTTCTCTTTATCTATTGATTATCACTATCATGTGGTGATTTTTTTTACTATGTTAATGACTTATATTTAATTCTTATGTTTACATACATAATAATCTTAGTTTATAATTATTTTTAGATAGTAATACTTATTGAAATAATGACCAGACAAAAATGTTAATAAACGGGAGAACAACTACTTGTAGAAGTCAAAAGTTTTGAATTCTTCTAATTCTAATTTTGGGGGGCGATAAGGCCTGCACTGACGTCCCGCTGGGGGTGTATTGTGCATTTCCCCCTGCCAGCAGTTAGCCCAACCACCCTAACTCCTTTATATATCGGAGTGCGGCTTTGTTTTGAATTCTTTTTTAAGTACTGAATTCAAAAGTTGTCAAACTAATAAGGCTAAGCTCTTATCGTATAAAATTTTGTGAAGTCAGTGACCTATGGAAAGTAATGTTGTTAAGCAAGAATAAAATAAAGTAATAGTAAAATACATTTTAAAAAATAAGCTTTCATATTGGTGCTGCTAACCATTGAAGAGTTCCCTAATCGGGACATAATTCGGAGGCAACCATTTTATGGTAAAATCACGGACTTAAAAAAATATGGATATAATATCATCCAACCATGACTGAAGCATGCAAAAATGTCTATGTGTGTGTGTGCATCTTCCTGTAAATTGTCACAAACAATTAATAATTGCTAGCTGTATTGGCGCCTATTGTCTGATCTTTGGTGTATCTGTGTGTGAGTATAGCTCGAATATTTGTAGGACCTGGCCCCAAACTTATAACTGGATATTATAATGAAATGCGTTAACAAAATTTCGTGTCTGTGCTGTTGACCGTTGAAGAGTTCCTTTATCTGGAGCTAATAAAATTCTGAATTGACATTCAGATTTTTATTAGCTTCCTTTAGTCAATTCAGGTCATTTTTACCATAAACATGCGCTGTCATTGGAACTGTAAAAAATCTCAACTCTTTAGGATATGAGGATGTGGTTCAAATTCAATTTGTAAGATTTGATCTAAAGTAACTTAGTAAGTTAAAAGCTTGTAAAAAAACTAGTTTAGGCCCAATAAAGTCACTTCACCAAGTATGTGTTCACTTTTTACTCTGTCTATTATTGGTCTTTATTAGTCCTTTATTATTAATATAGATATATGTATATAGATTTATAATAAACTAGCTGTCCCGGCGACCTTCGTTCCGCCTAACAGTCAATGAATGTGCATATTTAGGAAGCCATACCCGGCATGCGTTACAATGTCACGTGACTATATTATTACAACCTTCATGTTTATGTTTGCCTAGTACTTTACCAAATCTGAGTGACGTATGAGAAAATGGAAAGCATGTCAAAATGTAAAAAAAAAAATTAAAGAAAGGTACGTTCTTAAAAGTATCCTATGTCCTTCTCCTGGCTCTAACTACCTCCCTGCCAATTTTCAGCTAAATCGGTTCAGCCGTTCTTGAGTTATAAGTGGAGTAACTAACACGACTTTCTTTTATATATATAGATGTGTGAAACTTATGTGTACCTTAATTTTAGAAAATGTATAGATTTTATTGTAAACTGCGATGTATCCCATCATACATTATGCCATACATAAAATGTGAGCAGACTTTTTAGGCCATAAATGTACTCCAAATAAATGCAGCCAAGAAAAAAATGCATTGAAAATCCCTAAATTATATTTAAATTTAGGGAATTACAAGGTGGTACACTTAATTCTCTAAAATAAATTTATTTAGAGATAGAGAGTGTAAGACAAAATTTAGTGTATTACCTAACTTTGTTAGAATCTGCTTTAATTTGAAACCAAAATAACTTTTATGAAAAATATTTTTTTTTTTAATGATTGCAAAAAAGTCTTAGATGCATATTTATATATACATATCAAAGACTTTATACATATATGATGTGTATATATGCCGTTAATAATTTGTCACTTATGTAATTTCAATTTGTGTAGGTTTTACTGACATACCAAATGCCACTTGGTATATTATTTCTATTGAAAAAAACCAACATTGACTTATTTTTTGCGAGTGAATAGGTATCTTCTGGGAAAACTTGCTCCATCGTCGACCACATCGTCGCTAACCATCAGGTGAGATGGTGGTAAAATTTTGCCTATCTTTTAAAAAAAAAAGTTTTTGAGGAATTGCTCCTTGGGTTTTTTATTTAGAGTTTAGGAGCTAGACGCTGCTTTGCCTGTCGCTCTCTATCAGGGGATAGACTAGCGTGTGTCTAGTTATATGTATAAAGTACCAGTTAGCATAAACTTATACTCTTAACAATGTATTACATATAGTATATGATAACTTGCCATATTGAGTTCAATAATAATTTAATTAACATGAGTATAAAATGTGCTGGGCGTTACTTTCGGCAGTCATTAAACTAATTTATTAAGAAGTAACCAAAAAATATATTATTGAAATAGAAAATAAAATTTACTATAAAACCTGTTTGAAGTTGTTTGATTCAATAAATAGCAATCGCGAAAACTAAAGTAATTATTATTATAATTGTCTATTATTTGATTGTGATGTATTTGGTCCTAAAAATATTGTACTGGGACTTCATAAATTTTTTCATCATTATAATTGTCAAAACAAAAATAATTTTTTTATTTAATTTTGTTGTTCAATTACAGGATATAAAGAATTTTATAATTTTTTTGAGATAGACCCCGTAGCGGTGAAACAAAATTATTATTTTCACACATAGATTGTTTTTAAAAACGGGTTTCTCGAACTCTGTGAGTAGAGTCACAGAGTTCTTTTCAACGATACACCACCACACGTGCAGATTTCTTTTTTAAAATATAATTTTAATTACCATTTTTGGCTTTGGGCCATACCTTTACATATTCTCTAAGAATTTGAAGTCATTCTATGCTTGTATGGTTTAGACGCTAGATGCCTCTGACAGACGAACGGACAAACGAACCACCCATGTCTAAGAGATCTCGCTTCTCTTGATCAGTAACTTGGGGGTCATAGACCGTTCATTCGCACGAAACGTTTCGCGTCTTCGTTCATTTATAAAACAGCAAAAGAATGGAACGCTTGGCCGTCATCTGTATCTCCCGAAAGGTACAATTTGGGTGTGTTCAAAAGTAAAGTGAATAGGTATTTACTGAGCAAGTGTGCTCCACAGACTACATTACTTTCCATCAGGTGTGATTGCGATCAAACGTTTGCTAAGTCAGTAATAAAAAAAAAACATAGATATATAAAGTTATCATAAAATATAGAAACGTATACATTAGAGCAACTGAGATATTTACCTATATTATGTGTCAAAAACCTGGGGCCCTGAGGGTACGAGTTTAGAACGTTTGCGTATTATACATATAACATTAATTTATAAGCTAAACTCAATTTAGTGTCGTTTGAATTCCTTCCGAGTCCCGGCATTGTATGAATGGAAACCAAGTTTTTACAATAAATCATCACTTGTACCTACTGGACACCCTGCCGTCTGTACACTGTAGGTAACTTGTGGTAAGGAATTTGCACTGTGATACTAAAGCGAGTACGCTTTAGTATCACAGTGATTTTTATCATTTTATGTTCATTCAAGTGTTTCACTTTCTTCAATTTGTAAGTTTTGTAATAAATAATCTCGATTAAAATAATTGTATTATTTATTAATAAGTAACTACTAAATGTCCTATTAAAAATAAACTTTTTAGTAGGTTTCATGGACTTAAAAATTACTAGTCGTTCGCGCCGAATTGAGATCTCGCGCCTACATTTTGACTATTAGAGAAAACCTTTTGGGGTTAATTGCTTATAACTCTTTCTTTAGAATAATGGTTTAGTTTCTGTATTTGTTGTTCAGGTACAGGATATATCGGATATCTATTATACGTAAGTTTCAGTTTTAAATGTGAAGCCGGTTTGAGATAGATCCCGGGACAATATTGGTCTAAAAACAGTGACTAAAAATTGCTATTTTTACTTACTTTTTTATGTGTGTTATCTCATAACTTCGTTCCACGTGAACCGATTTTGATTTTGTTTGTTTGAAGAATGTTGCTTTCCTATTGGTCCCATTTAAATTTGATCTAGATCTGATCAGTGGCTCTTGAAATATCTTCAATAATGCGTGTTTAGTACATCTCCCGGCTTATGTGTACGGGTTTTCATATAACAACATTTTAATTGTTATTTCTGGCTTTGGGCAATAGCTTTACATATTCTCTAAGAATTTAAAGTTATTCGCTTTGTCCTAGCGTCTAACTAAACCATACTAGTTAGACGCTAGGACAAAGTGCTGAAGGACCCAAGTCAACTTCCCTTCGCTCGATCAATAATATTTTCTGAAGTTGTGGGGGTACATAACTAATATTTGGGGATGATTACTGTTACGATTTACGATTTAAAACTTCTATAGAAACAAATTCATGTTTATTATCTCTAGGTCTATAAAGAGCTGTGTATCATCTTCGACCACATCATTTCTTATTTGATGTAGGTACCTATGTTAATTAAGAAAGAGGTCAAAATGCTTAACGGAAAAAAATATGTAAGGCATTTTTTAAATACGAGAATTTAATAAACTCTTCTGACGACCTAATCGTGGCAACGACGCGCGACGCGACGTTCCTGGAGTCAATTCTCGGCAAGATGACAATTTTTACACCGAAGGAAAATTCTGGAATTTGTAAATAAAATTAGATAGACAATTAAACGCTTTCGCACACAGTTTGGTGCCGAAAACGTTCACATCAAATACCCAATCACACCCAGAAACAGCAATTTCTCTTGGGGAGAGACCTTGTGTTCCGACCGGGATTCAAACCCGATACCCGATCACCGACATTGTCCAAATGTCCACCTGGCTGTATCGGGGGCAATTTTTTTTCCCGTGGTCCACCTCAAGACAACGGTGTACCTACCAGCGGTTTTTATTTCTTTACCTATGTATAAGTATACATTGTATACTAGCTTACCTACAGCATACATAATTATATGTATAAGTATACTTCCAGTTCGTTCGAAGCGTTTCGCTTCTGCGTTTGTCATCCGCACAGCGAAGGAGTGGAACTCATTACCTGCGCCTTTGTTCCCTGAACGGTACAATCTGGGTGCCTTCAAGTCTAGGGTGAATAGGTACCTTCTAGGCAAGCATGTTCCATCTTCGCCCGGATCGTCACTTTCCATCAGGTGAGATAGCGGTCAATTGCTTGCCTATCTAGCATAAAAAAACCGTACTGCGAATGAGTGGAACTCATTGCCCGCATCTTTGTTCCCCGAACGGTATAATCTGAGTGCCTTCAAATCAAGAGTAAATAGGTATCTTCTAGGCAAGCACGCTACAGCTTCGGCCGCATCGTAGCTTTCCATGAGGTGAGTATTGGTCAAAGGCTTGCCTATCGAGCATGAAAAATACCTACATTCTTGTTTATATTCTGCGGTATAGTGTCCTTGACTTTCAATGAGTTGTAGATCAGGAGGGTGGCCCGTATAGTATATACTTATACCAAAACAAGTATGGTTACGCAACGGCTGTATAAGCTGCCTCCTAAAATCGAAGCGTAATTTACGACTATCCATAATGCGAAGGAAGGCGTCCGTACCTACCAACTTTTTATAAATAAGTAGTGTCTGAAGAATGATACTAATAGTAACAATAACGTTTTAACATAACATAAACGCTTTCACCCTCACAGCCCCACTCTAAGCTCAATGACATGTGTCGTGGTTGCCGGTAACATTCACAACACACACAAAACCAACCGCAGAAACACACCCGGGGAAAAAACTTCCCCGCCAGGAATCGAACTCGATATCCTTCCCTGCTTAGAAGGCGAACGCGCACCTACGGCAGTTTTAGGTCTGATGCTCCTGAGCTTTTAGGTTACCTACGTATATACGGCATACAGCGGACGTCTCAGACTGCGTCGATGAGGTGTAGTTCTGGTTTTATCTTATGTCTGCTTCGTTCGGATACGGTACCTATCTACATTTTTCGTGATGTAGAATCAAGGTAGGTAGTTCGTTCCCTTTGTGAGAGGTAATAATACGAATTACAGTTTTGTTTTCTTTTTTTATTTAAGACTAGCCGTGCCCCGCGGCTTCGCCCGCTATTATCAAGTTAAAAAGTAGCCTATGTGTTAATCCTAGGTATAATCTATGTACATTCCAAATTTCATCCAAATCCGTTCAGCCGTTAAAGCGTGAAGAGGGAACAAACATACTTACACACTTACACACAAACTTTCGGATTTATAATATTAGTAGGATATTAGTAGGCATATGTTTGACTTTGACACTATCTTACCTGATGGTAAGCGACGACGGCCGACGATGGAGCACGTTTGCCTAGAAGATGCCTATTTACTCGCAAAAAGACTCGAAAGACTAAGGAGAAAAGGGAGATTTATTCTTTTGCCGTTCGCATAATGAATGCGGAAGCAAAGCGCTTCGTCCGCATCTGTGGAATGTCTGCCAATTAGTGGTGTCGCTTATGAGTCTGTCTCGACTCTCGATGTCCGATAAAAGAATGGGGATGGGAGAATTCGATTGTGTAATTCTGTTGTACAATCTCCGAAATGTATCCGATTAAATACCGAGAGATTTGCCACCATGCGACGATGCCCTAAGCTCTGAAGTTTGGCACAGTCAACTGGGCGCTGCTAATAAGTCTTTTCAATGGAGAATAGTATATAGTAATAGTAAATAGGCCAGTGGCCTTGATTCTATTGTCACACACTAAATTAAATTTAAACTATTCACTTTTACAAAATAGGAACACAAGACAGAGATAGCATACTGCTGTGCTGTCAAGTTAGTCAGAACTTAGATGTCTATGCAAGCTTAGTCGAGTATGTGTTGTATTGGTGTTGACTAAAAACAAGCGCCTTTCTGCTTCTGCTGTTCATATTTTAATTGATAAACTAGCGTGACAGCATTAAAATGCATGCTATCTCATATTCTTGTGTTTTATTTTGTAAGAGACAGGGATAGTTTAAATTTAATTTAGTTAGTGTACATCAGAATCGAGGCCAAATATATTCAAAACACGTCGAGGCATGAAAAACTAAGTTAAAAATAATCAACGTACCTAAGAGTATGAGACTATGTATCATGGAATTCAATATACCTACCTACGTATTAAAACATTAGTGCGGAAGTGATACTTACAGCAATAAATTAGTTTCTATTATACTTTTCCGTCGGGCCTCAACCTCCTCTACCTAAACTACCTGGTATGTCGTAGTAGACCTTCAGAGATTATACCATAAGTTTACTACATATCAAATATCAGCCCTACACAACGCAATCTGTGTTTCACGTATTCGTAGATCACACTGGTCCTGCAAAAAGTTCGGTAGATTATATTACACGCGTGGCGCTCAAGACTGCCTAGATAAGGATCTAATACTTACTAAATAACGTATCTGCAACTGAGTTATGTCTGTACTTTGTACAGACCAAGTAGAGATACAATATTAAAACATAAATAATAAAAAAAACATTAATTGGCCAGTGCCATACCTTCTTTTGTTTTTTGTTGAAGGGGGAAATCTTTTAAAGATACCCGGCTACTTTTGGGGAGCAACCGGGTTATGTGAGATTTTCACTAACTGAAACCCCCTCGGTGGCCAGCTACAGTGGATATTAAAGGGCTCCAGGATCTCGCTGAACGCCACTGGAACCCTTCTATCCACCTTGCTTTTTAGCTCTTCCCGAAGACACTGACTTTTGTGCCTCTGTTCCGACACAACGCAAGAATACTGTTTAAGGCTTGGCCATCTTCAACATCCCTGCGGCGCCACACAACAGTAGGGGACCACACCACACTGCTGTCCTCCTCGGGCACGTTTGAAAGGTGGTTCGAGCCCCAGCTCCAACCTCCACGTGCCCAAAGGCACTTTTAGTCGCCTCTTACGACAGGCAGGGGATACCGTAGCAATATTCTGATGCCCTGGCTACTGTACCATAGATACCTGGAGCTCAGAAGAAACATGAAGGAACAGTGTATGACGTTGAGGCAATGAAAACGATTTTAATTTAGCATAAGTATATTGTGTGTATATGTATATTATGTATCGTGTAAGTACTCTGTTAAAGTAGTTTCTGTAGTTATCGATTCAACCCTGCTTAGAAGGCGAACGCCATCCAACAAAGTAAACGAGCAGTTAAAAAAAAAAAATTAAAAAAAAAAAGTTTTTTTTTATTGCTTATCAAATCTTTGCGCTAAAATTATTCTGCCAAACGTATGGAGCCGCGCCACACACTAGTGTATCGTTTAAAATTCTCCGTGCCGAGGGTCTTGGCGCCATGCTGATGTCACCCAGGATTACAAACTAAAATACTTTATGACTTCACGCTCACGATTTTGGTAGGATAATATAGGCGGCTCGTTGTAATTGTATTGGTAATGGCGGTTTCTTTACCTATCATAGGCAAACGATTTATCACGATGTTAAGTGTCGATAAGGCCGCCGATGGAGCTCGTTAGCCTGATAATACTTACCATTAGTATTGCTAACAAGAGCAAATCTAATAAATATATAAATAAATAATCCATTTACCAACACCAAATACACAATAGATAAAAAAAAACACATTTACATCAAAATTTTACTAGTGACAGACAGTGAGACCGCTTTAGTCTGAGGGACAAGTCCTATTATATTAGTGCATTGTGAATACTAATTTTACCAAAGCCAAGACTGAAACGGTCGCATCTATCAGTGCAGTAAAGGGCAATAGCAGTAGATTCAACATGTGAGTACATGCGTACAGCAGCGCTGTTTAATAAACAGAGGAGATCTAAAACTCAGTGCAAGAGAGAACACACAAAGAGGTTTGAGCACTTGAGTTACCTATAAGCTCGATATCTTGTAGGTAACTTAGTTCTTTGCTGTACATAGTTTTAGTTTAATTTTAAAGGAAATATAGGCAATTGGCCTGTAGATAGCTATAATATTAAAGAAAAAAGAAAAAAAAATAATAGCTAGGTACTCTATACTAAGGACACACAAGCTGCATGTCTCTTTACGTAGTTAATTCCAATTTGCCCCTTTTTACAAGCTTTTATTTAGTTTCATCTGTCCCGATGTTTGTCATCAAATCTTGCAAATTAAATTTGATCCAATTCTCGGTTACCGATTGAGTTGAAATTTTGCATACATGTGTAAATCGCGTGACAATGCAATATTATGATGACACGGTGCTGATCTGATGATGGTGGCCAAAGGAACTTCGCAATGAAACGACACAAAATCATCGAGTTTGGGCTCATTTGAATCTTGACGAGTAAAGTTTGTTTTTTAATGGTAACCAGGGTCTTAATTTTCATACGTATGTAAATCGCGTGACAATGCAATATTATGATGACACGGTGCTGATCTGATGATGGAGCTGGTGGTCATAGGAACTCAGTAATGAAACGACGCAACTCCATCGAGTTTCGGCTCGTTTGATTCGTCTTGACAAGTTCTCTGGTTAAGTATATAACTTTTAGTCCTCTTTATTTACAACTTGTAAAATATTGATATTAAAAAAAGACAAACTGTCAAACGTCATCCATATATGGATGACATGGCTCCAGTTATCACTAAGAGTTTCGCTACCACGTTCATCACCCTTAGGTACAGTGAAGGAGTTGAACTAACTCAACTTTTTGCCCCGAAACTCTATACTAGGAGTTTTAAAATCAAAAGTAAATACCCATAGGTATCTTCTAGGCAATCATCTTCGGCCATCATTTTCCATCAGGTGAGATAATGAAGTGTTTATGTAGCATTTTTAAAGTAGAATTTTATTCTTTCTCATTATTAAAACATTAAGAGAGAAGACTCTCTAAGAAGTAAGTTAAATATAGATTATTAATTATTATTTATTGTAAGACTAGGAGGCTTAGGTATACGTAAAACTTCTTGTGTTGTTGTTTCTTTATAACTTAGGTATTTGCTGTACATAGTTTTAGTTTATTTTTTTTAAATATAGGCAATTGGCCCGTAGTTAAGTACACATTATTTAAAAAACATGCTGATTCTGTACCACAGGTCTGTCGTGTGTATCTTCAGTTTTTTTAATGTATTTCGGTCATTCATAAAGTACATGTGTTAGAAAATACATAATAAGGTACTTATTGAAAGAAAATAAAGTATTTCCTACTTCAATAACCTAGGTATGTCTTTTTTTGATCTCACATTGATCTAGCAATCAATTTGAAATTCAACTAACGTTTTTACTAACTGTTATTTCAATACAATACATTTCTAGTTCTGGGACTCTTCTAGTCTCGACTGAATAGGTATCTTCTAGGCAAGCATGTCACATCTTCGGCCGCATCATCGCTTTCCATCAAGTGAGATAGTGGTCAAATGCTTGCCTTTTCAACATAAAAAAAAACTATATACCACGTTATTGAAAATATTTCATACGAAAACCGCAACAGCGCATATTTTATGGGAGATATGGTAATTTTCATTGCCTAGAGACACCGCTTCCGTTGTCGCCGCGTCAAGTCGCGTCGGTCGCATAGTAGAAATATATAATTCTACTATATCGGTCGGCTGTAAGTTTGTAAGTTATAGTAGGAGCCTGTAGGCGCGTCCTACAAGGGCTACTAGCTACAAGGCCGAGGTGAAATGCGTAGGACATCGTAGCTCGTAGCCCTTTTACCGTAGCCACGTTGCTCGTAGCTCAGTTAATTTTCTATCTGCCAGGGCTGGCAGCGGCGTTAATTTAATTCACTGATAGGATAACTACTCGTAGATATATCTAGACTATTATAGGCTACTACTGATGTGGATGGTAAACATGATAGGCCTAGGATGTTGCTAGCTCTCAAAGATAGCTGCCAGAATACCATATAATGGTTTGGCGATAGACTTATCCGCTTGAAAGTAGTATAAAGTAAGAATTTATTTTGGCAGCCGTGAATGAGAAAATGTTTGTCATGAATTTCATCACAATGTTGCCTGCAACTTAAGCAGAAGCACTTCGTAGGATTTTAAACCGTAACCATCGGATCGGCAGGCGGCATTTCAACTGAATTATCTCCGCTTTAAAACGGGTTTCGTCAAAACTGCGTTCCTCTTAAAATAGGTAGGTACTCTTGAATAAAAAGCTGCCTATCGAGACGAATTAACCTTTGTTTTTATTGAGTTGCCAGTTGGGTGTATGATCGCCTTCTAAGCAAGCAAGGTATCGGGTTCGATTCCCGGCTGGAACACGTCGAGTCTTCTTCCCAAGGAAAATTTGTATTACTGGTTTTGGTTGTGTGTGATGTGAATGTGTCGGCATCCGCGTCATCGAAATTAGTGTGGGGCTGTGAGTGTGAACGTGGGGATTTCTAATTCGTCGAAACACGTAAAGATATAGTCAAAATAGAAAAAAGGATTAATGTGGTCAAGTGTAACTATAAGTTAATACCTATAAGCTCGGTACCTTTTAGAGGTAACGTTAGGTCTTAGCTGCATGGATGTATATAGCTTTAGGATATATAGAAAAAAATAACGCATTCACACTCACAGCCCCACACTAAGTTCAAAGACTCGTATCGTGGATGCCGGAAACATTTACAAATCACACACACAATCACACCGAGAACCAGAAGCACAAATCTCCGTTGAGGAGGAAAATTGTGCTCCTGCCGGGAATCGAACCCAGAACCCACTGCGCAGAGGGCAGAGACTTGCCCACAGATAAATTCTTAAAAATATGATTTGTAAATAAACTATTGTGGTGCTTCGGCCGCGTTTATCATGTTAAAGTTAGCCTATGTGTTAATCCTAGGTATAAGCTGTCTACCTAATATTATAATTCCGTTTAGCTGTTATAAAGTGAAGAGAAAACTAACATACTAACACACAAACTTTCAGAGTGTTCCACTCGGCCTCTGGATACAGAAAGGGGAACGCCCTTGGGACATAAAACTCCCCAAAGGTTAGGCCCTCGGCCCTCCTACAAACATTGATTGCACTGAATTTGCCTTAATAACTATAATAGTGAAAATGTAAATGAGAATGGTTGCTAACTAACTTTAAATCGTCATAAATCTGATGCATAATTAAATTGATAAGAAGAACCTAAAGATGATTTTTCTGATTTTGACTGATGATGAAGATGAAGATTTTGACTGATGTTTTTCAAACCTGCCTATTCGATGATACCATACTTAACACAATTCGTCGAGACTTTTAAAAAATTTTTTTATTCTTCACAAAATGGCGTCTCGTTACCGCCATATTGCTTTTTTACTACTGTCATCTCTTTAGTGATACTCATACATAGACTGACAAACACATTACCCTCCTTTGCGTCGCGCAGTCGGATAAAAAGCCACAGCGTCCCTTAAGCCCCGCCCACGTACGTCTTAAAGGCGCCTGCACACCTTCAGCCTATTAATTATAATAATTTTGCGCGTGTAAGGTACGCGCATGATTTAATAGCATGAGGCTCCGCCTGTCGCGACTGATGGACGCGGGACGTGACCGGAATCATGGTGATACAATGATGATGCCAATGTCAATGTTTTACCATTCGTATACGAATATTGGCCAAGGAGTATTGTTCTTCTGTTCCCTGAATCGAGATATCAATCTCGTTGCTGATTTATTTGTATACTAGCTGTACCCCGCGGCTTCGCCTAAATAAAACAAAACCATATTTATCGGATCGAATTGCGAATCTCAAACATTACTGAATCCAGCTGAACACACACAAAAATTTCGTCAAAATCAGTCCAGTCGTTTAGGAGTTCTGATACATACACACGTAAAGAAGAGTTATATTAAATATAATATTATAAAGATGTTTCGCTGCATTAAAAACTGTGAGGTTCGATTTTGAGAGTAAAAAAAACAAAGAAAAAGAATGATGAACCTTGTAACTGCTACACATTGGATGCATTTGATTCGCACAGCCGGCGGCAGCGCGCGGCTTGCGCGGTTGTTCGCCGTCCGTTCAAACCAAACGGCCAGTGTCCAGAATATTATTTTATGATTAGGTGGAGGACTCCGATATGTTTATAACTTTACGTGTTGATACTCTACGCTATACAGTGAAGTGAAGTGGCGCATTTAGTTAAACCACGTCACACTAATATTACTAGGCATTCGCCCCGCAGTAAGATCTCGTGTCTGCATTTTGCTGAAAATCTTTTGAGGTTAAGTAATTGCTTATACCTTGGTTAATTGTTGGATTTTTGTGTTAGTTTAGTGTGTTATTCAATTGGAATCCTACTAATCCGACTAATATTATAAATCTGAAAGTATGTGTGTAAGTGTGTAAGTATGTTTGTTCCCTCTTCACGCTTTAACGGCTGAACGGATTTAGATGAAATTTGGAATGTATATAGATTATACCTAGGATTAACACATAGGCTACTTTTTAGCTTGATAATAGCGGGCGAAGCCGCGGGGCACGGCTAGTATATTATAAAGATATACCACACGGGCAGAAAAAAAAACACCCACTTTACTATGTGTATGTATGTAAATATGTTAGTATTCTCTTTACGCCCCAAACGCTATGTAGATTTGGATGATATTCATAATGGCTTATAGCCTGGATTATGACAAATCGATTGAGGTGAAATCATCAAAATCAAGTAAGCAATTGGCCGCTTTCTCACCTGATGGAAAGTGAAGATGCGGCCGAAGAGGGAGCATGCAAATAAAAATTACTTTTTAATAAATTTATTTTCAAATATTTCAAAATTCTTTTACAATACTAATACACTATAAATTTTATAATTTTTTCTTTAAATAATACCTATTCACTCGAGACTGTTTAGATTCTAGAGCCACAAAGGAACAAACATATATACATAGATTGATAAACACTACCCTCCTAGGCGTCGAGCAGTCGGTTAAAAAGGCTTTGTTTAAACCAACGTACTCTTTAACTACTGTAGACCTATAATTTTATAAATACTCACGCACATTTTGAACTATTAAATTTAAATTAAAACGGGAATTTGCGTGACGATGTCGATGTCTAAATTGACAATTGTGGGTCTATTCTGGTCGTCTAGCTACGATATATCGAATTGATGCGACGCGACATCGATTCAACAGTCGATCGTTTGAAAGTTCAGTTGGTTCGATAATTCATAAAAGAAGGAAATCGTTCGATTTCGACGTCGATGTAAAGAAAATCTATGCGCGGAATAGACCACTTGTTTCGGCTTCATTCGGAAGCCTTCTTCAGGATGAGTGCGGAGCTCTCGCCATCGACATCGACAACGCGTAGTAAGTCACGCTAATTCCCGTTTTAATTACCGACTTCACAAAAAAGGAGGAGGTACTCAAGTCGACTGCATTTATTCTTTTTTTTTATGTGTTACCTCATAACTTCGTTCCACGTGAAACGATTTAGAATTTTTTTTTTGTTTGATATATGTTGCTTTCCGATTGGTCCCATTTAAATTTGATCAAGATCTGACTAGTAGTTTTTGAGTTATCTTCAATAATGCGTACTCTGTGGACTACATTGACGATGTTCTCGTTTTTAACCGACTTCAAAAGTTACCTCATAACTTCTTTCTTTGTGCGCCGATTTTGATGATTATTTGAAAGCTGGTGCTTTCCATGTGGTCCCATTTAAATTTGGTCAAGATCTGATCACTAGTTTTTGAGTTATCGTCAATAATGCGTGTTTAATACGTTAAATCTGATTAAGGTTCCGAAGATAAAGCGGTAAAGTCGTTTTTTTTATACTGTAGACCTACAGAAGTCCAGTAAGATGTTTACAGTTGCACTAAGCTAATGACCTCAATGCATAGTTCATATTTAAAACATATATGTTATAAGCTTAGTGCCTATAATATCGAAAACAGTCATTGTTTAATTTTACACTCACTATTTGTCCTTTTGTTTCAGATTGATTTTGTTTGAATTTTAATGGGAACATAACTATTGTACCCTGACGAGAACAAAAGTTATTATCAGGGACTATGTGGTATGTTCTCACATGACAGTACCTAATGAAAACACTAGCCGTGCACCGTGGCTTCGCCTGCGTTAATTAAATTAAAAAGTAGCCTATGTGTTATTAAGGAACCTAAACTATCTACATTCTAAATTTCAGCCAAATCCGTTCAGCCGTTAAAGCGTAAAGAGGAAACAAACATACTTACACACCAACTTTCGAATTTATAATATTAGTAGGATTCATTGATTCATTAACACATAGGGTATATACTTTTTAACTTAATTAAGGCGGACGAAGCCGCGGTACACGGTTAGTGTTTCATAAAGATAATGTTGTTTCAAATATAGGTACTTACCTATTTATTGCTTTTTGTTATCAAGTTATTGCTATTCAACTATTCAATAAAGTTGTATAAAGATTGATGAGTATCTACTTAGTAAGTATGTAAATCTGCCGCACCTTAACACTTAACACGCCCTTGTTGTAAAAAAGATACTCTTATTGTATCTAATTACTTAAATCCTGCATAATTAGTTGATATACAATTATTGACACAGGACTTGTACAGGGCGCTTGATATAACGTAACTATTAAATAATCTGTGCCCTGTTATCACTCAACTCTCCCATTTCCAAGAAAGTCTTTTATACACTTGGGTTAATAAAGACATTCGCCTACAAATGTTTACATAATTGTCCGACTAATTATGTGGAATGTACATAGATTATACCTAGGATTAACACATAGGGTACTTTTTAAATTGATAATAGCGGGCGAAGCCGCGGGGCACGGCTAGTAAATAATAATAAAAAACTATATTTGGTTGCAAAATAAGTTAACACTTTCAAGAAATAGATAGAATATAATTAAACGCAAGCTTAAAAAAATATTGAGTTGCAAGCAAAGCTTAAAAAACCGACTTCACCGCTTTATTTTTGGAACCTTGATCAGATTTAATGTATTGCACACGCATTATTGACGATAACTCAAAAACTAGAAGTCAGATCTTGAATTCTTGATCAAATTTCAATGAGACCACATGAAAAGCACCAGCTTTCAAATAGAAAAAAATAATCATCAAAATCGGTTCACAACGAAAAACGTTATGAGGTAACTTTTGAAGTCGGTCAAAAACGAGAACATCGTCAATGTAGTCCACAGAATACGCATCATTGACGATATTTCAAGAACTACTGATCAGATCTTGATCAAATTTAAATGGGACCAATTGGAAAGCAACATCTTTCAAACTAAAAAAAAATACAGTCAACTTGAGTACCTCCTCCTTTTTTGGGAAGTCGGTAAAAATATGATACATTAGTGCATAACATGTGTTAATTAAGGATCCCTGAATCCCATACTAGGGCGACCTGTGTCGTGGGATTCAGTTTCTCTTCCAAAGCTTTAGTGGAATCATGTAGACATAAAATAACAAAAAGAAGCCTTAGGTACCTATATTAACTATCCTAATAACTGTTCTAAATATCCCAAGTATATTTCCTTCTCTTAACAGAAGTCTGACGGTAATAAGGCTTTTTTTACCGACTTCCCAAAAAAGGAGGAGGTACCCAAGTCGACTGTATTTTTTTTTCTTTCTGTGTGTTACCTCATAACTTCTCTCCACGTGAACCGATTTCGAATTTTTTTTTAGTTTGAAAGATGTTGCTTTGTCAACTACAAAGCAACATCTTTCAAACTAAAAAAAATTTCGAAATCGGCTCTCGTCCCATTAAAATTTGATCAAGATCTGATCAGTGGTTTTTGAAATATCGTCAATAAAGCCTATTTTGTACGCCTACTTTGACGATGTTCTCGTTTACCCGACTTCAAAAGTTACCTCATAACTTCTTTCGTTGTGAGCCGATTTTAATGATTATTTTTTTATTTGAAAGCTGGTGCTTTTTATGTGGTCCCATTGAAATTTGATCAAGGTCTGATCTCTAGTTTTTGAGTTATAGTCAACAATGCGTGTTTATATATTAAATCTGATCAAGGTTCCGATGATAAAGCGGTGAAGTCGGTTTTTTTAAGCTTTGCTTGCGTTTAATTATTTTTATTCAAGATAGGCAAACTTTTGACTACTATCTCACCTGATGGTAAGCGACGATGTGGTCTACGATGGAGTAAGCTTGCCTAGAAGATACCTATTCACTCGTGACTTGAAGTCCCCCATATTGTACTTATCACGAAACACCAACTCGGGTAAGGAGTTCGATCCCTTTGCGGTTCGCAAATGAATGTGAAGGCAAAACGCTTACGCGAAAGTATGGTTAAGTTAATAATAATATCCTATCCCATCACTATCTCCATTTGTTACTAAATAGTTTTAGCTAAAATGTTGAGCATAGATAGATGACAAGGTGCTTTTTTTTTCTTTTCATGAAGCGAGTGAAGCCGCTGTATAAAGGGTTCTGATTCCCCGACCATCAAGACAGACAGGCGGCGGCAGCGTAGTGAAACTTCATCAAATAAAAGAACCTCCGACATGAACTTTCATCTCCCAGTGCACCACCTTAAATTAAAATATAGTTGACAGGGGTACCCCTGTCAAAAAAATCTTGATAGCTTATTTTTTATATTAAATTAACTATGTATTCGAAATCTAAAAATCTAGTGAGGTTTCCCCCATGTCACGCGCCATTCGCATCGTCAATGAGGTCTCCAAAGAACTTGATATTTTTGCGTGTTGAAGTTCACAGATGCAGCACAGAAATTTATGGAATTAAATTAATTTTATATGGTAATTTAAAATTAGAATATGTAAAACAAGTTTTGTGTAAATAAAGCATCGCTTTGGCTTTTTTTTACTGTTATGGTGTTATATATAAGGAATAAATATAAACATTTTGGGGGCTGAGTCACCCACGTCCGTAGAAGGATACCCCTTAAGTCTGACTCTCTACACGTGGTTCCGGGGTGGTGCTAATCAGGTGACATTTGAGAGGTGGTAGAGCATTTTGTGAGTTGCTCGCCTGGCTTGCTACCAAAGTAGCTTACCACCATCAAGTTGAAAGTCTGCCGCCAAGCCAAATACGGTGTTCCGGCAGTTATCCTTGAGAGCCTGCGTATTCCAGGTCTAGTGTGTTTACCAGCTTCGATCACATCGTCACTTACCATCAGGTGAGATAGTGGTCAAACACTAGCCTGTCACAAATAAAAAAATAATAAAGAACTTTCATACAAACGTTTTCACTCCATTTAATTCGGGGTAGAATTTGCAAAAATCTATGTTTAGTAGGTACACTTCTTCGTACTAAGACAGATGTCACTCCAAATTTCAAGTCTCTACGAGCAGCGGCTTAGGCTGTGCGTTGTCTCTAAGTCGGTCTGTCAGTCAGTCAGTGAATCAGTATGTCAGGACAGAGATTCTTATAGTATTAGATAATAAAAATGTTCAAAATCCTCTCGCCAATTTTTTTTTACTCTCGTATCTCAATTTTGGCTAGAGGATTTTGAATTTGTTTTTTCTGTATGACTACCGATTTGGTGTTTCTAAAAAGATACCCAACAAAGTCTCAGATAGACAACAAAACTATAACGAGTCCGTTTTCAGATAATCCGCTACGGAACCTTTACAATAATCATCTGAACTGGTTCAAGTGTATGTCGGAAAAACATTATTCATACTAATTAATAACCTCCTCCTATTTTTTTAACCGATTTAAATATTTCAAAGACCGTATATATTTAAGATCTCGAGATTTCACAATTGAAACTTTACCGTTCCGTCAGATTTATGGATACAGACATTATATTTCTAAAATTTTTAATAAAAATAGTTATGTTCTTGAATAATAAATGTACTTACTGTGTTCCGACTTGAAATATTCGGTGCTAGAAGGTAGAAGTATCTAAATTCTAGGAAGAAAATGTATGAAACAAAACAAAACGAATTAAAGGTTTTACAAACTATAAGAACTCGCGAAGAATCTAAATCCATATGGGATTTTTTTTTTCCAGTGCCACACACACCAGCCGAGTTGATACCAACATGTTACTTCTAGGCAAGCACATCTTCGGCCGCATCGTCACTTTCCATCATGTGAGATGGTGGTCAGGTGCTTGCCTATCATGCATAAAAAAATCAACCTATAAATAAAAGGACCTCGGGTTGTAACACAAACTTCGAATTTCGATGACGACGTGACGCGCGACTTTCTCTATATTTTCATCTTAAAAAGTTTTTACTCGACTGCGCGACTCAAAGGAGGGTAATGTGTTTATCCACCTATGTATGTATGTTTGTTTGTTCGTTCTTTTGTGGCTGTCTCATAGAGACCAAACGCTTGGGCCGATTTCGATGATCTTACGTCAATCGATTTGTCTAAGATTTATATACATATATCTTAGTGCAAAGAGGGTAACATATAGTTAACTATATGTTACCCTCACCGGAAGCTCAAGTCGTCGTAGGATTCGAACCCGCGATCTGGTTGGGTGGCGGGCTTACTACGACGGCGCCATTGCCGCTCTAATTTGGTAAGGAAAATATTAACGTTTGACTGCTATCTCAACTGATGCCAAGTGACGCTGCGGTCAAAGATGTAGTCTACCTATGAAATATTGAAGATTTCCGGATTATATTTATAACAATATTTGATTGATTTCTCCTTTTTTATTTTATTTATTAACAAAATCCATAGGTCTCAATGAACAGGGTTTGGTAAATTTAATGTATTTCTACTAAGGCAAATAACGGATTAAATTATTTTTTTCTTTAACTAGTTATTAATCGACAGTAACATATTTAGTTAGACGGAGGCAATTGGTATTTATCGAAATATTTAGAGTCAGGGTACTATTTTTTTTTAACAATTATCAATTTGAGAAGCGGAAACATGATGGAGCGATATTTAACGTTTGATTTTATAACTTAATAAGAAACGCGTACTAAATTATTTCCGTTTTTAGGGTTCCGTACCCAAAGGGTAAAAACGGGACCCTATTACTGAGACTTCGCTGTCGGTCCGTCCATCTATCACCAGGCTGTATCTCAAGAACGGTGATAGCTAGTCTGTCATTTTAACAGATGATGTATTTCTATTGCCGCTATAACAACAAATACTAAACATAAAATTAAATACATATTTAAGGGGGGCTCCCATACAACAAACTTGATTTTTTATAGACAATGGTACGGACCCTTTGTGCGCGACTTTCCGTTTCTGTCCTTCTGTTCCCACTCGCACTTAGCAGGTTTTATTTATATTGATAACTAGCTTTTGCCCGCGGCTTCGCTCTCGTTAAGAATTATTATTTTAAAATTGACAAAGTTTCATACAAACTTTCATCCCCTATTTTTTCCCCTTGGGGGTAGAATTAATCAAAATCCTTTCTTAGCGGATGCCTACGTCATAACATCTACCTGCATGCCGAATTTCAGCCCGATCCGTCCAGTGGTTTGTGCTGTGCGTTGATAGATCACTATGTCAGTCAGTCAGTCAGTCACCTTTGAGTTATATATATTTAGATATCATTATCAACGTAGACTTACTAAATCGAAGAAACGAAAGACACTAATTACAACGGCTTTTATTATAACACAGGCTAATTCGATGCGATAATTCGCAGTCCACCTTTATTATTTATTTTGGTTCTAATCAATAGGTTATTATGATATCCAATAAATTGACATCATCTCATCGTAATGTTATCATCTATTGTAATCGAGATTCGACCACTCTATAGGTATCACTTTAACCCTCTCGATACCGATGTCTTTATTTAGGTCATTATAGCGATTATGGGTCAAATTGGTCAGCTATAAAATGATCTTAAATAGACAAACATACAAACTTGTGGATAAGATGTAACATAACTTTTTTTGTGTAACTTGATTTTACTATTTAATCTTAGAATTTTAAGATAGATAGATTAATAATTTGTTCAGACATAACAATTGGTGTAAATAATTGTCCTTACCAGTTACATTTAGAACGGCAATATAACTAGTGGGATATTCTACGAATAGAAGTTAGTCTTGGGATACGAAAAAGGAATAGTTATCATAAAAACTCTTAATAAAAATAATTTTAAACTAGAACTACAATACCTACTACTATAAAAATAATACAAAACAGCACCTATTCCAGGACCATCCACTTGACCAATTTTAATGTCAAATCAAATTTATTGTCATTACAGATATACATTGTGCGCATTGTGTCAAATATACACACATACAATATAAAGGTATTTCCCAGTATAAGTGCGTCCATGAAATTAAAATTTAGTAAAATTATTTCAGATAAATATTAAAAGATGGTTCAACAATGTCAATTGATATTAATGTGCACATTAAAAGTTTACAGATTAGGCTCGTATATTTCACACACAATGAATAATATATATTCTCGGCGAATAAGTAATTAGTCGTAACTTTAAGTGACAACAAGGAAACAGATGAATGATATAGGATATCAACGAGAATACCAAATGTTTACGAATATAAATAATATTGGCAACTTGATAAGGTTTAAATTGCAGTAGCCATAGTCCTCGGCTAATAAATTAATTTAATTTCATCAGGCGTATGCTAGTATTTACATAAAATTTGGTTATTAGTTTTATAAACTTTTTGTCAGCAATACCTACAAAGTGGCAGCGAGAGTGATATATTACATTAAGATTATTGTCATTAATTTTATAATGTAGTCCATGGTTGGATAAAGATTCTGATCCAGTTTTAAGAAGTTAAAATACATTATATTTAGAACACGTTTTGATATGGCTATATGGCGGATTTTTAGGCTCAGCTGGGTCTTCAGTTCTTACAAAGAGTGACGGCGAGGTTTAAAACCCTTTTCCTTCAATAAACATATACACCGAAAATCACCAAGTCGCACAAGCATCATCACTTTCAATCAGGTGAGATAGTGGTCAAATGCTTGCCTATTTAGCATTAAAATAAACATGCATTAAATACATACACTGGATTAAATGCATAGGAGAGCGCGTTGGCCATCTCACCAAAGCAGCCCAAAACTTCAGATATATTCTACATCAGTGTATTGTTGCTGAAGGCCATCATCACGGCAAGGTATATAACTTACATTATAGTATTCAAAACTGAATTAAAAAAAATGGAATTATACATATCACATTATACATATTTTAATAATAAAGTTTTTAGACCGTAGATTTATGAGTTTTTTATACTTCTTCTATCGGCTTATTCAATTCTGCCCCACTCTATTTTTTTTCTATATAGACACACGTTTCACCACTATCTGATGTTAAGTGAGGATGTGGTCTTAGATGGAGCACGCTTCCCTAGAAAATACATGTTTACTCGAGAATTGAATGAAAATTATTCGTTATTGTAAATTGCCTTATTTAGTTATTTGTTTCTCAGATAAAATAAATACTTTTAATCCAAGAATAGGCTAGATAAACGACTATGATTTTAAACATTTTAGTACCTATTTTGAATTACTGATGACTGTCACTCGATTAAATGAGAAGCTGCATTTAATCTCAAAGAATCTTAATTAAAATATTTTAAGTTAATAATGTTTGGTATCTGGTTTAGGCTTGTTAAAGGTATATTACAATACAGTCATACATATAATAAGAATAAACTATCAGTGCGAACTTTTAAGACCGCTGCGGACCTGCAAATAAATATAACGCGCGCTTCAAAGCGTGCGTTAAGCGTAGGTACCTATTACGCTGTTAAAATAAGTTCAACGTTTTAGGGTGCTTTTGTAGTTTCTTTAGGATGACAAGCTATCACTCGATCTTTTGAATGTCACTTGATAGCTTAAAAGTAAACCCAACTTTTAAAACGGTATGATACAGCAAAGGGTGCGATAGAGATCTATCGCACCGCTTCATTATTTTGGAATGAAAGATACTATACGCGATGAAACGGGACTATATAAAAATTAAAGATCAATGTTAATAAACACAATGAGTACATAGACGGGATTAATCGGGTAAAGTCTAAAAGAGCTGCGTAGCTGGAGGGTTAACCCGCGCTGATGACGCGTCGGCCCATTGAAATCGCACTGTCCAAGATGTGCAAGTGTAGTATATAAACTGCCAGCACCGAGGCAGGAAGCATCAAGTGTTCTAACACATCAGTTAATCTAATAAAATATTAAAAATAAAATAGTGAACAATGAGGCCTTCCACATTCACAGCAGTGTTAGCACTTTTGGCGGCTAATGGTGAGTTAAATACAATAAAAATAATATTTTGGAAGTTATCAATTTCATTGAATTTAAAGTTACTTTTGAAAGTCCAACTCAAGAAAGTTTTTTTGAAATTTAATATAAGATAATGTTTTAAAACAGTTTTAGCTTATATTTAAAAAAAAAAGTTATTACAATGGAACAAGGTTTTCAAAAAAAAGTTATTGCAAAGGAACAAGAATTTGAACATTTTGATACGATCTTATAAATCACAACCTTATATGATGATAATTATAATATATTATAAACACCTAAATATTTTGACTATTTCTGAAATTCATTTATTTACGCATCCACATTAAAGATTTTTTTTAAATTCATTAACTTTAATTACATGGCACATACTACACATATAACAATAATTAAAGATACACTATACAATAATTAAAGACACAATATCATTGAAAGTCAATAGATTCCATAAGAATATAATGGTCTACAAGTCCTATAACGAAGATAGGTCATACAATTATCAATTTTCTGAATTAGAAACGAATGCTTTTATACAATTATCTAAATTCACAAGGTTGAATAAATCCAACTGTAATAATAAGCAAGATCCTTATTATTTCATACATATCGCGCATCGATACCGAGATACATTTGCGATCAGATATGCGAAAAACGCAACATCTTCCTTTCGCATTTGCGTAGTGTACGCCGGCCCGTATAAACATCCGATGTAAACACTCAATCTGATTCAATGTTACGTTTATTAAACTAGATTTGGCGGTATTTGAACCTGCATATCGATTTCTTAATTTTTCAAACGTCGATCAATTTTACATTCGAACAATATTTCAAACTGACTACATAATAATATATCACCACTTATTATAAAGTGAGGTAGTGAAACGCAGAGAAAACCTACTAGATATTTTGAGCATCCAAAACTGGAGTCGTTATACATTCCATTCGTACCTTACGAAGCGCTAACGCTTACCATCAAGCAAACGACTTGCTCATTTACATGGATAATAAAAAAACTTATGTTATAGGTTTCAAACGTACTTATAAAAATGTATTCGCTCTAAATAAACCCGCATCTCGCACCGAAAAAGCATGAAAATCAGTAACCTCGCTGAGATGCTTTATAACACAATATATCTATTTAAGAGGGTTTATTCGTTTTGTCTTCTCTCTCGCTCGCACGTTTCAATATTTTGTAATAAATACAATTAGCTACGTGTGTTTTTGAAAATGTTTTCAACCCACTATATGGACATTAATACAATTAATGTTTTAATCTACCTTTCGTTTTTCATACCTTTAAGTTAAACGAAGAAAGTGTGAAAAACACATTGAAATTTGGGATCTCTGTTTTTCTCATCTTATTGAAGGATATGATAGCGAAAAGAAGTGTGAGACATCCTTGTTTTAATGTCCATATAGTTAGTTAAAAACATTTTCAAAAACACACGTACATGATTGTATTTATTAAAAATATCGAATAGTGCGAGCGAGAGAGAAGACAAAAGGAATAAACCCTCTTAAAGGCGATCCTAAAATTTAGGCTGGATTTTATACACCCTTACATGCACAAAATGCAGTCCGACCTCACACAAAATAAAGATAATCCCCACAAAGGTCGATCGTATTTGTAGTTTCAATTTCACTCAGTGCATTTATCGATTGCGATAATGTGTACGTATTACGCAGGAATCCGGTCAGTTGTCACGAACACGAATATCTACAATTTCAAAACTGAGATAAGTTTTTGTAAGCAAGTAACATATCTGGTTTGAACTATTTGCTAGACGCTCAGATAACACTTTTCAATCAATCGACAGATATGGTAATTAGCCACGCTATGATCTATTTTTATTCACACGTTTTATACAGTACAAAATATTCTATTCATTATAATTAATTCTTTAAATTTGGGGTCCATCTTAATTGTAGGTGAAGAAATCGTTAACGTATATTTTTTAAATTATTCTAAAAGTAACTCTGACTGATAGTTCGTTTTCTGCTTTAAAAAATGTTATTTCTGAAGTTTAATTTTGTCTTAATATCAATCATATCCTATCCATAATCGATGCGACGAACATCGCAAACGTCGGCCCTGAGGAAACCCTAACTATTATTTGCTTAGACGATGATAGGTATTACTTAATAACAATCAAAACTAAACTTGCGAAGCTCAAATACCATGTAATTAGTATGTAGTGAATAATGACAAACATTACCTACATCAGATAAGTGACCATTTACCTCACAACTGTCGGATATACCTTACAATTTTACTGAGACGTGCAGGTTATCTCTCAATGAAATCGATTACGAGCCTATAAACTAAATAAATGTCAAAAAATTATCATGTATACAAGGAGGATATTTACATCACAATCTAGGCATTGTTTAATTTGGGGATTTCCCTTAGATTAACGTCAAAATAACTGACCACAGCATGGCAGAAAAATAATACTTAACAATGGAAATTACAAGTAAATACGCACTATGGTCTTTACAATCATCGACCAAATCATCAGGTGAAGGGGGTCTAATGTAGCCTATCAAAGATAAAAATATGCAGTCATTTGAGGGTTAACTCCACTTGACCACGTAAAAATCATGAAATCTACTGAAAGCCCATTGCCAAACAATTGAATGTCTAATACGTATAATTAACCTGTACCTATTTATTCATCTCCTTATATTGTTTAGTCCAACCCAAAATCAGATGCATTAAACACAATAAAAATAATTATTTAAAGCTCTCTTAAATTAAGATTTACGATACATAAGAGTTACGACCAAATATCCTGAGCAAATTCTATTGTGGGATTATGCATTGCTTAGCATAAGTAATTCGATTTTTGATAAAAAAAGTAGCCTCTATGAAACTTGATTAGAAGACGGCTCGCAAAGAGAATACTAATGAGCTGGCGCTTATATTTATTACACTTCATTACGCACTTATCAAATATTCCAAAGCACGACACGTCCCGAATAATGGCTACATCAATAAACTGGCCATTCAAAATGTTAAAGCTAATTTATGTTGACTTTTATGTATGAATTGTTCTGTAATTTGTAAATCTAATGTCATTTGAAAAACACTCAATAAAACTGCAATAGATATTAATTAGTGATCGATATGGATTTTAGATTTAAAGCCTTAAAAGTACATAGCTGGGGCAACACCGACTTCTGAAACCTAGTCATATTATATATAGAGATATATTACTTAGACACTTGCAACAACCGTTAAAACAGTATTGCATTCTAAGAAGGAAGTTATTTTTCAGTGCTTGTTTCTATTGAAAGCCTAGCGTGCCACACTCAACCACAATTAACGGAATCTAAATCATTTTTATACTTATTTCATCCAAATCTAGTCACCCAACAGTTAGTTAAGTATATTTGTAACCCATCCATCCAATCATATCCCTGTTATCTAATCAATGTTTTCCAGTGTCGCTGGTCCTCGGCTGGGGATACAGGGCATCCGACCAGAGGCGCTGGGCCGTCCTGCATCCAGCGTGCGGCGGCAGGCAACAATCGCCCATCGCTATAGCCGCCCGCCAGGCCATCCCCATTTCTATCCCAGCCATGGAACTCATCGGATACCAGAACCCGCTGCCTGGACCTCTTACGATCACTAACAACGGACATTCAGGTACTGACGTGCACCAAACGGTGTTTCGGCACATATCCGATAGTGGTCAAACTTAAGGCTGTATCTGGTATTAGAACTTAGAACTGATTGCCTGATGCGAATGTATTTAGCACTCGTTTGTTCAATTCAATATTACAAAATTCTCCTTTGTATAGGATAATAATTACAATAGTCCGCCCACTTCTCGGCCATTTTCAACCCCAAAAACATATCAGGGTTAACATCAATGAATAGCACCGTGGCGTATGCCGGTCGTCATAAACTCACAACAAAGATTAAATATTATGAAACATAATGCAACAATGTCATTATGACATATTGCTTTATTATGATTCAGGCGATAATGTAATAAACAAAACAATTTCTATTAACCAAACATGGACTCACACATAATGATAATAAAACTTCAATTCCAGTGGCGTTAACCATCCCCAAGTACAGTTCCGAAGAGGAAAAGAAAGGCTTCCGTTTACCGTACATCTTCGGCGGTCCTCTGGACAACGAGTATGAAATCGAAGGCCTCCACTTCCACTGGGGAGATAAGAACAACCGTGGTTCTGAGCACACCCTTAATGACATGCGCTTGCCTTTGGAAATGCACATCATCCACAGGAACAAGAAGTACAGAAGCCTGGCTGAGGCCCTCCAGCATCCCGATGGTCTTTGCGTCCTTGCTTTCTTCTACCAGGTAACATGGGACAAAACTGACAAAACAAAAAGTCAATGCTTACAGCATCTTCATGCTTTGAATCCTAATAATCATAGAGCATTAAACATAAATGCTTTCACACTCCCAGCCCCACACTAAGTTCAATGACTTGTGTTGTAGGTGCCGGAAACATTCACATCACACACACAATAACACTCAGAACCAGAAGCTCATATTTCCCTTGGGGAGAAAACTTGTGTTCCCGCCGGGAACCGAACCCGATACACCTGCTTAGAAGGCGAACGCGCACCTAGCTAAGCCAACGGGCAATTTCATTGCATTCATTCACTTATTTAAAAATATTTATAAAATCCTTATGGATTGTTTTCCTTCAGTATGGTTCATTAGAGACATGGCACAACCAATCGAGTTTGTTTTATAAACAACATTCCTCAAAAAATAAAATATTGCTAAAGTGCATAGAATACATGTTTTTTCTAGAAGAAATATATCCCACTATTGTGTGATACCAGTAAGCATTGTCCATAACACATCAAGGGTGTCTGGATGGACATACGTTACAAGACAATAAAACTAGTAAGATTGCGCTTCGGTTTCTACTAAAGATCTTCTTCATGCATTATATTTCAAACTTGATTACCACAGAAAATCACGAGTGAATCCATTGTTCTCTTAGTCATCTTCAAGAGTATATCTTAAGCCAGCCCCATGTGGCCCCAGCATTATGTAGTAAAAGGAGATGGTGACATAGATGCTCCTTATTTCAGGTGGTTGAATTCGACGCTAAGCTCCTGACCCCCATCGTCAAGAACTTGTCAGCCGTCGAGAACTACAACACGAGCATGCAGCTGCCGCACACTTTCTCCCTGTCATCCATCCTCTCCGGTTTGGACACCGAAAGGTTCTACACCTACAAGGGATCCCTCACCACCCCCCCTTGCGCCGAAGCTGTCACATGGGTCGTGTTCTCTGACTACCTCCCAATCTCCGTCTTCCAGGTATGCAAACTGACTACTTTTATAGATAAGTTTTTAACACATGAGTAGGTACGCAATAGTCCGTGGGCATTTGCTAATGCTCCCCTGGCTAACTACTAATGTAATACAATATGATCGTAGTCTACCCTTTTAAATGGAAAATATTGTCACAAAGCATCAATTGATATCCGGCAGCTACCAGTTTCATTCTAGCCCTAGAATGCTTTAGCATCATCGACCACAATATCACTACCCACCAGGTGACATATTGGTCCAACGCAAGCCATTCATCAAAGAAATAAAGTTCCTAAGCACTAATCTACAGCTACGGTCGATCATCATTTCTACAATTCAATTTCAACTCACCACAGATGGACAACTTCCGCGGCCTCCTCTCTAACCTGAACCTTCCTCTGGTGGACAACTTCAGGCAGCTCCAGCCCCTCTTCGGCCGTAGAGTGTTCGTCAGGATCACCTCCAAGAACCCCAAGTTCAAGAAGACCAAACTCCACTACTCCAAGTGGGACTGGGTTGGTCACAAGAAAGCCGAGAATGACGTCGTTGACTTCGACGAATAAATACTAACTATAGCAATTCCGTCGCGTGAATGATAAAATGAAATCCACGGCGCTGTATCTTCACCTATTAATATATACGGGTTTAGAAAACAGTTCGGAGACCCAAGTAACCGGAATACTAACTTAAAAATTCTGTGTGATTCTAATGTATTATATTGTATATTTTGTGTGATAGTATTATTAATAAGTCTGTTATTAATCTAATTTTGTTTGATAATAAACATACTGAACATATTTAGCAGTTTTATTGAATTAACTACATATAAAGACATTTTAGCCAATGATACATAGATAAATAAACATAATATATTGAAGCAAAATAACAATTTACTACAATTTTGTATAGTTAGATAAGTTTATGTAAGAATTATAAATATATACTTAAATGTACTTTATGTAGCGTAGTTTTCAGCTCCGAACATAGACTGAAAAGTAAAAAAGTTAATCATTAATTAGAAAATTATTATAAAATGTATATAATAAATTAATAGGTATCAACAATAAACAGATAATCATTATATATACATAATAATTAAAGAAGTAGGTACCTACCTTATATTTTTGTTAGATATTCCTAACTTATATTTGTGTTAGATGATTAGTAATGTACATAACACAACACACAATATATTCAATATTTTTTCACAACACAAACTGTACAAACACATTTGATTGCATTTATTTTGAATTTCGTATTTCATCACTCATTGCATTAAGAAATAATTCAATGTATATTCCATTATAACTATACCAGTTTCGACAAAATGGCATCTTTAACTGTTTTTATTGTTATATACTATTTTAAATCTTTTAGTATATCATGTGTCCTACTTACATTTATTAAAATACTTACTGAATTATTATGTCAGACATAATATCAATGCGTAACTATATGCACTTATCAGAATTATAATTTAGAATATTTATCAAATTTTCAATTGTTTTTTGTATTTATAATATACATAATTTTCCCTAATTAATAATTATAGGAACAGGTTCTCAGTAATGATGATTAATCTCATACACATGTAACCGAAATCATAAAGTCTTCAAGTCACAAGTTAATAGGTGCCTATCTCTAGGCAAATGTGCTTCATCGTCGACAGCAGAGTCACTTACAGGAATGAGTTTGTTGAGTCGGTATTTAGTTTCCTTTTTATTACATTTTACGGCAAGCTTAAGTCTCAAACGAACGTTTGGTTAAAGATCGCTCATGTCACAAAAACTCAATACATGCTAGGTTAACAAGGCCTTACCTATCATTACTTGTATTTTATAAAAGTATGCTTACATATTATGACTACTAATCATTATTAATTTATTTAAAAAATGTAGAGGAAAGTCGTTTAAGGCCTATAACAGGGGTCGGCAACCTGTGGCTCGCGAGCCACATGCGGCTCTTTGGATGTGAAGTTGCGGCTCTTTAGTTCAGTACGCAAATATTATTTATTGAAAATCATTAAAAAAATGTTCAGAATTGATTAACGACTATTAGGCAACATTTCTATCGAGCCATTAACAAGCCTCCAAAGGTAGCGTAAAAGTACATTTACAGTTGAAACAAGTAAATTACGGAATGATTAGGTAGGTATAATGCATGTATAGCGTTTTCTATACGATACTCATCGTACAGTAGGTATATTGTTGGCATTAAGGATTATTGTTGGAAAGAAAAAAAATGTGGCTCTATAAAACTTTGAAATTTTGTAAATTGTAATTTTTGACTCTTCCGACTCAAAAGGTTGCCGACCCCTGGCCATGTTATAATAATCATTAAGGACCACTCGGAACTACGTACAACAAATTATCTATGACTTAAGCCTCCTATGCCTCTTATCCCGTAGTTAAGAGTATAAATCAGAATACTCTTTGGAGAAGCCATTTAGTTCAATCATCACTAACATACCAGTAATGATATGTAAGTTTGACCATATGTTGACAAATGGAAATATTTTAAATGGATCATGTTATAAAAACCTGATATAGTCCCGATTTAGTCACATAATTTCACAAATAAATCTTCTTTATACTTTCTTTTCTCTTAGGAATGGTAAAGTGAAGATTATTTCAACAATGATATGAAAATCATTATATTATATTCTTTCAGATTTTTAGCAGTAGTGTAGTTTGAAAGGATGAGACTCTCAATTATAAAAAGTTTTATTTTTTAGCTTTTGTTCTGTATATTGCCTCATATCTCCGGCGTAAGTTAGGTGAAGAGTTCTCAAGATATTGGCGGTGAAGTTTTTTTACTGACTCCAAAAATGGAGGAGTTCTCAATTCGTCGGAATATTTTTTTTATGTACGCCACCTCAGAACTCCGTCATTTATTAACCAATTTCGAAAATTATTGTTTTGTTAGAAATGGTATATACTTTCTTGATAGTCCCATTATAATTTGATCAAGATCTGTTGAAAAGTCCTGGAGATATTTGTGATAGAAGTCGGATATATATTTTTAAACTCGTTTATATTATTATATCTAAGTGTTATGTAATTTGTAAATCATGACAAGATAAATAAGTAACTTCAATAGTACTTATACTAAAATTAAAACTCTCATAATATTATAATGAAAGTACTTTGTTCAATCCATATAGATATTTTTCTATTATCCTACTTATATCTAAATTTAAAGTAATATAATAAATAATTCTATGGGTAGTAAACTGAGTTATAAAAGTATATAATAATACAACGCATCTACATTTTTATTTATATTATAGTCTACATATTATTATAACAATATATCTATACAAGATTAATACTCTGAATAACATGTTGAATAATAATTTATTTATATAACTGACGGTTTTTAACAGTTAATTTAATATTTATAATATTCTTTGCAAAGTGGAATGTAAGATCCAACTGATATTAGTTGATAATTGCACTCGGAAAAATGGCTTGGTTAGTTTGTACGGAGTATGTACAGTTGCTGGAGTTGGGGACAAACAACAAAATCATGCAGTTAATTTTGTTTTAGCGTACCAAGTCTTCTGGGTTGAACATGCCCTGGAAATAAAAGAGAAATTATCTTATAATATTTAAATACAGTTTCAGCCATAATTTAATCATGCAGGTCTGTTGCGCCGCAGGTTTGATGCCACCATCTTCGAACTTTGTGTTTTTGGACATGCATTTTTCTTAAATTCCACTTAAAGTCAACTTTTATATCTCTGATAGGCTAGCTTGCCTAGTAACTATCTCACTTGTTGGTAAATTATTTAGAATTAGAATTACCTGCATCACTTAAGAGCAATCGCATTTAAACATGACATAAACAAAAGACTTTTTTTCAATATCTACGATCGCAAAACATAGGCTTCTGGTAAAAGAAAAGGAAAAATGATAACAGACAACCTAATTCATAATCAGAATCAGTCATAGCACAGTCTGCCTGGTTTCTTAAATCAATCGACAAGTTAAAATAATGCTTTGTATAACAAGTAAATACTTGCTTGTAATTTGTTACAGTGAGTTCGCATGGATTAAACATGTTGAAGACACTGTTTTCTATCAAAGTACAGTATTCTACGTAAGGATTGTCACAAAACTTGTTTAGCAGAAACTTGTTGATCATTTGTTGCCTGAGAACATGTTTTAACATCAATTTATGTAATCTAAATGTTTTCAGTTATATTTTTCAACACCTTGAAAGAGTCTGAGTAATCTATCATTGCTGCATATCATCAGAGGAGAAAGTGGACAAATGTTTGTCTATGACAGTAATAATATAGATGTGAATGTTTTTGTGTAAGTTATTTGTTTTTTCGTAATGTTGCAGCTGGAATGGGCATATCTTGCTGCTGGATTAACACAAACAATAACTTTTTATCCAATTTATGTGGTAGAAGGAGCGGGTTATTGAAAGTGAACGCTACTTTTAAAAACAAGTATTATCTGTCTATCCCTTTCATCTAATCTCCATGTTTACAAAATGTAAACCAACCTACTCCTAAAACCTAAATTTATACAGGTTGTGAGACAGAAATAAGCAGTACAAAAAACAACAATGTGACAACATAAACAATTACTATGTGCGAGTTTTTAGTCAGTGTGAACAACCAACAACAAATATTGAAACCTCTCAGAGAATTTACAATTTCATTGAATGCAAACTCCAATAAAATGAATTAAGAGAATTTATTCAAGCGATAAGTTTTGAATCTTTACACATTTAAGCCTCAGTCATTTCACATTTGACGGAGACATGTGACATTAATTGAAGTTGAGTAGATTTAATATTCATTTATAATTATAAAAGATATTTAAGATATGGTTTCAAGAAATTTATTTCTTAAAAAAAATAGCTTACGTGAGAACAATGTACGATGATAAGTTCCATACATGTCCATTTTATTTTAAATAACTCATATAACACACCTTTATTACTGATTTCAATGTATATGATTTAAATTATGAAAGGTTGATAAAAAAATACTCAATTCCAATTAATAAAAAAAATTGCATGGACTAGTTCTACATACTTGTACCTATGAGTTCTTTTGAAAGGTTTATACAGACAGACAAATAGGGGAGGGTTAAGAAGGGTGGGAGACTTCTAAACCTGCTTTGTTTGTACCCTTGGTGAACCATAAACAGGAAATGGATCTCTTTTTGTTAAATTTCTATATTTATTTGTCAATTTATAGCTATTATAGCAAATAAATATTTAATAATTGTTCACTTGTTACTTACCTTAGCACGACGTAGGATGGAGTCCTTGCTAGCGTCATATGGGTGATCTTTAGACGGAATCTCGAGTACCGATGGCACTGGAGCAGTGTGTGCGTCAATGACATGTCGGATCAGCTCAGCAACATTCTGGTTAATGAGGATGATGTCGATGTCATCACGCTTGACAAACCGCTTGAAGCAATCTTCAACCTCGCTCACCGGTGTATCTGAAGTTCGAAAATAATAATTGGTGAAATTGGAGCTGATGACAGTAAATATTTAATTAATCTGTAATCTAGCTTAGCGCTAGTTCAGTGTGATTATTTCTGATTTCTTTGTAATTCCTAATTTTAGCCTTGTCCTTTTCTAAAGACAGTTGCTGGCTTGCCGGATGGACTAGTTGCCAGTCCTGAAAGACAATGATGTGGATGTAACTTCTCATGAAATCATAATGGCGATCCGCAGTCATTGCCATTCTACTATATAATTTAAAAAAGAATTATTTTTACATTTATCATCCAATATAGCAAAGAGGATTCTAATCATGGCTTGCACTTCTATTTTCATCAGATAAGAATAGTTATTAAAAACCACAAAAAAAATTTCCCAATTCGTGGCTGAAGTAAATCAATACAGAATCACAGTTTTTTTTTTTCTAAAGATGTTATTGTTCTGCTTGTTTTACATATTAAATACTAGCCGTGCCCCGTGGCTTCGCCAGCTATTATCAAGTTAAAAAGTAGCATATGTGTTAAACCTATGGTATAAGCTATGTACATTCCAAATTTCATCCAAATCCGTTAAACCGTTAAAGCGTGAAAAGGGAACAAACATATATACACATTTACACACAAACTTTCGGATTTATAATATCAGTAGGATATTAGTAAGATATACAATCAGATTTAATGTAGATGACCCTCAAGTTGAATTTTTACGGATTAGAAGGAAAAGACCTACAAAAAGTAGTTATAAATAAGATTTGGTACCGATGTAAGAACCAAATTAAGAGTACGTACTTTTGTCAACAACCATGAAGTTTGGGTGTCTGTTCTTATTGATTTCACCGATGCCACCGAGGAGAAAGCCTACGCATGTGTCCTGAAACCATTACACTCCGTGATAATACGATAAATAAGGCTAAAAACTGAAAAAACATTTGTAGATGTTCGAGTAGAAAAAACATCGAATTTACGGCTCTAGATCTGAGTAATTTAGCCAAATCTTTTAACATTTACCTCGTCTCCAATAACGCTGATGAGTTTGCCCTTAACAGCTGCGTGTAGAGCCATTTTTCACAGGTTAATGCTTAGTTTTTTAGATTTTTTAACAAAATTGAACAATCACAAGGGCTCGTCACCTGACTATTGATTTTTTTCTAAAGTTGGCATCCTTGCCAATATGTCAAAATTCAAAGACAATCGAACTTTTGAAGTGTTGCCAGTGAGGCGCAACAAAGCATGCAAGAAAAACTCTAGGATTGGGGCCGGGTGGTGTGCGGGATATAAAAAATTATACGAAACGCGCTAATTATACGTAAATATCTTCAATTATTTAGATTACGTGTGAATATGATTTAAAAAAAATTTAATTAAAATGTGAATTGTTAAATAAGCTGTAATCGTACTAATATTATAAATCCGAAAGTTTGTGTGTAAGTGTGTAAGTATGTTTATTCCCTCTTCACGCTTTAATGTGTGAACGGATTTGGATGAAATTTGGAATGTACATAGATTATATCTAAGATTAACACTAGGCTACTTTTTAACTTGATAATAGCGGGCGAAGCCGCGGGGCACGGCTAGTTAAAAATAATTATAATAAAATTTTAAATGTTACTGTCAGTGTCAATCTGTTATTGCGTCTTGTGTCATCTTATTTTCTCATTAAAATTGTCAAAACACCAAACACGGTTGTTTCTCAGGAGTTTTATTTATTTTGCTAAATGTTTTTAATTGTAGACGTGAAGAACAACGATAGTATAAGTTAAAGTTACGAAATCAATATGTTAAACATCCAAAATTATGGTAGCAGTTCCGAGGACGAGGGTGATAATGACGCAGAAGCCAGCAAACAACACAGCAATGAGAGTTTGTTGACTCATTTGAAACCTGTTGATCCCAGCCTGTCCTTGGCGAAAAGCATGCAGATATGTGCTGCCCCGGTCGTGATGCCCACAGTAAGTAACGCTTAACATCCACTAATAATACTAAAAATAAGATAGGAATAGCACTATGCTAGTACATTTTTGAGGTTCATTTATCAGCTATTTTTTCCCCTACTTACTGCCTCTCTTGCTAGTTCTGATAATAAAATAGGTTAAAGTTCAAACATTGCAAGTGATCGGTCAATTCGTGTAATCATTGATGGCTGACCAATAGGCTATCAAAGCACAATTTTGGGACTTATCCAGCTGGCCGCCAAAAAGCTGGGAATCCTCGCAAAGGTGAGACAGTACTTCACACTGGAACAATTGCTCGATTTATACCAAGCACAGGTGCATTCATGTATGAAATATTGTTCTCATCTTTGGGATAGTTCAGCTAAATACCAGCTTGAGGTTAAACATCATTGAGCAAAGAGCCATGAGAGTTCTCAACAGCAGCATGTTGACTAATGCATAAATTTAGAGCTTAGGGCATCGTCGCATGGTAGCTAGTCTCTTGGTATTTTATCATATACATTTCGGAGAGTGTGCAACAGAATTACACAATTTGATTTCCCCATCCCCATTTTATTATCAGACATCGAGACAGACTCCTTAGCGACACTGCTTATGTGGAACTCCTTACGTAAGTTTGTGTTTCCTATATACAATCTTCTAGGCAAACATGCTCCATATCATCGACTGCATCATTGCTTACCATCAGGTGAAATAGTGTCAAACTTTTGCCGATCATAACTAAAAAAAAATTAACACAGTAATATGTGTTGTGATTAAAACACTTAAAAAATTGCTTTATAATTGGAATAATTAATTTTACTTTTTACAGAACAATGACGACACCAGAGTCTTGATACCTGCCAATCAAGAACTTATGCACAACCCAAAATATGATGAGCTATATGCACCCACACTCGGTCCAGAGAATCCATTTCAAACTCAGCAAATGAAAGCTAATAGAAATATCCTCTCGGGCTTCGTAGAAAAGGCACATATCAGTGATTTCCAGTTTGAGAATCAGAGGAGAACATTTACTAGTTACGGGTACGCTGTAGATCCGTCTAATGATGATGCCGCTCCAGGCGATGCTGTTGTTTGTAAGTTGAAAAATGCACTTATTAGTTTCTTTTCTCATATTTTATTTATTTTATTTATTCTTTTGCACAATACATATGTACACGGAGGACTTAATGCTAATACAGCATTTTCTGCCAGTCAAACGAAAAGGTGCAGAAAAATTGCTGGTAGTGCAGTATAAGGGTACTATCATAATTAATTAGTTTTTATTTAACTATTGTATATTATGCTCTTATTATATATATACAAGACCATATTATGTTCTATTGATGTTAACGTTTTGAGACAACCAAACGGCTTACATTACAAAAACTTTGCTACACAGTCAAAGTAAAATTGGATCATTGTTCAAATTAGTCCATTATTTTGACTAATTTGAACAATTCTCAAGTAAAGTCCTTCAAATGAAAGTTATTTTTGCTCATTACAAATGACACAAATTTCTCATTGAAACAGCTATGTATTATAATATGTTGAATAAATAATAGTAATATGTTACATTAAAAATACACATAATTTGTCTGTGTGTCTTTACCAATTCATGGTAAAACAACGGACAGGTTTTGGTTAAAAATCCAGGGGGTCTATTCCGGGCATAGATTATCTTTACATCGACGTCGAATATGAACGATTTTCTTTTCTTATGAACCTCGAATCAACTGAAATTTGAACCAATCGACTGTCGTATATAGACGTCGCATCAATTCGAACAATCGTATTTTGACGACCAGAATAGACCAACTGACTAATCCATGGCAAGTTGTGACTAGTTTGTTTTTTTTAATATTATCCTCAACTTTTTGTCTAATCTGGACTAATAACTTCACACAAACAGCTACCAAAAGTCAGGATTGTGTGATATTCTTTATTGATTGGGTGTTATTCAAAGGATTCTAAGAGGTTAATAACATATTGTTGTAAATAATTAAAAGAATAATCCTATTGATTGTTATTTCTTAACAAGACACTGTCTTATTAAGATATCAAAAAGCAGTGTTTTGAGTTGTAACTGCCTCCATGACAGAGGGTGCCACCATTGTCTTTAAAAAAAGCTTAAACAGAAGAGCTTACAGAGCATAATAGTTTTTGAAAGGGTACGCTACTCTATTACAGGATGAATGTGGCTTAGAAGTTGTTAAAGAAAGAATTTTATAATGGATAGACCATTATAAAATTCTTTCTTTTTAATGTTTTGTATTGTTCATTATTAAAATTATAATTAATTTACCAATGCGAGTATTACCTTGTTTTCTGAATTCTATTAAAATTCGAGCCTTCCCAGTTGAAAATGCATTATTTTTTTAAAATTTTGCGTTTATAAGTATAAAATGATGGCAAAAAGCTCAATTTACCAACAATATAGTTTGATTATCATGTGGTAATATTTATTTTGATAATTTCGAATACTTGAATCGTGTATACAGTTAATTATAAAGAAGTAAATTTAGAAAGGAAATATTATCCCATGAGTGATAATTTCCTTTCTAAATTTACTCCTTTAGTTCAGACTAGCATGGCTAATGTTATAAAAGCAAAAATCAGTTATATTGATAGCTTTAATCACATATTCACAATAACACCTGTTAAATTAATTTTGAATTTAATATTATGTAATGATGATAAATCTCTGTCAAAAATTTCAGTATCGGCAATGGTTGCACCACCTGAAGAAGCAGCCGGCAAGTCAGTGTTTGAATCAATAAAGAAAAGACCCCTAGACAAGAAAAAGCGGAACAAAAATGACAACCCTGAAGATATTGGAGGCTTTTTGGGACCTTGGGGTGGTTATGAGGGTGAAAGAAGGTAATTTTACACTGTTCCATTTCCGTGTTATTTTAGAAACATTAGGTGTTTGCAGAAACGAATTACTGAGCTTTAAAGTGAAATCTCTCCATTTACCCAAATAGTTTAAAGTATGGCTTGGCATCTTGGTCTTTTGAAATATATATTTTTTACTATTGCTTTTGACGTGTAAACGTCTTATAAATCGATGAACACCGGCTGCACGCACGAAAATAGTCACTTTCCGCCTGAGCCTGAGTGTGCAAGCGAGAGCGCGGAACAAGCGCTAGAGGACCACGATCGGCCTAAGCGTTCGTCTTATGACGTTATCACGCAAAATTATCGTCCGTAAACCGACATTACTGACAACCAATTTTTCAATAAAACATCTTGTTCATACAATTAATATATTTTTTATATTGTGGCTGAATTATATTGGAAACAATTTTTTTTTTTTTATGGTTTATAATTATGTCGAATTCTAATTCTAACTGGGGGCGATAAGGCCTGCACTGACGTCCCGCGGGGGGTGTATTGTGCATTTCCCCCTGCCGCAGTTAGTTAGCCCAGCCACCCCAACTCCTTTATATATTGGAGTGCGGCTTTGGGTCGCTGGCACTCGGTTATAATTATGTCCCAATTAGTAAAAAACGTATTGTAAAACGTGCAATACCCCGATTTGTATTTGGAATGCAATGAGAAAGACCTCACTCGACAGTTGAGCTGGTAAAAACTATAAAGCAATAGTACTTTTAACCTCCAGCAAGTACACCATATGTGTTATTATTTGATCTTTTTTAAATATTTTCACACTCGCAGCCACACACCATTCGTAATTTTCTTAAAAACTGTATTACGGAGTGTTTAAAGGAATTGCATGATCTTATTCCTGCATCATTATGAAAACTGCAAAAGAATGGACCTCCCTGCTGTCAACTGTGTCTCCCGAAAAGTATAATATGGGGTTGTTCAAGAAGAGATTGAATAGGTATTTATTGAGCAAGCATGCTCCATCTTCGACCGCATCGTAGTTTTCCATCAGGTTAGATTGCATCAAACATCTAAAAAATAAAAAAGACACCAGACACACAATCACAACCAGAACCAGAAACACAAATTTCCCTAGGAAAGAAAATTTGTGTTCCCACGGGGAAACAAACCCGATACCCCTGTTCTTAAAATGCGAATGCAAATGCATAACCAACGGGCAGTTCTCACGGAAATCACTTTCTAATCTGTATTATACAATACTTAATGTTAAAACTGAATATATTACAGTTAACAGTTGTTATTATTTAATTGTAGGATTATGAAACCAGAAGGTGAAGTAGCAAAAGAATTAGAAGAAATATTAGCCAAGAGACAGAAGAAGGGCAAAGTTGAAGACGACAAACCTATGGAAGAAAAGTCTATATTCCACAGTAAGTGTTTCATATTAGTCACATTTACAAATTATAAGTATTTTTGTAGATATTTCTTGATCTATCTACGGGCCAATTGCCTATATTTCCCAAAAACTAAACTAAAACTATATACAGCAAAGAACCAAGTTACCTACAAGACATCGAGCCTATAGGTTACACAAGTGATCAAGCCCAAGTCACTACCAGTGGGTAGCGTTCCGATCATGCTGGCGGCATTGCCTCTATGAATTGCATTGCTAATACGTTAAGCCAAAAAAGTATATTAAAATCTAAAACAAATATTAAAACTTAAAAAAACCCATATTATTTAGTACCTATTAATCCTTATTTATTAGGCTTCTAGTAGGTTACCCACCCGCACTCCGGGAAAGTTGGTGTTATTAGGTGGCCAACGTTATAGTATTAGTATCGAGGGAACTCTGCCGAAGCCTTTGCTCTCGCCGAACCTGATCGTCAAGTATTTCACCCCTACAATGCCAAATGCTAGAAGCCCAGAGCCATATGCTAGAGCCAACAGCTATTGTTCTAGCTCTAAGGAAATATTGAGCCTCTTTTTCTCTTTTTTTATTCAGTTAAATCTTGATAAAAGCTTACTAGCGACTGCTACCATTCTAAATATAAAAGAAAACCAGCTATAAAAAAAAAACTAAATGTAGTTCTGGTTTTTTGGCGGGAAAGTGAAAAGATGTTGCCAATTTTGTATTATTTCTCACTTGTAATTCTTGAATTGATTGTGATTTATTAACCGTTCATAGTTTTTGAATGAGCATGTGTGTAGGCAAAACATACAAAGTTAAAAAACGTGATTTTTGTTTTCATTCAAAAACTCCAAAAAAGGTTATAGTAAAGTTTCGACCACTTTACTAGAGCCTGACTTGTCTGTGACTGGATCGTGACTCTCTTACTTGACTTTGACTAGGACTGGCTTTATGATATACATGACACTGGCTAAATGCACATAGAATGTGGAGCCAAATTAAAAAAAAAAAGTATTTCCGGCAGCTGTCATTGAGACCCATACTGATAATAAAAACTTGTGTTCCAGTTGACAATGCTACGGACTACCAGGGTAGATCTTGGATGGAAGCTCCCAGGAGCGAAACTCAATTACGAAAAGATTCTCCGCCAGATAGATGCTTCTTACCTAAAGTAAGTTATATTATTCTGTGTTTCAAAACCACATATCAAAGGTACCTATTATAAAGGACCAAATTTTGTAATGTTTTAAATGAACTTCTCACTAACGTTGTTGGTTGCGCGGGTATCGGGTTCGATTCCTTGTGGGAACACATGTTTTCTCTCAAAAACACCGAAGCAAACCCAAAACATTGTTGAATATCTCAAAACGGGACCATTGTTGGTGGAATTTATAATTTTTTTATGCATTGAGGCAAGCATTTTACCACCTAATGGAAAGTGATGATGCAGCCGAGGATGTAGCATGCTTTTTTTAGAATATACCTATTTGTTTACTCGAAAACTGAGAGTTCTCTGTTTTTTTTAATATGATAATCTACCTGTTAACCTATTTGAGGAACAAATATACTGTTATTGGAATCCTTTGCTGTTCTTAGGTATTTCACTCACATGTTACCACATTTATTATATCGTATTATACTCTGGGGTAATTCTACAACGGTTCAATCTTCCTCTAATAGCGGCATAATAAGAGCTAGTATACGATAAAGTGTTTCGATTAAATACTGTCGTTTCAGACTAGGTAATAATAATTTGTTAATATTAACTTGTTGAACTGCCCGCTGGAGTAGTTGGTTGCGTGTCTGTCTTCTAAGCAGCGGGTATCAGGTTCGATTGCTGCTGGTGGAAACACGAGTTCTTCTAGAAAATTGTGTTTCTGGTTCTGCTTTTGAGGTGAACGTTTCCAGCACCCACGATACAAGTCTTCTTGCGTGGGGCTGCAAGTGTGATACAATGTTTTATGTTGGATTGATACTTGCAGTCGCACATCCACACGTGGCGCGGGCACACCAAGGGCGTGGCGGCTGCGCGTTGGTTGCCGCCCACCGCTCATCTCATGTTGTCTGCCGGGATGGACTGCAGAGTCAAGGTACTACCATACTACCCTGTATGCCTCACTTCCTCGTTATATCTGCTACCCTATCTACCCTACTTCGCTGTAGCTCTGCTACTTTGTGTGGTGTACTTCTCCGTTCTACTTCCCAATAGGTTTGCTACCCCCTCTGCCCCACTTTCGTTTTAGTCTGCTACCCTGTCCCCAATTCCATGTTGGGTCTTTGTGTTTTAACTACAATTTAAAATTTTAAAGTTAGTTTTTTTTGTGTATTGTATTATTGCATCATACAAAGAAGGATTTAAAGTTAAAATAAAAATAAATAAATATTTTTTTCTTTGTATGATGCTTGTTTTTCTATTACTAATTCTCACAAGTCAAACTAGCTTTCTTTTTTTACTTAAAACTATTTTTGTAAAGGAAAAAATATCGCCTTAATTAAATCCCAAGTTCCAAACGTATACACAACCCAAGATTGCCTTCTAATTCGGTATTGGGTTCGATTCCCGGCGGGAACACAAGTTTTCTCCTCAAGGAAAATTTGTGTTTCTTGTTCTGGTTTTGATTAAGTGTGTGATGTGAATGTTTCCGGCACCCACGACTCAAGTCATTGTACTTAGAGTGGGGCTGTGAGCGTGAAAAGCGTTTATGTTTATCCATCGCCTTAACCATTGGAATTTGGATTCATATATTTAATATAAAAACATGTAAACCAGCTGTTCCAGGGATATACCCATCGCTCTAACCAACTGAGCTACCCAATCACCGCTACAAGAGCAGAATTTTTGATGTTTTCAGATCTGGGAGGTGTACGGCGAGCGTCGCTGTATCCGCACGTACTTCGGCCACCGGCAGGCCGTTAGAGATGTTAATTTCAATAACTGCGGGAAGCAGTTCCTTTCTGCTGGTAACTACATCATATCATTAGTAAATACAAAATGGGAATATATATATTTTAAGTCAATTGTGTACTTCAATACAGTGCCGGTAAAAAAATATTTCATAAGAAGAGGTTCTCAATTCGACCGCCAATTATGAATCGATTTTGATGTTTTTTTTTTGTTTGGTAGATCATACTTCAGAGGTTGTCTCATATTAATGATATCGAAATCGGTCAAGCCGGTGGTTTAAGCTTTGCTTACGTTTAAGTATTTGGTATATGTATAGCAATTTGTAATTTTGAATTTTCCATGCATTTTTAATACATTTTATTAGTGGCTCTGCCCGTGTTTGTCAAGTTAAAAAGTAGCATAATTATGTGTTAACCCTAGGTATAAGCTATGTATATTCCAAATTTCATCCCAATCCGTTCAGCCATTTCAGCGTGAAGAGAAAAAAATATATTTACACACAAACTTTCTGATTTATAATAGTAACCCAAAATGGCGGACAAGTAATTTTTAATGCCCTCCTGGAGTATGGGTATCAATTAAAACAATTTTTAATTTTGTGGGTTTCTGTGGTAACGCCACCACATTTTCGCCAATGTCATGTGAGACCATAGGACGCAAAACAAAATATTTACATAAGTACAAAAAAGGAAGTGGTTACAAAATAAAAATATGGGCATCAAATGAAAGGGCTCGCTGAGAATAACTCGAAAACTAAAGTGACATCACTTCAAATCCAATATGGCGGACTTCTAAAAGCTTGTCATCAAAAAAGTTTTTAACAAGTAATTTATTTGTTTATTTATCCTAAGAAATATTTGTGCTTCTGGTTCTGGGTGTAATTGTGTGTGTGATGTAAATGTTTCCGGCACCCAAGATACAAGTCTTTGAAGTTAGTGTGGGGCTGTGAGTGTGAATGCGTTTGTTTGTTTATTGAAATGTATAATGTATATACTGTTGCAGCGTATGACCGCTACATTAAGCTGTGGGACACGGAGACCGGGGACTGTATATCCCGGTTCACATCCCGCAAGGTGCCATACTGCGCCAAGTTCAACCCGGACGAGGATAAACAGCACTTATTCGTGGCCGGAACATCCGATAAGAAAATTATTTGTGTAAGTTACCGTATTTTTTAACCGACTTCACAAAAAGGAGGAGGTACTCAAGTCGAGTGTATTTTTTTATTTGTGTTACCTCTTAACTTCGTTCCACGTGAGTCGATTTTGAATATTTTTTTTTGTTTGAAAGATGCTGCTTTCCATTTGGTCCCATTTAAATTTGATCAAGATCTGATCAGTAGTTCTTGAAATATCGTCAATAATAATAATAATAAACGCTTTTCACACTCACAGACCCACACTAAGGTCGATGACTTGTGTCGTGGGTGCCGGAAACATTCACATCACACACAAAATCACAACCAGAACCAGAAACACAAGTTTTCCTTGAGGAGAAAACTTGCGTTCCCGCCGGGAATCGAACCCGATACCCCTGCTTGAAGGCGAACGCTCACCCAACTTAGCCAACGGGCAGTTCGTCATAATGCGTGTTTAGTACATCTAATCTGATCAAAAAGCGGTGAAGTCGGTTTTCTTTAAGCTTTGCTAAAAAAAAACTGAAGTAACACTTAAATAAAACATTTATAATATGATTTTAATAATTCTTTTTTTTGAAAAGAAAATGGTTGTCTGTAAATTTGGTTTACGGACGATAATTTTACGTGACGAACACTTGGCCGATCGTGCCTCTCTATCGCTTGTTCCGCGCTCTTGGTTGCACGCTCACGCTCAGGCGGAACGTGACACTTTTTCGTGCTTGCAGCCGGTGTTCATCGATTTATAATCACGTCAAAATTATGTATGTGTGTAAATGATTAACTGTTCGTGTACTATTCCAGTGGGACATCCGCAGCGGTGAGATAGTTCAAGAGTATGACCGTCACCTCGGCGCCGTCAACACCATAACGTTCGTGGACGACAACCGACGGTTCGTCACCACCTCCGACGACAAGAGCTTGCGCGTCTGGGAATGGTAAGCGCTTTGTTACCATACAGATAATTAGTACCTGGATGACCAGGCTTTGCTCGATTTTTTTTATGGATAAAAAAGAATACTAAAAAAATGATTTGAAAAAATCATCATCGGGGTCTTCTGGTTTCGGGACCGCCCGATTTCCCATCTGAGCTATTGTAACCTAGTAAACAGTGGTGAAATTTAGCTTCGTATTGTAATGATGTTGTAGCAGTTTTTTATTGCCTGATAACACGGATAAAACGACGTTTTAAAAAAAAATTATCTAGCTAGATCGATTTATCGCCCCCGAAAGCCCCTGCATACTACATTTCATGAAAATCGTTGTAGCCGTTTCCGAAATTCAGATTATATATCTTAAATATATATAACTCAAAGGTGACTGACTGACTGACATAGTGACTGACTGACATCTATCAACGCACAGCCCAAACCACTGGACGGATCGGGCTAAAATTTGGCATGCAGGTAGATGTTATGACGTAGGCATCCGCTAAGAAAGGATTTTGATTAATTCTACCCCAAGGGGATAAAATAGGGGATGACAGTTTGTATCAAACTTTGTCAATTTTAAAATAATACTTCTTAACGCGAGCGAAGCCGCGGGCAAAAGCTAGTATTATATATATACAAGAATTGCTCGTTTAAAGGTTTCTACTGAAAACTGTTTTTTTTTTAATGTGTTACTTCATAACTTTTTTCCGTTTAGTTTGAAACCGATTCGAAGACTCCCAGATTAACTTTTAAATATACGTTATCTCTTATCCAGGGACATTCCAGTGGATATGAAATATATAGCGGACCCGTCGATGCATTCCCTGCCGGCCGTGACCGCGGCGCCGAACGGCAAGTGGCTCGCGTGCCAGTCCATGGACAACAAGGTCATCGTGTTCAGCGCACTCAACAGGTTCAAGATGAACCGGAAGAAAACGTTCACGGGACACATGGTGGCCGGATACGCCTGCGCCGTCGACTACTCGCCGGATATGAGGTGAGGGAATTTACAATATTTTTTAAATATCGAATCTAAATCATTTATTTATTTTTTATTTTATTTGCTTCAAGTGTAGGTATAAATAGATGTAGGGTTAAGTGTATCAATATAGTTCACACACTTGGTCATAATAGTGACATGGGAATATTGATTTGAGGGCTAGGTAGTTAGATATATTTATAGCGTCATAATAATAATAATAAAAAAAAAAAAATTGCTTGATTGTAGGTATACGTAGTACGACAGGTATATTTATTCCTTATACTTTTACCATATAAGTCGACCGCATCGTCGCTTTCCATCAGGTAAGAGTAAGATGCTTGCATATTGATCACTAGCCGTGCCCCGCGGCTTCGCCCGCTATTATAGGTTTAGGTTTAAATAACTTTATTTCTCATTAGAACTATTGTAATAATGACATACAATATACTTATTTTATAATAATGATATTGACATTCCTCTGGCGGGTAGGTAAAGTAGGTATACATTTCTAAGGTGAATTTAATAGGTAATATTTAAGTTTCTTGTTAATATTCGAGCTGCTACATTCTTTTTTTGCTTCTGGCTTTTTCTTCTATTATCAAGTTAAAAACTAGCTTATGTGTTAATCCTAGGTATAAGCTATGTACATTCAAAATTTCATCCAAATCCGTTTAGCCGTTAAAGCGTGAAGAGGGAACAAACATACTTATACATACAAACGTTCGGATTTATAATATGAATTAGTGTGTGTGATTTTTTTTTTTTTTTTATTTGAAAGCTGGTGGATCAAGGTTCCGATGATAAAGCGGTGAAGTCGGGTTTTTTAAGCTTTGCTTGCGTTTAATTATTTACATTATGTAGCTACGTTGTTGAGTTTGGTTTGATTCCTTCCGACGATGGTGACTTTAGCGCCTTCGCGGGCGAATGCTATGGCCATCGCTGCGCCTATGCCCGAGCTACCTCCTGTCACGATTACCACTTTGCCTATGAAGCTCATTATCTGGGCTATTAATAACGCATAAGGCAATGTTGACGAGGCTGCTATTTACTGTCTTGCTATCTATATCTTATCGGCGATCTTGTTTGTATTGTAGGTTTAATTGGTCTTAGTTTATGAGTGGAGGATGGAGTGCTTTTGAGTGGTAAAACGTACTTATTGACTAGCTGTGCCCCGTGGCTTTGTCGGAGTTAGACTTGTCCTGTTTGCAGTTAAGGCTATCTACAAAATTTCATCCAAACCAGTCTAGCCGTTACAATGAATTCCTGTTTCTGATATTATTTCACACTCGCACAAACTTTCGTATTTATAATATTAGTCTTAATCTAACTAAAATGTAGCCTGTGTTATGCTATATTCTACCTACGTTCCAATTTCAGCTAAATCGGTTCAGTATTTTTGACGTCATTAACTAACAAACATACAAACTTACGCTTTTTTTAAATGATTTTTTATTCAAGATAGACGTTTGAACGCTACTTCACCGGATGGTACATAATCGATGACTCAGTTCCATTCAGCAACAAGTCAAAATTTTACTGAATTTAGATTTAAATGGCAAAAAATTCAAATTCTAACGTTTTATCTATTTCATAAAGCAACAACTCGATAAATTAAAAGTGTCTTAGTTTAAAACGAATTAGTTCTGTATGAAAATATAAAGTGATTCAATAGTTTCTAGTTCAATACAGCAACATTTCGACATATTGCTTTATGAAAATTTAGAAAATCGTTATTTCAATATAGCAACATTTCGGTGTTTTGCAGCAAGACATGAGAGGAAAGCATGGTAAAGGTGGTATAAAAGTAAGTGATGAGATGAAGGAAGACACTCGGAAACACATACGATCTTTTTCAACAATGCCGTCCCACTATTGTAGGGCTCAGACTAATAAGCAGTAGGTATATACTAGATGTAAGTCTTAATATTGCATCAATGTACAGGATGTATAAAACTAATTGTGAGGAAGTTGGAAAACCATTTAGTAAGCAGCAACTTTACGAGAAAATATTTAACACAGAATTTAATATCGGATTTTATAATCCTAAAAAAGACTTGTGAAACATATAAAAACTGTTCATTAGGAGAAAAAGTTTTCAAAAAAGCTAAGTATGATGACCACATAAAAGAAAAATAATTATGTAGGGCAGAAAAAGATAGTGATGTAGAATCTGCAAAACTGGATGTTACTAAGCAAGTTGCATGTTTTGATCTTCAAACTGTTCTTTCTGTTCCTTGTGGTGAGATTAAAGTACTTTCTTCTACAGGCGACGTCTTGCTATGTATAATTTTACTATCTATGACGTAAACAATAATAAATGTTAGGAAAGACGAAACATGAATGAAAGGATGACGTATTTGGCTGGGAAATAGAAAAATTAAAAATATAATGTATTTTCTTTTTTTTTTTGTATATTATTTTTTTCTTTTTTTGAAAGCTTTGCAAGCTGATATTGGGAAAAACTTAAACCAAAATACTGATGGAGAAAAAAGAAATGCTGGAATAAAATTTGTCTCGTTAAGGTGTTAAAGACTAACCCATCTACTGTATACTATAAGATGTCCTACGCAGAAGTTAGTTACAAAAAAAATTATGTTCGTTATAGAACTCGAGGACGCCAATACACATTATATTTAAAAAAGGCTTATCATGACGGTATGGTTTTGATACCACAAGCAAAAAAAAAAATGACTTGTTAGATCTATGCCATTCCTAGGCAATATTAGATTTTTTATGAAAATCTTAAAACTGGGTCGGTATTAGATAGTGAATCTGAGTGATTAATAAATAAGAATTCTTTAGCATTGTATTTTTGTTTTTATTGATTAATGTCCCATAAGTTTCAATAATAAAAGTGGGTTACTTAACGATCACCACCATAAGTGGTATTACTCAAATAAAAGGAATAATATGGTAATGTCGTGACTTTCACAGTTTTATAGAGCAATAAGTAAAAAAAAAACTAAAAATAAACAATATGTAAATATGTATGGATTCATTTTACTATCTAATATGGTGTAGGTATTAGCAGACAATAATTATTATAATCCTAAACCCCTTAAAAACTCAACATGTATTTTTGACTAGTGGTTGAAATCTTTAGCCTTAGTTTTCTCTAAAACAATCAATTTGGACTTGTTGCTGTATGGAGCTGGGTCATCGATATGATGGCTACATAGGTGCCTATTCACTCACTTTTGCGGTTCGCACAATGAATGTGGAAGCAAAATATTCCGTCCGCATTTGGGCAACGTCTACCATATAGCGGTGTCGCTTACGGCGACGAGCGGGAATTAGATGGTGTAATTCCGATGCATTTTCTCTCTCTGAAATGTATCCAATAAAAAAATACCGCCACCGTGCCCATTATTTATTATTTATATAGTAAGTTACATTGGTACTTGGATGGATTGGATTAGAAGGGACCACTAGTGTAAACTTGCTTGTTGTGGTAGAGGATGTTATGTGTTATTGGTTGCGTTATTCAAACAGGAAATTCTTATTTATCGGTGATTTGACACTAGTGAAATACATTAACTTTTGATGATTAGAATTTGACGATCCATTTGGCGCAGTGGGAAGCCGTTAGCGTCGTAGGTCTTGGGTTCCATTCCCGTCATGTGATCAATTTTCCTGCCCATTGGACATTTGTGCTTCTAGTTCTGGGCACATTAGTGTGGGGCTGTGATTGTTTGTTTGAATTTGTTTTTTATTCAAATCGAAATTAACTATGATATATCCAATACCTTAATGTTTAATACTAAACTAAAATACTATTTATGTCTGGCGAAGAAGCGGGAAACAATTTTGATGTAGAATTCTTCTGCGTGCTTCACGAGCACATTTAATGTACTGAAGTGTTTTCGAGTATTGGCTAGAATTCTATTTACTTACTCAGTTGGGGCAGTTAGCCCAGCCATCAAAGTCTATGCGTCTCAGCCTCCCCGATGATGTTGGGCGCCTTTTTGGAAACATCTGCGATGATGGCGAGCTCTTCCGCTGCCTTTTCTTTCATATTTTCTGCAACACTCTTTAGTTTGTTTTGATTTCTACCTAGTATTAATAGATTTGGGCCTACTGCAGCAAAAGCTATGGCGGTAGGGTTCCTATTTCCGAACTAGCGCTGGCCACAAACTATACTTTGCCTTTGACACTCATTTTGCCTGTATAGTTAACGACGTTTTAACTGACTATCTATCAGAGCGCCTGGTACTTATTTGGCTCAACGTATTAGCATTGCAATTCAGAGAGGCAATGCCGCCAGCATGATGGGAACGCTACCCACCGGTATGGGGCTTGAGCACTTGAGTTACCTATAAGCTCGGTGTCTTGTAGGTAACTTAGTTCTTAGCTGTATATAGTTTTAGGAAATATAGGCAATTAGCCCGTAGATACAGGAGCAGTTTTAAAATAGAAAAAAAAATTACCGACTACATAAAATGTGGAGGTTCTCGATTCATCGTATTTTTTTTGCGTGGTTCCTTTTAATTGCAGTAAAACGTATCTCTATTTATTAGGATGTATAGTGCCCCACAGCTTTGCCCGCTTTTATCAAGTTAAAAAGCAGTTATAAGCTGTGTACACTCCAAATTTCACCCGAACCCGTTCAGCCGTTACTGCGTGAATTTAACTAACATAACCAATTAATTGAAATCGGCCCACGATTTAGTAAGATTTGAATATTTACCGGTAAATTACAACATCACTATTGATATTATAATAACATCAAGATAGACATTTTTATTTATAATATTTATAATTATTTATATGTATACAACCTGTAACAAAAAGGTGTAGTAATACTTGGTGGTATGTATGTGTGTCGTGCCAGGAATCGTCTGCCAGAGAACGAAAGTCGAAATCGGACATAATATTTTCCGTACAAAAATTATTAAAAATTATATTTTTAAATACTTTTGACAACCCTACAGTTACATGTGCGGCAATTGGAGATATTTGTTCCGTACAGAAATTAAAAAATTTTTTTTTGCCATCCCTACGATTACATCTGTGGCGCGTGACCTTGACCTTTGTTATGGCCACCACCATCAGACGTCTAGGTCCAAAGGCTATATGGTGTAGAACGGTAGCTGATGAAATAGGGTTACAAATGACATAATTTTGTAGAAACTTTAATTCATCATAACTCAATATTCATGGTGCTGCCGCGAATGCAGAAGTTCCTGTCAGACTCCATATATGTAGCTAGATGTGTGACTTAAGTATTACTTCCCCTTTCTGTTTGGTACACATTGTATAACAAATTCTGCGCAACTTATAAAACATATTCATGTGACAGTCTGTGACGATTTCTCTGCGGCAGATACTAAATCTCTACCGGAATATCACATACATGATGACACTCTCTAAACTTAAATTTATCTAATAGATGTGTCAAAATCAATTTGAGCGAATGAATAAAAAAAATGGTTGTGACACGTGTGTCAGCGTTTATGTAATGTTACGAGTATGTTTAAAATAGTGCCAGACAGAATTGCCCCCAATAATTAATTAAGACAAATCTGTATCATCGCCCGTCTGCCTATCTTGTACTTGATCACGGCTAAACCGCTGTACCAATGTTTAAAAGAGATTTGGTAATGAGATGGTTTAAGTTAACTTACAAGGATATAAGGTACTTTTATCGTAGTTAAGTATCACTATATATAATAAAATGTCAAAATCATCTGTAACGTTGCAGATGATTATATGACATTTTATTTGTTCCATTTAAGCAAAGTAAGTTAGTTGTGACCCTTGTCGAATACATGTAGTCGTTTTCATGTCTAGTCATGTTTATAGAAGAGTAGTAGACGCGTCGTAGCTTGATTGTAGAATTGATTACATCATAAGACGACGGCCATTTAATGACATGTATGTTTGCTTCATCATGATTATTCACAGTGTGCCTAAGCTCTGAATACCTTTGCTCGATTAATGAATAAATAATTAAGGTCTAAAAAACTATAAACTTGAAAAACACAAAAGTCGAGTCCAAAAGAGTCTAAGCCGACAACAACTAAGACAACAAAACACAAATAGGTAGGTATTCAAACTAAATATTAAAAAAAAAGTTGGCAATCAGGCTCCTAATGAATACATTATTGAACCTCTTTACTCCTAACTATGTTTACCTATATTTAGGATATTAGTTCCCCTCCGCCTTCGGAAAGATACGACAATACGGGCAATTTCGACATACGAAAGAAATGTTGAAGAGTATCACTTTTCACCTATTTAACAGGTCAGTACTTCACCTGATGGTACGTGATGATATGGTCACATCTTGTAAATCTTATAACAAAGTTATATGATTAATTTAGATAACACTTTATTACATAAACTATTATGATGTAAGATAGGTATTCATAATAATTACAAAACATATAAACAAATAGCTTTTTCTTAAATAAAATCTATGGTGCCAGCCAATAGTGCTCCATTGTCAGAAACATACGAGGATCCCGTGATGCTCCTCGCCTTATCGCTGGCCAGGAAAATAATCAAATCCGCGATCTCCTCCGGCTCCCCGAACCTTTTCAAAGGAGCTTTCGCAGCTATAGACTCATACGCGGCATCAGATTGTTCCAAAGTGAGGCCTGACTTTTGGATGATATCCGTTTTCACGACTCCAGGGTTCACTGTGTTTACTCTCACGCCCTTGGGAGCCAATTCCAATGCCACCGCTCTTGTAAAGTGATCCATGGCTGCCTTAGACACCAAATAAGAGAAGCTTTTGTCCACTACAACACCCAAAGCTGCGATACTGGACACGTTCACGATGTTACCTTTCGTCTCGATGAGGTGCGGTGCAGCCAGATGTGTTAGGTACACGGTGGATCCGAGGTTGGTGCTCATTATTTGTTCGTGCACTTCCATTGCGTTGGGATCCAGGATGCTCGCGGGTATATATATTCCTGCGTTGTTCACCAGGACGTCCAGTTTCCCGAAATGTTTCAGCGTGTCGTCCAAGATTCGTTTGACGTCCTCCTTTTTGGAAACATCTGCGATGATGGGCAGCACCTTGATGCCTTTTTGGTCACATTTCTCGGTAATGCTCTTCAGTTTGTTTTGGTCTCTTCCCACTATAGATAGGTTGGCGCCTCCTGCGGCAAAAGCTATGGCGGTTACAGCGCCTATTCCGGAACTAGCGCCGGTCACAATTACAACTTTGCCTTTGAAACTCATTTTGTTTGGACGGTCGAATCGGTTTCCTTTTAAATTACTGTTTTATCTTGTCAAATATAAGTAAATTAACTGAGATATAGTCACGAAATGTAAATAGTAACTTGTTTGTTTCACTTAGAAAATTGTAGACCAAGTAACTGCCAATATCAAGGTTTTAATACGACGGACCTTCTCGTTTTGAGTTATTGTAAGTCAGTGACAACCAATCATTATCGCAGTTTATTTATATAACATGTTGTCATTCAATATTCGCATGCATTTATATATTTATATATAATGATAACAATGACTTGCAAAATCTGAATTGCAGTAAAACATAGGCGCGTTGCACATACATGCGGTTACTGTAAAAAAAAACTTACAAATTACATATTTCATTAATGATACATAATCATCTTCAAAGAAAGTGCGAGTATATAATTCCTAACTTTTTTGAATGTATGTATATATCTATGTTGTGAATACCATTTGCACGAGTCTTTAAGAAAGAAAGACACAAAAGTCATTCGTTCAACACAAAGTTGTTAAAAATTACAAATTTTGACATTATTAATTAAATGAAAAGTTCTCTACTTAGCAAATTTATAAGTCAAATTATACAGTGAATAGGTTCAGCATTTTGCAAGATTTTAAAAAAAAATGTGTCTTAAAGATGTTTTTTAGGGTTCCCGGTTTGCCCTTTGGGTACCTAACGGGACCCTATTACTAAAACTCCGCTGTCCGTCCGTCCATCTATCTGTCCGTCTGTCACCAGGCTGTATCTCATGAACCGTGATAGTTAGAAAATTGAAATTTTCTCAGATGATGTACTTCTGTTGCCGCTATAACAATAAATACTAAAAAACAGAATAAAATAAATATTTCAGGTGGCTCCTATACAATAAATGTAATTTTTTTGCTCATTTTTGCTCGGTATTGATAATGGCAACAGGTAGACGCTTAAAATATTCACAGTCGCTTTAAAAATAAATAATTAAAATAAAACAAATATTTATGGGGCTCTCAGACAATAAAAGTGTAATTTTTTGTCGTTTTTTATAAATAATGGTACGGAACCCTTCATGCGCGAATCCGACTCGCATTTGGCTGGTTTAGTTCATATTTTAAAGGTGTTTTTTTGCTTTTATTAGTCGTTTTATATTTTTTTATAGGAGCACCCACTAACGTCTCTGTGGATACTATGGTCTGTATGTATGAACGACTTTAATTTGTACATTGTTTACTCATATGATCTTCATCGAATGTTTTTATAAATAATTATCAAAATAATATTTATTATTATTTAATATTTAAACATTGTTATTATAACAATTAACTGTCATGTCCAATTATGTAGAATATGTTTTTAATGCATTATATTATAACAGTTTGTTTACTTAACTAGAACATTGACTCCTTGAAAAGATTATGAGTATGCACTATCACATCCCAAGTGTGTAAATAATGTAACGTCAAGTATGCTTTGTCTTTGAGTGTGTTGTCCAACGCTTATAACTGTTAGTATCTTCTATAATTGCATTTTCCGTACCGAAGTATTTTCTAGAAAGTTGATCAATTTCCCTGCGAAATTGAATGCCTGATGTACCCACATGTGTTGTTGTTCGCAGTTCGCGTTATATGGGTGAGTTTTAACATTCAAGATGTTTATAGGGAGGCGTCTGAAGCAATTTAAGCACCGAAAACATTTTTTATTTTTTTTTATTTATTACAAAATCCACAGCCCTTAATTAGGCCAATAACGGATGTAATTTTTATTAATATTACTTAATTACAAGACAGAACATATAACTCTTACTGTTATGTATTATTTTGTTTTACTTAAATTAATGCAAGCTTGTAGCTACATAAATTGTGAAAAAACAATATTATAATTAATGATTTGATTTGATTTGATTCATACATCGGTTTGTGTATGTTTGTGTGTGTGTGTGTAACATGATATTTCAATAATTTCCACCATAAATTTAGGAATTAAAATAGCATTTAAGGAACTTTTAGCAGGTATCTATTTCAAAACTGAATGCATACCTAGGCATTGTAAAAAAATAGTAAATGTGTATCAAAATAAAAAAGACACGATTTTTTACCTAGCTTACCTTGCCTTTTGGAATCATGTTATCAGATACTCAAAAGCTAAATTACTAATTTATTGATACACTTTATTTAATCTCGTTTTAAATATAAACAGTGTTCCTGACAGATGTTTTTCCATAACCAATTGTTGTGCAGCGTCGTCAGGGTAATTATGATGAACTTAAACGTAAGCTGTGCGTGTTTTGCGTCGGCTTCAATGATTTTATGTGGTGTACTCTTCGACCATATATAGTTATCTCGAGAACATGAATATGATATACTAAAATGTTGAAAGAAATACTAACACATTAGCTTTTTCTTAAATAGAAGCCATGGTGCCAGCCAAGAGCGCTCCATTGTCGGAAAAGTACGTGGATCCCGTAATACTTCTCGCTTTATCGCTGGCGAGAAAAATAATCAAATCCGCTATCTCCTCCGGCACCCCAAACCTTTTTAAAGGGGCTTGCGCAGCTATAGACTCGTGAACAGCGTTAGTTTGTTCCACACTAAGACCCGTCCTTTGGATAATATTTGTTTTCACCGCTCCAGGGTTCACCGAGTTCACTCTGACGCCCTTTGGAGCCAATTCCAATGCCACCGCTCTTGTAAAGTGCAAAAGAGCTGATAAGCTAGTCGAGTCCAAATTGCAGTCTCGGTCACCGACGTAAGGTCGCAAAACAATTATACCGTTAAAATTTTGGAGTGTGTGCGCAGGAATAACACGAGTTTATTTTCCCATTCCCAATTTAACATTTAACAACAAGACAAACTGTCAAACGTAATCCATTTATGGTTGACATTACCTCAAGTTTGGTCGAAGCATTCCGCTTCTAGGTTTATAATCCGACCACTAAGTAGTGGAACTCATTGCCCTCGTCTGTGTTCGCCTAACGGTAAAATCTGGGAGTCTTCAAGTCAAGAGTTAATCTTCTAGGTAAGCATGCTACATCATCGCTATCATCGCTATATGAGATTGCGGTCAAATGCTTGCCTATCTAGACTAAAAAAAATATAAAAATAGGTATGTAATGTGTGTGAAGCCAGCCTTATAGCACTTAGTGACTATATTATAAGTCTGTTTACATTATTAAAACAAATCATTTGTACCTAGTTGAATACATTATTAAAACAAAACATTTGTACCTGGTTGAATACATTATGAAGAGTAGAAAAATCTCATCTTATGTACTCGTAATTAATACAGAGTCAAGTAGGTATGCATTGTCTTAGACTAATGTACTTGTGTGATGACATTTGCAGTGATTATTTAGTGATGTTGTCTGTTGTTATGTCGCTGATTACGTTGGCCTCAGCAGAAGGATAAAAAAAAAACAAAAATACTTTTAACTTACATTTATTCCCAAATACTAACTAGCTAATGCAATATAAAACGGTGCGAAAGCTACCGATATTAGGTATAAAATGCAACACCAATACCTAACATAATACGATGCGAAAATTATAATCTAGGATGCACGAGTTGCTTATGCGGCGCTTCGTGCTCCGCGTGACTTACGCACGTCAACTTGTAGTTAGGTATGACGGCGTAACACCTCCCCCCTCAAAACGGCAACTATTTTAGAACTTTGAGAGAAACAGTTGGCGGAGCTTTTGATAATGATTGAAGGTTAACAGCATCTTCATATTTGGGTTCCTCGGGTTTGGTCCTTTAGGTATTATTGGAACTTTTTACTGTACTTCTTATGGATAACAGAAAAAATCATATTAGCTAAGCTTTAGCCTCCACCTAGTCAATTGTGAATTTCGTTCCTTTACCCACTAAAGTAGTGTATGATCCGTAAGGATCTTGAATTTTCGACCAAACATATATGGGCGGAAGTATTTGGTTACCCATACTATAGCCAATAGTTCCTTTTCTATTGTGCTATAGTTCACCTCGCTATCGTTTAACGGGGAGGCATACCACACAGACTTATCTGATTCAACAAATCTGGGTTCGAAGCGCCTGTTGTTATAGGAATTTGCCATAACATCTGGGTATTGCAAGATGGGGTCGTAATTAAGGAGGGTTTTAAATTTTTCAAAACTATCCACATATTTAGGGCTAATGTTTATCTTATTACCCTTTTTTAAACCGTGAGTCAACTGTGAGTCAAAGGTTTTGTCGACTCTAGCGTAATCAGGGATACCCTACCTATAAGTTGTTTTATTTCCTTTGGAGTTTTTGGAGCAGGGTGGTTCCGGATAGCAGATATCTTGTCAAGGTTTGGTTTTTTATCCTCTTTGTTTATACCATAACCCAGATATGCAGATTCCAACTTCAAAAATTCGGATTTGTTCATTTGGATTTTGAAATTAGTTTTTTTTTATGCAGAATATGCAAGCATTTGGCCAGTACCTGATGGAAAGTGATGATACGGCTGAAGATGACATGATGTGATTCGCGGATTCTAAAAGTCCGGGTTTTAAGGTCAATTCTAGCTTCCCATTTTTCTAGAAGTTCTAGTCGAATAAGTCCTCCTCATCATTTTATAAAATCGTCATCCAGAAATTCTAAAAAACACGGCAATGACACAGAATAGTTATTACGAGTGGTCGCGTGCACATTAGTTACCTCAAAAGGATCATAGTTTAGAGGTACCTGGGGCAAGTACTGTTCGACTGTCTCAGGGTTGATGAAGTTTTGGTTAGCCCTGTATCGATGAGGAATTTAAGGAGAGGCTATTTGGATGAAAGGAAGTTGTCTTTGTGTTTAAAGGTTAACTTCTATTTTGACTCTCTTGAAATCAGATCTTTGCGAAAATCCTGTTCATCACTGCTATTAGAAGGCCGAGTGTCATTCGTGTGAATTGTTTATTTGCTCAGTCATCTCATACTCGGTTGTACTGCGTGTCCTCACATTCGTAAACCTTAGGACACTCATAAGTATTATAATCGTACTCAGGGTAGTTACAAGATCTCATAGTCATGATAATATAACTTATCATAGCTAGAACATTCGTTCACATTTGCTTCTCTGGGTTTGAAATAATTACTAGGTGGCGGATTTTTCGACTTCATCCAAACGTGTCCTAACAAACCAGAAGATGGCAAGGGTCTCGTTGCATAGTGACTTACACCACTCATGAGTGGGGTTAGTGGCTTAGGGCCCATTTGAGAGGGCTGTGGTCGAAATGGCGCTCTAAAGGAATTACTTAGGACGTTTTAATTCGGTGGTAGGGCTCGGAACATTTGCTGTGTTCGGGAAGGACCTTAAGGAGATCGGGTTACAGGGCTAATCTCCAGGTCTGTTGAAGAAGAAATTAAGGCACTGGTCGCTGAAAAGGCACATTAGGAGGCATACTGTACATAGAGACAGGCGGAGCTAATGATCTTTGTACTGGCATCACAAAAAGTTGAATCTGCATTTGCTATGGTATAGCATTTGGAATGTTAGTCTTACGGTCACTAGAAGAGACATTACGTTGTTGCAAGTACATCACTTCTGATTCCTCTTGTACATACCTATTGAAGAGCTTTTCCTACACTACTAGAACGTATGCCTCTGAAGCGAAGCTTTTTCAATCCGCGAACAAAAGCTTGAGTGGTAAGCTTCGTATAAAGAATACGCTTCGCGTCAATTGTTGTAGCGATCGTCTCGTGAAGGCTCACATAGGTCATAATAGTGCTAATCAAGCTCTGACATTTATCATTAAAATCTTGAGGTGAGCTATTACCCTGTGTACAATAGAAAGGTCATTGTAGAGAGCTGTTACATTCCTCTGGTCTGAAAAGTTATTTATTAGGAGCTACGGATCACTTATTATCCATTTAAAGTACAAAAATAAGCATATGAATGTAATTTGTATGAAGATTTAAAAAAAGTATACGAAACCTATATTTAAATGTCATGCATAGTCCCTATTCACTGCGCTTATCACCCGTAGATAGTAAACCTGATCCTGACGTCATGCCTTGTGTTCTGGCGTCTGATTATTCCTGTATAGTTATGAAAGTGTTGTCACTCTGTGAGTGGCGTCCTTCTCGTGCGATGACGCACAACATAACGCCTTATTAAATTCTTAAACAAATTCTAGAAATGCTTAAAGTACTATAATAAAATATTGATCAGGGTTTATTTAAAAAATATGAAGAGCAAATCGCAATCGATACAATCATAATGGGTTATTATTGGATGATAACGGCGGTATAACCTAAGGGTATATATAACATAGATACCTAGTCAGCATGTTCCTGTTGATCGACGGACGAGGCTCCGGTGATTGAAAGAGGAGCATTCCTAGGGAGAGTTTACGTTAGGCTGACGGCTGGTCATAAAAACTTATGCATTCACAACATAGGTGCGGCAGTAATCACTCATGATCAGGTGGGACGCATAGTTGACGATATTATAAAGAAAAAAATGTCGAACTGCCAAAACAACTATATTTCTCGTAATTTCGTGTACACAACTTGATTTTAGTTTGCACATGAATTAATGTAAACAAATATTTTGAACGCTTGGAACATTTCACCACTCTAAATGAAATAATATAATATTTTTGATATGAAAAGTAAAAAATTCTTGTTCATCACGATAATTTATGATGCTCTTTCTAATATTCTTCAATTTTAAACGCGGATCTAGAAATCATGTACAATGTGTATGTAGGTATTACATTTTGAGCAGGCGCTATATATACACGTTCCTTACAAATTTTAAAAAGATAATTACATATATGTTTTCTTATTTCAAAGTACCCAATCTAATTAGGTTTATCGGTGGTAACTAAAAGTGTCGGTACGTGCGTAAAGAAAATACACAAACAGGTTCAAGAAATGTTTTTTTTTAACTGTGATAGGCAAACATTTGACCACTATCTCACCTGATGTTAAGTGACGATACGGTCGACGGTGGAGCACGCTTGCCTAGAAAATACCTATTCACTTTCGACTTGAAGACTCCAAGATTGTACTTATCTGGGAACACAGACCCTGGCAAGGAGTTCCACTCCTTTGCAGTGATTACATCACAGATTACATCATAGTTGATCACAGACACGTATCTAAATAGTATACCTTTAATAATTATATAATACTAGCTGACCCGACAGACATTTCAGCGTCTATAGGTGAGTATGATACATTTTCGGCCGCATCGTGTGTATCGAGTATAAGAGTTTCACATAAATAATGCAAAATAAACATAATGATCTGCGAAAGTTTGTGTTAAGTTTGTTCGTTCACTTTTTTATTTATTTGGAACAAGTAGTTCCCCGCGGCTTCGCTCGCGTAAATTAAAAAAACAATCCGTTCTTAGAATATTATCAAAATTCACGTTGAGTAAAAAGTATGAAAAATCGTTTTTTTTTTTAAAACAATTTCGATCGATAATTTTTACCATGTTTTTATAGTTATTCTGCTATTCGGGCGGAGTCAAATCCATAAAAATCGGTTCAGCCGTTCTTATGTTATAGATAAACATAGCATTTGCCACTATTCAAACTTAAGACATAATATCCTATTCTGGAATCTAGACTATTTATCTACTTGTCAAATATCTAAATCTCTACAAATGTGACAGAGGCACCTCGTTTCAATCATAGCTACCACTCACAAACTCACATACATTTTTATGCTTACATCGGATTACTTATATCTGTAAAGATTTATATTAGTGTGATACTGTGATAAGTTGTTGTTAAGTGTAATCGACTTTATCATTATTGATTTGACATTTAAATATACTCGTAGATAAGTCAACATTTTTTTTTTTATAGATAGCTTTAGATCCGTATGACATTGTTTTATTATATAAACGCTTTTTACTATGGAATTTTAATATTTAAAAAGTGATAGTAATGCATGGGATATGATATTCTAAATGGCAAAATGCACGCTATTGGCTAGGCTGATTCATTACAGTTTTCTGATTTTTTATGTCAGGAAAGGTGACGTAACTTACCTTTACGGCTGCCACATTTTTCGTTATAACATATAAACTTAAAGTTTTGAATAATATAGTTAAGAATAATACAAAATCGACGACGCCAAACTTCCTGTAATACTGTTAATATTTTCCTTAGCAAGCGTGATCCATCTTCGACCACATCGTCGCTTTCCATCAGGTGAGATTTTGGTCAAACGCTGGTTTAGTCACAATTAAAAAAGAAAATATAAACATCATTATCATCACAGTGGATGTAACCGCGCGGCGGTAATAAATATAGAAAATATAAATAACTACAAATTTATACAAGGTTCAATACCTCAAACGGAACCTTTTTGTAAGTTACCGTGAATGTTGGACATTCTGCGAATAGAACGATCCGGGTATCGGACATTCCAGGAATTGGACATTCCACGTATTTGACATTTCGCGTATTGACGTTCCGCGAACGCTGGACATTTTGCGAATTGGACATTCCGCGACTAAACGAGTACATGTTCATAGATTCAATGCTTATCCATCTGCACTATTCTGCACAGTATGAGTCAAAACTTGTGCTCAACTCTTCTGCCGACCTCGGTTATACAATTTGCACTCAGCATGATCCAGCTAAATAGACCTTAGCTCTACGGCATAGAGCTTCTTATCCTTCACTTGTTTTTAATACAACTTGGGACGAGAACTACAAGTTTCTTGGATCTTGTATGTATAGATACAGAGCTTATATTCCAATACATGTTATTTATGCAATATGTTCCTGTACTGAGAACTTTCTCTCGGCAGCTACGCGACCTCGTCTTTCGATGGTTGTTGTTTGCGCGTATGTCGATGTTTGACTTTGGACGAATGTTCCGCGGTTCCACCTTGATAGCACTGAATGTATTATCATATATAAATGTTATTGGGAATGGAGGCGTAAGAGAAGGCCTATATACCCATTAGTTTAATAACACTTGTTTATATAACTTACTGCTACGTAACGTAACGTAACAAGTTATTTTGCGAACTTATGTCCTTGACTAGTTCTCGGTAGAGCCTGTACTCATACAGGGACATTTCGGTTTTCACAACAACTATTGATATTTGTGAAGGTTTCAGATGAAAATTGTTATTAAACACTTTTCAATAAAAACAAAATTGTAATACTTTTTACAGAGAATTGTATGAAAAACACTTGTAGATATTTCTATGGTAGTTTTTTTTTATTCACTGCCCCCATTCTAAGTTTGATGTTATGTGTCGTGTGTGGCTAAAACATTCACACATTTTTTTTTTCGTAAGTGCATTAAAATTATAAAGAATGGCTATCAAATATTCTTATCAAATTTACACTAAAAATTGCGATTTAAGTATGTTCTGTCATCCATCACTCATTATTATCGTATTAAATCATCACACATTCTTAATACTGTAGGTATAAGTGCATGTTTATCTTAATTAAAAAAAAATTCAAATCCGACTGCGTAAAATATAAAAAAGATATTTACTATGAAAAAAATATGAAAAAGATCCAGTAATCTAGAATTCTGTAATGTTCAATAACTACACCATTGAATTGATTCTTTTTCAATATTTTGTAAATATTTCATTATTTTTCAATATGTTGTAATTTGGTGATTAAAAAAAAACTTTAAAAGGTATAATTTTGACGAAAAAATCTATCGAGTGAAACTTATTGAATTGAGAAACTGGCAAATTGAGGGATAAATAAGTCTGAAAATTATATATTAAAGTTAAATAGTAATCGATTAAGGATATCATTCCGATGTATCATATTTTTAGAGAGCCTGGACTCTTTACTAGTAACAGGACCCACTAGAGAAAGATGGTGAGAAATAATAAGTAAAAAATGACAATCACAGCCGTAAAAATTTAATCAATTAACATGAAATATAATTCAACAACACAGCAAGTTGAAAAATGTAAAAACAAAGTGACGTATTGTCCACAAGTAACAATTTAAATACTAAATACGCCATCGTGACCATTATTTATTGTAATTATCATTATAATTAAGCAAATAATAAAGGCGAGTTCAAGGCATTGACTTTGCCTCGGCATTTACATACCTGCTTTATATACACAGGTGGTTATTTAACAATTAGATTTTGCCGACACAGATTGTACTACATACACAATCGGGTAACAAAAACCAATTGTATTTTTTATATATTGCTTTAAATGACAACCTTTTATAATATACTAGCCGTGCTCCGCGGCTTCGCCCGCTATTATCAAGTCAAAAAGTAGCCTATGTGTTAACCCAACGTATAAGCTATGTACATTCCAAATTTCATCCAAATCCGTTCACCCGTTAAAGCGTAAAGGGAACAAACACACTTGCACACTTACACACAAACTTTCGGATTTATAATATTAGTAGGATACTGTCCGTAACTGGCTTTTAATATTGTCTGTATTAATATTGTCGAGTAAGAAAAGAAATAATACTTTAATAAAGAAGAAATAACATAATAATATGTAGAGCGATTGTGGTACAGAGGTATCTCGCACTCTGGTTAGGAGAACGATTAAGAGATTAAAGATTTGAGAAAGAGACCCGTTGCATTGGCAGATGCACCACCAACTACGCCAACGGGCAGTTTGAATAATTGTTTTTGTTCCCATTAGTTTTGCCATCTAGATAGCGAGATAGCGGCCAAAGGCTTGCCTATCAGGTATAAAAAAAATATACCGGCTGTGCCAAATAGCCACGGTGTCAATTTATTGCTTAGACTATCTACTAAACTTCATAAAAATCCGTCCAGCCGTTACAGTCGTTACAGTGTTAACATTACTTTGTGTGTACACACAAAATAGTTTTACCGACTTCCCAAAAAAGGAGGAGGTACTCAAGTCGACTGTATTTTTTTTTATGTGTGTTACCTCATAACTTCTCTCCACGTAAGCCGATTTCGAATTTTTTTTTTAGTTTGAAAGATGTTGCTTTCTAATTGGTCTTATTTAAATTTGATCAAGATCTGATCAGCAGTTCTTGAAATATCGTCAATAATGCCTATTTTGTGACGAATAATGCGAACTTTGACAATGTTTTCGTTTACCCGACTTCAAAAGTTACCTCATAACTTCTTTCGTTGTGAGCCGATTTTGATGATTCTTTTTTTATTTGAAAGCTGGTGCTTTTTATGTAGTCCCATTGAAATTTGATCAAGGTCTGATCTCTAGTTTTTGAGTTATAGTCAATAATGCGTGTTTATACATTAAATATGATCAAGGTTCCGATGATAAATCGGTGAAGTCGGTTTTCTTAAGATTTGCTTGCGTTTAATTATGTATACAAAAGTATGTAACTATAATTATAAAGATTTCGTATGCATACTGTTTTTACTACCGCACGATTCATGGTCATTTTTTATGAGCCACGCGCGATGCATTTAAGTCGTTATGTTTTTATCCATGTCGTTTTAGAACTTTACACTCATATAGATTACTTTGTAGCGTAAAGAACCCATTTGTACTCGAATAATTATGGCTTCGATCAACATAATATTATAGTATATTAGCGATCCGCCCTGGCTTCGCCCGGGTGTGATAAATGAAGAACCGCTCGACCGATTTTGTGCAAACTTCACATAAACCATCTACTAAATAGTCCGAACAAAGCCTAAACATTTGGTTTGGATAGGTGAGCCCGTTCTTGAGTTATAAAATAACAACGATAAATAATAATAGGTTATGTCTATGTTAGTTTATATGTATGTACTTATGTATATACATATAAACTATATATGTAGAACTTGGATTGTAGAAATTTAATAATTATCCAGAGATATAACGGCAAAAAAACAGTCGTAGTTTTGTGTATATTTGTGTTTTACACCGACCTCAATTATTCAAAGTTATCCCTCGCTCCATCCAACAGTTGACTGGGACAGCGATAAGTCCGCACATGTACTTGAGTTTTAAAGATAACGTGGTATTATGGATGTTTTCTACCTTTTTAGTTTCTGCACATGAAGCTATCCTCAAATTATTCACATTAGGTAAGACATTATAAGTAACCAATTTTGTATGTAAGTAATTTTTATAAGGTTATATATTGTCTCTGTATAACTTTTATTATTAAATTATGTCACCTTATTAGAGCGATATAAACAAATGTTGATTAAGCTTTTAAATAAATTTAAAAAAAAAACCGGTAGACTAACATGATTGTCGTTTCACCAGTAAGTTTTCTGACAATTTTAAAAACTTTTATTTAGTTTCACCAGTCCCTACTTCCCGATGTCCGATTGGACTCAAATTTTGTGTACTTATGTATCTTCGGTGACAGTACAGTGGTATGTTACCATGGAGGTAGTCTAATAAAGGAGACGGAAGATCGCCACAGGAACATCTGAACTAAATAAGATAAATCCATCAAGTTTGGGCTCGTTTGATTCGTCTTGACAAGTTCTCTGGTTATATAACTTTTAGTCCTTTTTTATTTATAACTGTAAAAGCTTGATTTTAAAAAACCTTCCAAAGTATGACTTGTATATAACTGCATCGATTCTACTAAGATGTAAACCCCAAGGAAAACAACTCGAGTAATAACAAGAAGGTTGCGTTATGTTCTCTCTAGTTACATACCTTAAATCTTTGGATATCACTATATATTTTTATTTATTGAACGTATTTCTACGTGTTGATTAATTTAACGTGGAACTTTCCTACGTCCTATTTACATATGTAACATCATTGTTCATACTTTATCGTATTTTGCTGACGCAAAACTATAACAAAGTATTTGAATGTTAGTAACATATGTTCAGTGTACTTCTATTTAACAAGTAGAGTAATTGGGTTTTCTCGATACAGGCTTGTTTGAAGGCCATATATATATATATATATACTAGCTGTCCCGGCGACCTTCATTCCGCCTAACAGTCAATGAATGTGCATGTTTAGGAAGCCATACCCGGCATGCGTTACAATGCCACGTGACTATATTATTACCTCCTTCATGTTTACGTTTGCCTAGTACTTTACCAAATCCGAGTGACGTATAAGAAAATGATTTTTTACACCAAAAAATTAAAAAAATGTGACGTCCTTAAAAAGTATCCTATGTCCGTCTCCTGTGTTCTAAGCTACCTCCCCACCAATTTTCAGCTTAATCGGTTCAGCCGTTCTTGAGTTATAAATGGTGTAACTAACACGACTTTCTTTTATATATATAGATATATATCCTCGAATATGTAAACCGTCATCAGCGATTAGCAAAATTTGTAATTATTGTGCATATACTAATTACTTAAATAAATCGTTTGTGAACATTAACCATTAACCGCTGCAAAATAAACATTTTTCTTTTTTTTTTTATTCATTCAGGTCAAGTGTACCTTTTGTAATTTTTAGTATCGCCATTATTCACAAGGCTAAATACTTACAAGTAAGACTGTGTGAGGTTATATAACAGTTTGAATAAATTACCAATAGTCATTTTAATGCTTAGATATCTGTGCTAGACTATTTACTAAACTTCATAAAAATCCGTCCAGCCGTTTCAGAGATACCTTGTTTTAAACATTACTTACACACTCAAATAATTTAGTATACACAAGTATAATTATAAAGATTTAGTATACACTGTTTTTAACACCACATGATTTATGAGGTTCGTCATCTATCTCACTTCATCTCTAACTGAACTGCCTGTTGGCTTAGTTGAATGCGCGTTCGCCTTCTAAGCACATGTATCGGGTTCGATCCCCGGCGAGAACACAAGTTTTCTCACCAAGGAAAAAAAATGTGTGTCCTGTTCTGATTGTCATTGTGATGTGAATGTTTCCGGCACCCAAGACACAATTCATTGAACTTAGTATGGGACTTTGAGTGTGAAAGCGTTTATGTTTACACATCTCCTCGTTGAGTTGCCCCGAATAATCTCACAATGTGATATACCATCTCACCTTATGGTAAGCGACGATGTGGTCGACGATGGAGCTTACCTAGAAGATACCTATTCACTCGCGACTTAAAACCCATATTGTACTCATCAGGAAACACCGATTCTGACAAGGAGTTCCATTCCTTTGCGTTTCCATATCTGTACTTATATTTTATTAATATAACGTAGGTATAAATTATAAATGTCTGTCTGTTCTGTAGATTCTCCGTGTGTATAACGGTTTTAAACATTAAATTCAAATTGTTTTTTCCTTGAAACGTGTTGTTTCTCTTTTTGTACAGCTAGTAGCGTCATCAGCATCCAATTCATTGAATTTCAAATTCATCCTGCTTTTGATAAATCTGAATAACATGTATTTGGGCTTCCGAAATTATATTTGTAAATTGTGTGTCCATCGTGAAGACTAGCGGCTGTTTACATTATCTTTTTTAACCGACTTCAAAAAAGGAGGTGGTTCTCAATTCGGCTGTATTTGCAATGGCATAACCCATTTTTTTATCTATGTTACGTCAGGACTTTTTTGCTTAGTGAACCAATTTTGATGATTCTTTTTTGTTTGAAAGGATATAGTGTCAAGTTGGTCCCACATAAAAATTGTCAAGATCAGTCTATCAGATCAAGTCTTCCTGAGATTGATACAATTGTTCATTCTGTCAGTACCTACTGCCGTGTCCAAGGTCTATGTGAGTATTCTAACAGTAGATCATAGAGTTCTTTTTTATGCTGGATATGCAAGCATTTGACCACTATCTCACCTGATGGAAAGTGACGATGCGGCCTATTCACTCTAGACTTGAAGACACCCAGATTGTACCGATAGATTGATTGTTTAGGCGCTCAGAAGTTTTATTGGAATATAATTCATACTTCTAATACATGGCCTTAGTCTAATTATTAGACTTGGGTCATGTATTGATAGGCGCTATCTCTCGACTAGATTAATTTTATAAATAATTACGAGGTTTTTACGATTGATTTATTTTGAATTATTTTTGATTTTAATGCATACTGTCGCGTATATTTTACATTATTGTCGCGTATATCTTTTCTTTTAGATCATGCCGTATATATTTCCTGTTTAAGATTATCAAAAAATCTCTTAGATTCCCTAATATATATTAAACAAATATATAATCTTATTACTATTAATCTTAGAACTTGCGTGTGTGTCTATGAATTAGTGAGTATGTTACACTTTCACGCTGTTGAAATTTAGAATCTTCTGCTGCAATCTCCTACCAGACCTCGGCTATCATTAAGACTATACGGATCTAAGATACAGCCGCTTGAAAATGGGATCTTGTGAAATCTTGAACCATGTTCGAAGGTTTTCCATCTACGAGGTACGTCTTTCGGGTTTTCTGCAGCCATAGATCTTTCCCTGCATGATCAATTGGAGGAGTTCGTATTTCTCGTTTCGCATGATATGCCCGAAATCTGGAATAGAGATAGTGAATTAACACACAGGCTACCTATATACCACGGTTTCAACGCGGCGCGCATCTAATCTATCTATCTGTTCAGGGTTATATCTAAATATCTATGTTCTCGGATCCTGATTATTTTTCTAACTATAAAAACTAACAAAGTTTGCAAAGTATAGCCGCACCACGAACGACGTTGCTCTCAATAGTTGGAATGATGTCCCAAGAGGTTTCTGGTATATTACTAATTAAAGATTTATTAGATAAAAGCCACGTACATAGTTAACTAAGCCCAAGTTATAAAGCTTAAAGTAAACTTATTACAAACAATCTTAGTTCAGGTAAGGTACATATTGGCTGTAACAATGCGTCATAGAGATGAACCTCTGAAATCTGAAACTAGGTTTAGCCTGTATAATCAGATTCAGGGATTCTCCGGATCTAACACGAAATTACAGCATTTATGGGATATGGTATATAATTGTTTTCTTGTTGAGCTTTATATTATTACAATCAAAGATAGATGTGCAAACGGATGTGTGTGGGAATTGTAGGTTTGTCAAGTGTATTTGTGAGTGTAGATAATTATTAATCTGTACATATAAATTGCTGTGCTGTGAGAAAAACTCGAAAATTTCTTCACCGATTAAATTATTTTTTTCGGTTTTGTGTGCCTGTATTATTTACAGAGGTGGTTTAAGAAAAACCCAAAGGAACAGGAACCAAAAAATTGGTCACCACTTCGGATTACTTTCAACAGATGGCTCGGTACGAAGTTCACCGGTTTATCTAATTTCTAATTAACATCAAGTCATATGACTACCACACTAATGTTGTACTAAAAAAACTGATAATTTCTGAGTAGAAAAAATATATGCACAAAAAATACCTCCAAAGATGTGACCTCACTTTTTGCTCATTGTTATATTTGATATTGTTTTAAATTTTAATAATGAGCAAATTTTTTATTATGTTTTTTTTTTGTTACGTTTTCGTTGAGGTTTTGTGTACCAAACTCATTGTAGGTCGAAAGAGTCGAACGGTGAACTAAAGATTTTCGTGATTGATAGCTGCAAGCATCGTAAACCTAGTTTATTTGATTACCCAATTAATAATTAAGTATTTAAGTTGTATATGTAATAGGCATTGTTTAAATTGGGCAGCAATTCTATTTTTAATTTGATTGGAAACTTGCAGACACATCATTATTATTATTATTATTACATACATATAATTAAACGCAAACAAAGCTTAAAAAAACCGACTTCACCGCTTATATTTTGGTTTTGGCTTGATCGATTTCGATAAAATGTATATTGGACCACCTCCGAAGTAAACTCTACCAAACAAAAAATATCATTAAAATCGATTCATAATTGCCGGGGATATCGCGTAACATACATGTATACAAAAAAAAGCGTACAGTCGAATTGAAAACCTCAATTTTTGAAGTCGGTTTAAAATTAAGTTTTTTTTTTTTTTTATTTGTGACAGGCTAGTGTTAGACCACTATCTCACCTGATGGTAAGTGACGATGTGATCGAAGCTGGTAAACACACTAGACCTGGAATACGCAGGCTCTCAATATGGTTTAATGAAATTTAAAATAACATGTAACACACACACACAAACTCATAAAAAACGCATTCACACTCACAGCCCCACACTAAGTTCAAAGACTTGTATCGTGGGTGCCGGAAACATTCACATCACACACACATTACACCCAGTACCAGAAGCACAGATGTCCCTTGGAAAGGAATTTGTGCTCCTGCCGGGAATCGAACCCAGGACCCACGGCGCAGAGGGCGGACAACTGTCCACTGCGCCAACTGGGTCGTCATGTTGTAAATATATAACTTCTCGTGCTATTTTCTTATATAGAAAACAGTAATTACTTTACTTCGTTCAACAACATTTTGCAAGGCTATTTTCCGATACAAATCACAACATTATTTCTATAGTTTTCTGTGAAACCACTCACATTGCCTGCGAAATGAACGTTTTATTATAGGAATCATTAGAGGAAAATAAACGATAATTATATATTAACTATTTATAAAAGTATATTTTTAATAACTAATGACAAAGACTAAGAATATAGTAAATTAAAATCGACGATCTGTGTTAAGTTATCATTGAATAAGTTATATCGGTTTCTTTTACCATCTTTTATCTCGAATGACCATTTATGGTCCATAAATATTTAAAGTTGGTAGTAAACATTCCTCTCATAATATTTATACTTTAGGTATAATAAAAATGTGATAATGTTCTTAATGTCATTTTTTCTACCGACTTCACAAGAATGGAGGAGGTACTCAAGTCGACTGTATTTTTTTTTCATGTTTTGTTACCTCATAACTTCTTTCCACGTGAATGGATTTTGAAATTGTATCTTTTGTTTGAAAGTGTTGCTTTTTTGCTTGGTTCCATTAAAAAAATATCAAGATCTGATCAGTAGTTCTTGAAATATCGTTAATTATGCGTGTTTAGTACATCTATTATGATCAAAGTTTCGAAGATAAAGCGGTTAAATCGTTTTTTTAAGCTTTGCTTGCGTTTACTTATTTTTTGTCCGATATGCAAGCATTTGACCACAACCTCACCTGATGGAAAGTGATGATGCGGCTGAAGACGTAGCATGCTTGCCTAGAAGATACCTATTCACTCTAGACTTGAAGACACCCAGATTGTACCGTTCGGATCAAAGACGCAGGCAATCTAAATCTGAAACAATCGCTAACCTATGCCTATTCAACGGGTGATATTATTTTGTTGAGTCATGTTGACAGTTCAACGTTAGGTTGATATGTACTATTATTTATTCTGTGGCTAGACCTCGTGATCGCTGTAGATACTAACTTTGAATAACAATGATGACTGGACAAAATAAAAATAAGTTTAGTTTTAAGAAAGAAGGAAATAAATTAGAATATATTTATTTGTAACACTAACTACACACAAGAATACTATTTTCAAAAATCTATCAGAGCGCCTGGTTGAGGCGACGCGTGATCAAAATGATTAATTTGGCTCAACGTAATAGCATTACAATTCAGAGAGACATGCCGCCAGCCTGAAGGGAACGCTACCCACTGGTAGTGGGCTTGAGCACTTGAGTTACCTATAAGCTCACTGCCTTGTAGCTAACTTATGTCTTTGCTGTATATATGTATAAGTTGTACGAACTATAGGCAATTGGCCTGTAGATGGTAATACATATATTTAGAATACTTAAAACGACATGGGTAGTTGAGAAAAGTTTATGTTACAAAACGGCTCCAGCTCAGCAAAATGAACAGCTGGTGTACAACCAGAGCTGGTCTTCCGCTGGAGCCTACCAGTGATGACACGGAACAAAGTATATGAGAGTTAAATTACATAACAAAATAATAAAAATCGTTTCACTGTTTCGATGCATAGAAGTTATGGAAATTTCATGTAGTGACGTCATGTGCAGCCCAAGTTTTATTAGTTAAAAATGTTGGATAATTTCTAAATAAATGGATCTACGAGTAGGTATGTTTGACACTATTTGGTTGGCTGGTAACACTCGTAGCTGTCTGGGCGATCGCAACCGATTGCAATGTTCAGTGAGGCCGGTGCTTCTATGACCGTTAACTGGGATTTTCAATTAAATGTTACCATGCTTCGGAGTGCACGTTAAGCTGTCCCGGTTGCTAGTCGTAAAGCTATGTCGGATGCTTCTAGGCGTCCTGTTAAATTTTGGACACAAACACTAGGACACGTACACTAGGAGTAGGACTGTCCACTAGTCCATGCGAGAAGCAAGCAATTTCAGCACATCGAAATTTTGTGATTATATTCAGTTTATGCTTGTAAATAAATAAATTATTTGATTTGAGCTGGCATGTATTTGATGTCCTAATAACAATAGGTACTTGTCGAACTAAGGGTACTTCGTAGTCCACGCACACGCACTTCGGAATGTGGGGCCTATTTTAACTTATTTATCTAGTGGCTGTCAAATATATATCTGATGTGACCTTTGGCTTAGTTGATAAGCATTCGCCTTCTGAGCAGGGGTACCGGTTCGATTACCTGCGGTTTTAACATAAGTTTTCTCCTCAAAGAAAATGTGTGTTTCTGGTTCTGGTTGTGATTGTGTGTGTTTTGTGAATGTTTCCGGCACCCACGACACAAGTCATAGAACCTAGTGTAGGGCTGTGAGTGTGAAAGTTTGTATGTATATTTTAATAGACATCGTAACTCGCGGAATATCACTGACGCGTTGCCGACTGACCTATTCAAGACTCATCTTACATCCGCTTTGGAGAACTTCAAACGAATTATCCGGAATAATTATTCTTTCCGGGAAAACTCAGATCGGATTCATTCCAAACTTGGCACGTATGAGGTAGAAACAATCTCATTTAATTTTGTATTAAGTAGTGTAGGATTTCCATGACTCGATTATATGAGGATGATCCTTAAAGTGATGTGGTGACGAATGAAATGAAATTGTTTATTTTAAACCTCTAACACAACAGACAATGTAGATAGTTCCTCAGATCAACATCATCATAGTGCATTGCCAGTTTAACATATTCTATCTGCATAACAGAGTATATCACTACTTCACAACATGTTTTTATTCGGCCGCATCGTGTCTTTTCATCAGGTTTAGATGGCTAAATTCTGGCCTACCTAGCATAATAAGAATATGCAAGTCTATCGGTATTCTATCGTTTGCATTTTGGAGAGTGTGCGCAGGAATTACATGAGTTAATTCCACCATGCCCATTTTACCATCTAACAACCAGACAAACTGTCAAACGTCATCCATTTATGGTTGACATACCTCCAGTTCGCTCGAAGCGTTTTGCTTCTACGTTCATCATCCGTACAGCGAAGGAGTGGAATTCATTGCCTGCGTCATTTTTCCCCGAGGGGTATAATCTGGGAGTCTTCAAGTCAAGAGTGAATAGGTATCTTCTAGGCAAGCATGTTACATCTTCGGCCGCATCGTCACTTTCCATCAGGTGAGATAGTGGTCAAATGCTTGCCTATTAAGCATAAAAAAAAAAATGTCATTAATAAGCAGAAAATATATCATATGGGCAATAGCACTGAACCTAGACTAGTAGAGCTAGATCCGTCGGCGTCGATCACCAGTTCAATACGATCACACAGAAAATTTTCTAACTATGCGCATAATTCCGCAAACTATACGGTGGAAGCTTCGGTCAAAGCCCTAGCGACTTCCAAATCACTGCTCATACATATGTTTATTTGCAAACTAAGTATTACATGTAGGTATTTTAGGCAGTTTGAAGTAAACTTAGCTGCCTTTTACAATTATTGCAAATTACGCCGACTGTACATATATTTATATGCCCATTAAACCTTTATTTATAAGTTTCTCTGTAAGCTGTATTTATCTTTTGGTGTCAATAAAGTTATTGTATTGTATTGTAAAGCTAAGGTCTACAACATATCGTTACGTATATCTCCTTTTTTTGTTTGTTTATACAGGACCCATATAGAACAAATTATCAATTAAAATAATAATTGATTCCCTCGTGGTATCTATCATTGGACCATAAGGCGAACTGTCAAAAGTCATCTACTTATGGTTGATTTACGTTTTATCCGCTCGAAGCGTTTTGCTTTTACATTCATCCTTATAGCAAAGGAGTGAATGAGAACTCTGCCCGCGTCTTTGTTCCCCCACAGAAGCTATGATAAACGTAGATAGGTGAAGTGGAGGTATCTCAAGTCTTAACCATAAATGAATGACGTTGGACAGTTTGTCTTGTTATTAGATGTTAAAACGAGCGTGGGGGAATTCACTCGTTTAATTCCAGCGCACATTATGTAAGTCATGTATATAACAGTGGAAGTAGAACATTCTCATCATTCAAATGACCTATATAGATATCTTTTGGCTTACAACTAAGTACCTACCAGATAGTCTTTAATGAATGTTCCAAAGAGTTGCTATCACCGCTCTTTTTTCCTTTGTACATATATAATGAAAGATAACTTTTTTTGTTAAATTATAGCCTTTGACTTTCATAACGTTGATAAAGAAATGGAGTCATCGAAATGAGTAAGTACGTGACTACGTTTTTTTGCCTAAGCGTTTGACCTTCGGTTTGCAGATTGGGAAGGTTGGTAACAGATCCAAAATAATCTATATTTACGAGTATATGCTTCATACTTGATAAGCCTCTACCTCACCTGATAGAAAAATGATATACTCGTAAATATAATAGTAAAATTCACTGCTTTGTTGACAAATCGCAATAATATCCCGAAAGTGTAAAGGAACGATTAAAAAAAATGTATGAAAAAAAAAATGCGCCGCCGGCCGAGTTTCTTGCCAGGTTCTTCTCGAGATGGGTGTAATTTTGCGTAGAATCATTAACTTTCATGAGTGCCTCTTTTGGGCCCATGTGCATAAACGATTTTGATTTTGATATGATTTGATTTGAAAAATACTAGAGCTTTGTAGATTTGTGGGGAGTGTCAGCGAAGGAAGGATTTTTGTTATCTTTATGTATATCATTCTTCTGTACGTATGTATTTGACTGTACTCCTAAACGGCCGGGCCGATTTTGATGAATGTTTTGTGTGTGTAGATTCAAGAATGGCTTAGATTCACGATTCGATCCTTATAATCTCTCCTTGTCTTTGGTTGGACACCGTATTGTTCGTAGGCGGTCGAAGCCCGAAAATAAAATAAACTATTTACTGAGTCAAAGTAGAACAGTGGACGATTAGCTTACTACACGCATATAAGCTTCGGCGAAGCCAGAATTTTCCGAACTCTGTGTTTAGGAATTTGTTACAAAGGTTTCATGTATTAATTAACATTTCTGTGTTCCGGATTGAGGAGCAAAGTTTCCAGTGTAACTACAAGGCTAAACAGATATGACATCTAATGGATAACTCGGGGTGACGGAACGCACTGCTTTGCGAGCAGGTCTTTGACCCATTAGTTCAAAACTTTGGTTGGCACTGAACGAAGTAGGCAAGCGTGACGCTTACCATCAGGCGAGCTACTTGATCGTCTCGTCTCTCAATTACATAAATAATAGAAAATATTTGTACAAATCGGTACTTAGGTTACCATGAAACATAATCACCATCGCTTTCTTCCATCACATAAGATTGCTGTGGAATAATTGTCTAATGACCATACAAAAAAATAAGACTGTCCACTAACCGATGATTCATGCATGGATGATTAGTAAAAACTAATTTCCGATATTCATAGTCCCGATCGTTATCACATGGTTCATACACCAAAAATGTTATCAAAACATTCGCTTATAAACACAATTTGCCCAAAATATTATGTTCTCTGCCAACGTGATAGAGTTCAATATACAATCGTGTATTCAGCTCCCAAATGTTTTGCAATATCCGTCCCATCGGTCGACCTTCGTCATGTGTTTGGACAAAGCCACAGAATGTATAGCAATTGGTACTGGCACCCACTTTATTTTAACCGAGGATTTCCTTGGCAGTGGTGGGGAAATAAAGGCCACACAATCATACTATAGTGAGTTGATTCTTGCTTGCGTCAAACGGTGAAATGCTTTTGTGGGTTTCTTCCACACTTTCTAGAAAAAATAATTAACGTTCATTGATATAGCTTAGATGCTCTTTTCTTGACGTCATGTTCTCGTCGAACCTACATTTTTACCAAGTTTGCTCTTAGGCGAAAATGTAACTAACAGGTAATCAAGTAATCAAGTTACAGACACCATAACATTAATAAATTTAAAAAAAAAAATATTTACACCTACATGGGTCGCGCCGTTCGTATCATAAACATCTGTATGCTCAAAACAAATTTTTATCAGTCCATTTTGATTTTAACGTATTGAACTCTCAGACAGGCTAGCTTACTTAGGATACTGTAGATCTGAAGATTCCACTATTATAATGAAGTGGTTATTAATAAACTTGAAATATTCCGCTGGCGAATTTTTATTCAGTAGAAGTGAGTTATATCATCATAATATCGTTATCATTTTCGTCTGTGGTATTATTATGCAGTCAGCCACTGCACATTTTCATCTGACAGTGGAGCTAGATATGTCCGATATATTATTTATTGCAACATATATATCGCCGTGGTTTGGTGACAGACAAGTCTTTAAGAACAGATGTCATTAGCATCATTACTTAATAGATTAATATTAACATTGGAATTTCCCAGTTTGTTCCAATGTAGTTTTCAAAGTTTTTAATACATATAAAACGTTTAACGTTTAAAATTCTAGGCACTTTTCCTTTGGCAAGCGGTTTACAACATTTTTGAGCAATATTTGTTTTAATCCCCTTTAATAATCTTTTTTTTTTTCTCGATAGGCAAGCATTTGACCACTATCTTAATCTTATCAAACGTTTAAAATAAGATATGTCCGGGTAAAGATTCCCACTCATCTTGGATTTCATATAATCCTCCGTCTATTGTCCCGAATTCCTCTCGCCTGGCATTCTCGCTGTATCTACAATGGTTCTACCGCGTTGTCTGTGACTAGTTTTTATATTATTTCTGATAACCGTTTGGGTGTTTGGCACGGAAGAGAAAAAACAATTTGTTCTTCCGTTCCGTGGAGTTTGGAATAGCTAGGTTTACATTATATTTTTGTTTCTATAGCATTAGCCGTGCTAGGCAAAACTAAAGTAATAATTTATTAATGAAAAATGTCCCATTCCATGGGATATTTTTTTTCCAAAACTACTTTAGGAGTACATAAGCGAAACTATTTTAGGTGTAGATGAGATACATTATCATGGATAATAAAAGGTCTTAAATAGAAGGAGCCGATACTACAATTATGTTTCTACCACCGAGATATATACGATGGTTGAAATTCAATATCGTTGGTACTGCAAAAATGCCCAGCTTCATTGGGATACCGTTTTGCCTACTAGGGTTCACTGTTTGCCATTATTATTCATGAATTCACAATAATTTCTCTACCATAGCCAGCTGTCTTGCCATCTGCCTGACGTGGCACGCATTTTAGTGTCACCTCGTGACTATTATATAATTAAACAATGTTTTAGTTTAAATTCGTGCTGCGGTAGTTTTGGCGACAGCGACGATAATAACATACCTGTACTATCTATAGATACCAATACCATAGATAAACACGACGTATACCTTGCCAATACCAAACTATCGTCTGTTTCTATCTATGGGGTGTCAGAAATAATCTGGTTGATAAGATTGGATTGATGTTAAAACCGTCTGATTGAGCCCTATAAAGTTTTTTTGTATGTATATTAATAGCCAAGTCCCGCGGCTTCGCCCGATATTATCGTAGTTAAAAAGTAGCCTATGTGTATTATCTTAGGTATAAGCTATATATATTCCAAATTTCATCCAAATCCGTTCAGCCGTTAAAGCGTGAAGATGGAACAAACATACTTACACACTTGCACACTTATACTAAAACTTTCGGATTTATAATATTAGTATTATACTCGTACTACTAAGTATTTATCCTTCTCAGACACATGGTACAAGAAGAACTAAATAAAGATAAGTCATTCTGACCCAGAGCACTCAACATCTAAGTCACAACAACACCAGTAATCCTTACTTGATTATTATTGTGGGTGGTTATGATTAAATAGATATTGAATGTTCTCATGTTAATATGTACTTCTTTTAGTATTAATAGTAAGTATTCGCGGGCCTTAGAAAGGTATAAATTATAATAGATGAACATCTTGTTTTATTAACTTTCAAAATCTTTGTTTGTCATTTGTCCTTAATACGTAATTTAGTTTACGTAATTCTGATTTAAATTGTTTGCTTTATCGAGTCTTGTATTAGTCGTCAACTTAGAGGAAAACCAGTTGGCACGAGTACAGAGTTGAGAAAAGTCCCTTTAACAAACGAGTCCCCATTGCAGTGTACTGCTAGTCCAGTCAAATTAGTAAAAAAAATACACCATGGAACTCTTGGGTGGTTATGGAACACTACTAGTTAGATATGAAATAATGTAATAGTATATATGTATTTATTTATTTACTAAAGTAAAATATGTAATGATAACTGTCAGAAGTACAATTACTTGGAGTACCTATATTTTATATATGATGTCGTCAATAAAAGAAAACTATTGTGTCAGCGATAATAGTTTTCTTTTATTGACGACATCATAAAAACCATCGACTTTTTCCGTCTATTTATATATATTTTATTCGATATTATTATACATTATACGATACTTTATCTTTCGAAAGAAATTCTATATAAAATACTGAAAAAAGCATCAAAAGCGTTCGTAGTTTAAAATAAGTTGGGCAAACAGACAGAAATAGATTGCGACGTTGTTTTATACTATTTACATATAAAACCGTCAGATAAATTTTATCTTGTGACTCCGGTCTAAAGCAGCCTTGATGGGGAGCGCTTGTTTTCAATGTGAACGTTGTGAACTTAAAAAAAAACAACTTTTGCAAGTTCAACAACTTATAAAGTATATGCTATCATATATTTTCTGTCTATTCATATATTTTTTATTTGATTTTAAAATATTTAAGACTTTAAATACCTACTGAAGTGAATGATCATCATCTGCTTACTTACCTACTTCGAGGTCTTTGACTGATGCATTTAAAAACCTTGGTGACCGGCTGACCGCTATAGACAAAAACTACAAAAATGCGACTCAGTGAACGATTTGCAAAAGCTGCATTTTAAAAAACAATTAATTACAAAAGGATAACACCTTATACGACCACTCAGAAAGTTACTACAAGCTTCAGGCTGGAGTCGTGACTCAGAACCTTCGACCGTTCGTGCGTCTTGGCACGAACAATTGTGACCTAAATAAGCATTTGCACGAGTCCTAAGTTCTAAGTCAAGCAGTCCTTGTTGCTTGGCTGTCGTCTGGAGAACGAAGCATGTACTCCCCTTGCACTTATTCGTTCTTTAACTATGGTCTTAGGTCATCAGAAAATAGCTCCCTTATAATGCCTTCACACTGTACTACGTTTTACGATCATTCCTTTACAGTACAGGCTATTCGCTTGTGGAACTCCCTTCATATTCCAATAAGAAGTGCTCAGACTATTCATGCATTTAAAATTCAAGTTTAAAATGTATTGCCCAATAACTTTTCTGTATCATACTGTTCTGTTTTATGTGACAATATGATTCATACTCTACAAATATCCTCACTTTATTATAATATTTTGTATGTTATATGTGTTTATATTATTAACATAAAATGTATTGATTAAGATTATTTGAACTGCCCTTTGGCTAAGTCGGGTGAGCGTTCACCTTCTAAGCAGGGGTATGGGGTTCGATTCCCGACGGAAACACAAGTTTTCTCCTCAAGGAAAACTTGTGTTTCTGGTTTTGGTTGTTATTTTATCTGTGATGTGAATGTTTCCAGCACCCACGACACAAGTCTTCGAACTTAGTGTGGGGCTGTGAGTGTGAAAGTGTTTATGTTTTATTTATTATTATTGCCTTATAGAATTTATATTGTCTAAGTATGTATATACCTTATATATTTTTGTTTTCTCGTAAACTTGTATTTACACCTCCGTTTCACCAAATTATTAAAAATCTCCATCCAAAGGTTGTCAGGATGTGATCGCTTTTAGCGATAAGACCGCCGATAGTACACTTTAATTTAAGCTTTCTTTAAATAATTTTAAGTGATGTATGTATGGTGTTAAATATATACAATAAAGTGTTACCTATCTATCTATCTATCCCCGTGATGGTGTACACTGATGAGGCTACAGCATACGAGCCTAAATAACAATATGCCACGATTCCAACGTGACGAACTAAACCATTCAATAAACCAATTGACTTTTTAATAAGAGTGAAGTTCATAGAGTGTACTATTTTGAATATCTAGGACATATCTAGGACTTTAAAGACGATGTTGATATAGAGAGGGAGCGTAGAGCTTTGACAGTCCGCGCTAATATGACGCGCAGATTGGCCAGCTGTTCGGACCAGTCAAAATAGCACTATACGGCATATTGTTGGGGTCTGTACACTGTCTGTCTGTACACTGGCGGTCTTTGGTTCAGAAATTCCAAAAACTAGCTGAACACCCTACGTTTCCAGTACAACACAATTTTCAGGTTTGACTTCCCCGTTAAATTTAGCTCAGAAATGTTTGCAAAAAACTGAACTTTTTGTCATATCATTTGGAAAAAACAGCATCTCTTTTAAGGAGGTGATTCTCTTTTGAGGCATTTCGTGCGAGTGACTGAAGTTGAAGATATACACTCCTCTGATTACCAATCGCGCGGAATTCTTGTCAAGTACAGGATTAATAAAATTGATGTAGGAAATTTATAAAAGTATATTAAATTTTATAGGTACTGACATAATTTTAAGTTCTTTGTTACCTAATGTTAATAACAAATGTACCCTCGTTGTCGGAAATAAACACATTTTGAATTGATTTGATAAGTGTTGTATCTATAGAGGAAGATAAATAAACGAAATTAAATTGTAAACTATTTTGTTATCAATGACACTAAGTCAAACTCCGCTGCATAAAACAGATTTAACTATTGTTACACAAAGCATACTTATGTATTAAAATTACTAGCCGTGCCCCGCGGCTTCGCCCGCGTAAATTAAGAAAGTAGCCTTTATCTTATTTCGGAACCTAAACTATCTACATTCAACATTTAATGAAAATCGGTATATTCGTTACGGAGGTACGTGGTTAGTAGGATTCAGAGAACATTTTTGAGTTTACATTAAAACTTAGAAATGTTAAAAAGTATAGTTAAGTTTATATATGGATAACGAAAAACCCCTGACGCGCTGTTATAATCTGAGATCCCTCACTGCATACATTTTATCCTTCCTTTTATTTAAGGAGCAGATATACGTCAATGCGAGTACCTTTTTTACCACAGCCAATATTCTTCTCCTTACAGTTTTGTACATAAAGGCGCATATTGCATAACTTATGTTGCATAACTTATGGCAATCTTTAATTTTTTATGGATTTATTAAAATTTCATGGAAACGCCTCAAATAACACAACAAAACAGACCGAAGAAGTCTTTCGTCAAGTAAATATAACTTTCTAGGTGTTCTGATATAAAATGACGAAAAAATGGTTTCAAAAATGGTTTCATGCAAACCTCATACATTTTTATGAGATTTGCATGCGATCTGATATTTTTTCTCGTGTTATATATAAATGTTATGGATAATCTGAGATAAAGGAGACATTCTGGTATCACCGCCTTAATATGTGATCGAAGCTTCCGTAGGAGTAATTTACCTGACGAAGTTTGAATTTAAACTCGGACTGATGCCAATCTGTTGCCTTAGGAATTTTTGAGAATAGATATATAGATCTTGATTGGAATTGTATTTGATAATGTTCATTGCATTGATTTAAAGAATTCACACTTTAGTAGACGAGTATTTTTATCAATAAGATAAATATTGATAAATCACTTCAATAAAATTACAAACGCGAATATGTTACGAATATATGTACCTACCCTTGCACGGTTGTAAACCGCTTCCCGAAATTTTGTAGGGAGGATAGTTCAGATAATTGAGAAGATTATAGGCTAAGTACTTTATTCTGATTGATAACTATATGAGAGACTATATTAATGACAAGAATGCATGGAGGCAAACTGCACAAACATTTATCTAAATATATATAACTCAAAGGTGACTGACTGACTGACTGACTGACTGACTGACATAGTGATCTATCAACGCACAGCCCAAACCACTGAACGGATCGGGCTGAAATTTGGCATGCAGCTAGATGTTATGACGTAGGCATCCGCTAAGAAAGGATTTTGATTAATTCTACCCCCAAGGGGATAAAATAGGGGATGAAAGTTTGTTGTACTTCTTAACGCGAGCGAAGCCGCGGGCAAAAGCTAGTACTACATAATACGCGACTACATAATATAGTTATACCTAGGTAAATATAATTATGTATTAGTGTAGTAGGAACGATTTAAAAAAATTAATGAAAAAATGCGCCGCCGAGTTTCTTGCCAGTTTCTTCTCGAGATGGCTGTAATTTCGAGAATCTGGCAGTAGAATCATTAACTGTCATGAGTGCCTCTTTGGGGCCCATGTGAATAAACGATTTCGTTTTTTTAATGCGAGCGAAGCCTCAGGACGGAGGTTTACAATATAGCGCCGAGGATCGAACCTGCAGCTACTGCTCGATACGACCTCCGTTGTTGCTACGCTATACTTACGATAACAGTTAGCACGCACACCTGCGTGCTGTTACGATGATATATTAGGTATACGTACAGGTACCTATTATTATGTTGTTATTGAAATAACCAGTTTCACGATAATAATCTACCAGAATTAACCGGATCTTGAAGTAGCCGTAAATCAAGATACTCATATTATTATTTATTTTGTACTTAGTAAATATCTCATTACACTGATGATAAAGATAATGCACACTTCATATCTCGCTTGACACTTGGCAAGGCCCGTGCTGATAATAGGGCTACGAACTGGCAAGACAATGACCTAGAATTTAAAAGGTGAAACGAAAATAAATTATATTCGGTAGGGACATAAATACTTTTACTCGTTTGAGCGTAATACTTATCTTTTTTCATATCATACTTGCCTACATACAAAGTTACTACAAGATTCCAAAAGAGTATCTATTTCATTGATGTATTTTCTTTAAATAAACTTCGTCACCTACGATAAGACGGTTAGGTAGGTGGCCTAGAAATTAAAGTTTTGCGTGCCAGGCCAGCACAATTGGGTAACTGTAGGGTTTCGAAAACTTCTTATCGAGTGGCACAACGCGGCGTGTTTTAAATTAACTTTATTTTTTGTATGTAATTAAATCGACGAATATACACTTAATTATTTTCTCCTTTGTTGCAGTTATCTGGTATCAGGTGACGCGGACGGAAAGTGTTACATCTGGGACTGGAAGACTACGAAACTGTACAAGAAGTGGAAGGCGCACGACGGAGTCTGCATCACGTCGCTGTGGCACCCTCACGAGCCTAGCAAACTCCTCACTGCAGGATGGGATGGCCTCCTCAAATACTGGGATTAAATACTTAAACAAAATGAAAAACAAAATTCGATGCCACAATTTAATTCCCCTAAAAACCGTGAACCATAAAATATATATAACCGAAATAAACTATACAACATCCAATAACATTTTTTTTTTCATTAAAGCCTTATTTCAAGCATAGGTAAGTAGGTGGTGGCAACTAGGCTGCCTGCATCGGCATGCGCTTGTAGTTGTAGTCCTCCGGAATGAAGTCTACCTTGTACTCCATGCTGCACTCACGACAAGTGCCATTTTTCAGGAACTCGTTGAATGGTATACTGTTTTCGTGGAATGATTCAGTTAGGGCAGTGATCAATTTGTCGATCATTTCGGGCGTGTGGTACGGTCCGGGCGCGAATCGCAAGCGCTCCTCGCCGCGAGCTACCGTCGGGTAGTTGATGGCCTGGACATAGTGCCCGCGGCGCATCAGCGAGTCCGCCACGCGGGCCACCTTGTCGGCGCCCGTCACCGGCACAGGGACTATGTGGCTGACGGACGGCAGCTGCGGAAGCCCGGCGACGAGCAGAGAAAGCTTCAGGTAGCGCACCATCGCCTGATGTTTAGTCCGCAGGTTCCGGCCCTCCTCGCTGGCCAGGAGTCTAATTGATGCCAGCGAACCAGCAAGCACGGGTGGCGGGAGCGCCGTGGTAAAGATAAACCCGGGTGCCAGAGACCTTATGGTATCGATCAGCAGCGACGATCCAGCTATGTAGCCTCCCACATTACCATAAGCTTTTCCCAAAGTACCGGATATTATATCTATCTTATCCTGAAGACCTCGCTGTTCGCCGATGCCGGCTCCATGCTCCCCATACAGACCCACAGCGTGGACTTCATCTACAAAAGTGAGAGCTCCGTATTCATGAGCTATATCACACATCTCTTCTAAAGGACAAATGGCTCCGCTCATCGAGTGGACAGTCTCAAATACGACTAGCTTCGGGACGCCAGCGGGGGAATCCGCCAGCATTTGTCTAAGGTGGTTCGGATCGTTGTGCCGGAATATATGTTTGGTCGCCCTGCTGTTCCTTATACCTTGTATCATGGAGGCATGGTTACCCGCGTCGGAGTAGACGATGCAGTCGGGGAGGATTTTCGCTAGAGTGGAGAGGGTGGCGTCGTTGGCGACGAAGCAGGAGCTGAATATGAGAGCGGCGGGTTTCTTGTGCAGCTGGGCGATCTCCGCCTCGAGTTTCTCGGTCATCTGCGAGTTGCCCGCGATGTTCCTGGTGCCGCCGGCGCCCGTGCCGTAGGCGCGGATGGCGCCCACGGCGGCGTCCTGCACGGCGGGGTGCCGCGACGTGCCGAGGTAGTCGTTGGCGCACCACACGGTCACGCGCTGGTTGTCGCCGCCCTCCAGCGCCGCCGGGTACAGCCCCTCGGCCGCCAGCCGAGACACCTTCCTGAACACGCGGTACGAGTAGTCCTTCTTCTTCGCGCTGATCTGCTGGTTGAAGAAGCTCTCGTACTGGTAGGGCGGCGACATCGACCTCGATATGTCCTCGTTCATCTCCTTCGGCGCGTCCGAGATTATGGGGTTCTGCTGAATGAAGGGACATTTTGTTTCGTCGTTCCCCATCGAACGGAACCCTCGAGATATCATCGGGCAGTAGTTCCCGTACTGCTTCATCAGGTTGGCCCCGTAATTTCTCACGAAGGCGGGGCTCAGTGTTCCCAAGAACGGACAGGGCATTTTTATGTAATCGATGACACAAAACACTTGCGACACGAATGACCGTTCCACTTGTTGGCGACTTGCGAAGTATTTTTTAACGTTGGCTCCCACTGTAGCCGAACGTTGTGCAGGTTCAGATCAACTGGTGATTCGCGCGACGGCACCTTTCATTTATAAAGTTGCTGTCGTCATATTGATTGCGCTCGACTTCGTTCACGTAAAATTTTTATTTTGATTTCGTTCGTTTCACAATGGATTTTGTTGCAATATGTCAAAATATTTTTTTTATGGCAGCATTGTTCAGTGACCTTGGATTTGACAGTTAGAAATGCTCAAAATAGTTGCAAAAAATGGAACATTACACACATTTACTGTCAAATTCACTTTACAGTCAGTGCCAGTGCCAAAGCATGGATTTTGATAACGTTCCGCTAGAAGACCGTAATCGATCGCGGCATCCACATACATACTTACCATTTAACAATTGTACATAGTAAGAATTACGAGACGCTAGAGCAAGTTTTACATGTTCTTCACTAGGTTTTTCCGTCAACATGGCGCTCACCCATCCGTTACAAAATCACTTTCTTTTACAAGAGTTTTTTTTTTTATTCACTTTAGGCATGCAGTTGACCACTATCTCACCTGATGGAAAGTGACGATGTGGTCAAAGATGGAGCATGCTTGCCTAGAAGATGCCTGTTCACTCGAGATTTAAAGCCTCCTAGATTGTACTTAACGAGAAACACAGACTCGGGCAAAGAATTCCATTCCTTAGCAGTATTATTCACTGATCCATTTCATTATTTTTTACGTGCCATTTATAATTTTTAACTTACCAAAACTATTTGCAACTGCCTCTTTAAATCAGTGCCGTTTAAAAAGTTGAAATAAGACCATTGATTCAATAAATAATCGAGTGATAGTTAACTAAAAGAAAATCGCATCGTAATTGCGGCGTGCGGGGACTTCTTTATACACACCATACCTATTCCGATAGTTAATCGTTATGCTTAACATATGAGATTGGCATCAGATTCCAATTTTGTATTCAGTGTTCCTAAAGAATTTAAACTTTTTATGGGAGGGCTTTGAAATACTGATTTTCGGATAAACATTGTGATGAATAATAATAATGTTTCCCTGTAATACAAAAGCTTCACTTCTATCGTGGGTCGACAACACATTCTGTTTTTTATATAAATTGAGCAGTTCGACGTCTTGTAGGTAACTTAGGTTTTTCTTGTATAGTAACATAGATTTATTTTAGTTTTAGGAAATAATATAGGCAACTGGCCCGTACATAGTTTGCAATTTGCAAAAGAACACAAAAAAAATTGTTCTCTTATAGTGCTATTGTTGACCCGTGACTATTTTCTTGCTATCTAGTATATATCCTTACTTAAATGGCTGAGGTCACTCACGAACATTGATAAAGTAAGCATCTAACTACGGGCCAATTGCCTATATTTCCTAAAACTAAACTAAAAAAAAAAAAAAAATTCAAAATTCTATCAGAGCGCCTGGTTGAAGCGACGCGTGATCAAAATGCTGGCACTTATTTGGCTCAACGTATTAGCATTGCAATTCAGAGAGGCAATGCCGCCAGCATGATGGGAACGCTACCCACTGGTAGTGGGCTTGAGCACTTGTGTTACCTATAAGCTCGATGTCTTGTAGGTAACTTTAGTTCTCACGAACTGAGTGGAACATGACTATGATCTTTGATTGGATTGGGTCGTCCTGTCACTGTCCTTCTGTAGTCTGTAACACAGCTGACAGCGATCTTGACAGTTCTTGTACTTTCTCGACTAACTCCTTAGAACTTTCGTCGAGACAATTTAAATTTCATAAATGTGTAAAACATGTTTTCATTAAATAATCAATTGGAATTAAGACGAGTTACTGTATCCAGTTTGGTAACATGTATTTATTTACCGAGCATCATCACAGTGATATCATACAAAGGTTTACTCTACGGGGTCGGCAATGGTTCTGCATTCTACATTCTAGTTCTCATATTCATCGCTGAACTGCTAAAATCATTTTACTTGCGAGCGAACAATGACATACATGGGAAGAAGAGCAAACTCAGCAGGAGTAGAGCAAGTGATATATTTAAATCGTTTCTGTTTCTGCTCGGGGTTATGTTCAGTTTCTTCGTTGCTATCATATTGTTCGGTGCTCCGGTTCTCGACTGCCACGAAGAGACTTTGATGCTGTCGACTCTGCTTACATTATTGACTGTGTTCCCGTTGGTTGCTCACTCGGGTGTGGAGACATCAATGCAACTGCTATTTGGGGTGAAATCATATTATAAAGACACAGTGATTGAGATGCTGGTAAACAATTCATTGCTGACCGTTTGCGGAGCGTGGCTAGGAGCTGTAGTTATTCCTCTGGACTGGAACACCCCCTGGCAAGTGTGGCCTATCCCTTGCTATCTCGGAGCACTCGGAGGATTTGTTCTGTCCCATGTACTGACTGTATTTAAAGTTACTCTGATGACTGCAGCACACAAGTACCCCACTTTGAATGTTGTGGTTAAAATACTGAATTTTGGAAATTCTAAGTAGGTTTGTGTATTGTAGAGTATTATTGTTGTTTAGTGAATAAAATGCATTTATCAATGTCATGTTTTTAACTGTATTTGTTATTTAGTAGGTAATTAACTGATGGCTGACTAAATGTAAAAGTGATTTATATAAAGTAATTTAGTGTCAATATTATTAAACCAATGCTTGTTTAATTTTGCTGTACTGCTACTAAAGTTATCTAAGATATTCAGAAGTACAATACTCTATTATTTATCTATAACTAGCTGTCCCGGCGACCTTCGTTCCGCCTAACAGTCAATGAATGTGCATATTTAGAAAGCCATACCCGGCATGCGTTACAATGTCACGTGACTATATTATTACAACCTTCACGTTTATGTTTGCCTAGTACTTTACCAAATCCGAGTGACGTATGAGAAAATGGAAAGCATGTCGAGATGTAAAAAAAAATTTAAAGAAATGTACGTTCTTAAAAAGTATTCTATGTCCTTCTCCTGGCTCTAAACTACCTCCCTGCCAATTTTCAGCTAAATCGGTTCAGCCGTTCTTGAGTTATAAGTGGAGTAACTAACACGACTTTCTTTTATATATATAGATAAATAAAATGCATATTCTTAACCTTTTAACTGCCTCAGTTGGATTTTTCTGACAAATATTTACGAGCTCATTTCGCTTGTCAAATAAATATGATAAAATACCTTTGTTAGAAAATTAGAATTTTTTTATTCATTGCGTTGCAATCTACGCAAAAAATTGTGAATATCAGTAGAGATATTATATCAAACAATCATTTACAGGTTCATACACTGACTTCTCTTAACTAAAAGCCTTATTGATTGTTGGAAGTTGAGTAAACTTACTCCTGTAGAAATTATATAGATGTCCTGACTTCATAAGCAATTAAAACGGAAGGGAAAGTGCTGTTCGTGCTTTTAACAATAATTGTGATGACATGCTGTTTCAAGCGCTATGAAAAATCGCAGCATTTTCGGCACTAGCACTAACGAAATGGAGCATGACTTTTGCCTACAATAGCTTCTCTATACGTAGTAATAGTACCTCAGTGACCTTGCACAACTTTCCGGTTAAGGCCTCCACACTATTAGGCGGATCGGTGTCTGTATGAACATCACACGCAACTAACAGTGCAATGATTGTTTTCGATGACGGACCGGCAATGTCCACGACTAGGGGGCTGTACTACAAGTATACAAGTAAAGTCGTGTGCACTTTACCTGTATGCTTGTAGTGAACTCGGCTGCTGTACTGATGTATACTATAAAACATAATTACATAATTTTTTTTGATGTTCTGTAGAATTTATGTGGAATTAATTGAAAGTGTATTTTTTTGGTTTTCATAAAAATAAAGTGCATTTTAGTTACACATACTGTATTTTGTTAATGTCCACTAACTCTATTTTTCACAACCAACTAACCTTCACTCTGGTCTGTCAAATGGGTGTCAAGTTAGCAGCTAAAATGAGAGCATAGGCACCAATCCACCTGTTGATGTGATGTGGTTGAGTGTGGTACACGAAAAGGATAGCTATCCTTGAAACTAAATTTTCTACTTGATGGTAAACTTGGTATAGCTTAAGGACATAATTATGGTGAATAGGCAAGCATGGGAAAATTATCTAGCATCTATGTATTTTGTAACAATGCAATGTTACTTTTACTAAAACTGAAGCTCGTGGATTAGAAACCGCAACCACTGATGGAAAGTGCCTAACGTCAAACTAATGATGAAGAAAATTTTCGAACATTCATCCATGTGTTCTTCAAATATATTCTTTGATATTACTATGTTATAATTTTCTGTGTACAATGGGTACCGGATTCGATCCTGGGAGCAGTACTATTTCTCACCAATGGATATTAAATCCGTGACTACAGTCACATCACTTACAAGTGATGTGAATATTTCAAGCGTGTATGTCTTAGTTTTGGTACATACTTAATAAAAAAACTACATAATAGTAAATTAATAATTTTATTTTTTCTGTTAAATATTCACGTAATCTATTTAACATTATTATTAATAATAAAATATTAAACTTAACTAGTACTATGCTTGATCACAATTTTCACATAACTCCTATAATGTAGCCAATTTTGTGATTTGTCACTTACTCAACATTATAATATACCTTTGCAACACAAACACATAATAACAATCAACAATACACACATCTAAGGCCTTGTTTCTAAAACTGCTCTTTTGTGAGTCAACCAAGTAGAGGCATGTCATGTAATGTGGAAAACTTCTTCTATACAAACATGTGACAATTGCCGAAATGATGTGAAGACGAAATGCGACAAATATCATGATTCTAGAACACATCTTATAAACCACAAAACTATAAAATAATAACGAATATACATTGACCAATGGTTTTCTACGAGTGTTGCGAGACCCAACTGCCCAAGCAGTCAATCAACAAAAGAATGAGGCTTCAGTGACTCAATCCGAGCAATACCAAGGAGGGTTGCAGTCAGACTGATTAAAAAATCATGCTCAATCATATTCACAACACGAGTTCTGGTTAGGTGGTACTGATTTTTTGGGGTGATGATGGCCTGTGCCTAGATCCATAACATAAGTCGCAGATCGTCCGCACTTGAAGTCATGTTCAATATTTTTACAATGCGATTATTTCTAACCACACTCCACACACATATTGGCTAAGGTATTATATTATATTGGTTTTAAAAGGAAACATTTAACTTATTTCTGTACTAAAACCGTCAACCAATGTGAGTTTGTCCTCTCATCATGCTGTAAAGGCTGGTTTTAGCTTATCATTTATCCTGATTAGGGCACAGCTGGTATTTTTTCATTAGTTCCGTCGTCTATCAACCTTGGCCAATATGTATGTTTCCAATTCACTAACACACACACGACAAAATACTACAGATCAAGCATTGAAATATTAACAATTTCACGGAAAAAAACTTACAAAGTTTAACTGTAATATATGCAAACTGTTCCATACCCTTATAAGTATAGCGCGCTACCGTACAGCTTATATTGTAATATATATAAATTTGACCAGAAATTAACATTTATTGCTTGATTTCTTTACAGTCGTATCTAAGAACCAGCCACCAATAAAAAACGTGTTTTTTAGTTTACCAGATAATCATAAACTATCACTAGAATGCATATAAATAACTATTAGCAAAGTAAGCAAGATATACAATAGTTAATATAGAATTGCTTTTCAAAGTCAAATAACATTTAGACGATACTCCCAGTGATAGTTTCGATCCAATTTTATATCTGACACTATCTAACAGCTATTCAACAATGTGGCACAGTGATAATAAAACAAATCTGTTTCTAACATTTTAAGAAAATCTATCAAATAACTACTATAACAACGGTTAGGAAAATATAACGGGTATGTATTAAAAATATTTCGGATCTAACTAACCCACATTTTATTTAACAAGCAATGTGGCAGTGCTTTTTATTGGCAACACTCAAACACCGCGTTTTAATGTATGCGCTGGCAACTCTCTCTTCGACGTATCAAATACAAGCGAATTTCAACCGCGCTGTCCGGCGATGTCTTTAAAAAATCCTACTCAATCGTGCACCGTGAGGGCGAATGCCGAATTGCAAAAATTCAACAGCATTTATTTACATAGTCTAACTTTACAATACAAACTTTAAGCCTAATATCTAATGTAAAAATAAAAATCTCAATACACATAAAATTATCAAGCACCGTTGATGTACAATGATCATAACCGGTGACGACTCGATCACACGTACTAATTACTAACACTATGTTACTATGCGGCATGTACGAGTATGGTTACAAAGTATGTAAAGCATTTGATGTCGCTATGCGCTATCCGAATACCCTGTTCGCAGGATTCAACTCATGGAAAGCTGGAGGTAACTTGTAATCTTCGTGTGCTATGTATAATTAAATATATTCAATTATAGTTCGTGCGTTGATACGCATTATATATTTGTGATCAAATACGCGCCCACACGTACACTTACAATGCACGTGAGCTTGATTCTGTCTGTTATTTATATAGCTACTAGCTGCGCCCCGCGGTTTTACCCGGATCCGCGGGAATTCCGGGATAAGAAGAAGCCTATGTTCTTTCCCAATCTCTAAACTATCTGTGTACCACATTTCATTTAAATCGGCTCAGTAGTTTTGGCGTGAAAGCGCGACAAACAGACAGAGTCACTTTAGCATTTATAATATTAGTGTTCGAATAGGATGTTTTGAAAATAGCACTTCGCGCAATTCCGTTGTTTTATGGTGAAATTACAGGGCGTGAAGTAGTTCAAAATCAAATCACTCAGAGTTTCGAGCGCAGTGCAATGCCACAGGATTTTGATAGGTGGCACTGTGATGTGAATGCGTGACGTACCATTAGGCGAGCGACTTGCTCGTCTCGTGTTTCAGTTGCATTACTAAAAAGAGAGATAAAATAGTGCGGGCGCGTTTTGTAATGCACGATCTATAACATCTTTTAAAGTGCGTATACGTCTTAAACGATCGAGATCTCAAGTATCGTTAACGCCTATTTAATTAGGTTTATTATAATTACATATTCATTTATTAGATAAGCTTCCAAGCTCGATTAAAAGATTCTTCTGTTCTGTGATACGACGTTTAAGGTCTTCAACTTAGCTACCGTTTGTCAAAGAACTGGCGACATACTTCACGAATGTATACTCAATAGTTTTCATAGTTACGTCTATGGCTAAAGCAATACGTTGAGATATAAATAACATGGATTTTTTTTCTTCCGTACCTAACTTTGTTGCAATGCATTGAATCCGAGAACACAAAATTGATAGATTTTTGGCAGTTTCAAATGAACCAAGATTGCAACAAAGTTGGGTCTTACAGGTAATAATCGATTTGAAAGTATGAGATAGTTTTATCCAAATAGACTATAGCTTCAAAAATAGCGCTTACATTGCTTTACACAAAGTTTAAAATCATATACAACAAACAGGTGGAATTTATACATGTAAGTGTAGCGAGAGATAAAATACAGACTTACAAGACATCTAACGACCGACGATATATCTTACATATTAATATAAAAATGCACCGCTAATACTCAATTACATTAACAACAAACTATTTTTATAGTGGATTTCATATTTGAACTTATCACTCCAGAATTGTACCTACTCAAATGAATTTATTATATAATAAATATTAAATAATGTAATATACATTTATGAAACTCAAGTTGACATTCAAAGGTGACGACCCAATTGGCGCAGTGGACAGGTCTCTGCGCCGTGGGTCCTGGGTTCGATTCCCGGCAGAGCACAAATTCCTTCCCACGGGAAGTTTGTGCTTCTGGAATGTGAATGTTTCCGGCACCCACGATACAAGTCTTTGAACTTAGTGTGGGGCTGTGAGTGTGAATGCGTTAAAAGGTGTAAACTATATTTTAATTTGAAATAGTGGCGCGTTCCGAAATACGTTATTAAAGCTACAACGCGCTCACCGTGTGACGTCACCGTGATTTAGTTATAAAGCTTACGAGTGTGACGTCATCAACCACTGCTCACAAGCAACGCTTTACATTTGTGTGTGCCGTTAAAATGTCTTGCTCTTACATTCTTTGATATCAGAGAGACATTAACAAGTGCAAACGAATGAATGAGTCTTGGGAAAAAGTCGTAGAAAAAGCGAATAACCCAGTAGATAGGAATAATGATTCACAATGGCATCAGTGGAACGAACAATTGTTTGCTTGAGTCAGAACAGAACTCTCTAAATACAAACTGAACAGCCAAAAAAAATAAAAAAAGTCAGTATCAGCTGTGATATTTCGATTCGTATATTGAATTGACTATCTACAAGGTGACTGACTGACTGAAAGGATTTTGATTAATTCTACCCCCAAGGGGATAAAATAGGAGATTAAAGTTTATCAATTTTAAAATAATACTTCTTAACGCGAGCGAAGCCGCGGGCAAAAGCTAGTCAAATATAAAACCCACTATAAAACACAACAGCGGCTTTGTAATTCAACCGACAGAGCCTACGATATGCAGCGACCGGGTCCTTTGAATTACAACGTGACGTATTGCTAGCGTGCCGCATTATTTGCTATACTCCTGTTTTTTATTATATATAGAGTAATTTTATTTATGAGAAGTGTTCGGATAGTTTATTCTTTAATCACTTATGTTTGAGAAGTTAATCTTTTGACCGAGAAATTTATGATTTATGACATATAGTTGCCGGATTTGGTGACGTTTTGCGCCAAAATTACAAAATAGAATTATTTTTGTATATTTTATACGTTACAGTTGTAACTGAAAAAAAAATTTAACATTATAGTTTATTTAAAAAAAAAAAATTAAAAAAAAAATGAATGAGATCAAAGTTCTATTATAATCTTTGAAAAATGAGTACCGTACCATGATGTAATAATTGGTTTATTTGATGTTTAGGCAGAGATAAAGCTAGCACGCTAGCACGCGCCTAGTATGCAGTAGTACGCAAGTATAACGTAGCCTACGTGCTGCTTGTGTCGGGCTGGAAATAGTGCAGACCGTTTATCTGGAACAAAATACATTAACATTATTATAACAACTGCCAGAGATTAAAATAACAGCAGGGATTATTGAATCAGCATGATAGTTGCACTTATTAATCCTTCCTCCCGAAGAAAGGGCAACGTGTGTCTTGAGGTCCTCATGTCACAATTTTTCTTATTAAACAAGCTATAGATTAACTGGAGCTTTGCCGCGTAGTGAAAAAATGTCATCGATTTTGTATATTCAAAATGTGTCATTTGAATGTTAATTTGTAATAATGGTTGATTATCTACTTTGAACTGCCTGTTGGCTCAGTTGTATGAGCGTTCGCCTTCTAAGTTCCGGCGGGAACACAAGTTTTCTCCCCAGTGTTTCTGGTCTTAGTTACCCACAACACAAGTCATCGAACTTCGGGTGGGCTGTGAATGTGAAAGCGTTTATTATTATTTAACATTTACACAATACACTCACAACCCCACGTTAAGTTCAAAGACATATATCGCGGGTGCTTGATACACTTGGGTGTGACTGAGTGTATGGTTAGAAGTTTTCTTAACAAGCCGAGTCCCGCGGCTTCGCCCGCGTTAATTAAATTAAAAATTTGACTATGTGTTGTTCCGGAGCCTAAATGATCTACATTCAAAATTTCATCAAAATCGGTTTATTCGTTACGGAGATACGTGGTGACAAAAATTCACACACATACACACGCAGTCACACTTTCACATTTATAAAATTAGTAGGATATTTGTGCTTCTGATTCTGGAATCGAAACCACAAATATTAATAAATTTGTGCTCATACCGGGAATTTAATCCAGAAATCGCGGTACAGAAAGCAAAGAGTTAGTTTTGTAGAGCGTGTTGACTCACCGTCATGTCATACTCGGTGACGAAGGCGGGCACTTCGAGTTGGTCGCGCGCCATCACGGAGTAGAGGTACTCCACGCCGGGCAGGTTGTGAACCTTCGCCTTTATCGCGGGCGCCATGAACGTCGTGAACCACCACGTCATCATCTGGAACGTGCAATTTACTCGGTTAACGCGGTGGACAGAGAGAATGTAGAGTGGAAAATAATTTAGAAACAGACTTCTGTCTGAAATTCAGCCAATATCATATTTTAACTGAAGAGTTTTGCCGCGAAAAAGAAAACATGGCGTTGTTGATTTTGTATATTTTTTCAAAACCTGTGTAATCCACCATTATTACACATTAACATTCTTCGAGTGTAATAATGGTAGGCAAATCATATAAAGTTGAAATACGTGATTTTCGCCTTCGCTCCAAAACTCCAATAGAAGTTCTAGTGAAGTTTATACCACTTTACTAGGGCATGACTTGACTATGACTGGACCTTGACTCTTTTACTTGAGTTTGACTGTGACTTGTGAACAGGACTTTTAATATGAAATACTCTTGAAATATATTATTATATTTTATTACTTGACACTGGCTAAATGCACAAGATTGCGAAGCCAAAATTAATAGAGAAAAAAACTAAAAGTACCGAAATTGTCTTTAACTTATGTTGAATAATATTCAATATGTAATATAATTATAAAATAAATGAGATTAGAAAATTTAATTTTATAGTTCATATTGTTTCTATTTATAAGTTGAACATAACATTAAGACAGTTAAAAATAATTGTGACACCATTTTGTCACAGATATTTTATTACAACAAATAAGTAATAACAAGTTTATTTATGCTACATAAAGATGCAGCCAAAGGGCCGCATCATCACTTTCCATCAGGTGCGATTATGGCCAAATGCAGCTAGCATCTATCGGGCATAAAAAAAAACAAATACAACACATCCAGGCCACTAACACAGTACATTTTCAAAAACATTGATAATGCGATTATTCCTTACCTTAGTCCAAAATGTGGGATGAACGATGTAAAACGCTTTCAGGTTCTTTTTGAATCTGAAACGGAAAACAAGTCTACTAAGAATTTGCATGGCTACATTAGGGTACATACTTCTCATAGCCTATCTAAATAGGTACATTTATATATTATATCAAAATTTCCTCGATACACCCAGGTTAACTGGAAGAAAATGCTTTGTAGCATTAAGTTCGCCTATGTACCTACAATACTGTTTGTGCAATAAAGAATTTTCTATCTATCTATATATCTATTATAGCTACACAAACGTTATCACACTCACAGCCCCATACTAAATTCGATGACTCGTGTTGCCTACGACAGTAATGTGAACTTTTCTATTTTACACTTTTTCATTAATAAACGCTTTCACGCTTACAACCCCACTCTAAGTTCAATGATTTGTGTCAGGTTATATCGTAGGTGCTGGAAACATTCACATCACACACATAATCACACCCAGAAACACAAATTTCCCTTGGGAAGAAAACTTGTGAAACTTGTGAAACTTGTTTTCACCGGGAATCGAATCCGATACCCGCTTAAGGCGAACGCGCACCCAACTAAGTCAACGGGCAGTTCGGGCAGCTACAAATAAGGGTAGAGATCGAAATGGTTTAGAGTAAAAAGATAGAGATAGCGTATCGGTGATCACTGGCAAAATAACCAGTTGAACTTTTCTTCCCTAACGAAAAAAACATGCCTTTTGAAGCATCAATTCAGTAGTTGTGATTTGTTCTTCCGCATGCGACGCTGCAGACAACTAGTGGCTCTGTGAGCTGGCAACTCCGAATATTTTTCGAAATGGTTGAAATCTGTTTTATTCACGGTTTCAACCCCAAATCTCCGCATTTTAAAAAATCTCCAAAAACTGAATCGACATAAAAAAAACTATATAAATATCGAACCTTCTTACAAAATTTCACGAGAATCGGTTAATAAATGCGTCCTGTAGAGGAGAACAACCGGAAATCCGGACATCCAAAAGCAAATTTGCCCAAGCTGAAACGAAGACGCTTCGCGATCGCGCGGTCAATAACTATAGTATCGGCCACGAATCGACAAATTACAAGCACGCCTTGGACGATTCCAAGCAAGCATTGAACTCGCCTCTTCTCTAGTGAATTTAGTTGACTGAAAATTTACCTCATGTGTTTTTTTTATACCTTTCGACGTAGTTTCGACTAAAAGATTACCAATGTCAGCAGTAGCTGGATAAAACCGGAGTAATCCAGCGCAATCAACTAATCGGATTGGCATAGCATACTTAATACGGCCTGCACTGTACGGCTTCAAGACATTTCATAAGGCATTCACATTTGTAACACAGTGTAAGTGCGCACGAAAAAAGAGTAAAATTGTATTTGATAACTGGCCATTGCTAGGTAATGGCCTCGATTTTGATGTACACTCACTAAATTAAATTTAAACTATCCCTGTCTCTTACAAAATAGAAACACAAGACAGAGATAGCATACATTTTAGTGCTGTCAAGCTAGTTTATCAATTAAAATATGAACAGCAGATAAAATATGAAGCAGAAAGGCGCGTGTTTTTAGTCAACACAAATAACATACTCGACTAAGCTTGCATAGACATCTAAGTTCTGACCAACTTGACAGAACTAAAATGTATGCTATCTCTGTCTTGTGTTCCTATTTTGTAAAAGACAGGAATAGTTTAAATTTAATTAAATTTAATTTAGTGTGTGACATCAGAATCGAGGCTAATGTGAAGGACGAGAGAAAGGAGTTTAAATTACCCCTCTTGTTACTTGTTAGTTTAAAATGATTGTAATTCCAAAGATAATATCTATCACCTAGTAGGTACTCAGGTGTTAAATGTGTATCAACATTCAATAGTGAAGTGATTAATACAACACAATACAAAAACTCTTTATTGACACCAAAAGATAAATACAACTTACAGAGAAACTTATAAAGATAGGTACAATGGGCGGTCTTATTGCTAAGAGCGATCTCTTCCAGACAACCTTTGGATGAAAATATAAACGAAAAGACAATGTAGGGATGGTGGTGCGATAAAATGAATGAAATAGATTTAAAAATAATAAATATACATTGTTTAAACTACATAAACAATACATACCAATACTAATATCTGAATATACTTCCATTAATTTCCATTTAGACTCAAAAAACTGAATAATATTTATAAAACTTCGCGCATTTTAGTAGTTTTTATTATAACATGGTCTTATTTCTATGTACAAAACTATACAATTGATTTTTTTTAACAAACATATTTTTTTTATATAACTGAGAGAAACGAGTAAGTTGTTCGATGGTAAGCGTCACGCTTGCCCTTTACCGGTCTGTGTCTCAGATATTGTAGTAAGTGAACCTTGAACCTTTCAGTATACAGTACTTTATTGCAACTATAAAGTAATTACAAAGATGTTATAATAAAATTGGTTAACAGTTCTTTATAGACCCTGGTAGGGCACGGCAATTTACAATTTAGAAGAGAGGAGGACAAAATAAAGATTTATTATATTTAGAATTCAATGAGAACAAAATATAATAATCATGCACAGTATTTTTTTCTTTCATTATAAACGATGTATTGTTATTAAATATTAGATCAAAATTTATCATTAAAATATTCTTCTATGGAGTAATAGCTTTTTTTAATAAGGAATTTTTTTTATTGCATCACAAAATTTCTGTTTGGGATTGATTCTTTATAATATCCGGTAGTTTATTGAAAATCTTCACAGACATAGCCAGAGGCCCTTTGGAATGCATATTAATGCGGGATGAACCTTCTTTCATAAGAGTGTAGAAGTAACCATAAATCAAGTCAAATGAAATGTATTAGATACATCTCCTTGGGACCAATCACGTAGTTTTGTGGTACTCACTTATAAGGCAGCACGGTGTACACCTCCTTGAGCCAAGAGAAAGGCGGGTGATTGGATGAGGAGGCGAGTGTGTGGAAGTACGCAATCACGTAGTCGCCGCGTACGATCGGGTCCAGAAGCTTTATCAGGTATAGAAGCGCCTGAAATTAAGATAACTTTATTAAGAGACGGCTTAAGATAATGACGACCCCGTGGTGGGCAAGTTTCTGCCCTCTGCGCCGTGGGACCTGGGTTCGATTCCCGGCAGGAGCACAATTTTGTGTGTGTGATATGTAAATGTTTCCGGCACCCACGATACAAGTCTTTGAACTTAGTGTGGGACTGTGAGTGTGAATTCGTTTGTTTGTTAGATTCTTATTTGCATCCGGGTAACGTTCTCGGCTGAACATCAAACTGCTATGAACGATTGTTAGTCGTTTCATGAACGTAGTTATGCATAGCAGATATACTAAAGCTACTATAGTGGCTCTGGTAAGTAGGGCAAATAATCAAATTCATATTAGTTTATTCATATGGGCTTCAAAGAGTCACTCATGAAAGTGAACTCTACTGCCAGCAAAATTACAGCCATCTCGAAAATAACCTGGCAAGAATGGCTACGTAATTTTACGAATCTGGCAGTAGAGTCATTAACTTTCATGAGTGCCTCTTTGGGGCCCCATGTGAATAAACGATTTTGATTTAATTAGATTTGCAATGTCGGCGGCGCATTTTTTAATTCCTTTTTTTTTTAAGATTCTTAAATTATTAATACAGGAATTATCTTAACCTAGGTTTATCTAAAGAACTTATATGTCTACCCTCTTTATTCATTATTTATATGATTACGTATGGGGATGTTGCAATATCAAACTTAATCATCGCGATATGCAAGCTGGCATGTTACTGGAGGACTCCTCTCGACGTTAAATTGCGGTAGAAACTGACCTATTTTCTTGCTCTCTGAGTAAATTCACAAAGGTAGCCAACAATTTTGTGTTACCATAAGGATACACAACAACTAAACTATCGCATTAGGTATATCCAGTAATGATAGATATAGGTTGGCAAATAAATAAATAAACTTTATCCTCAAGTGTCCACTATTTGTCCACTATTTATAAAAATATCTTAATTTGTCTTCGTTCAAAGAATTCAACGCCAACCAGAGATAACCTACGTGTTGATCATCCTATCCTACTTAATATTATAAATGCGAAAGTGTGTGTGTGTGTGTGAGAGAATGTTTGTTATCACGTATCTCCGTAACGAATAACCCGATTTTTATGAAGTTTAGAAACTAGATAGTTTGGGTTCATAAATACTTTGACGACCCAGTTGGCGCAGTGTACAGGTGTTCGCCCTCTGCACCGTGGGTCCTGGGTTCGATTCCCGGCAGGAGCACAAATTCCTTCCCAAGGGATATTTGTGCTTCTGGTTCTGGGTGTAATGTGTGTGTGTGATGTGAATGTTTCCGGCACCCACTATAAAAGTCTTTGAACTTAGTGTGGGGCTGTGAGTGTGAATGCGTTTGTTAAAAAAAAAAATAGCACGTAGGCTTTTAAATATAATTAACGCGGGCGAAGCCGCGTCGCACGGCTAGTATTTTCATGTATCCTGCATTTCAGACACTCTAGAGACAGAAAAGACAAACTCTGAAGTGAGTGGAAGAAAACATGTACCACCTGACAGGTAGTGAAGATACCTAAGAGCAGTGAAAAGACTAAAAAATCGCCATAAAGAGAAAAATATCTCGTTGCTGTTACTAACATTCTAGATGCAACAACTATAATTATTTAGTAACAATCACATAATTATTTGGTAATAACTAGCTTATTTTGTAAAAAAAAACGTAGTTACTGTAATTTTGTGAAGAATTTTAGTGTCTCGTAAGGTCTGTCTTCGCCTAGTTCTCCTACCTTTTCCAGGTCGATATCTCCGATGGGGAACCACTTGCCGATGAACACGACGACTGGCCTGCCGAGCCGGTCGACGCCGCTCTGGTACAGGCAGCCGATGCCCGACACTTCGCTGAGGTCCTCCGAGCGAGCCCGTCTGAGGAGACGCTCGTATCTGTAGACAACAAGAGATGTGGTTTAGAAGCAATGAAATTATATTTTATAGGTTGTTGGGCGTGTTGTTACGTCAGTGCATCTGTGGACAACAAGCTTGAGTGCGATATGAAAGTTTCCTGCACTCGCGGTACAAGTCTTTAGAACTTAATGTAGTGTGTGAGTGTGAAAGTGTTTGCTTGTAAAAATCTTATTTTATCCGACTGCGCGATGCAAAGGAGGGTAATGTGTTTATCAGTATATGTATGTATGTTTGTTTGTGGCTCACCAGAGGTCAAACGCGTGGGCAGATTTCGATTATTCTTACGTCAATCGATTTGGCTTTATCCTGCTAGTGTCACTAAAGACATGACAGAAATCAAAATTAAAGTCAACGAACGAACTTTTGCCGCGAAAGTGAAAAAATGGCGTTGTTGATTTTGTATAATTTGCCAAAACTGTGATTCTTCGAGTGTTAATGTGTAATAATGGTGTATCATTAAATTGGTATTTCAAAATCATCTTTAGGATCTTTTACCGCTTTTTGAAGGACCATTTAGGTTTTTTTTAAATGTTGGTTAGTTCCGCTTAATATATAATAACCGTTCTCGCTTAAATTCTCAATGCTTATAGTAAAACTGTGACAAAAACAAATAAGTTCACTTTTTACGCAATCGGGTTTTGTGAATTTTTAGTACCTGCATAAACTTGTTTCATACCTACTGCAAACTCAACTTGCAGCACAGTCCAGACGAAAACAAGATTTCCATTATTTCAGCTTTTATGCGTTCTAGCCTTGGCCTGGATAACTCCCATAAATCCTTACGTCTACATTCCGAAGACCCTCGAGATTGCTCCAATTCTGTATTGACGTCCGTAGGCGAAGCAGGTCAAGTTTAATTGGCCATTAATAATTGTATATAAACGGGGTTCTATTTCAGGATTTTATATCAATCCGTTTCTAGGAATGAGAAATCTTATTGTTTTAGGAAAACAGACGTACTATGTAAAAAATTACAACTGTAAAAAAAATATACGAAAATAATTCAAAAGGTATAACAATGAACTAGCTATACCCCGCGGTGTTGGCCGCGTTTGTGATGACGAATCTGGATAAATAGAAACAAACATTCATACATAAGCCGATAAACACATTACCCTCAGTCGCTCAGTCGACAAACTAGGCCAAATGTTGATTCTGGATGTAAGACTATGTAAATTCATCAAAAATCCGCTTAGCCAGGGGAATACTATTACTACTATTACTTCTATCTCCCACAACCCTAGGTTCAACCCCGTTGCGACGTAACGAGAAACCAAACCTCAACTAACAAAAATTAAAAAATATATTGTTATTAGGAATAAATGTAATGAAAATGGATTTTTTGTTAAACTAGTGAATATAAATATTTGCCGAATTAATTTTAATTAATTAAATTAATAATTACTAATACAATTATTATTAACAAAAATATACTACTTTAATTGACATGAACTATCAGATTTAAAACAATAGTGTGAAGTATAATTAGGTTTAAAACATCATACAAACGAGTTTTAAATTACTAGTTAAAAACCACGTGACTTATTTTATGAATTTCAACAATTGAATTTTAACATTTCACAATGTTCACAACTTACATAACAAAGCTATAATTTAAAGTTTCCAATGCGATTAGACCTAATAATACACCTTTTAGACTTAAATCTTTATGCGTTTATCTTTATCAGTTAACAAATACTAAGGAATATACCTGGTTTACTTAGATTGAAATAGCACGTGATTTGCGTGAAGAAGGTAATTCTGAAGGCAAGTGACGCAAAATTGTAAACACATCGTTCAGAAAAACGAAGCTTGGTTAGGTTAGGATTAAGCCTTACTAGATTATTAGGCTTATTGTCTTCTACTTAAAATTCACGTAAGCTTTATTCTATTTCATGTGATCTTACTCCGAAAACAGCGTCATTGTCCAAATTAAGAACGAGTAGAGTACGAGTAGAGAACTGCTCGTTAGCTTAGTTGGGTGTGTGTTCGCCTTCTAAGCAGGGGTATCGGGTATGTGTATGTTTCCGGCACCCAAGACACAAGTCATCGAACTTAGTGTGGGGCTGTGAAAGCGTTTATGTTATGTTAATATGATTATTCACTCTACGAAACGAAGCGTGAATACTCCAAAATGGAATGCAATGCATTGTACTCCTGTTCCGCCTCCTAAGAAAGAGATCTTAAAATATTCAATAGTGGACCAAAATACTTCATTGACGCACGTGATTGCGGCGCGTCACACGCGTTCTTTGCCCAAATACCTTTTAATAAACATAAACATGAGCTGTCTTAACTTGTGTTCGTTCGACGTCGATTTCTGTAACATTTTCTATGAGTCATATTGTGTTTATGGTTATTGAAAGATTTCCTTTTTTAAGAGCTTTGTGGAGCCTTAAGATTGGTAGCATTATTGTCTTCAACTTGGGATTCATGCAATCCTTGCGCTAATTCATCATTTTATCTGATTTCAGTCCAAAAATAATACATTTTGGACTGAAATCAGATAAAATGATGAATTAGTCTTAATTTCCCAAATTAAGAATTCGCTTTGAGTTCCAAAATGGAATTCAATGCACTACCAATACTCCTGTTTATTTACGCCACTCTTCGCCTCCAATGCAAGATATCTAAAAATATTTGATCGCGGTCCAAAATAATTCATTGACGCAAATGTTTGAGGCGCCTCCCGCGCGTTCTTTACCTAAATATAGTAAACATTAAACATGGTCGTCTAAACTTGTATTTCGTTCTACGTCGATTTCTGAAAAATTACTATGAACCATGTAATTATAGTTGTTCAACTACTTTCTATACAGTATACACCAACTTAAAGTTAAGATGTTATAAAGTCGTAATCATCTACTATCTTTCGTGCGTGTCGGCTTTAAGCCAGTTAATACATAATTGAGAGGATCTAAGAAAGGCAGTTGTTTTGATTTAAAATTGTAGGACCTTTTAATGCCAGCGATTCAAAATGTAGTTTAGTAAGAGCATTCATACCTATATCACGTGATTTGCGTGAAGAAGGTAAATATAAGCAAGTGACCCTGTATATATGGAAAACATATCTTTCAGAAAAACGAAGCTTGGTAAGCTTAATATCAAGCCTTACTAGTGGTTGTCTGACTGTGGCATTGTGGCTTCTAATTCAGAGTAATTATTGCAATATGAATTTTAAATTTGATAACAGGTTTAATGGAAATGGTTTTCAGACATGTTTGGTGAAAATTGTGCAACTGTTTTTCAGATACAACGTCGTAGGGACTTTTTTAAAATTTTGGCACGTATTTTACTGATTGATGCCAGCGAAGCTGCTGGTCTATATTATAAGTGCGCAACCAAGTTCACTGACCATCTGCCCAAATAGGTACATGACTCAGGTACACAATGATGTAAGTAAGGTGTCTATTCATATTTTGTAAACCAGTTTGACGACTGACCTTGCACTTGATAGGTACGCTAGAGCAACATGTGGCGTATTGGAAAAAAAAATCCATTTCAAATAGAACAATACATATATCTTAAAGAATTTGTCCAGTCGTTGGGCGGGGGGTTGTCCGGCTCCGTTCCGCCGCCCGCCCATTGACGAGTGACGCCATCGCCTGCCCTGACGGCATTCCGGAGACAATCATAGCATACTCCATGGGTATTTATATATACCCGTAATGTCGACTTTGCGTTTAACACGAACACGGCTTCTGCATTAGAGTACTTTAATTGATTTGATCCGGTAAAAGGATATACTTTTTTTAAAGTAATGTATAATAGCCATAGGTTACTACTAATATTATAAATCCGAAAGTTTGTGTGTAAGTGTGTAAGTATGTTTGTTCCCTCTTCACGCTTTAACGGCTGAACGGATTTGGATGAAATTTGGAACGTACATAGATTATGCCTAGATTAACACATAGGCTACTTTTTAGCTTGATAATAGCGGGCGAAGCCGCGGGGCACGGCTAGTAGGTTATAAATCCTACTATATAATATTATAAATCCGAAAGTTTGTGTGTAAGTATGATTGTTCCCTCTTCACGCTTTAACGGCTGAACGGATTTGAATGAAATTTGAAATGTACATAGCTTATAACTAGGATTAACACATAGGCAACTTTTTAACTTAGTAATAGCGGGCGAAGCAACTCAATATAGGTACGTTGAGCCTATGTCTTGTTATTATGATACGGTACGTTTGTTTTTAGATCGAATCGTCTAACTTTTGACCACTTTCTCACCCAGTAAAATATAAATTATACAATATAATATTTGAACTTCCTGTTGGCTTAGTTGGGAGGGCGTCCGCCTTCTAAGCGGGAGTATTGAGCTCGTTTCCCGCCGGGAACACAAATTTGCCCCAAAGAATATTCGTGTTTTTGTTTCTGGGTGTAATTTTGTGTGTGATTTGAATGTTTCCGGCACCCACGAAACAAGTAATTGAACTTAGTTTGGGACTGTGAGTGTGAAAGCGTTTATGTTTATCTCAAAAGTAGGTTTTGGTGCTTGGCAATAGATTTTCTTATTTAAAACTAAGAAAACGACACTTACGCATAAAACCACCGTGGTCCCATTGAAATAAAATAACAAAAGAGTAACCTAAATCATAATAATGAAAAACGCAATCTCCTTACTATCCAGATAATAAGTCTTGATGGAACAATCCAAGTAAATTATCTTTGAAAAGAATCAAAAATCCAATCACAAGAACGGTTCAAGAAATTAACGAGGACTCATTTTTTAAAGAAGAATATTTTTTTGTGCCCAGCGCTGACGGAAAGATATCGAGATAGAACTGTCACCCAAGTTATTCATCGTTATCTTTAGAGATCTCGTTTAGCCAACTTAATTGTGTCGCAGATTTGCGTTTCATTATTTTATTGTATGCAAATGATCGTAAATATTTTAATGTCTATGACGACTGCCTCAAGGTTTGTTTCTAATCTGATGTGACTTATCTATCGTAAAAAAAAGATACACTGTAAATATTTTATGGTAACATTGTCATAAGTATACTGAGTTTAAGTACTCCCCGCTACACATATGACTACCTTCATACTTATATCACTTACAATTTAGGAACGTTATAAATTGCGGTATGATTTCACTTGTTCTTGAACTAAGTGTGGGGCTATGAGTGTGAAGGCGTTTATGTTAATTTTAAGTACTTTATGATTTAGTGAGATAAGATTATACCATTGGTACTTTATTTATACATGTTGTAGACGTTAGCTACACGTGAAGTCAGCTAGAAATCCCTTTGAAATACCTCCTCATACATTTTGTTACCCTAGTAATTTATTAGATAGAGAGATAGAAGATATATTTAAATTGCTTGAGCAGGTATTCTACAGTATAATCAAATTATTTTTGTTTGTTTATCCGCTAAGTACTCCTAAACTATGCAACGGATTTTGATGTGGATTTCACCATAAGGTAAATAATTTTCCACGGAAGGGTTTCATACATAACAAAATCCTAATTAAGTTTATAAGTAAGAAGAAAGAAACAATTCTGCAAACAAGTCGCCAAAAGAAAAAACATACGTGGCTATAGTAAAAAAAAAATCGTAGGCTAAACCTTAAGAGATACATAAAAACGATGTACTAGAGAATTTTAGTTCTTCTAAAATCCTAAAGAAAACTCCGCGATGGCATAATCTCTATCTGTTACGGTTGACTCACAGGAACCATTTCTTCTAATTAAAAGTTACTTGTGACGATATTTGCTGTAACAGTAACTTCACATTTTTCACCTCTTTTTTTACTATATTACACCCGTGCGATGGGTCAACAATAGGGTGTAGGTACAACATGCAAGACACGTCGAATATTGGTCGGGTCATGTTCGCCAGTTATTGGATTTTTAGGAACGACGTAGGTATTAATATTTTATAGATCATCCGGGCTTTAGTGCGAAAGTAATATAAAAGAGGTAACATTTGTTGAGAAGCCATTTCAGTGAAGCTTGTAAGGATTGGATTAACTATATTATAGAATATTCTTTATGTTTAAGACAGTAGTAAAGCAAAAATTGAACGATTTAACGCACGTTTTTCATTGTTTTTGTATAAGTGTTTGTAAAACAGAAGTCGGATTGATAGAAAAGACGTACAGCGTGTAAACAAGTACTAAAGTAATCAAGACTTCTTCAAAAGTCAGATTTGTGAAAATGTAAACATAAAAATTACGATTGAATCATAAAATAATAAGTGGATAAACACAGTAATAATCCTACTAATATTATAAATGCGAAAGTTTGTGTGCGTGTGTGAATGTTTGTAACCACGTATCTCCGTATCTATCTGTTCGGGCATCAGATTATAATCTATCACGGTTCACTCAAGTTCAAGAGATAGACTGAAGTCTATCAAACGCATTATACCTGTCTATTACATGAACAATTCAGCAACAAAGTAAAGGAAAAGACAGAACGTTCAGAACGAAGAGAAAGTTGTTAACAGTTTCACTAATTGACTTAGAACAACCTACTGAAACGTCGAAACACGATAAGCGTTAATTAGACTGTGGACACGAATAACATACCTGAGGTATGTCGAGAAATGAGAAAAAGTTTAAATTAAATAAAAAGAGGAGTACTTGTTGCCGGTATGCCGATTAGTTTAGATACTTCAGCCTAAAAACTCAAAAATTTCCGTACGTTTGACTCAAGGGCGTTAAATATTAGACTGGGACATCTCTATTTAGATACATAACCGTTCACGACTGCACGAGCACCGCTGTACGTGAGGCAACCGCAACCGCGTCCCCGCACGCCAACCTTTCGAGCCAGGTGCGTCCTGAGTGGTGAAGAATTCAGTGGGATTTTTATCCGAGTGATGTTTTACTTCGTAGAGCTCTGTGATTGTAGTTTACGAATATATATTATTATTATGTTTCGTATACTAGCAGCTGTCTTTGCGGTGTCAACAAATTGATCAAAATGATTATAAAAAGTAACCTAAATTCTTTCTCCGAGTTAAAATCAATTAGTTCGGACGTTAAGTCGACGTAAAAAGCTACCTAATCAACATATCCCTTTAGGATTTTTATTACCCGACTGCGCAGAATGAGGTTTATGTTTTACTGGCCGTACCTCGCAGCTTGCCCTCGTTTAAAGAGTAGCATAAGTGTTAATCATATGTATTAGCTATGTATATTCCAAATGTCATCCAAATCCATTTCGCCGTTACAGCTTGAAGAGAAAACAAATATACTTAAACTTTCGGATTTATAATGTTAGTGTGATAATATGACGCGTGTTTTTTGGTTACCAATTTATATCTAGTCTGGTTGTCTAGTTACAACGAAGATTGTCCGGAAGAATAAGTCCTTTGATATAGTGCACAAATCGTAGGCTGAAGCCACTATTGACAGTTCCAAAGCCGAGCGGAAAAACATCTATTATACGAACATTTCCTTTATCAAGAATTTAAGTACTATTATAATATAGGTATAATATAATACAGCTCTGTCACAGAATAAATGTACATGTATTGCAAAACGAATGCAAACAAAGGAATTTAAATTAAACATGCAGTAATTGGTGTCGACTCAGTTCACAGTAATTGTCGTCAATGTGGACAGGAATAACCGAAATACATCGTGTTTTGCGTGTTTGTAATTAAATATTGCAAAGGCAGTTGATTGGCGAGGTGTTGTAATTAATTGGATGGATAAAAACTTATGAACAACTGGAAATCATGCTAAAATAAAAAAAAAAGGGGTTGATAAATTGTTTTTACAATTAAGATTTTATATCAGTATAGCTGTGTCCCGCGGCTTCGCCCGTGTTTATCAAGATAAAAGTAGGCTGTGTTAATCCTAGGTTTATGCATAGGGTTAACACATAGCCTACTTTTTATTTGGGTGTCATACAAAATTTCGACAGTTCATTACTTCGACAAGTCACTTACTTCGAAAAAATATATTTCGACAAGTCATTGCTTCGACAGATCATATATTCGACACGTAATAGTCCGACAGAACTAACTTCGACAACGCACACTTTAGATAGACCACTACTTCGACAAACCCTGCTTCGACATGCACTTATTCCGCAGATAATTATTTCGACAGAAACATACCTCCGACAGAATTCTGCTCTGAAATCCAATGAAAATAATTGAAATGCTTATTATAACTAATATAAAGTTCTATATAACTAATAACGAATTATGTCGAGGGTATGTTTCTGTCGAAATAGTTATCTGCCGAACAAGTGCATGTCGAAGCAGGGTTTGTCGAAGTAGATGTCTTTCGAAAGTGTGCGTTTTCGAAGTTAGTTCTGTCGGACTATTCCGTGTCGAATATATGATCTGTCGAAGCAATGACTTGTCGAAATATATTTTTTCGAAGTAAGCAACTTGTCGGAGTAATGAATTGTCGAAATTTAGTATGACACACTTTTTATTCAAAATTTCATTTGTTGTATCCGTTGTCTTTATTAGCTAGTGTTTCATCACATGTCACTATCCTATTTGACAGTACCTAAGTGTTGATCTATTTGAGGTTGGTACGCACTCTATAATTATAATAGCTGCTCGTATACCGTTTGGTGTTTGGCAACAGGAAGGTAAATATGATGTACAAATGTGGTTAGGTGGGTAATGCAGGGCGACGAAACTATTTATCCATTTATTATTGCGTTATTTTCCCCTACATGGTAATATATGACCTAACCTTCACAGAACCAGACCACCGAGACTAAAAAGTAGTTATTTGTACCAGGTATGTTTCAATCAACAATACAAAATATCGCTTCTTAATCAATTACGATTGCGTTATATTATAAAATATACGCAAAACATTGTATTCGTGGACAAAATAAGTGATTGTAGCTGATGATTATCCTGTTCTGTACAACACAATTATTATTTTTTATCTCTGATAGGCTAGTGCTATGCTAAATGCCAAGAAATTGGAGAGACAACGGCATTGAAAACAATCGGGATCCACGCAGTAATACACTACTATTACAGAACAATACACTGAGACTGGTGAGTCTGGTAACCACTATGTAATATAAATACCTTATTACTATTTAACATTTTACCTAATAGGTAAGTATATACGCATGACATTGTTACTTCTCTGTGAAGAATTAGAATCATTTACTTGTTTTAAACTTCGCCAGCTTTGATGATGGTTGAAATTCTTTATTATGAACTGCTCGTTGGCTTAGTTGGTTGAGCAGTCGCCTTCTTAGCAGGGGTATCGGGTTCGATTCCCGGCGGGAACACAAGTTTTCTCCCAAGGAAAAATTGTGTTTCTGGTTCTGATTGTGTGTGTGATGTGACTGTTTCCAGCACCCATGACACAAGTCATCGAACTTAGTGTGGGGCTGTGAGTGTGAAATCGTTTATGTTTATGTATTTACTTACATGTATAGTAATCAGGATAACAAGTAAGTAATATATATACATTGTTTTCTTTAAAACAAGCTTGAATTAGTTGTTGATAAAAAAATTACTAAAACAAAAAACCAGAGAACTGTCAAGACATACGACCCCAAACTCGATACGTTAAGGGTCGTTATGTTTTATTCCAGTTCCCATGCCAACCTTCCGTCTTCATAATCAGATCAGCTCTATGCCACAATAATACTGCATTGTAATCCGACTTACAATATGCATGCAAAATTTTAGCTCAATCGGCGACCGGATAGTGTGTCCAATTTAAATTGCAAGATTTGAATACATATACCGGGACAGATGAAACTAAATAAAAGTTACTAGTGTTAATCCAGGGTACAAAATAAAAAAAAAAGTGTCCATTCCAAATCGGTTCAGCTATTAAAATATTACATTGTGAATATAAGATAAAGACACAAACACACTTGCTGACACACTCATACTTTCAGTATTATCATAGTGTTGAGTATAAGTTTGTCTTCTTCACATTAAGCAAAAGAGTTTTTCCTGCAAACTATTGTTAGAGAAGTGAATCACACTAAATGCCCTTGATTTGTACGGACCCGTAGCTAAATTCCCTTCCCTCAAACTTTCCTTTGGCGCGCAGCAATAAACCTTGGACGAGAACTCTTGACATTCAAGAACTAATATAGTTTCAATGGCTGATCCGACCTATTAGTTGAATAACATTAAGTGGGTGAAGAATTTCTTAAGTTCTATTGAAAAACATCGGTAATACCTAAGTATTTATTCTGTAGCAAGCAAGCAAATAGTTTAAGAGAAAAGTGAGTGTATCTTTATTAGGCATTATAGGTAGGAACTACTATTTCTCTTGATAGACACACACACACGTTCCCACAAAATAAGTTACGTTACTTACGCGGGAACCATTGGGTTATTAATATTGCGTTGAATAATGGACGCGTCTGGTGTTTAACTTTTGTATTTATAGCAAGTGATGTTTATCAGTTTGCCTCGTCCACAATGGTAAAATAATCAAATAAAGTAATTTATTCGTGTAATTCTAATAGGTACACACTTTAATAAAGGAGAAATAGTAAGGATAATATGAATATCGTTTCTGTTTATAACATTTATGTTAACACTTATGAATAACCTACATTTTGTTTTATAACCATCAGCGCGTGCTCGAACATCACAATTAATATTAGTCTCTAAGTATTTTTCAAAGACAAGTTATTATACTTGTAGTCAATACAAAGTAGGTAACACAAGATATGAAGGTTATAGGAATAAACAAGCTTTTTCGGTGTCTAAATATAAAATTACTACTTCCAAAGCGGATTAATAAATAATAAAACATTACAATTGCTGAAGAATTACAAAGTTTTATTTATAACATACTGGATATTTGGATAGTCGTCTTTAGACTACTTTTTCAACACATTTTAACGAAGTAGTTCAATACTTTAAAATTCTAAATCGTTTATTCACATGGGCCCCAAAGAGGCACTCATGAAAGTTAATGACTCTAATGCTAGATTCGCATAATTACAGCCATTAGGCGACTATGACTGTCCGATATTTACTTACTTTTCTTCTGCGGTTTCTTCCACTGGTATTTGAGGAGCATGCGTGGTCAGATCAGGCAGTTCTACTGCCATCGTGTCCATTGCCATCTTGCACTGTTTATAGCACTTATGTCCGAATAATCACTTTTCTAGAATGTTCCTTTAAACACATGGAGTTCGTTCCACTTGATTTTAATACGTAGGTATGTTAGCACTAACAATTCGTCACGTAACACTATTTCGTTATATTATTTTTAAGTATTTTTACTAAACTGTATCTGAAATATTGAATATGCATATTGTATTGTATAACATAATGTATCTCTCATACATGCCAAACGTAGTGAAATTACATGGCTCTTAGAGGCCATCTCCATGGGCGAGAGAATCGCGCCGAGCGTAATTTCTATACACTCTGTTAGAATGTGTCTACACACGGCGATGTTATCGCGGCGTGAGTGTATAGAAATTCATCGCGTTGGTCATCGCACGACAATAATATCGCCGCGATTTTCTCGCACGTTGAGACGGCTCCTTATAATAATATGTTACTCGGTTTATTGTAGAAGCTTTTTAGGGTTCCGTACCCAAAGGGTAAAAACGGGACCCTATTACTGAGACTTCGCCGTCTGTCCGTCCCTCTGTCACCAGGCTGTGTCTCAAGAGACTAGCTAGACAGTTGAAATTTTCACAGATGATGTATTTCTATTGCCGCTATAACAACAAATACTAAAAATAAAATAAAATAAATATTTAAAGGGGGCTCCCATAAAACAAACTTGATTTTTTATAGACAATGGTACGGAACCCTTCGTGCGCGAGTCCGACTCGCACTTGGCCGGTTTTTTTGTATTCTTGTTTGGACACACGTCAAATCTCATGCAAATTAAAGTATTTTAAGATGAAAGGCCGAAATGCTTCCTCAATTATCCAAAAACGTTACATCTACATGAAACTAAATATTTACAAGAGCTTTACACTAAATCTCTCAATGTATTTACGTCGCGGTTGTTTATTGAATGGTTCAAATCTTCCGGGTATAAGAAGAAAAGCAGATCGTTTCAAAACACTCGTCTCTCGAAATGATACAACAGTCTAATGGCTCGCAAACAGTTGTACATTATATATGTATAATAATATTATTTGATACGTGTTTGAGCGCATTACTATGCTATCTCATGCACACGGAAAAACGACTACTGTAATAACGATTGATAAGGAATGATTATAATGATATTATTGTAGTGACAGAAAAGTGGAGCGTTAGATGCGTATCATTGTATCATATAAAACTTTTATTGAAGCTATGGTATGGTTTTGAACATAACGATAGTGATGTTTTTTTGAGGCACTATTTAACAGAGACTCTCAAAAGGCGCAAATATAGTAATCTTGATAGTGGTTATATATTTGTGCCTTTTGGGGTTGAGACGTTGGGACCGTGGGGACCGGGAGCACATACATTCTACAATGAATTAACAAAGCGTTTGGTCGAAGCAACTCGTGACCAAAATGCTGGCAAATATTTTGGACAGAGATTGAGTATTGCCATTCAACGTGGCAATGCTGCCAGCATTTTAGGTACTTTGCCTACTGGTAGCGGTCTATCAGATAAGTTTTGTGCATGTTTATATCTAATTATAGTTTTTTTTTGTTTAATTTTAATTTAGTTTTTAGTTTAATGTAATGTACAATTGCTACTTAAATTATTCTATTTAACTATTTTTTTTTTTATTTGTGACAGGCTAGTGTTTGACCACTATCTCACCTGATCGTAAGTGACGATGTGATCGAAGCTGGTAAACACACTAGACTTTACATTATTAACTATATGTTACTAGAAAATAGCTTTAAGAAAAAATATCCTATGCTACGGATGCTGGATGTGCTACTCAGGAACATAATAACCGCAGTAACCGTAAACATTTGTTATTATAATTATTTTAAATTTATGTTTTAAGAGTGAATAGGTATCTTCTACACAAACATGTCACATCTTCAGCCGCATCGTCACTTTCCATCTGGTGAGATGGTGGTCAAATGTTTGTCTATGAAGCATAAAAAAAACTAAATTTAATGAATTTATAGAAATACTAGTTGTTCCCCGCAGCTTCACCCACGTACATTAAAAATACATTATTTATCGAATCGAATTATGAATCTGAACTATTTTTGATTACACCTAAACTCACAAAAAAAATCATCATAATCCAAGGTTCATTCAGATGCACACGTACAGAAGAATCTAAATATATATAACTCAAAGGTGACTGACTGACTGACTGACTGACATAGTGATCTATCAACGCACAGCCCAAACCACTGGACGGATCGGGCTGAAATTTGGCATGCAGGTAGATGTTATGACGTAAGCATCCGCTAAGAAAGGATTTTGATTAATTCTACCCCCAAGGGGATAAAATAGGGGATGAAAGTTTGTCAATTTCAAAATAATACTTCTTAACGCGAGCGAAGCCTCGGGCAAAAGCTAGTTATATATAAAAAGATGTACCATTAAAAAAATATCTAAATATATATAACTCAAAGGTGACTGACTGACTGACTGACTGACATAGTGATCTATCAACGCACAGCCCAAACCACTGGACGGATCGGGCTGAAATTTGGCATGCAGGTAGATGTTATGACGTAAGCATCCGCTAAGAAAGGATTTTGATTAATTCTACCCCCAAGGGAATAAAATAGGGGATGAAAGTTTGTCAATTTCAAAATAATACTTCTTAACCGACGACCCAGTTGGCGCAGTGGACAGTTCTCCGCTCTCTACGTCCTGGGTTCGATTCCCGGCAGGAGCACAAATTCCTTACCAAGGGATATTTGTGCTTCTGGTTCTGGGTGTAATGTGTGTGTGATGTGAATGTTTCCGGCACCCACGATACAAGTCTTTGAACTTAGTGTGGGGCTGTGAGTGTGAATGCGTTTGTTTGTTTTGTTTAACGCGAGCGAAGCCGCGGGCAAAAGCTAGTTATATATAAAAAGATGTACCATTAAAAAAATAACGACGATTTCTATATTCATCATATTACGAAGAGACACAAGCAATTATTTTCATACCAATTTGAATACATTAAATCTGTGAGCAAACGCGATGAAGTAGATAAGCCCTTCAAAGTAATTAGCAGGCCTGTCATTTCAAACCAAGGTGATGAAGATGCATCGCGGCAGGCTCACAATGGTATCAGTATCATCAAGACCTATACAAACGGTTTCCACGGTTGGATAATGACTTGTCATGCTGCTAAATATAGGACATTCGAAGTTTTTCTTACAAGGTATTTGAATAATGATTAAGCTGAAATTAGTAGAAGCTATTGACTAGTTGAACTTGAAATGATCTCAAATGTGTCTTAGTTTTTTTTTAAATGACATGTCACTAACAGTGACGTTATTATATATTATACTAGCGATCCGCCCCGGCTTCGCCCGGGTGTGATAAAAGAAGAACCGCTCGACCGATTTTGTGCAAACTTCACATAAACCATCTACTAAATAGTCCGAACAAAGCCTAAACATTTGGTTTGGATAGGTGAGCCCGTTCTTGAGTTATAAAATTACAACGAAAAGTGGTATTGATTTTTATATATATAGATTACTAGCCGTGCCCCGCGGCTTCGCCCGCTATTATCAAGTTAAAAAGTAGCCTATGTGTTAATCCTAGGTATAATCTATGTACATTCCAAATTTCATCCAAATCCGTTCAGCCGTTAATGCGTGAAGAGGGAACACACATACTTACACACTTACACACAAACTTTCCGATTTATAATATTAGTAGGATTAGCAATCTACGGGCCAATTAAGGCACACACGTCATTCTATGGGCTGTGAGTGTGAAAGCGTTTAATTGTTTAGCGTTTAATCACACTAATATAGTGTGTGAGTATGTATGTTTTTTTACTTCTTCACGCTCAAATTTGATGTAATTTAGAATGAAGGTAGCTTACACCCTGGATTAACAAATAGGTAACTTTATATCCCGGAATTTCCGCGGGTGCGGGATTTACGCGGGTATAACCGCGGGGCGCAGCTAGTTGCCTATATTTACTTCTATATACTACAGACCTAAGTTATCTACAAGCCACCGAGCTTATAAGTAAGTCAAGTGCTCAAATCCATTACCAGTGGGTACCATTCCCGTTTCTTGATTGAAAAAATATATCTAATACCTTTAAACGAGTAATTCTTTATGTATGTATATATATAATTTGAATCTCGGAAACGGTTCCTAAATTTTTTATGAAATTTAGTATGCTGGGGGTTTCGGGGGCGATAAATTGATCTAGCTAGGTTTCATTTTTAAGAAAACGTTGTTTTATCCGAGCAAAGCTCGGTCATCCAGGTACTTGCTTTTAATAAATGAAACGCGTGTTAACTCTTGTATTTATAGTCGTCATTCTTTGTAAAAAACATTTTTGAAATCACCTTCATAAATTATTCACCGCAGTTATTGTTTCAACAAATGTTCGAGCAATCAATAACCACAAATCGATTTCGTTCCACAAACAAGTGTTAAGCAGATTGTTCTTCTTATATATTTATATTACTTTAAGAATATGTACCATTAAATTTAAACAAAGCTTAAAAAACCCTACTTCACCGCTTTATCTTCGGAACCCTTGATCAGATTAAATTAATCAAATACGCATTATTGACGATAGCTAAATACTACTGATAAGATCTAATTAAAATTTAAATGGGTAGTCCCATTAAAATTTTTCATGGGAACATTTGAAAAAAAAAATAGATTTTACAAATCGGTTCAGGCGACATCGAGTAATCGGTGAACATACGTAAAAAAAAATATTCCGACGAATTGAGAACCTCTCCTCCTTTTTGATGTCGGTTAAAAATAATGCCAATTTCACGTTATTTACGGAGCGAATATCATACACAAGTAACACAAGAATTTAATACCAAGAGGAAGCGTTTAATTGCGTATGTTATATTATATACTGACGTCATGGCTTTGTCAATGAATCACAATATAATCGCAATCAAAACTAAAGTGTAGAATATGGAACTATGTGAACTATAGAACAGGCTATAAAAAAAAACTTTTAAAAAGGGAAACATTATGGAACAACTTGCCGTGCCCCGCGGCTTTGCCCACGTTAATCAAGTTTAAAAGTATCATGTGCTAATCCCGGTTATAATTATGTTGTGTACATTTGTACAATCCAAATTTCATCCAATTCCGTTCAGCCGTTACAGCGTACAGCGTGAAGGGAAAACAAACATACTTATACACACATTTACATACAAACTTTCGCATTTATAGCATTGTACATAACTTAGGTATAATGCACATAATTATTCTAGATTTGTTGAGGATTTGTCCAAACTCTAGGAGAACACCGTTGTCCCAATCGTAAGAACGAATAAGATTAAAATGAAAAAAACAAACTCGATTTGTCGCAGTGCAAGTGTAATTACAATTCTGTACTTGGAGCAAGGCTGTAAAAATTCTTTACTTATAGTTGACGACCAGTTTACGGTCAGTTGGCACGGTGGGCATGTCTGCCATTTTTTATTTTGCAGAATAGGCAAGCATTTGATCACTATCTCACCTGATGGAAAGTGATGATGCAACCGAAGATGTGACTTCTAGCCTAGAACATATCTATTCACTCGAGATTTGAAGACTCCCAGATTATACCGTTCGGGGAACAAAGACGCAGGCGATGAGTGTCTACTCCTTTGCTGTACGGATGATGAACGTAGAAGCGAAACCCATCCTGGGTTCGATTCCCAGCAGGAGCCCAATTTCCTACCCAAGAGACATGTGTTCTGGGTATAATATGTAAATGTGTCCGGCACCCACTGTGATTAGCTAAAGTGTTTGCCCCCACTACTTTACGTCACACAAAAAGCTTTCGGATCAGAATTTCAGGGCCCTCTCATAATAAGGCTCACTCCAAAAAGTTTGTTAGACTTTATTTATATTTTTAACAACAACATAATATAATGTAGATGTTTGTCATACAAATTTCATAAAAAACTACAATGTGAGTGTAATTTTGTATATGTTATACAATACCAAATTACACTCTTCACTGTAATATGGTATTAAATCATAGGAAATAACAGTTATTATTATCATCATGTACTAATACAGTATGCACCGGACGTTACATACGAGTATGCTTTACAAAACTATGAACATTTATTTCATAATTTATCATATGTAGTAGCAACGTAGTGACTCACAAAAATTACACCAGCATGTATATGCAATGCAACCCGACTTATCACGAATTCTTTGAACAATGTCATAAATTACAAAATCAAACATTTCACTGGATTATATCTATTGCGTGAACTAGTGCAGTTATGAAGTGATATAATTCAACTGTTCTTGTTTATTACTAGCCGTGCAACGCGGTTTCGCCCTCGTTTATCTAGTTAAAAAGTGGGTAAGCTATGTTACATACATTCCAAATTTCATCCAAATCCTTTCAGCCATTACAGCGTGAAGAGAAAACTAAGTTGGTTTTAGTTGGGTGAGCGTTCACTTTCTAACTGGTAACGGGTTCGATTCCCGGCGGGAACACAAGTTTGTTCCCCGAGGAAAATTTGCGTTTCTGGTTCAGGTTGTGATTTGAATGCTTCCGGAACCCACAACACAAGTCATCGAACTTAGCGTGTTGCTGCAAGTGTGAAAGCGTTTATGTAAAGCGTTCATTTATGTGCACTAACGAACTTTCGAATTTATAATATAAGTGTGATGTTTTTAGTTCAGACTGTATAGGTCCAGGTTACTTCCGAAGCAATCAGAACAAGTGCCTCCGACTTTGTCAAGTTATCACAAAAAGAAAGTCACGACTGAGAGAACTTATTCCGTGAGTTAGGAAAGTGTTCGCCGTGTTAGCGCTATAAAAATGCATGTTATTGTTGTTTTTCTGAACTAAGTCTCACAGTTTCATGCAAATTAGTTAGGAATAGAAACATTGTTAGCAACGTCGCCGGCGTGAATAAAGATGCATCGTGAAATGTTGTATGCAAAGTGCTTTTTGATCGAGCGAAGTTGACTTGGGTCGTTCAGCACTTTGACCATCCGTCCGGCCGTCTGTCAGAGGCATCTAGCGTCTAAACCATATAAGCGAATGACTTCAAATTCTCACAGAATATGTAAAACTACGGCCCAAAGCCAGCAATGACATTTAAAATTATATAAATGTTAAGGGGTCTCCCATACATGTGGAGGGCAAAATATTTTTATCAACTTTTGTGGCATATCGCTGACAAGGGCTCGACAAGTAGAGTAAGAAACCGGTTAAAAAAAAAATTATATTGAAAAATAACGATTTGGTAGGCCACCAAAGTTACTGTTTTTAGACCTATTTTGTCCCGGGGTCTATCTTAAAAACGGCTTCACACTGAACGCTGAAACTTACGTGTAATATCTGTTATAACCTGTACTTGGACAACGAATACAGAAATCAAACAATTAATTTATAGAAATAAAGTTATAAGTAACTAACCTCAATAGATTTTCTCTATGAGGCAAAATGTAGGCGCGAGATCTCAGTTCGGCGCGAACGACTAGTAGTACCTATATCCACATTAAAGATTTATGCATCGCTAAGTATTTTGTAAGTATAAATGAAAATCATGTAAAATATATGAAAGATCATCATGGCTCTAACAATTTGGCTGATTTTTTTTGTATTCGTTGTCTTTATTCCCCGAACGGTATAATCTGGGAGTATTCAGATGTAGAGTGGATAGAAATCTTCTAAGTAAGCATGTTACATCTTCGACCGCATTGTCACTTTCCATAGGGTGAGATGGTAAAATGCTTGCCAGTCATGCATAAAAAAAATCGAAATAATGTTTTTATGCAGGTTTCCCTCGTATATATATGAGCATAATGAAATAAAAATGCTCTTCAAATATATAACTTCATGGAAAGATATGAATGCCCTCTATATTCTCAACATGACAACAGAGTTAATGTTCCATACATCGAAAACAGCGACCTGGTTAATAATTAGTTCAGTGAAAATACGTCACAACTATGATAAATTATGTATTGAATAATATGAATTTCAGATAATTGTAAAATTTTGAACCTGCTATTGCCGAATGTGCGGAACGTTATGAGTTACAAAGGTCTGGTTTAATCGACAATAGGTGAGTCGAATCGCGTAGCGGCCTTCACGCTGAAATTATGAATAGGACTTAGGGCAAAGTTGTTGCAAATGTTTGAACGTATCTAAAGTCAGGCATTGAAATTATGTGGTAAGTGATAACCCATTTAAAGGAAAGACCAGCATTATTTATAACTAGACTAGCTGCGCCCCGCGGCTCTGCCCGCGTAAGTCCCGGACCAGCCAGAATTCGGGTTTAAAAAGTAGCCTATGTTCTTTCTCAGGTTCTAGACTAAGTGTGTACCAAATTTCGTTAAAATCGGTTCAGTAGATTTAGCGTGAAAGCGTAACAGACAGACAGACAGAGTTACTTTCGCATTTATAATATTAGTAAGGAAGTAAGGATAAGGATGCACCCCGCGATTTTACCCGCGTAGTCCCAGACCCACGAGAATTCTAGGATAAAAATTAGTACCTATGTGTGTTAATCCAGGGTGTCAGCTACCTCCATAGCAAATTTCTTAAAAATTGGTCCAGCCGTTTGAGCGTGAAGAAGTAACAAACATACAAACACACTCATAAACTTTCACCTTTATTACATTACTAACTGCGCCTCGCGGTTTTACCCGCGTAAGCCCCGACCCGTGGGAATTCCGGGATAAAAAGTAGCCTATGTGTTAATCCAGCAGCTTGAGCGTGAGGAAGTAACAAACATACACACTCACAAGCTTTCGCCTTTATAATATTAATGTGAGTATGATAGTGCAGTAGTGTGATATGTAGTGCAGGTACATTTGTCACAGGTATATTTAGAACTATTTTTTTTTAAACAATGTAAAGCAGCTGGTCATAAGTGCAGCTGTTGCTTAAATGACTCACGCAGAAAAATTAATGATACGAGTAGATATACACCAATACTTACTCATACGTTCGTTAAAGGAAATGCACGTAAAATTTAAATAAATAAAACCGGCCCAGTGCGAGTCGGACTCGCGCACGAAGGGTACCGTACCATTATCTATAAAAAATCAAGTTTGTTGTATGGGACACCTTAAATGTTTATTTTATTTTATTTTTAGTATTTCTTGTTATAGCGGCAATAGAAATACATCGTCTGTGAAAAATTCAACTGTCTAGCTATCACCGTTCTTGAGATACAGCCTGGTGACAGACGGACGGACGGACGGATGGACAGCGAAGTCTCAGTAATTGGGTCCCGTTTTTACCCTTTGGGTACGGAACCTTAAAAACTACATAGACGCAAGAACTATCTCGAAGATAATGACATTAAGCCTATAATAAGGTATATGGAACGTATGGACGAAATACACCAATGCAAAATAACATCTAAATAATGATCTAGATAAAAATAACTAAGACTTGGAATGAAAAATGAGTCTTTGAATGAAAAGAACATTTTGACGCAGTTCCAATGATGCAGATGTAAAACTTCCCAAAAAATATACAAATATACTTGTGTACAGTACAAACTACAATTAGAAAAAGGCCGAAAAGAAGGTTCTGATAAGACCTCAATGTCGAATTGTATTAACCGAAGAGTTAATTGCAGGTCACGGTCCAAATACTCTTCACTCACCAGGGTATTTCTCATAAAACATAAAAGGAATACCAAGTGTAAAGGAAATAAAATGGGTCGACAGTCGATGTCCAATAAATCAAGTATATCAGGAACACGCCGCGTTGTTTGGAAAAAGAAAATTGTGACAATGACTCTACCGTGTGTTATATATCATTTGTGTCTGTTTTCCGATAGAAAAACGGTAACACTGTCAGTGTTCATTAAACTCGTTAAATAAGTATCAATATTGTTAATCTATCGTGAAAAAGAGACTAGAGAGTTTAATGTTAATTTGTATGCAGTTTATATCCACCAGCATTACCGAAAATAAAGGTTTCGGTCTTTTACAATAGAGCTTCTGTAAGACAGTAACTAGTTTCAACAACATGGAATTAAATAGGTTCAGTTTATTAACATTAGCTCATTTTAATTTGTCCAAGAACTATGAAGTTTTTAGATCTCAAACAAGAACCGTAAAAATCATTTTTGTGAATTTCAATACCTAACAATTACATTTATGTTTTGTTGTCTGAAAAAATCACTCTACGAGATAAAACAGCTAATTGTTTTGATTTTAAGTTAATACAATAATGCGTAATACATATGAATAAAATAAGGTAATTACTTTCGAATCTGATATAAATGTTTGAATGAATGCAAAGTTTACATCAGCTGATCAGAAACTATTTGTATATTCGCGTAGATCTTGAGTGTAAATATTTTGATGGAGATTTAAAAGCAGTTGTGCAAAGTTGAAAACACTTCCTCGTGTTGAAAGCAATCCCAGCACGAGTGCGAAACAATAACACGAGATCGAAGCGCACAAATCACACAATGGAAGTGCAAAAACTCCGCTAAAAATACATCACCAATGTTCATTCGCAAAGCCAATTCTCTAACCCAAATTCTGAATGAATACGATTTTTGGTTAATGTCGAGATCAATACCAAAGTTTTGAACAAGAATTCCGAGCATCTGTCGGGAAAATTATACTTTACGTGTTGTTGGATTGCATGGGGGTAAGCGTAACTAGATTAACGACGATAAATATGTACCCGTAGATCTGGATATAATTTATGGTAACACAATTTTTACAGTACCGAATATTTCACAGGACACAAACACTTTACAAGTAGCGGTTGGGATGTTTGCACATGAGAGTGATTGTTTGCGATCAGAAGTAATTGAGGAGGAACGTGTGTTCGACCCAACGTTCGCGAGAGTACTGACTACTGAGCTAAGATCGGCGCGGTCGTGATGCGCGGACCGACACCCCTCGTATTGGGTAAATTGCCACACAATACGGGTAATTTTTATTTAATGGATTAACTAAAACGCGATATCATTGGCCGACTACATTTTTTGGTAGATCAAACGCCTTACATAACCCACATGCACAAAATATCGTATTATTGAATATGGAGGCAACTTGTTGATACATTTTGGCACGGTTTCAAAGACTACTTGTTTGGGTAAGTCAGCTGTTATGCGGAATTAGAGCTGTCCTCGTTTAATATTGTGGTTATTACGTTTATAAGCTCGAATTGGCAACATTCTCCTTTTTTCCCGCGTTTTAATTAAGGAACTGGTTGTTTATAAACCGCTGTTAAGCGTGTACATTAGGTACAGTTATGATATCAATATATGAAGCAATCCCAAAGTTTATTAAAACAGTTACTGAATTCATAATTCAAATAGGAAAACGTAAAGAAGAATCGGAAAATATTAGGCCACAATTGAAATAAGCGAACTTCAAACAACTAACTGGCAACACCGAAGGTTTATTGAAGAAATAAAAGCAAAGAACCGTGCGGGGGTTGGGCCGCGCCCGCCCACGCTAAACCCAGGGCGGTTGGGCGTGAGGGTGAACAATCGATCGACTAGTCTTCAGACTTATTGGCAAATCCGTAGTCGATCATCGACTCAGTAGGCTGACAAATCGCGAGAGAGCATCATCGATATTAAAACCCCATTTGAGTTCGTTGCGTACTAGCACTGGATTGTTTCAAATCAAATCGTCCATATAATCTTAATTATGTGGATGAGTAGATAACGGTCCCAACTAAACTAAACTACTTATCTTACTCAATTCCGTTATAGCATTTAATTGTACCAAAATAAAGTCATGCGGTTATAAGTCAATAATGTTCAATAACGAAACTATCCTACCGTTATTTCTATAACGGTATCGAACATACACTTATAGGACCATGTTGTTACAAGTAAGTGCAATCTATTTCCATAAGTTAATGAGACTTACGCAAGCTACATAGGTATATGTGGATTAATAACTCGCTTAGAGGTGAAGGCAAACAGGAGGGAAAACCTTGGCTGAGATTAAGTAATCGGAACGCATCAACTAAGGCCCTTTATTGAATAAACTTTGACCCAACTTAGCCTAACTTTGATCTTCAACGACCTCTGAACTTACGAGGGATATATACGTGTACGTACATACCTAAATTGGAGATCTTATAGCAGGCTGACAACTACTATCGCACGTGGTTATCAAATATCGTCCTATTGGTAACACAATTGCAACAAAAAGTATGTAAAATGGTAAAACATATCCAAGTATTTACCAGGTCATCATTAGGGTGAATATTATGGATAGTTAAGACCGATTTTTTTACGGGAAGGAAAATTGTACTCCTGCTGGAAATCGACCCCAGGCGCCCAGTACCCACGGCGCAGAAGGCAGAGATTTGCTCACTGCCACCGCCAACCAACTTCTCATTGATAATTCAGTAACTATAGAGATAAGTTAGATACAGATATGGGGAGAGCTCATTACAGTCCTTAAACATAAAGTATACAGACATACAAAACGAAAGTGTGAGTGATGAAATAAAACCCGACTGCTACAATATATAACGCTCTAGAACGGCTTTCTAGAACTTTTTAAATCGTTTTCACTCTCACAGCCCCACACTCAGTTCGATGACTTGTGTCGTGGGTGCCGGCAACATTCACTTCACACACACTATCACAAATGGAACCAGAAACATAATTTTCCTTGGGGAGAAAACGTATAAGTAGGTAAGTATGATGTAACGCTTTTCCTTTAAATTCAATGTCACTTTATTGCCACGTATGAATGGTATGGTATAAGTGTTTTAATTTGATATTCATCTCAACGGAATTTGAATTCTTTGGATGCCACAATGGACTTTTAATATAGGCGCTGCTGTAAAGTAACAGGCGAACATACACACATACAAAGATACAGTGCTAAAATAATATTTGCGATTTTAAGCAGGGTAAAGCAGCATCAATAGACAGAACCTCTTTTGTCATCGAACTATACATAATGAAATAGACAGTGAGAACGCGAAGTCGTGACACTCGTGAGCACGTCCTGTATAACCGTGAAGGAATCTCATTTCCCCCGGGGCTGGTGAGTCGACGAGTGACATGAAATCGATTCCAAACTTATTTCCCCAGCCCAAGGTCCCCATTGTTTTAAGCCTTTAAAGGCAACGTATTCAAGCTGGGACAATAGCGCTGTCAGGAGTGATGTAGGTACCCGAGCCTGTGGGTTTCAAACGTATCACAAAGGGAGACTCAATGGCATGACAGCTGTGGAGGGACAGGTTTCAAAGCATTGTTTCGTGTAATGAACACTTGGAAAGTAGGTGACGGGACTATTGTGCACTGTGCGTTGTGATTTTCTTAACACTAGTTCTGCTCCGTGGCGTCAGCAATCAGTGAGAAAACATTAATCCACTCAAGTCATTATTATTATCTAAACCATTCACTCATGTAATATTATCGAAGAAAATTCTCCGACCAGGTTTCATTTTCTCTCAAATGATATATCGGACGATGGGAGTGCCGACGCCAGAATTGGTCTACATCAGGAGATTTAGACATCTAGGAAATGGAGACTCTAGCATAACAATTGATTATTGTTTTCTAGCATTAAACATGCACATACAATGGAAAATAATCGCTTGTTGAACCCGCAGCTGTAATGCGCTATTGCTTTAAACTCTGAGCTATCCTGAGCTTCAAGCGTCAAAATTATTTAAGAATTAAATAAGAATCTTGCAACTCAATTTTGAAGCAAATATTCTACTTTAGCATATCATCCAATATCCTAATGGAGTAAGAAATATACTAGTCTATATCAGCGAGCTTAAATACTCCCCCTGAGGCTAATGTGTGTTTTATGGGAAATAAGAATTTCATATGGCCTGCAATTTCCTGGCGACCTTGTCACTCCAAATGGAACCAGTTTGCTTGCAAAGTTCTAAATATATATATGCGTTATATGACTCCAGACGAAAAGGTACATCGTCATATAAAGAAGAGTCCGCAGTAATCCAACAACGTAAATTGGAATCCATCCCAGATGATTTGAAATGTGAAGTACAGAGTAATCACTTCTGCGTGAGTACACTTTATCGTAATTAAAATTAAAATTGTTCCAGGATTATCAGGGTTTGTGTTTCTCGTGTAACAAATTTTTATGTATATTGTATAAGTAAAGATTAATAGTGTAGAAAAAAAATTAAGGGAAGAAATAGCCATTTATTGGCGCGAACACAATGTGCTAACAACCACTCTACTGTAAGTTTATATTAAGAGCCCAATGCTTTTTTATAGCTGTTGCCCGCGATTTTGTTCGAATTTGTACATTCCAGTTCGCTTAAAGTGCTCTTACGCAAAAATCTGGAGCTATCCTGAATATTTCACGTCAATATCTCCTTTCGTTGTGCGATGATTGTCAATGGATTCGCTCGCTTCAAGCGGTTTGAATAATTGTGTAACATCTTATATCTCGGGGGGACGAGCTCAGTTCTAATATTATAGTACATTTAAACGCAAAAAAAACTACTCCCATAATAGATATAGAGATAGAGCAAGGTTTTAGTATTGCAAATAGGTAAGGGGAAAACATATGGAAGCTTGTTAAGCGGGAACATTTGGGTGGACAAACAAGCACATACTGAAATTACAAGCGAGCAAATCACTCGAAACAAGAGCCTGGCATCCCAGTAATTATCTGGTTGCTACAGCACCACCCGTTAGAACTAGTCGACAGAATATGGAAGAATACTACCAGGACACGTACTTTAATTAAACTGAAATTCAGTTGTCTTGCAAGAGTAATGAACATATTTCATTTCTTTTCCTTCCATACATTGCTGTGACTATGGAATTGGGAGGGTTGAATTTGGGGAGTATGGAAGCGTTACGAAATTCTGTTTTCGCAGACTATCAAGAATGGTACAAACTAGACTCCAGTACAGAAACACATATTTCCCTTTAGGAGAAACCTCGTGTTTTCACCGGGAATCAACCCAACACACGCTGCTTACAAGGCACACGCGCAACCAACCAAGACAGCGAGTATTTGCATATATCGAAGTCAGATTTATCTAGGGTCTGTGTAAAATAATTCACCGTTTCCATAACGTTACAACAAAAGACCTTGCAAATTAAAATTGTCTTTTGTTAGAATGTTTACAACTTGCAGTGGCCTCTTTATCATTGTCAGTATTTTTAGAAGGAAAGTATTCACAACCTGCACACGATCCATCACGACACATAGATCAAGTGAGCCATACGACACGTCAACATTGGGTGTACCAGATACGCACGCCAATATTTGCCCATTAAGGTCGATGCGACGTCTGAGCTGCGAATAATCCGATAAATCTAATAGGGCTAACAGCATTTCGCTTTTATAATAAGTACCTATCTCATTGTATTTTACGTTTTTTATACTTACTTAAAAAGGCTTAAGAGCTAAATTGTTAGATTGATTTGCTATTTAAAAGCAAAGCATATTTTGATATCAGTTCTTTTTTCAACCCACATCCAAAAGGGTGAGGTTTACAATTCGACTGTATTATTTTTGTATGTTTATCGATCATTCCTCCACTTAAGATCGATTCTGATTATTCTTTTTTTACAAGCTTTTATTTAGCTTGCACTGTATGTATGTATGTTTGTTCGGGTGGAATCTTGCAACTTAATTTTGAAGCAGATATCTTCAACCGATTGAGCTGAAATTTTGTATTCATGTTTACTTTGAATGACAATGAATATTATATGCTACGAACCGTTATTCTAGACCTTAAACAGTGAGATAACATCACTTCCGGAACGACGTCACGACCTCTTTTGTCTCCCTCACATCCGGCTACGCCCCTCTTGAGCCGGGGGAGGGGGGTGAGCTTGCCCGAACTGTCAGGCGCGCTCCTCACATTGGCATTTGCTTTCGGCGTGAACACACCTCTTTAAAAGCGGGTAACAGCTTTGCTGTTGGTTATAATTTTTATTAATGTTGTAATTTTAACAATTAATTTAAAAAAAATATTATAAAGTAATAAATTTTTTTTTATAATTTTATTTAAAAAAATATTTAAATGTTAACAATTTAACTTTTATAATATTTAAACGTGACTAATTTGTGCTTTTATTTTGTTATTGTAGCACTCGTAATATTTTTTCAAGATTGAAGTAGGTGAACGGGGTCGCCCGCCTCCGCTAATTTCACCACTGATATCTTCGTCATCTTCACCGTTGTCGTCGTGTAACCCAGCCCCACACCGTCGAGTCACCGCGGTCATCGAGCGAGAGACAAGCAGAGGGGATGCGGTCAGGTTCGATGCGAATTCAAATTTGCTTATTTCACAAAACGAAAATGATAAAAGAACCCATGAGGGTAAGTTGCACATTCGTAATTAACTGCAGCTTTAAGATTCAACTAGGATTAGGTTTCTGGAATGAGCCTACTTACCCCGCTCGATTTATAAACCAACAATCTTGTTTCAAAAATATGTGTATTGTCTTTCCTAACTGAATTGTACGATGCGAACCAAATCATCCGAAGCAGTCGCACTTGTATAATAAGAGTCGAATTTCTAAAGTTGGACTCGCAAAGGATCCACGCAATTTAAACTTTTCAATCCACAGGATTTCTTTCCTTTCTTACAAATTATAGACACGACAAAGATATCGCATTAATTGTATATTTTGTTATGAATTTTAAAGGCTGGACATGCAAAGTATCCACGCATTAACCTTTTCAATCCACAGCATTTATTTTCTTTCTTACTTAGAGCCAGAGGTTCAAAAAAGCTATTTACAACTCGAACGTGAGGGTGAACCCCCTGGCTTTCCACCAGTGGTCCCACTACAGAAGGGGAGAGAGGAGGTGGGCGAATTGCCTCATCCCTCCCGGACGTGTGCGCCGGATCGGGTCAAGACTGAAAAACCCGCTCCGCGGCCTCTCAGTCGGAAACGCAGAAAGAGACCATGCACTGCCTCCGCCTGCCACGATCTTTCGCTGTCGAGCATGTCGTTAACAACTCGAACGCTGTGGGAAAGAGCTTTATTCGTTTCTATGCGGAATAGGCACGATGTTTGCAAAGCGACCGCGGAAGTCCTATTATTGCAACAACAATGAAACTGAGCCGTCACATACTTTAAAAGCTGGTCGTCAACGAATTTTCATCCATAGGTAAGAACCAAAAGCTGCCAGAAATAAATCCGATCCGAGACAAAATTACAGTAGCAAAAAATTCCCGATAATCTCGAATATTTATGATATCAATGCAATACAATTACTATTTATTGACATCAAAAGCTAAATACAGCTTACAGAGAAACTTATAAATATATGTAGGTCTTATCACTAAGAGCGATCTGTTATATCTTAGATTGTATTATAATATTTTTATGAGACTTTATTGAAATGTACCTACATTTTAATAATATTACCGAATTGCTTCTTTGGCTATAATACCCTCGCTTTTTAAAATATTTAAACAGTACCCCGGTAGCTGAGCGTGTATTTAGCAATAATCTAAACAATATCAAACTTTACTTGGTATTGAAACCAAACATTTTAATTTTTTGTTTCTCGGATCGGACTTATTGTAAGCGATCGAATTGTGATCAAAATATACATAGACCCGGATATTTTGTTAACGTATTTATCGCCGGCGCCCATCTACCGTCGGTTCTAGTACGTATTGAACGCGTTGGACTAGAAATCGAACCCAGAGCGACTACACTAAACAAGTATCGCCTTGCCTGGACGAACTAAGCTCGACAAGCTATTCAAGTCCTCGTTCGTGTGAGTGATGCAGAAGTCCAGTCTGAAGCCAACTAAGGATCATTTTACCTAGACGGATTAAGCTGCGGAAGCTATTATGTCCTAACCTCATTCGAGTGAGTGATGAAGGATCACAAGTCTAGTCTGACTCCAATTAAATATCGTTTTTCCTTGACGGACTAAGCTACGGAAGCTATTCAAGTCCTAACCTGGTTCGAGTGTGTCATAATTTTTAATATACAATTGCAAATAATTCTGTAACATTGACTTGCCTTGTGTAACAGTCAGTTGTAATGGCCAATAAATGCATTTAATTTATTTTTTCTGATGCCAACCAGGGATTGTTTTTCCTTGAAGGACTAAGCTGTGGAAGATATTCATGTCCCAACCTCGATCGGGTGGATTGTGAACTATGAGAAGTCTATTCTGATCCCAACCAAAGTCATTTATTATCAAATGGAATCCAAGCCTAAACCCCACGTATTTGCCCGGGTATAAGAAGTAAATATGGCTCAAAAATATTCGCTCTAATCTAAAAGCAAATTGGTGGAGTCTGATATAAGAATAAGAATAAGAATAAGAATAAGAAAAATTTATTGTTATAACTGTGTGCAAAAGCAGATGTTAAATGTACAATTTGACTCAACAGTTTGTCCTCTTCGGACGTACAATAGTTGTAACTATACCTATACCTGATAATACCTGGTAAGCATATTAAACTTTACGGTTTCGGCCTAGTTAGTAACTGAAGGTATCTGTTTCACTTGCCATTCCTTGCAGTTAATTTGCAGACTACCTAACTGAAATAACGAAGTCTTTTCTTTTAAGTAAGTACTTGGTCTTAATAGATACAAAGAATGCAATCAGTTCTTGTTTCATACCTTGTAACGACCGTTGTCTCATGCGTTACAGTGGAACCTATTAGATGGCACTATATGTCTTCTAAGCACCAAAGACGTTACTGCAATCTGATGTACTAGTGGTGGTTTACCAATACTCACATACGTAGTGAAGTTACTATTTATACATTCCATAGTAATTGTATATTCATATATGCATTATTTAGTGTGTTATAGCTTGTGTTATAGCTGTATTTATTTAGTGTGTTACATTACACTGGTTAACAATATGTACACCATCCTGTTATCATTACACAAACTGTCCAGTAAGTGTACTCTTCTGAAACGGCTTAGGAAGAGACATTGTGAATTTTAAAACGCAGATAGATTTTCTCGCTTCAACGAGCACACACTTTCATTTTCGCTATGTTCGTCTCATACGGTTCTGATACTTATTAAAAGCTTCAACTTACTCGATGGTTTGGCGTCTGGAACTCGAAAGAGCTGATAGCGGAACATTTCTGATGTTTTTTTAATGGTTGATCACATTTTTAATTTCTCCGTCATTTTAGTACAAAGTTTTATCTGGTATTTGGCAATAATGATAATGTTGATCATATATCAATCACATTCATATGCTCCCTTTGCTTAGTTGAGCACTCGTTCATTTCTTGCTTAAATTCATTTAAAATTATTTAAATATTTTATTTTTAATTACCATATGGAATTACCACAACGACGTTTTCCAATGGAGTGCCAATAAGAGTTTTACCTTAGCCTGTGTGTAACGGTGACGTAGACCAGATATATTACGAAAGGACTAGCTATTGATCCCAGTCTTGACATTTATAATTTTATTGTACTTGAATGGATAAGTGATCAACCATTCCTTTAAAATAATATTTCAGATAAGTACTTACATAAGGTACGGTTTTCTTGTTGCTTCTCGAATGTAGTAGTCAAGCCCGCAATTTTGCACATTTAATTATCGACCCAAGATCAAAAACGAATTTAAACATGTTTATTGACATCCTTTCTTTGGGTCTACCTACTCCACAAGTATAAACCTGCCGTTGCAGTTATTATGGAGATTACAGATCTAATAGAATAAATGTCTCGTTGTAGATATGTCTTGTTTAATGATGTAGACGTAAGAAATGTGTTTTCATCTCGTAGGGTATGCAATAATCTAGTCGGGGAGGAGGAGAGAGTGCGCGAGCGGCGCGGCGGTCGTCTGCTAGTAGCGGCCGGTGCGGCGGCATCGCTCGAGTCAGTGCCATCGAGAGCCGGACCAAGACAGACGTATGAACATTCCCCCGCACTCCCCGCGTTGTGCCACACGCTAACCGCGTGCTGTTTCTTTAGTGTGTGAGCTAATGTACCGGTTGTATTTAATAAAAGTGCTTCAATATTACGTTCCCCGTGTCTTCAATGTGAACCCCCGCACCTAAATCTCTATAGTAATCATGTAATAATGATTCGGTTTGGGTAAAGATGATTTTAAGAGGCAAGTATTGAAGCCTCTTCATACTTTGTACTTGGACTACTTCAGTACTTGCAATAACTTGTTGTTTGAATTAAGTGCTTTTATTTTTACAATGGCCTCTCAAGGTAAATTTATGACATATCCCTACGTGTGAGCCTATTCGAATTGAAGCACTGTAGCATAAACATATATAACAATATATATACAAGTGTCATTGTTAAACTGTTATTAGATCAATAAATGATCAAATTCTTTACTTACCTGTCTATGCATGTGATAGCATTGTAACTAAAAGTCATTTTAACATTGACGATTGTTAATTCCTTGTCATAACATTATTTTAGTTAAGGTACCATAATAATAAAATGTATTTGTCGTGAGTTACATGTATAATTATTCTAATTTCAAGGTTACTTTCATCCCTCTGTTCTGTAAGTACACATTTTCATGGGATATATAATCATAGATTTGCATAACCTAGGTACACATTATAAAGTACCTGATACCATCAATTATATTTATTCACACATTGGCATACTTTTTAGCTTGCCACCAGGCGATAATAAACACATCTCACTGTTTAAGGTCTAGAATAACGGTTCGTAGCATATAATATGATGTTTTACCTGAAAATAAAACAATTATTATATGCGAAACCTTATTCTAGACCTATATTTAGAATCCTGCCTGGTGGACTTCTTTATCTTGTCCACCGAAAGTGAGATGCAATGTGAGGAGCGCGCCTGACAGTTCGGGCAAGCTCACCCCCCTCCCCCGGCTCAAGAGGGGCGTAGCCGGATGTGAGGGAGACAAAAGAGGTCGTGACGTCGTTCCGGAAGTGATGTTATCTCACTGTTTAAGGTCTAGAATAAGGTTTCGCATATAATAATTGTTTTATTTTCAGGTAAAACATCATATTAGCCGATTAGCTGTGTGACGTCATTCTAAGTCCAATATGGCGGACAAGTAATTTTTAATGCACTCTTACAATATGGGTATCAAATGAAAGGGCTTGCTTAGAATAACTCGAAAAATAAAGTGACGTCACTTAAAATCCAATATGGCGGACTTCTAAAAGCTTGTCCTTAAAAAAGTTTTTAACAAGTAACTCATATGTTTGACAGATCGAAAATGGTTTACCGCTTTTTGAGAAATTAACAAAACTAAACATAAGCTTTAAGTCGGTTTTTAAGCTTTGCTCGCGTTGAAATTATTACATTTCGTTCTGTTACTCATCTCTGCTCTAGGCTGGACGTTTCTGCGATGGTTACTATATCGTATACTTCGAGACCGTACTTTGGTTGTTTCTAATTTAGTATATGAGAGTTGAATGGAAAAGGCGTGTATCTATTGATGTGGCGTGAAATGCATGAAAAGGCGTGACGATGAGGTTAACGATGTATGTCGCCATGCTTAGAAGGTGCATAAGTGCCGTTTATTTCTTTTGTTTAGATTTTCAAAGAACATGTTTGCTGTTGTTTAAAAAACAAAATCCAAAAAAATACAATAACTGTTTGCTCAATACCTCAAGATTCAATGCATTCTTTGAATTGAAAGATTTTCATGTTTTTTTTTTTATAAAATTCCTAGAAATAATTACTGTTTGATTATGGATGCAAATTTTTAGGCGTATCTGGGGGTCTAGTACAAGTTATATGATATTATGCAAAAACTAGATTTCGTTTATTTTATTTTTTAATGTGTAATGTTACCTCATAACTTCTCTCCACGTGAGCCGATTTCGAATTTTTTTTTTAGTTTGAAAGATGTTGATTTCTTATTGGTCCCATTTAAATTTGATCAAGATCTGATCAGTAGTTCTTGAAATATCGTCAATAATGCCTATTTTGTGACGAATAATGCGTACTTTGACAATGTTCTCGTTTACTTGACTTCAAAAGTTACCTCATAACTTCTTTCATTGTGAGCCGATTCTTTTTTTATTTGAAAGCTGGTGCTTTTTATGTACTCATTGAAAATTTGATCAAGATCTGATCAGTAGTTTTTGAGTTATATAGTCAATAACGCGTGTTTAATACATTAAATCTGATCAAGGTTCCGAAAATAAAGCGGTGAAGTCGGTTTCTTTAAGCTTAGCGTGCGTTTAATTATATAAACTGTTGTGTGCATTAACGAAAACAAAATAACTCAGCTTTCGCACTAGATTCACAGTACAACCGTATCAAACGAGATATTTTAGTAACGCATTTAGATAAAACTTATGGTATAAGTACATTGTATAGGTACTCTAAATAGACTGATATAAAAATAAAAGTTCGGCAAAGTAAATAACTGCCTCCGATTACATTATACATTTCAACTGCCAATTTGTTAACAGAAATACCAGACGCTATCGATTCACAGACGCGGCACAGAATCACATTAATATTATAAATACGAAAGTTTGAGTGTAAATGTGTAAGTATGTTTGTTTTCTCTTCACGCTGTAACGGCTGAACGGATTTGGATGACATTTATAATGTACATAGCTTATATCTACGATTAACACATAGACTACTTTTTTACCAACTTCACAAAATAGAAGGAGGTACTCAAGTCGACTGCATTTTTTTTATGTGTGTTACCTCATAGCTTCGTTCCACGTGAACTGATTTTTAAATATTGTTTTTGTGTTGATGTTGCTTTCCAATTGGTCTATTGGTAGGTAATGGTAAAAAGGTTAAATTTGATCAGGATCTGAGCAGTAGTTCTTGAAAAATCGTCAAAAATGCGTGTTTAGTACATCTAATATGATCAAAGTTCCGAAGATAAAGCGGTGAAGTCGGTTTTTTTAAGCTTTGCTTGCGTTTAATTATTAACTTGATAAACGCAGACGTAGCCGCAGGGCATGGCTATTAAATAATAGCACCTGTGACAAGTTACGCGTCGGTGTACTATACGTATATAAACTTCACGTTAAATAACCCTGTGATTACTAAATAGATGAAAATTCTACTTTTCATGTTACTTAGCACGTTTGTAAATTAAAAGGGTCGCTACATGAAACAGGATGGTCGGGCGTTGAGTGGGCTGAACCATGCTGACCACAGAGAGCCCACGCAACTCCATTACATTAAATCTAAAAATAAAAATGCTTTTCTGAAATTGTAGTAACGCAGTATCATTGTACCTTTATAACCCCTTCCGAAAATTAGAGGGTGTTAGTATTTTGCGATTATATAAATCAAATCAAATCATTTATCGCTTAGAATGTAGGTTTACAGAGTTGTTAAGATTAATATAAAAGTCCCTATACAATCTACCTCCTACAGAGGTGTGCAATATTGAAATAATTAATTAAATTTATATATTTTTATATATGAGAAGTTATACACTTCTTAGGAGACTATTCCTAACTTTTGTAGCTATGATTATTTATGGATGCAATTAAAATCTCTTTAAAAAAATATGGCAATCATCAATATTACTTTTTTTATGAGTAACTGTTTCTGGCAAACGTTCTTAGGAGACCATTCCTAACTTATGGAGCTATTATTATTTATGGATTCAATTAAAATCTCTGTAAAAAATATAGCAATCAACAACAGCAGTGACAAATATTACCTTTTTTATGAGTATCGATCTGGTTTTAAAACATATTTAAAAATATTTTTTTTTTATTGTTTATATTATTTTAAGTTGTCTCCCCAAGGTAAATGTGTGTCTCTGGTTCTGGGTGTAATTTGTGTGTGATGTGAATGTTTCCGGCATCCACGATACAAGTCTTTGAACTTAGTGAGAGGCTGTGAGTGTGAAAGCGTTTAGGTTTATGTAATTCATACTGAAACCGATTGCGACAGAGATAGTTAAGAGTGGGTGGGGTCTCTACGGGACCAAGTTTGTTAAAGGAGAAGAAACATCCGAAAAACTTTGGCTAGCTATTAATTTCACTTTTCACCTTTAAGTGTTCTCAAATTACCACTATATCCACAATTTCCCTATTTGATTACGTTTAAAAGGAGGCTGGCCTCCTTTTTAAGTTTGATATAGAACACATTCAAGTGATAAGAATCTGTGTCTGAACGTTGAATGACATTTGTAGGACGCACTCTCATTTAATGATAGGGCAGTTGTTGTACAAACATTTACATATAACTTATTTAAATGTAAATACTGCACCGGGAAAGTAATACAGTGTGAAATGATAAAGAAGAGAAGCTTCTACCCTACCTAAAATGGTAGTAAAAAAATACAAAAATTAAATTTTTAATTAAATATGATTTATTATTCTCTCTGAAGGAGGGTACATAAATTTATAAGGGGTGGTTCTGAGCCTGAAGATTCTGTGTCTATTTCTGCTTCCGTAGCGAAGCACTCCCCTGATGTGAGTCCGGCCGAAGATGGTAGGTGGGGACCAAAGGGTGACGGAGTAGTGCCGCGCAGTAGGCAATCAGGAGCAGTCCGGGATCCGGGAATTGGTTGGCCTCTGCACTAAAACGCGCAACCAACCTGTGCGAAGTACCCTATATCGGGAAATCACTTCAAACTTTAAAATATAACGACGCGATGTCAGTTGAAGTCATACTTTGAATTATGATGTTAAAAAGTAAGAATGCACTTATTGTAATTTAAATTATCGCGCTTGCTTGCTAGGGCGCAAGACTAGCGTGAACCGGCTCAAAAGTCAGCCTAGCAACGACTGTCGCGAGGCGCGGCCGCAGGCTCGTTTCCTGTCGTCATCCCCTTGCCTCATGCCTCTGCCCGCGACCAGTTCAAAATCTGTGCGTCATCGCTAGCTACAGATATTACTTACTTTAGCTGACAAAACTATAAATGAATTGAAATTACTGAAGCATTATTTTTAACCGACTTGAAAACAGGTGGAGGTTCTCAATTTGACTTAATGTTTTATTTGTAATTATTTTAGTATTTAATTAATTTGTAAATATGTTATTTAATTAATTTTTATTAGATTAATTTATTTTAAAAATACATGTAACGCTTCGTTACATTACCCGCCTGTCCCTCGTAAGGATTTTAATTTAAAATTAAAATCCGCAAACTATAAATTTGTATCAATTTCTTACGATTATCTTTCATACATCCTTTCATACCTCACCAGCGTTCAACAGAAACAAAAATAAATCAAATAATATCATAATTATAAGACTCATCCTAACATGGGGAAAGTCATAGGTCATAAAATTCGACTTACGACTTTTTGTAAGAAATGTAAAAAATTGTGATGGGCATGGGCAACAACGAATATAAATTACTATTGAACGTTTAAAAATAACTTATGATATTTAAGATTGTTGACCTAATATTTTTAGGTCTTTAATATGCCAAGTGCCCAAGTTCTTGCCCGACATGTCTTCTAGAACGTAGACAAGAGGCGAGCGCTTCTCGACAACTTTGCATTTGATATATTTCGGAGCTAACTTTTTACTGAAAAACTTATCCTTATCACTCAGGACATAAGCGCGTTTGTAAACAGTGTCTCCTACACTAAATTCAAAAGACTTTCTTCGTAAGTTATAGTATGTCATTGGCCCCACGTTGGGCGCCAATGCACCGGGAAAGTAATACAGTGTGAAATGATAAAGAAGAGAAGCTTCTACCCTACCTAAAATGGTAGTAAAAAAATACAAAAATTAAATTTTTAATTAAATATGATTTATTATTCTCTCTGAAGGAGGGTACATAAATTTATAAGGGGTGGTTCTGAGCCTGAAGATTCTGTGTCTATTTCTGCTTCCGTAGCGAAGCACTCCCCTGATGTGAGTCCGGCCGAAGATGGTAGGTGGGGACCAAAGGGTGACGGAGTAGTGCCGCGCAGTAGGCAATCAGGAGCAGTCCGGGATCCGGGAATTGGTTGGCCTCTGCACTAAAACGCGCAACCAACCTGTGCGAAGTACCCTATATCGGGAAATCACTTCAAACTTTAAAATATAACGACGCGATGTCAGTTGAAGTCATACTTTGAATTATGATGTTAAAAAGTAAGAATGCACTTATTGTAATTTAAATTATCGCGCTTGCTTGCTAGGGCGCAAGACTAGCGTGAACCGGCTCAAAAGTCAGCCTAGCAACGACTGTCGCGAGGCGCGGCCGCAGGCTCGTTTCCTGTCGTCATCCCCTTGCCTCATGCCTCTGCCCGCGACCAGTTCAAAATCTGTGCGTCATCGCTAGCTACAGATATTACTTACTTTAGCTGACAAAACTATAAATGAATTGAAATTACTGAAGCATTATTTTTAACCGACTTGAAAACAGGTGGAGGTTCTCAATTTGACTTAATGTTTTATTTGTAATTATTTTAGTATTTAATTAATTTGTAAATATGTTATTTAATTAATTTTTATTAGATTAATTTATTTTAAAAATACATGTAACGCTTCGTTACAATACGCTACGCTATCGGAATAATATAAGTATCTTAAACTATGAACAAATGTTTTTCATTATACTTTTAGTAGCAGGATATTTACTTAGTCAAGGTGGAGAGTTATAGACGTGGTTTTAACTCGTTTTCCGGAAGTATGAATAGGTTAGAAGAGCAAAATTTTAAACTTTTTATTCACATGGGCCCCAAAGAGGCACTCACGTACTGCGAAGGAGTGGAACTAACTTCCTCCGTCTTTATTGCACACGAAGATATAGTCTGGGAGACTTCAAGTCACGTCAAGTGTCCACCAGGTGAGATAGTGATAAAATGCTTCCCAATCGAGCATAAAAAAATGATAATGACTCTAATTGCCAGAATCAGAGCAAAGTGGTAACCATACTTAAATTAAAAAGCGAAAGTTATTTTATATGTAAGATCTACATTTACAGAACTGAGCTTACTATGAATTATTCTGTGAAAGAGCTCGAAGATATGTATCGTTCATGCTATAAGCATTCACATAACATAACTCAAATTTATCTTCCTTATATGTATAAAAAAAAATTGCCCTTGCCGTGAATTGAGCCAGGCCGCTACCGCATCGGTGCGTATTGCATATCTTAAATGATGGCTGGAAGGTCATGCCTGACAATCTGTATTTGGTGGTTTTATCCAAATTAGGTAAAAATGCACTTTAAAAAAAGCTGTTCTTAATCTTGGAAATATATGTTTACTATTCGTATGTATATCAAATATCCTTCAGTGTGCTGATATAAAATTACGAAAACAAAATGATCTCAAAAATAAACTGATGCTCGTTGGCTTGGCTGGGTGCGCGTTCGCCTTTTAAGCGGCGGGTATCGGGTTCAATTTCCGGTGGAAACGCAAGTTTTCTCCCCATGTTGTGAAAGCGTTTATGTTGTGTTATTATGTGATTTGATATATTTTCTTATTGTTAAATATTATGAGTATTCTTATTTTTTCTACCGACTTCACAAAAAAGGAGGAGGTACTCAAGTCGAATGTTTTTTTTAATGTTTGTTACCTCATAACGTTCCACATGAACCAATATTAACAAATTCTGGTATCGCCTCCAGAAGTTGTTATTTATGTTTCTGTGACTATTTATATTTTTCTTTCAGCACGTGACAACATTGGAATACAAGATAAAGCTATCATCACATTGCGGATGCTGTCGCAAGTCGCAGCACGTCACGAGAAGCGCCCAGTTATCATTGTTTGGACACGGCCTTACGCGACAGCTTCTCTGTTTACCTCGGTGAATAATTAGCAAGTACTTTGTCACAGTTTGGAGCAGAGAAATTTTGTTGCTTATTAATGTAGTTTAATTTTATATTGTTTGCGGCGAAATGGTTCGAATTTCTACAATTACGAGGACAGTATAAGAGTAAATAGGGCAAGAATGACAGGAGAATTTTTGTGAGGGTTTAATTAATTATTCTTATCTTATTTTATGTATCTAGTGGTTCTAGGTATATTTACAGCGATAATGTTTTGCCATATAATTTACGATACAGGCCATATTTGCATTATTACTAACTGAACAGATAATGCCCGTGAATCTGATGTCACTAAATTAAATTTAAACTATTCCTATCTTTTACAAAATACGAACACAAGACAGAGATAGCATACATTTTAGTGCTGTCAAGCTAGTTTATCAATTAAAATATGAACAGCAAATAAAGTTCGATAAATTGTGTCGTGGGTGCCGGCAACATTCACATCACACACACAATCACGACCAGAACCAGTAACACAAATTTTCGTTGGGGAGACTTGTCTTCCCGCGAATCCGGAAATCGAACCCCATACCCCTGCTTAGAAGGCAAACGCTACGCAACTAAGCCAACGAGCAGTTCAACGAGCAGATGATTTGAATAGCATAATAGTTGAGAATTGCACTTTTGCTTATGGACAATACAGGGGGTAAACAGAAGTTAGTATTGGAACATCCGACTTCTTTAATACTTGCTAAAGCTTGACTATTTGTTAACTAAAACATTAAAATGCCTCAACGAATTTCGAGATATTAAAAAAAAGTCTAGTCATTGGAGAAAGATAGAATTCTAAATATAAGCCATTTGCTTCATAAGCATCTCTTTGGAGACCTTGTGAACACATTAAAACAAAATGTTTGGTATACATTTTTTGAACATAGGTTAGCTTATATGAACTACTTATTGGCTTAGGTGTGCATCCACCTTTAAAGCAGGGGCATCGGGATTTATTCCAGGTGGGAACACAAGTTTTCTGTCCAAGTAAAATGTGTTTTACTGGTTCCGGGTGTGATTGTGCGTGTGATGTGAATGTTTCCGGCGCCCACGACACAATTCATTGAACTTAGTGTGGAGCTGGGAGTGTGAAAGCGTTTATCTATATCTTGAATATCGTTGACTTGTCTTCTTTAGTACCCGGCGTGTATTATTTATACATGTACCGCGTTCTAACTAGTACAACAACTTACAAAAACGACAAAGCGTCAATTAATGTAGTGAGTGACAGACGCGCGACGTTGGGTTTTTTTTACAGTCCCTTTTTAGCTCCATGAGCATTATTCACGCCGGGTACTGTAAGTAAGTATTACTGAATAATAAGCAGGAAAACTAATTGTAACACTTAACATCTTGCGGGAGTTCATTCTCTTTACCGTTCCATCCTACTGTAATATGCTATAGGTTTTTAGACACATTCTCTTCTTCTTCGTCATATGCTTTTGCGTAATAGATATGAATACCCGAGAGCCATCAGGTTAGTAATTCTACTAAATCCTTTATTTACATCTGGAAAAATTCCCTGTGTTGTGGGCGTTCCATAAATCCCATAAATCAATCAACATTTTGACGTCCATATGTAATTTTAGTGGGAAATTCCACAAAGGTGATCTTCGAATGCTTTTAAACGATAACAACACAATGTATTATATAATATACGCATATAGTATGACGTAGTTTCCCAATAAAACAAATTAAAAAGTAATGCTAAAATAGGACACCATTGGACTGCCGGCTAGATTATTTGGTAGCACATCTGCCTACTATGCAGCGGGTATTGGGTTCGATTCCCGGTGGAAACACTAGTTATCTCAAGGGACATTGTTGTTTGTTTATTTGGGTGTGATTGTGGGTGTTATGTGAATGTTTCCGACATTGCGAAACAAGTCCGGTATGGCATGACACACTTTGACCGCATTTTTCAAAACCCCTTCCAAGTATTATTTCCTTCCTTAAAGTTTACTACTAGTTCTGCGAGGCTTAAACCGTAAACAAAATGCAATTGGTTCGAGTGTACGTTATTAACACAACGTGTAGCTAACTGCAAAGATGACCCAGTTGGCGCAGTAGGCAAGTATCTGCCTTCTGTGCCGTGGGTTCTGGTTCGATTTCAGACAGGAGGACAATTTTCCTTCCCGAGGGGCATATTTTATTAATTGTGGGTATGATATGTAAATGTTTTCTTAATATTAGGCGCGTTGGCCGTTCCATACTATTGCCGAAGATACCATCTCACACGTCTCACTAAGACGTTAAAATAAAGAACTGATAAATTCGTCGCTTGAAACAGTGCTTGGGTAGAGTCGCGGTTATAGCAATAGGGTCGCGGTTAAAGCAATAGGGTTCTAATAAAGTTCCAAACTATATTTTCTTTTTAAGAAATGTACTACTGTATTATATTGCTCTGATTATAGGTATTTTACAAGCTTTTATTTGGTTTATCTGTGCTGGTGTCCATCTGTAATCATATCTTGTAAGATAAATTTCAACCACTTTCCAGTATCCGACTGAGCTGAAATTTTGCATGCACATTATGTAAATCAAATGAAAATGTAATATGAAAACTTAGAAGTGATCTGATGATGGAGCCGGAAGGTGTCCATTAGAACTCGGTAATGAAACGACGTAACCCCATCGAGTTAGGGTTCGATTGATTCGTCTTGGCAAGTTCTCTGGTTCTATTATTTTTTAGTTTTTTCCATTTACAAATAGAATGCTTGTTTAAAAAAAAAGGTTTTTAGGTATATCTTCTTTCTAAATTATGTATTATAATACAAAAACACAAGAGGCCTGGATCTTCAAAGACGTTTTCAATCGACTGAAGTATTTAAATCTAAATGACTTCCCAATTGATCAACATCCGAGCTATAAATACCAAAATATTTCCTACGCTTCTGGGGCGGCGCGTAAACATGTTTGTTATCTTTCGCTGTCGATTTTAAGTGCATCCTTTTTCGTACAGGTTTTATATTTAACTTTCATTGAAATAAACTAGACCCTGAAATCATTTGAGAGGTACCTGATAAAATAATGCGCCAATTATGTAGCAAGCTAGTCTAGACGTCACTCTGTAAGTCACCTTTCCGCCCCACAGAAGCCGTTATATGCGGCAGACGGCTATATAAACAACAACAAAAACAAACGCATTCACACTCACAGCCCCACACTAAGTTGAAAGACTTGTATCGCGGGTGCTGAAGATATGCTGCACACACAATCACATCCTGAACCAAAAGCACAAAACACCCTTGGGAAGGAAAATTTATCCTGCCGAGAAATCGAACCCAGGACGCCCGGCGCAGTGTGCCTTGCGGATTCGCCCGTGAAGGTGATGTTCATTATTCAGGAAAAGAGTAGCCTATATGTTAATCCTGCGTATAAGCTAAGTCTATTTAAAATTTTATTCAAACCTGTTCAAGCTGTGGCAGCGAGAAGAGAACAAATACATTCGATTTTTCAGATTTATTATTTACTAGATCAGGGGTCGGCAACCTGCGGCTTGCGAGCCACATGCGGCTCTTTGGATGTGAAGCTGCGGCTCTTTAGTTCCAAACGCAAATATTATTTATTTAAAAAACCGAAACGATTAACGAGGATTATGCACCATTTCTATCGAGCCAATAACAAGCCTCCAAAGGTAGCAAAAAAGTTCATTTATACAGTTGAAACAAGTAAATAATGGGATGATTAGATAGGTATAACGCGTGCATAGCGTTTTCTATACGATATTCATAGTACAATAGGTATTATTGTTGGCATTAGGGATTATTGCGGGAAAGAAAAAAAATTGGGGCTCTATAAAACTTAGAAATTTTGTAAATTGTAATATTTTACTCTTTCGACTCAAAAGGTTGCCGACCCCTATACTAGATCTATCCCGCGATTGTACCCGCACTGATAATGATAAAAAACAGTGATGTAAATATGTAATATTAGTGCATAGTATGTTCAATGTTTCAGCTATATCAGTTCAGTAGATTGGCGTGATTGAGTAACAAACATCCAAACCTTCACCTTTTTTTTAACATAAAATTTTAACTGTTTTTTGTAACATAAACGCTTTCACACAAAGACCCAGGCAATTACCTAGTAATAAAACGAGAAGTTTTAATAAACAGCATAAAACTCAGTCGTTCGTTAATAATTATTGCACAGGATGACTGGATTGTTAGACCGTGGCCCCGTTTGTTTATAAAAGATCTTTCACAATCCATTATACCATGAATTGTGTAAACAATTTCGTCATAGAAATGTCTACTAAGTCTACTTTTCCTGGTAGTCACGAGAGGCTTTTTTTTTTAATTTTTTTTTTATGCCTGATAGGCAAGCATTTGACCACAATCTCACCTGATGGAAAGTGATGATGTGGCCGAAGATGTATCATGCTTGCCTAGAAGGTACATATTCACTCTTGACTTGAAGACTCCCAGATTGTACCGTTCGGGGAACAAAGACGAAGGCAATGAGTTCCAATCCTTCGCAGTGCGGATGAGGCTATTAAAAATTCACAATAAAATCGGTGTCGTGCCCCATATAACGCGGTTATTTCTGCTTAAACCGTCTAGGCTCATAGCTCAGCGGTTGATTAGTTAAAGTAGCGGGTTCGATCCCACCAGCTGTCGAACACAAAATAAACTGTTTATTTTTTTACACTGGCCTCGATTCTGATGTACACTCACTAAATTAAATTTAAACTATCCCTGTCTCTTACAAAATAAAACACAAGACACAGATAGCATGCATTTTAGAGCTGTCACGCTAGTTTATCAATTAAAATATGAACAGCAGAAGCAGAAAGGCGCTTGTTTTTAGTCAACACCAATACAACACATACTCGACTAAGCTTGCATAGACATCTAAGTTCTGACTAACTTGACAGCACAGCAGTATGCTATCTCTGTCTTGTGTTCCTATTTTGTAAAAGACAGGAATAGTTTAAATTTAATTTAGTGTGTGACATCAGAATCGATGCCCCTATCCAACTATACTACTTAGAACTGCCCGCTAGTATAGTTAGGTGCGCGATCAGGTTCGGTTCCAGATAGGAGCACAAGTTTCCTAAAGATAAATGTGTTTCTAGTTCTGGGTGCGATTGAGTGTATGATGTAAATGTTTGCGGTAACCACGACGAGAGTTATCGAACTTAGTGTGGTGTAACTCCATTTGTATATGCGAAAATACTTTACATTATATTTGTGTCTATATGCTAAAACCAAGAATTTTTATTCGCCCAAATATCACCGTTTACTTCATATCATTGAATTTCCGTCTAACATTGAACGAAAGGCAGGAAACTGCAAAGAGCACACGAATTCAAAAGAAATTCAGACGGATGTTTTCTATCATACATTAAATTACTTTGCAAATGCTTAGCCAGAATAATATTAGGAATTTATCGGGATATCCGACTCACGGGCTTCTGATCTTTCGTAAGTGGTACACAAACTGACAGACTCTTAAATTTTTCAGAACTTTTTGCTTTCGATTAACAATATTATTCTACTGGGTAGGTAAGTATACTTTATTTTCTATATTCCTATCGTTAAGGGAGGAAGGACTAAATCCGAAATACTCAACTTAAAGCAGGACAAACTCTGATATATTTTTAGAGTAGTCACAAATCACTATTACGTAAAACATATTCACAGGTGCTACTAGAAGTACTCAAAGCAAAGGCTGCATGGAATGTCTTCATCACCAGACGGCAATTTCATTAGGTTGATGGCTTGTCGCCAGTGGCTTCTGCTGGATATTTGGACCATGTCGTAGAACTAAGTAATGTATTTGTGACTAATAAGAAGTAATTGTGAATTTGCCGTCAATTACAACTACATAATTTTAAATAATGTTCACCCCAGACAATGTTCGTTGTGAAACATATCAAACTAGAGTGAAACGAAAGGTATGGCAATATAGGTAAATGTATGGCCGTTCTTCGGCGGGTCTTATTGCTATTTAGTCTGTGGGCTGAAATAGTATGTAACGTAGCTTATGGAATACGTATGTGTGTGTAGGTTATCCGTCGTCCTGACTTACAGAATTGGGGGGCTGATTCCCTCGACGTTAAAAGTGAGGACCAGCTTTTCCAGGTTATCACCACGGTTCTTTATATAGCTAAAGTATGAGAGTATACGGTGGCGACAAATTGGATAAATAAAGCCAAAACTAGAGCGTATATCGTTACGATCACAAGACCTAGTGCAAGTCATGCAATATCTAATTGTTGACTGTACAACGAAGACGTGTCAACAAATGTACGTCTTTGTTCCCCGAACGGTATAATCTGGGAGTCTTCAAGTCTCGAGTGAATAGGTATCTTCTAGGCAAGCATGTCACACCTTCGGCCGCATCATCACTTTCCATCAGGTGAGATAGTGGTCAAATGCTTGCCTATCCAACATAAAAAAAAAATGTTTAGGAATAAATGAGTATTTGAGTATGCAAACATTACATTTCGTTACGTTTCTTACATAAATATGAATAGTATATACGTGACGTATTTGAGTGAAGTATATAGGTAAGTGAGTATGTAAGGAAATGAAACGAAAATCAGTTTGCGCAAAGGTTCAAAACTCGTGTTTTTAAAGTAATATGTACTTCTTTTGGCGCGTTTGGGAAAAATGATTTTTGCGATGCGCGAACCCTAAAAGCGACACCACAAAGTTGGTTGGTAATCGTCTCTCAAGTTTTCGTAAGAACTGATAGCTATATATACAAGATAGTAATAAAAAAACAAAGAGAAGTGGCACACTGGTATGGTAATGGTAACAGAGTACTCACTGGTCGTGGTCGTCGAGGTGGCGCCTGGTGGCGAGCGGCGTCCTCGCGGGCGGCGCCAGCAGGCGCTGCGTGTCGGGCGCGCACGCGCGGGCAAACGCCGCCGCCGCCTCCACCGCCGCCTCCTCGTCGTATAGAGACGTGTCGTCCTCCGCTGCCACGATACAAATCAACATTACAATACGGAAGATGCTTGCCTGTCCAGCAAAAAAAAAAAGATACGTATTTCAGATTTAAGTATAGATCAAGAATTATATTTTTAAATTTCATAGCTAATATAGAATGACATTGATGAGGTACCATAAACTACTACGGAATTATGACAAAAAAGTATTTAGGTTGGATCGTTGAAGTCGGGACCATTTTTAAGCAGATTACTTATGAAGTTTGTTTTAAAACTGTTTGTTTAAAGTATCTACATACTTGAAGGGGCATAACAAAATACTTTAAACAATTTTCAAGACAAGAGACTTCACCAGCTCAGTGTCTATGTAGGCTAACAAGATCAATTTATTAAATACTAGCGAACTGCCCCGGCTTTGCCCGGGTGCAATTTTCACATATATATAATATATAGATATAGGCTATCTACACTAATATTATTAAGAGGTTAAGTTTGTTTGTAAGTTTCGAGGTAATCTCTAAAATTTCTCATACGATTCTCAGATTTTTTTACTAACAGGAAGCTACATTGCCTTTCATAGCTATACTCTGTGGCTAAAAGCTGTTTTTTAGTCTGATAAATGATGAGTTTTTATAATTTATGCAAGATACAGACTGCCTAGTTTGGGGCCCGCAGTTTTAAAATTGTACTATACTATGTCTTTCTTTTAAAATGTTCTTGTCAAACAAACACATTTTAATTTAATTTATAGTAATCACAATATCTGTATTAAAAATTAGCATTATATTAGCAAAACATCTAGCTACTTTTTTCATGCTAGATAAGCAAGCATTTAACCACTATCACATCTGATAGAAAGCCAAGCTGCAGTCGAAATGTAACATGCTTGCCTAGAAGACGATATGTACCGTTCGGGGAACAAAGGCGTAGGCAATGAGTTCCACTTTATCATTATATCGATGTACCTCTGTCTTATACTCGAGTTTATCTGTCCACCAGGGCAAAGAAGCCAGGGCGGGCCAGCTAGTAATGTATAAAGAATAATAAGTATTAGAATAATTCGGCTGCGTCTTGTTTGTCGAACAGTGTTCCTCAAGTTTTGAATTTCTTTGAATTGTAGTTTCACCAGGTTTTCCTCAATTTATTCATTGTTAGAGCGATGAAGGAGACTCGTTAATTTAAACTCGAAGGTTTGTGTATATTTGTGTATTCGTCACGAGATTTATTGGCAACTGCTATAAACTTTTCTAATTAATGTTATTTTTAGACGTATGTATTTCAAGAAATGTCGTGTTTATTAAATTTATGCTTAAAGTAGCTGTGACTCACGGCTTCATCCGCAATAATCGGGGTGAAAAGAAAGCGCTATTCCATTGCCCCTACTTTAAGTAATTTTTACTAATTCATAGTTTTTTGCCTTTACTTTTCATCGTAGCATCGTAGCTCGTATCGTAGGTACTCTCTTCCAGATAAGTAGTCTGGGGTGTTTTCAAAATAAAATGTTGCTCGTTGTTACATGATAAAAAACTATCCTTTAAACAAATTTTATTACAACCAATGCGTCTGTTTTGAATATAAAAGTAACAAAGAGAAACTTTTGCATTTATAATTCTAGTCTGATATAACTACAGACCAGACCAACATTAAGTTCAAAGACATATATCGTGGCCAAAACATTAATATCACACGTATAAACATATCCAGAACCAGGAGCACAAATATCACTCGGGGAAGAAATTTGCGAGCCGGGATTCGACCCAGGACCTCCGGCGTAGAAACCAAAGATTTGCCCACAGTGCCATTTGGATCGCCAGAATTATGTACATATATGACATGATATTTCACACTGAATAACATACAATATTTGTACAGTCAATATTTGACATCGACTTTAAACTGGGCTATTAAACTGAGTCAATAGATACGTATACAGATTTTCATAAGGACACTAAAAGTATATGATTTGGAGATAAAAAGTACCGCAATGCGGATGTTTGTTGTAAGACAAGATGTGCTACGCGATTTCGCTTGCATTAAAAATTAAAAAAAAAAAAGGCGTGTGGCACTCGGGGACTGCCGCGGCAAAGCTATTGTATAGCATTTTTTATCAACTTATGCAATTATAATTATTTATTTATTTTATTTATGGAGTATTTTTTTCTTGCCACCTAGAAACGAGTTGCTGAACTAAAGAGAAAAGCGTGATATTTTAAAAAAGTCATTAAAAGTTCTGCTATTCATCGATAGATGGCAAAACTAAAAAGTATCACCGCTGTGCCGGTCGGAGTGGGTGGTGTTAGGTTATTTTCGTTACGGAATTTCTGGATTCGGTCTCCACGCTCAAGGCCCGCGATAGAAGCTATGCAATAAGTAGCTATATATACTCTTTTCCGTGATTTTAAGTGTCTCCTTTAAAGGTCCATCTGATTAATCAGGAGTGGTCCAGCTGTAATGTCGTGAACAGGTTTACTTTCGAATTTTTAACAGATGGTGATAACGATTTTTATTTGATAGCCGCTGTTTCGAGATGGTGTTTGATGATAATCAGAGCAGGCGCTTTTCAGATGTAACGTCGGGGATATTTTCGTTTGTCATTTTAAGCAGCTAAACTACACTTTTCGAGTAAGTGTAGTGATGCGACAGTGTAATGTTAGTGCTATTTAAAGAGAACACAAGAACAAAATATCTTCCCTTTAATAGAAAAGTGTTTGGACATACTTTAATATGTCCAATCTGTAAAAACTACAATTTGTGAATTATATATGTTTAATAATATGTATTAAAGGTACTTATATATAATTATTTATTTATTTGATGTAAGTTTACTTGATTACATATTCTGATATTATTATTTTTATGTATTGTTTATGTAGTTTAAACAATGTTAATATTACTATATTTTCAACTTTTTTTTTATTCAATATAGGCAAACTTTTGACCACCATCTCACCTGATGGTAAGCGACGATTAAGCCAGCTTGCCTAGAAGATACCTATTCACTCGCGACTTGATGACTCCCATAGTCCCATATTGTACTCATCAAGAAACACCGACTCCGGTAAAGAGTTCCATTCCTTTGCGGTACGCACAATGAATGTGGAGGCAAAACGCTTAGTGCGCATTTGTGGAATGTCCACCATATATTTCTTTTATTTTATCTCACCACCATTCCTACATTATCTAATCGTTTATATTTCCATCCAAAAGTTGTTTGGAAGAGTTCGCTCTTAGAGATAAGAGCGCCCTTTGTACCTATCTTTATAAGTTTCTCTGTAAGCTGTATTTATATTTTGGTGTCAATAAAGAGGTATTGTAATGTATTGTATATTCTCAGTATACTACTATTACTTCGCAGTTTAGGTCAAAATTGAATTACTTATTTGTCTAAAGGCTAGATCATAATTCCAATGGTATACCAAACGTAATAGATATATAATTATATAAAAAAATCTTAAACTAAAGAATATTTTCCAACATCGTTAAATAGTTATTAACGTCTTGTTAAAAAATCGGATATTTGTCGAAATAAGCGATTTTTCACTTTCACACTTACAACCTCGCACCAAGTTCAAAGACTTGTGTTGATGTACCGAAACCATTCTTATCACACGTGGTGACCGCACTCCCAGAACTATAAACTATGTTTATTATGTCACTTACGGTCATATTCAAACGCAGCATTCAACATGCTGCCACCTGCCACCACTGACAACTGTCCATAGACAACACAAAATGAACAACGTCACTATTTTTTACCACAGAACACCTAACTCTTGCAATTAAAAACAAAATAAAACGCGTCTTCTTCCAAAACTTGTACTCACTAAGTCAATCTCATCACTGTTTTGGTAGTTCACACATTGCCGGAAAGTATGTCACGATAGAGATAACAAGACGCTATAATTAGTTTGTTTGTTTGTTTTTAAATATGTTTGTAGAAGAAAGTATTAAAGACTATGTCAATGTAGTATGCAGTTGTAAGCAAATTTTTTACCGACTTCCCAAAAAAGGAAGAGGTACTCAAGTCGATTGATTTTTTGTTTTGTGTTACTTTATATATTCGTTCCACGTGAGTCGATTTTTTTAGTTCGAAAGATGCTGCTTTCTAATTGGTCCCATTGAATTTTTTTTTTAACATAATCAACGGACCAATTGCCTATATTTCCTAAAACTAAACTAAAACTATGAAATTTGAAATTGAAATTTGATCAAGATCTGATCTCGAGTTTTTGAGTTATAGTCAATAATGCGTGTTTAATACATTAAATCTGATCAAGGTTCCAAAGATAAAGCAGTGAAGTCGGCTTCCCTAGAATTGACTCGAGAGTTGAATACTTCCAGATTACCGTTCGGGAAACAAAGACACATGAGTTCCACTCGCTGTACGGATGATGAACGTAGAAGCGAAACGTTTCGAGCGAACTACTGTCAACAATTTCAGCTGTTTTCCCAGACTCTTTCTCTATTAACGAGGGTTAGGAAAGATTTTATAATATAATTTTTTAATGTTGGCAATATTGAGATAGATTTTAGAGTGTGCTTTGTTTAATTTTTCACTGGTTTAATAATTTTGACATATAATAATATAAACTGTCAGTTTACGACTGTATAATAACTTTTATATGACAACCGAATATAATTTGTGTATAACTGGTCTTGTCATTTATACGACGTACGATTGTGTAAAGCCTGCGTAAGGCTTGCCTAATGGAACAGAACTAACATCCTTTTACAGTTTGGGTAAAAGAAGTAAATATATTCAATTTACATATGACCTCGAAAGACATTAAAAACACGTATGATTTTTATGAATGGTGAGCTTCTGTCATGGTTCGATTACATTTTTGTCAAATAATGATAGAATTTGTCAGAGTATGGTTAGATTTTAATACTACGGGTTGGTTTAGTCCAGTGCTCGTCCGCCTTCTTAGCAGCAGGCATCAGGATCGATTCCCAGTGCGAACACAAATTTTCTCTCCAAGGTAAATTTGTATTTCTAGTTCCTACGCAAGCTCGCGTGACATACTTAATTTTTTGAAGATATTTTTATAAAATTCTCGAAGAGTAAGATATATAATAGTATTTTGGCTAAGTGATGCATTAAAAGCTATGTTTTCTAACTGTTAGTATTTATTTAAGACATGATTATTGCTAAAGTTAATTCAACAAAAAGTCCAAAATACATCTCAATAATTAAACGCAAGCAAAGCTTAAAAAAACCGACTTCACCGCTTTATCATCAAAATTCTTATATTAAAATTTTTATATCAAAAAAATCATCAAAATCGGCTCACAACGAAAGAAGTTATGAGGTAACTTTTGAAGTCGGGTAAACGAGAACATTCGTCACAAAATAGACATTATTGACGATATTTCAAGAACTACTGATCAGATCTTGATCAAATTTAAATGGGACCAATTAGAAAGCAACATCTTTCAAACTAAAAAAACATTTTCGAAATCGGCTCGCGTGGAGATAAGTTATGAGGTACCACACATAAAATACAGTCGACTTGGGTACCTCCTCCTTTTTTGGGAAGTCGGCAAAAAGGCATATTTTTTCGACAAAAAAATCTATCTAATATTTTTCAATAGTAAAACTGGTGAAATGCAGTTTAAAATAATTAAACGCAAGCAAAGCTTAAAAAAAGGCGACTTCACCGCTTTATTTTCGGAATGTTGATCAAATTAGATGTACTAAACACGCATTATTAACGATATTTCAAGAACTACTGATCAGATCATGATCAAATTTAAATAGGACCAATTATAAAATAAAGACAGACTGCAAACTATATGGCTCCGTTTAGCTCTTTGTGTACGGAACCCTAACCAACCCCTGTGAAATATCAGGCTTTGTCGCTTGCTATTCACAATCTATTTATATTCTAATTATTAGAAAAACTGAAGGAAATGTAACAGTTAGATGTTTCTGCTATTACAATTTTGTAAGGAGTTTGGTATACACACATACTAATGTCATAATGCAAAAAAAATTAGTACGAGTACAATGTAATTTCAAACAGTTTCCATTTATGATTTAGATATCTCCGGTTCTTTCAGAGCGTTTCGCTTCTAATTATCCGTACAGCGAAGGAGAGGAACTCATTGCCCGCGTTTTTGTTCCCTAAACGCAATAATCTGGAATTATTCAAGTCTGCAGTGCATGTATCTTTTAGGCAAGCATGCTACATATTTGACCGCATTATCGCTTTTCATCAACGAGACAATGTTTAAATACTATCATAAAAAAATTACATGCATAAAATAAAAAGTCTGACATTCCGTAAAGACTCACTTTTCTTTGTCACTTTCATTCAGATGAGATAGTGATCAGATGCTTGACTACTTAGCATAAACAAACAATCAGCACACAAGCAATTATTTACCTGTAACCGTAGGTCTCGCTTTAAGCTCCATCTCAAGAGACACTGAAGCAATTTCCATAACACTCACAAACAAAACTACAAAAAATATTGAATAAAAACAAATTAAACTGTCTATGTTTATATGTGTGCGTCCCGTAAAAAAGTATCCGACAATAATTTTCATAAATGACAATGTTTATCTTCTAGTAATCCGTGGAAGTCTGCAGGTGTATGGTAGAAATGGTACTGCGGACTGATATAAGTAAATGCGTCAGTTGATAACCTGTTTAGGCTATCGGAGATAAGGGCTAAATCGGTATTGATATTAGCCGATATGATTGCCCCCGCGTTGTTAGACAATGCAGTTCCATTTTCCACTATGGTAGATCGATATGTGTATTTGTCACCTAATGGTTTTGACTGACAATCAGCTGGGGAGTTTTCCACAGCATCATAAAATCAAAATCGTTTATTCAAAGGGCCCCAAAGAAGCAGTCATAAATGTTGACTCTACTGCCAAATTCGCAAAATTACAGCGACCTCGAGAAAAACCGGGCAAGAAACTCGGTGGCACATTTTTTTTCAAAGATTTAAAAAAAAAAAACAGGAAATATCTTATCAATTTTTGCAACGGGTATCGGGTTCGATTCCCGATGGGAACTTAGTTTTCTCCCTGAGGTAAATTTGTGTTTGTGGTTCTGGGTTTAATTGTACATGTGATGTTTAATGTTTATGGCACCCACGACACAAGTCATCGATAGTATGGGAGTGAGAACGCGTTTGTAAATTTATATATGAAATAATCATCAAAATTCGGTTTGCGAACGTCGTCGGTCCGATACATAAAAAGGCTATCTTCGTCAACCACCTCCTGTTTTATAGTGGTTATTTTTGCATTTGATTTTATGAAGTTTATAAGCAGCAAGAGCCTAGAGTTTATCGCACTAGCGTTATTCTTATCATTCAATCACAGCGGTGATTTGCTGGAACGATAGTAATTAATGTCAATAGATTACGCATTTCTATTGATACATTTACGTCGTAATGTAGTAATTCGAAGTAGGTACATATATTTGATAGTATCATACCGAAATATGTATTTCGTGTTTTTTACAAATATATGATGCCAAGGTGATTCATAGCAAAACGCAGAATAAGCATTATCTTACTATGAAATAGATAAGTCAAGTTTGTCATTATATTTATGCGCAATAAATATGACTGATGAAAAAACGGAGATGAATAAATGAAAATTAACCGGTGGATGGCAATGTAGCCAAGGCAAGGCAAATAATTGTAGGATATAAAATAATATACGAGAGGACAATGTGTATACACTCACAGCTGTCAGAGTTGTGCGAGTGCGGGTCGTGTATGATGCGTATCCGGCGCTCGGCGCGGGTGGGTAGCACTCACCGCTGTCAGAGTTGTGCGAGTGCGGGTCGTGTATGATGCGTATCCGGCGCTCGGCGCGGGTGGGTAGCACTCACCGCTGTCAGAGTTGTGCGAGTGCGGGTCGTGTATGATGCGTATCCGGCGCTCGGCGCGGGTGGGTAGCACTCACCGCTGTCAGAGTTGTGCGAGTGCGGGTCGTGTATGATGCGTATCCGGCGCTCGGCGCGGGTGGGTAGCACTCACCGCTGCCAGAGTTGTGCGAGTGCGGGTCGTGTATGATGCGTATCCGGCGCTCGGCGCGGGTGGGTAGCACTCACCGCTGTCAGAGTTGTGCGAGTGCGGGTTGTGTATGATGCGTATCCGGCGCTCGGCGCGGGTGGGTTGCACTCACCGCTGTCAGAGTTGTGCGAGTGCGGGTCGTGTATGATGCGTATCCGGCGCTCGGCGCGGGTGGGTAGCACTCACCGCTGTCAGAGTTGTGCGAGTGCGGGTTGTGTATGATGCGTATCCGGCGCTCGGCGCGGGTGGGTAGCACTCACCGCTGTCAGAGTTGTGCGAGTGCGGGTTGTGTATGATGCGTATCCGTCGCTCAGGGTAGGTGGGCTCCCCGTAGACTCCGCCGGGCTCGTTGAGGCGGCTGCAGTTGGCGAGCGCCTCCCGTTGGCTGCGCGGGAAGTAGAGGGGGGCTATGGTGGAGTACAGCGCGACGTCGGGCCCGCATTGACTCGCCAGCACTACTAGCTGCGGCGATTTGTGTTGCTCGAGGTAACGGCGGATTGTGCCTAGAAGAGAAAAAAAAAGCAAACATGATGGGTCTGTCATATAAATAAGGCAAGAATTGCAAATCAGTTGAAATCACATGGCTTAAGTACCTACAGCAGAATAACGTCAACCAACGTATTATTTATTGTGAAGATGCCTTCAGCAAAGTCGAAGCAGTAGTGTGTAAAACAATAATCAGAACTTTTTTAAGCCGTCATTCATATACTATTTAATATCAAGGCTTCATCATACTGATCCAGGTTAAACATTACCCGCAATCTTAGAAACTACTCCGAATAAGCATTGCTTCGTGCTTTGTTGGTATACGTATAAACATTGCTATTTTTATTTAATTGAATTTGGTGCATGACTTGCTTTAATTTGTGTTACTGGTTCTCATTGTGTGTGTTAGTGTGTGTGTGTATGTGTGTGTGTGTGATATGAATGTTTCCGGCACCCACGACAAGTCGTTGAACTTAGTGTGGGGCTGTGAGTTTGAAAGCATTTACGTTCAAAGCGTTTAGAGTTAATGCTATTATTGCATTATTTTTATTTATTTGAGATTTTTATATCTTCGTAAGGTCCACGGTACTAAAAGAAGTATCAAATAAATACGTCATTTCTAAATGGGAGTATTCAACATAAGCAATCAGGTATGACTACTTGTTTGTTTGTTAAACCAACGGCAATACTTAAGCAAGGACTGTGGGTGTCATTATGATTACTTACATGCAGAGATAATATAACCATTTGATAAGGCATGAGGCCATTTCCTATTTAAACACGACTCATCACGTCAGGGTATGTGGACAGCGTTATAATTACGCTTGTGATTGGCCGACGTGGCCGACGCGATGCGGGACGATCCGGACCGAACCGCGAGTTCTAGCTATACCGACCGATCGTGTATGGAGTACTGCGGTCACCTCTGGGATGGATCCGCCAAGTACCAGTTGGAGGCTCTTGAATCTATTGACCGGCGAGCCAAAAGACTAATTGGCGACAGTAAGCTAATCGAGTCCAGGTTGCAAAGTCTCGGTCACCGACGTAAGGTGGCAAGCTTATCGGTATTCTATCGATTACATTTTGGAGAGTGTGCACAGGAATTACATGACTTAATTCCCCCATGCCCTTTTTACCATCTAACAACAAGACAAACTATTAAGCGTCATCCATTTATGGTCGACATACCTCCAGTTCGCTCAAAGCGTTTTGCTTCTACATTCATCATCCGTACAGCGAAGGAGTGGAACTCATTGCCTGCGTCTTTGTTCCCCGAACGGTATAATCTGGGAGTCTTCAAGTCTCGAGTGAATAGGTATCTTCTAGGCAAGCATGTCACACCTTCGGCCGCATCTTCACTTTCCATCAGGTGAGATAGTGGTCAAATGCTTGCCTATCCAACATAAAAAAAAAAAAAAAAAAAAAAAAAACGTAGAGATATACAATAGCGATGTGGTACATACTACATACAATATGACCGATAGCAAACAAATAATTATGTTATATCGATCACATCGGCTACAAATATTTGTCTGTTGTAAATGTAAATAAATAATATAAAGGTATTGCAAATCACCGTATATCTTCTTGATTGTATATATTGATAACGGATTGAATACTGATCATAATAAGTATTGTTAGTTATTTTGAGTAATTAATTATTCTAAATCACAATCATTAGTAAACACAAACTACAATTTTCTACTCTATAACAGTCTATAAAGTAATGAACATACAAACTGTATGTTTATTATTTTGTAGACAATATTTCATTATAATCTGCGAAGATGGACATAACTTCGCGGTTACAATATTTATATAACGCAGACTGACTATCGTATACGAGAAGCTTTCGATTATGCATGGACAGCTCTGAGAAGGAAGAAACGAGAAAGCGCTATGTAAAACTACATCATGCAGAACAGGAGACGGCGTGAAAGAAATATTTACGTTATGATTTTGGTTTCTGTTTTTGTTTTTCACTTATTACTACAAAAGTAAGCTTTCCTGTGACATGAAATTTCATCCTTTGTGAAGCTATGTGTATTGGAGGTCTTCCCGCATTGTACTGCACAACTCGGCACATTTCTAACTTTATTTTTCAGTTTTGTTGACGCGTTCCGTGTCGAATCACTAACTCGGACTGACAGTACTAGCGCCGCGCTCGCGCGATGTTATACCGAAATTTGGTATATCGTAGGAGTAAGAGGGGTATGGTATAAGCAGTCAATTTAGTCTTTGCTTAGATGTTTGATGCTCTGGGTCTGACTATGTTTATTTAGTACTTCTCGTATCTGGACTTTAGAAAGATATAATTTATTATGTTATATCGTTCATTTACCGACTTCACAAAAAAGAAGGAGGTACTCAAGTCGAATGTATTTTTTTTTTATGTTACCTCATAACTTCGTTTCACGTAAACCGATTTTGTTTTTTTTTGTTTTATAGATATTGCTTTCTAATTGGTCCCATTTATATTTGATCAAGAACTGACTAGTAGTTTTTGAGCTATCCTCAACAATGCGTATCATGTGGACTACATTGACGATGTTCTCGTTTCTAGCCGACTTCATAACTTAAAAGTTACCTCATAACTTCTTTCTTTGTGCGCTGATTTTGATGGTTTTTTTTTTATTTGAAAGCTGGTGCTTTCCATGTGGTCCGAAATTTGGTCAAGATCTGATCACTAGTTCTTGAGTTATTGTCAATAATGCATATTGTAATACCTTAAATCTTATCAAGGTTCCGAAGATAAAGCGGTGAAGTCGGTTTTTTAAGCTTTGCTTGCGTTGAATTATTTTGATATTTAACTCTCATTGATTTGTTTGACAGAAATTTAAATTTTTCTCTGTATCATACTAAGAATGATTTATTGGTTTTTACTGCTTTTGTTACCAAAAGGCTTGTGTTTTACTTGTTTCAATATAAATAATAGTACTTACGTAGCGCGATATGAGCAGCGACATCTGGCGGATAGTTCCGGCGCGGCGTGTTGATAATGCAGAGCGCGAGCGACCGTGCACCTAGCTCGCTCGCCTTGAACAGGACGTTCCTGGAACGAAATAAACTACATTACAAGCTTTTATTTAGTTTCTCCTGTCCCGTTGTCTATCTATTTGTCGGTATGTAATCAAATTTTGCAAGCTAAATTAGAACCATCCACCACCAGAGTTTCCGAAGTCCGATCGGACTCAAATTTGGTGTACTTATGTATCTTCTGTGACAATACAATGATATGGTACCATGGAGCTGGTCTGATGATGGACGGTAGATGGCCATAGAAACTTTTGAATCAAACAAGATAAACCTGAGTTTGGGCTCGTTTGATTCCTCTTGACAAGTTCCGTGGTTATATAACTTTTTTTAGATTCGAGTTGTCATTGACGGCTGCTCGTCTGATCTAGCCCGCATCTTTTGTTTCCCGAACGGTATAATCTGGGAATCTTTCAAGTCAAAAGTGAATAGGTATCTTCTAGGCAAACATGCCGCATCTTCGGCCGCATCATCTTTTCCATCATCAAGTGAGATAGTGGTCAAACGTGTGCATATCTGGCATAAAATACATACATATAATATTTACATACTTGCTTATACCTTACATTACAGGGTGAATGTCTTTAGTTTCTAAGTTTAGTCTTATGACCTACTGTACATGCAATGCATATGAATAAATAAATAAATAATAAAAAAAAAACAATTACTAATGGTAAAATCTTGATTTAAAAAACATATTAAAGTGTTACTTTTTGTGCTATGTTGCTTTAACATACTACATTAAGGAACACCCACAACAATGGAGCAGTTTCTAAATCACAAGACATCCACCGATATTTTGTAGAGTTGGGACGACTTGGATAATTGCTGACATAGAATGCACAAAACATCCTGAGCGGGACGGTAGCACTTGTCTAACCGCCCTCAACGCAAATTAGATTTTTTTATAATTCAGGTTACGGAAATATATATATGCAGCTGTCATTTGACATTGTTCTGTGGGTGTTCAGAAATGACGTTTGTTGCGACAGGATATGTGCCGTCTTATTGTAGGTTTTATGCCCTGATATTGGTAATAAATTAAGGTCGCAGGAAGACGATGGATGCAGGCCGCTTTCAACCGTTCTTCTTGCGGCTTAGATGATGATAATGATGATTGGTAATTTTTGGACCATATAAAAATGTCGATTAATGTAAAATCATCCCTGCATATCGCATGAGAAGCATTGAGAAGATATAATTTTGAAGACCCATGCGCCGCTTGCACGCTCTTTTTGACTGCCTCGATTTCGTCGAGAACATCTGTAGATGTCGTGAGTGAGATAATTATGTGTATCTAACATATTCTCCGGTATCGGTAGCGACAGAGGCGGGGCACTCTGGCAGTAGAGTTACTAACTTTCATGAGTGCCTCTTTGGGGCCCACGTGAATAAACGAGTTTGATTTGATTTGACTCACTTGTAGCAGGCGTGCAGCGCGGTCTCGGCGGCGGAGTGGTAGGCGGGCACGTAGTGCGGGCACACGGTGTGCACCACGTGCCGGCAGCGCAGACGGAACCCAGCCGTCGCCACCGCCGCGCCCGGGGAGCACTCTGCAACACGACCACGGCGTCACTACGACGCTACCAGGCGGGACCTGGCCTAGCCGAGCTACGAGCGAGAGCAGCACGCGCCGCCGTCGAGCGAGACCGATCGTAGCTCGAGCGCGACCTGGCGTAGCCGAGCTACGAACGAGAGCAGCACGCGCCGCCGTCGAGCGAGACCGATCGTAGCTCGAGCGAGACCTGGCGTAGCCGAGCTACGAACGAGAGCAGCACGCGCCGCCGCCGTCGAGCGAGACCGATCGTAGCTCGAGCGCGACCTGGCGTAGCCGAGCTACGAACGAGAGCAGCACGCGCCGCCGTCGAGCGAGACCGATCGTAGCTCGAGCGAGACCTGGCGTAGCCGAGCTACGAACGAGAGCATCACGCGCCGCCGTCGAGCGAGACCGATCGTAGTTCGAGCGAGACGTAGCATAGCCTAGCTACGAACGAGAGCATCACGCGCCGCCGTCGAGCGAGACCGATCGTAGCTCGAGCGCGACCTGGCGTAGCCGAGCTACGAACGAGAGCAGCACGCGCCGCCGTCGAGCGAGACCGATCGTAGCTCGAGCGAGACCTGGCGTAGCCGAGCTACGAACGAGAGCATCACGCGCCGCCGTCGAGCGAGACCGATCGTAGTTCGAGCGAGACGTAGCATAGCCTAGCTACGAACGAGAGCATCACGCGCCGCCGTCGAGCGAGACCGATCGTAGTTCGAGCGAGACGTGGCGTAGCCGTGAGTTACAAACGACAACAGCACGCTCCGCCATCGAGCGAGAAGTGATATAGCTGTGAGTGTGAATGAAGAAAAAAAAATTGAGAGCCTGCGTAGCACGGCCAGCGTTAACAATCGTAGCCATATCGAACGAGCGCCGCGTGCCTTCGTAGCTCGGTCTTACCTCAGCTACGTTCGCCGTAGGCGTAGCTGGGTTAAACGAGAGCTATCGTCCCCGTAATTGAGTTGAACGAGATCTGTCGGAGCCGTAACTCAGTCAAACGACAGCAGTCGTAACGGTACTATGCTAGAACAGTCGTAAGCGTAGCTCAATCAAACGACCTGTTGAAGCTCAATCAAAGAAAAACATTCGTCTTATACATTTACGTGGTTTAATCAAGTAAGAACTGTCGTACTTAAGTCGAGTGAAAATCATTGTAGTAAGTCAATTGAAAACCGTCGTATTTCAGTCAAGAGAACAGTCGTAATTCAGTCTGGCTAGAGTTCATAGTTAAGTAAGTCAAACGAGAGCTGGCGTAGCCGTAGCAGTCACGTGAGGGCAGTTGTAGTCGTGGCTCAGTCAAGCAAGATTACAACAACTCTTGCTTGACTGAGCCACGAATACGTAGCGGAACAATCAAGCGAGAGCGATCGTACCCATAGCTTAGTCTAGCGAGATCAATCTTAAATCAGTTAATTTGTCATAGCCGTTCAATTTAGCCAGATCAGTCATTGCGAGCATCATCATTGGAGGACTGTCGAAGCCGTAACTAAATCGAGCGACAGTAGGCAAAGCCATATCTCTCCAAGCGAGAGCTAACGATAACAGTGAGTCACGACAGCTGTTTAAGTTCAGTTAAGAGTGAAAGAGCAGTAATTAATTAAGTAATTCAGTCCTGTTAGAATTCATAGTTTAGTCAAATAAGAGCTGTTGTAGTCGTAGCTCAGTCAAGTAAGAGTTGTTGTAGTAGGCGATCAATCAAGCGAGAGCTGTTGCAATCGTAGATCAGTCAAGCGAAAGCGATCGTACCCATAGCTTAGTCTAGCGACAGCATTCTTAATTCAGTCTAACTATCGTAGCTCAGTCAAGCTAGAACAGTTTTAAATCAATAGATCAACCAATCGAAAATAGTCGATGCTCTGTCAAGTGAGAGAAATGGTGGAGTCGTACCGTACGCTCTAGTGATGATCTCCTCCTTAAGGTCCGGCCCTGCGTTGTGCATGATCCGCTCGCTGACGGCGTTGCATTCTGTTAGGGATTCGTCTGTTGTGTTTGTTATGGCGTCCGCATCTAGGGTTGATATGTCGCCGTGCCTGGAATCAGTCATAGAGACGTTTCAGTATTGGTTAACACTAGAATAAATTGTATGTAAAACACATTATTCTTATCGCCGCCAGATGGCAAAGTGATCAAATTGCTGGCAGCAATGCCACGTTCAATGGCAACGCTTTATCTCTGTGCAAAATATATCATTATTTATGTATACGTACTTCTACTTATTGTTTGTTAGAATGAAATATATTTCTAGTTTATTTTAAACTTTCGTTTTCTGTCACTTAAGCTATTTTGTGTAATAATTGGAAAAAAGGTTGATACTTCTTAGTCAATTAATGTAATAATCATTTATTTGATTATAGCTCTTTTCTGATCAAGATCTTTTCTGTACAAGTACAGACGTATACAATAAAGTTACAATACAGATGGCACAGCGCTGCGTGCCTACACTTATATTTGCCCTCTAACGCGTACTCTGTAGTTTTTTGGCTTGCGCCAAGGCACCGCTTGTATTTGTAGCTGGGAGACGGGGAGAGCGCTGGGCCGTGGACCTGATCAAGTGAGAATAGGAGTCGAAATGGGCAGTTCGGAGGCTTAGTTGGGCGTCCGCCTTATAAGCAACGGGTATCGAGTTCGATTCTCGATGTGAAAATTTTATTTAGGTTGGAATTATATTCCCAGGGCATCTTTATATACATAATTCTTCTGTACGTTTGTATGTGACTGAACTCTAAAACGGCAGAACCGATTTTGATGAAACTATTTGTGTGTGTTCAGGTGGATTCAAGAATGGTTTAGATTCACAATTCAATCCAATAAGAAATGTTTTTTTTTATTTAAAAAATAAATTCAAAATTGGATTATTTATTACGAAGATACGTGGTAATAAACATTCACACACACACAAACTTTCACATTTATAATATTAGTAGGATAATGTGTCAAACTCACGAAAACTTTAATAGTAAAACATTATATGTGATTGTAATGTTGTTTGGGTCTAAATAATATTATATAGTAGTACTGACCAGATGGCGAGGCGCGAGTTGATGACGTCATCGTACGGGAAGAGCGGCGGCGCGTGCGCGGGGCGCGCGTCGTTCGCGGCGGGCGCGGGCTGGTGCGCCCACCGCGGCAACGTCGCCACGCCGCTCGGCGCGCGCATCACGCACGCACCAGACTCTGCGGACAACGACCACCACGCTCACTTAATATATATATTTATTTACTAGCCGTGCCCTGCGGCTTCGCCCGCTATTATCAAGTTAAAAAGTAGCCTATGTGTTAATCCTAGGTATAAGCTATGTACATTCCAAATTTCATCCAAATCCGTTCAGCCGTTAAAGCGTGAAGAGGGAACAAACATACTTACACACTTACACACAAACTTTGGGATTTATAATATTAGTAGGATTTACCAAAAAACACATTAAGTAACACATTATACATAAATATTAAATTAGAATTTGTCATGCATTCTATATAAACATAGTTACAGTCATTTAGTTTTGTTACCGCGGGCCCCAAACTAGGCTAGACCTGTATCTTGGTGACCCAGAGACTCTGTTAATAAGCTTATCTCACAATACAATACAATACCACTTCATTTAACACGAATTGAACAATAAGCTAACTTCACCACTTTATCTTAAGAACCTGTACATTATTGACGATAACTCAAAAACTGCTGATCAGATCTTGATAAAATTTAAGTGACCAATTGGAAAGCAACATCTATCAAACAAAAAAAAATTTCAAAATCGGTTCACGTGGAAAGAAGTTATGAGGTAACACACGTAAAAAAAAACCTTTCGCATTATTGACGATTTCACATTTTGGACATTTACTTGCAAGTCGTTTTGCACTCTAGCCATTGTCACCTAATAGACGTTTTAGCATATGGACGTTCTGCAAACAATGACATTTTCCCTTATAGACCTTCTGATTCGGAGCGGTTAGAACATGTTATAGTTTTATGAATGAGAGGGCAATATTGTACTGTTACGTCTCTTTTGAGAACCCCGCCTGGGGAAGTGTGTTCGGATTGAAGGCCAATGTTTTCAGTGAAATTAAATTCAGGCATATGAGATTTAATATCTATTATTATCATAAGCGCAATGGACTATCAATCATACTAAAAGGTTACTCTTATTAGTTCCAGTACCTATTAGGTATAATATTAGCAACATTATAGTACTGAAAAAGAAAACTCTGTAGGTATTAGTAGTCGCGTTTCAAGGTAGTTGTAAGGTTGGATTGTTGGTTAAGGTACATACTGATGAATATTAAACAGTCGATCGATGCACCTTGTTCGGGTAATTGTTGTAGCAGAAGCGGATTACACGATCGAAACCAATCGTAAAAGAAGGACAGAGTTCAAGTGTATAAAGCCTTATAAATGTAGAAGATATACGGACATACGGACGGTCGGACGGTGTTAAAGAAGTTAGCAGATATATTGCTTCCCTTAATAATGAAACAAACATGAGCCGTACTAGGGATTGCAACATTTACAACACGTGTTATAGATATTGAACTGCCCGTTGGCTCAGTTGGGTGAGCGTTCGCCTTCTAAGCAGGGGTATCGGGTTCGATTCCCGGCGGGAACACAAGTTTTCTCCCCAAGGAAAATTTGTGTTTCTGGTTCTGGTTGTGATTGTGTGTGTGATGTGAATGTTTCCGGCACCCACGACACAAGTCATTGAACTTAGTGTGGGGCTGTGAGTGTGAAAGTGTTTATTTATTTATTTATAATTATAGATCGTTTTTGTATAAACCTCATCAGGATCTAGCTAAAGCAAATAGAAAAACTTACTTTGTCCAGTTAACTACCTACTAAGATAAGAATTCTCAGCGTGCGCGCGTAGAATAAATTTTACCGATGAATAAAATGAAAGCAAATATAGCTATGACCTCCTTTACTCCATTATTATTCTAAATCTAATTTTTAAAACAAAAAAGCTCGGATTTCCGCACGCAGATGAAAAACACGACAAGGTCGGGGCTTAGGCCTGATGTACACGAAGGTAGACTTCTGATATTTGCGAAAATTCCGTAAGAGAAAAGGGTATATAGATATATACCAATTTCTTTCACATCAATTTAATCATTTTCTTAAAATCAATTCGGAAGTATACCAGTTTTTTTTAATTAACTGTAATCAAAAACGTATTTTTAATTAAACTTTTCACGGTAGCTAGCATCAGAGGTTTGGCTACTATTAGATATAAAAAAGGTGCACAAGCATTAATTTATCATGTTCATTAATTAATTAAGAGTAAACGATCTCTGATGGATTTTTAAAATATGTTAGATTTTAAAAAAATCGTCTTTCCGAAACTACTGCTCTATAAAGTGACTCGTAAGTAATCTGTGTCGAGGGATTTTATGACGAATCATAATATTATTAAGTCAATGAATTTAATGAGTATCAATTTAATCATGCATTCATAGTGTGAAACAGCAGCAAAAGGTGAAGGATGTATGCCACCGAATACATTAGTATCGAAATACATTACTTTTTCTTTATTTATTAAAATAATAACAAATCCACTAAACGAGCTAGCTAAATTAAATTTAAATAATTAAGCGGATTTCGTTTAGCTCTTTCAAAAGGTCTAGACTGTAACCCGGTAACATATTGAACATTGATTACAGCGGCATAGACGCCTTATTAAATGCCGTCATTTGATCAACAGCCTTGGCATCCACTTGACACCGTCACATTATTTTATTGATAACAGCATGTAATCCACTGACATAGCATGAATGTAAACTTATTGTTTTTTTATGATTTTGGCTCAAAATCATCAAGTAACAAATATTTATAAATTTTGGTATTGTACTTCATAACAAAACTAGTTTTTGTCACCAGTCACAGTCAAAATAAGTAACTAAACGACAAAAATAAGTACTTTTATTAAAACGATTAATAATACATCACTACACTCGAAAAATCACAAATTATACGCTTTGACACTAAACGCCCTATGTTCAATGTGTTCAAACTAACTCGTGTAATGGGTGCCGGAAACATTCACATTACAATCACACCCAGAACCGGAAACACACATTTCTCTTAGGGGGATAACTTGTGTTCTCGCCGGGAATCAAACCCGATACCTCTGCTTACAAGGCGGACGTGCACCTAATTAAGCCAACGGGTATTGAACTTAGACATAACGGAATCGCGTTTAACCGAAATCTACCTTAAAGCCCCGGTTTCTCACAAATCTTGCGGCCTTAAATATTCAACTCCCATAAATCCACTTTATAATTCAAAGCCATTCATGTGGAAAGTGACCTACATAGAAGAGGAGAGTACTTGAAAAGGCAGCATAATTCAGCGTAAATAGCTTTACGTGTTGTAGTCGGAAGTGTGTATACGTTTGTACTCTAGCAACTGAGTGAATATGGCGTGATAGTGAAAAACTAAAATAAACATCATGTTTCTTAAGAGACCTATTAATTTATTTTCTTTGTCGTTCCCTCACTAATGAGGATCGTGATCATATATAATTTGTCTCCATGTGCTTCTGTCCTACGCCAGTTCAATAGATCGTTGTAAATTAATCTATCAAAGCCCACGAGGAGTTTAAAAGTAGCCATTAAGAGTTCCACAATTCACTTCTTGGTTCCATCATCAGATCAGCTCGAAAGTACAATAAAATTATTGTGTTCTCATTCGAATTGACCGATTTACATTTACTAGCTTAGCAAGCGTTTCACCACTATCTCACCTGATTGAAAGTGGTGTACGTCCATATTCACATCAAAGACGCAATTACATCCAAGAATCACAAATTTTCCTTGAGGAGAAAACTTGCGTGCCGAGAATCGATGGAACCCTTAGAAGGCGAACCTAAGTAAGCCAACAACGGGCAGTTCAATAATAAACAGTAATGTTTGGTTTATATGTTTGTTATCGTTTGAAACTACTTATATTATAATGAGTTCTTTATCTTGATTCTTCATCAACTGAAGTCACGTAGCACATATAATTGTAGTATAATCAAACACCTGCAAGCTATTTTAGAATACGATACGGACATACTATGCTAGAAACTGGAGAAAGTCTGTTAAAATATACCATCGACTCTACTTTGGTTTCACATGAACACTCGACACATGAACAGTTGAACTTTACACATGTAGGTATGTAGTATATCAGTAAAATTAACAAGTATTCACCACATTGTTAACTTAATTATAAATAATGGCATTATAAGCTGATAAGGTAATGTATCAATGATAATTTATTAAAATGTTTTCACACTATAATTAATACAATATCATAATGATATCAGCCAGATATTGTTGGTATTAATACGTAACAAATAACACTAACTGGACCCTTTGGTTGTTTATAGTTGAATTTTATTTCGTTTGTATCGTGGATATTATCCGGAATACTGATTTATATTTAACAATAGATTTTCATCGTAAAGGTACCGACGAAGGTACCTGATAGCTAAAAATTGTAGGCCTAACTCTACGATCATAAGGTCACCCCAAGGCTCACCCCCATCCCTCTCAGGCTACGTTGAAATTAGCGTTTGCGTACGCAATATTGGAATCTAATTCACGTTAACTGGGGCAGGCTGCGCAATCCTGTGACGTAAGATTCTTGCCCTCTCTATCGTATTAAAGTCGCATGAGAGAGATAGGAGGTTCATTGAAATTGCAGAGTACGAGGGTAAAATAACGCTGCATTAGTTATGTTCCTATGTATTGAATTTTCAGGAGTGAAACGGTCCGCGTAAGAAAGATTACTTAATTTTGTTTGAAAGACATGAAATGTATAAAAAGGTTCTTTCGGCATCTTTTAAGTCTCGAAGACATATAATTATATGTTAATTTAACGAAATCCACACGAAATACGTCAAGGATTAAATTAGTCAAGGTACTCTAATGTACAGAAAAGGTAAGAAATATACAATATAAACCAATGTATGAGTTGTACATATTTTTGTGAATATAAATCAATTTTGCACTCGTTCTCTATGTTGCTGTCTCCTCACACTTTTTGAGTCAATTAGTCAGTTTTATTAAGAATATTGTGTTAAGAACCACCCATTAGTAACGGTATCAGAAAGATGCACATAAAACATAGTAAAAAAACACAGACAGTTAAGTATATTTAAACAAAGACAGTTAAAGAAGTAAAGACTCTACTTCCTTGAAAGCTGAGGACCATGTGAAAAAACATTTTTGATTTTGATTCAAATTCATATTATTGCGTTTAGCTCTTACTATATATATATAATTTATATTTTAACAAGAGCTATTAGCTGTGCCCTGCTGCTTGTTTGCATTAATCGGCCTAGACCACACCATATTTCATCGAAATTGTCTGTTTCGGAGATAGCTTGTCCTAAACATACTCATGTACACGCGCAAGTTTTGGATTTATAACATTAGTGTGAAGTACAATGTAGTTATTCATGGTAGAAGACAAAAGTGCAGAGTAACACACAACTACAAAACGCTGCCTTTATCGAACTAATGTATTGGTTAACGAAGTCACTCAAGACGAGGCCAATAAGTGTGTAATGAAATGTACAGAACCCTTTGTTCAAATAATTATTCAGCCGTTAAAATTCCGCATGGACAATTACGACGCCATACTTAGACGTTTCAACGTAATAGGGTACATTAAATGTTCACGACGATAACAATATTAACGTGTTGTAAAACACTCAAGCGCTATTGTATGCAGTTTTATTTTATTGAACACGAGAATATTGAAGATATTGAGAGAATATTGTAGAGAATATTAAATTCTAGATCTTGTGTAAAAAGTAGTCATATGTTCTGTTCTATTTACTCGTTCGAATCGAAATCTATACGAATTTCCATTAAATGATACTCAACAGAAAATAAATGGGGGTAGTTCGAGACTTGGATGATGTTCATTTGTTTGGAATTTAAGTCGTAATCAACACGAGGTAACTGACAAGAAGTGATTAATTGTATAAGTGATCACTTCGCAACAACATTGGGTGTTATTTATTATTTAAAAATCGTAGAACCGAAAACTAAGTTGCTCTATATAAAAAAATACTAAAGTTAACCACAACCCTGAACAATTGTAGGTAACAGTCGTTTGAAATTAAAAACAATAGAAATAACGAAGACAAACTTCAGTATGCATGGTAGTTAAATTTTAAACAGAGCTGGCAGTAACAAATGTAATAAAACCTGTAAACGCAAAGGTACTCGCAACTTTATGCCTCCATAAGACAAGCTGGCATGAATAATTTTATAGAAAACCTGAAAAATTGCGGAAGAACCTGAATTACTGACATTTAAACATCCGGGAGAGTGCGCCCTCGAAAAGTTCTTCTCGTTTCAAATCCTTTCCATAAATGATAATTTAAAAGTTAGCAATGCTTAAAAAAACCGACTAAACCGCTTATATTTTGGTAGTGGCTTGACCGATTTCGATAACATTTATGTGGGACCACCTTTGAAGTATAATCATAGTAGATATGTTTCTACTATGGTATAATCTACCAAACGCAAATGGTCCACAAATGGGAGAGAAATCGGTGAACATAACATAAATAAAACATACAGTTGTACATAGAACCTTCACCTTTTTTAAAGTCGGTTAAGAAGTAACTAAATTTGAAATTCATGTATTAATTACGAGTCTTCATTAATTTATAATCAAGTTCCTAATACGATCAATATAAAACATAGGTCCTCGCAAACAACCATTTCTTAGTTTATATAATCCTGGTACGTAACATGACTGAAGGTCGCATTTATAAAAAATATTACATAAGCGTGGTACAAAAACGCGACTCGAGACCGTAAACTTCACTTATTATGAGGTAGAGACAGGATTCGTGACAGCTGACAGGCCTTTGTGCGAGCTATGAAAACATTCAAACATACTAACATTTTCAAGTTACATAAGATGCGCCACATACCTAAAATAGTCATCTCGGAAAATTGAGTCACTTTTCACTCGCAAACGTGAAATGCAATTTCGTTTTCACTTGGAAGAGCGCACGTTCGTCCGCGGCGGAGTTCGAACAGCGTGTGACCTCGAACGAGCAGGAAGGAAACCTACCCCCATCCCCCGGGGTGACGCGACCGTGGGGTATGGTGGTGACGTCACACGGTCGACGACCTGCGAAGTGGGTCATCAGGCTGCCCGATCCAGCGGCTCTCAGCAATAAAACCTTTGTGTAACGCTTTAAATTACATAATTTCACCTAATACTAGTTTATTGTGAAGTCTCAAGTCATTAACAACTTCGCAAGTCATATTTATGCTTCATAGAAGTTATGAATGATATACTCTAAATGGTACTTTCCGTTTAAAATTTTAACATTCATTGTAATTCGTGTTGTGTTCATATAAAACTGCATGTTAGTGGAGTATGAATGACACATGATACCAACGAACACCGAAATAATAAATAATTATGAAAACAACTAGAGTGTTAGAGCGAAACGAGAATGATGTCGCGAAAACCATATTGAATCTTACGAATCCAGCTAATGAGCAACAGAAGAATAGTGTAGCGAGAATCGCACTGACACTAGTAAAAGCTTAAAGATAACGAGTCAAATCACGATGCCAACCTACTCCGATTGCAATACTTCGTGCGAGAAAAGTTGATGCAAAAATTTACAATAGCCAGCACAAAAAGCAAATCGATAGGTATATCTTCACTATTAACATTTCCTAGCGCAGTGTCAATTCACAACAAGAATGGTAACTGGGTCACCGTATTCCGGAACACCAGATAAAACTTTAGATTTTCTATTTAACTTTCGCATTATACAAGTTGTGATTGCACATGTCTGCGCTAAACATGTCCAGGTAACTATACTTGAGGTTGTTTGCGACTGTTATCTAACTGGCAAATACCGAACAAGAGCCTTAGGTTAGCACTTATAAAATAAACCAAGAGAAGATACAAGAGGTACCATGTTTGATTTATAATCTATAAACATGGAATAGTTTTCTACAAATAGTTGGATCAATAGAAATAAGTACTGAAATCTTGATCTTTGGACATCAACAGAAATCAATGAAGTTTGAAACGATTTGTCCAAATAAATCAACGAAAATTGACGTGATCATCAAAAAACTTGGAATGTTTTTTCCCGCAGAAGCAATCTAACAGATTGGAACAATCCATAATTACAGTCGAAAAATCTGTCATCAAGAAGCAAAATTAAACGGTGTTGCAGCAGCTAGCCTTGAGAGTCGGCTCCTATTTCAGCACTAGCTTTGTTTATCACTCTAAACCACTTCTTTACCTAAGAAAATGTGGTCGATAGCTTATCAAATTTAAACAAAATAAAATAGGAAGCAAAATAGTACGAAGACCTAAGACCATCAAGGTAAGTAACTTAGAATTAACTTGACTTACATATACCACTTAATTTCGAAACAGACAAACTCGCAAACAGATTAGAAAACAAAGAGATGGGTCGTAATCGTAAAACATTGACGGAACAATGGGCGTTTTATAAGATGATCTCAATTTACACGAGGATATGCTCAAGGTAATATTGTTGAGAAGTTTATTGTCACTTTATTTAAGTTTAATGAGATATTGGATGGATAAGAATAAACACGGGTGAGAATTCGACAAAAATATAATAGACAGTGAAATACATAGGTGAAACAAGAATGGACGAAACAGAATAGAACAGTATTCTTGACTGTGACTGGTGAGAAAAAGTATGAATAGCGATGTGAAATATTTACAAATTTTATTAGCAATAATATTTACAATACATGCTCGTGTAAGACATTAGAAATATAACGGTTGCATAACATTTTAGCATCATGAATGTGAATTCAAGATTACGGATAATATTGCGAATGAGTCTTTACTGATAATGTATTTAAGTAAGTAAATGGAGAAATGTATGTTTGAATTATGAACTGGCTAACTCTAATCTCAAGAAAGATAAATACTCTGCCTAGCTGCTGTAGGGACTTGATTATATTGATTTAGCATTTAGTTTTTAATATGATAAATACAGAAGTTTCTGAGCATGTGACTATATGCGTTTGTATTTGACTCGAAACATACCTATACGACTTAATTTCGATTACAAGTACTTTTTTTTCTAAGCGAATAACGCGGGTGGTCTTTTTTTACGTATAGTGCCTATAAGGTGGGTTTATGTTTTGATTCAAAGTTGAGATATAGCCCCCGATAAAATTGTAATTGAACTAACGAAACCACAATTGAAGAACCGAAACCATAGAGAAAAATTATTACTAAGTTAATAACAATGCTCTGAAACGCAACATTACGAAAAGGCTTGTGTTTAAACAGCGCCAAAAAAGTACCTATTTTACGACCAAAAAAAATCTAAACGGTTAAAAAATAGTTAAATGGTCACCAAATTACGTCGGATAAATGGTCACCAAATTACTTTGGACAAATGGTCACCAAATTACGTTTCCTAAAATATTATGAAATAAATATTTTTTTTCGGATTATAAATATTTTTGTATTAATTATAAAAAACATAATCTTAACCTACAGTTATTCGATTCGGTTCTGTCACGGGAAATTTTATTTTACGAAACGTAATTTGGTGACCATTTATCCATTTTAGTAACCGTTTAGAATTTTTGGTGGCCGTCTAAATTATACCCTTAGGAAAATAGCAGCAACCAGTAGCTCCAAGTAAGAAATATAAATTATTAAGATTAACAACCGCTGTGGAGTAAACTTGCGCAAATGGGCACACCGCTGCTCGTAACTTCGTAAATTCACAGTTAAATACAGATAAGGCAGATAAGAAGGATAATTTATTCACGGTAAAGGCTTATAGGTAAGACATGGCTGGCGAAATAATGCAATTAGCAAAGAGTGTGAATAATGGCACAGTGGAACAGGACAGCAAAAAGTCGCTCGATTTGGCACCGGACGGAAAACAGCAGTCCATAAAAGGTGACTAATGTACACAAAAACAGCTTCAAGAGGCCAGTGGCTAAATATAAGTATTAGTAGCTTTGGTAAAGTGGCAGAACTGTTTGGTGATTTGGAGTAAGGCGAAGGATCAAATCCACATTGTGCTGGTCTTAGTATCTACTATCAAATCAGATATACTAAATACGACCTACGTGCTTTTTGGTTGTTACTATTAATTATTCTATTGTTTAGGTAAAGATGAGAAAGATACGTAGTTTTATAACGAAGCTTGAAATGCTAGTTTGTTTTTTTTTTATACTCGATAGGCAAGCATTTGACCACCATCTCACCTGATGGAAAGTGACGATGCGGCCGAAGATGTAGCACGCTTGCCTAGAAGATACCTATTCACTCTTGACTTGAAGACTCCCAGATTATACCGTTCAGGGAACAAAGACGCGGTACAGAGATTTTTTTAATGTACGAACCGGATCGTGTTTTTTTAACAAAATTCGATAATTATCGCGGCTAACATAATACCACAATCGATTTTATGCAAAAAATACATTAATATATTCTTAACATATTTTTATAATAATGCTTAACAATCTCAACATATTCATTATATATAGCAATATAAAACAAAAAGTAACAGTTGACTTAAGTGATACCCGAACGAAGAATGCGAACAGCAAAATAAAACAAATAACTACAAATGACTAAATTGACCTTGAAATAACTTAATTAAATGATACCAACGCAGTAACGAATATTACTGAACAAAAACAAAACTTAATGTTACTGGTTACATTATATTATAGAATAAATGACATCATAGATACAATGAATTCAACGAGCCAGCGAAATAATGATGAAAATGTAAGTAGTCTACACAATTTGCATAATATTAGACGAGACTCTCCATAATGCGAAAACATAGACGAGGTACGCGCAGTAAAATTAATTTAGCATTTACCTACCTGATGTTTACATTACCCTAATAAAGCGTTGGTATACGAAAGCGATTATGTTTACATATACATCAGCTTTTACGATAATTTTATCTGCTTTCGTTTTATGAAGATGGTTTATGATAAAATTCAATGAAACGTGCACAATGTTAGCTGTCTTGTAAACTAACAAGACGAAAGACATAATAAATTAAAACTAGTACTAAATAGCTTACTATAATATAAAAAAAAACATCGTCGTCATACTTTTTTGCAAATGTGTTATATATTTTTTAAATATTTCGTTTTTTATTTTTAACCGACTTCAAGAACGGAGGAGGTTCTCAATTCAACTGTATTTTTTGTATATATGTTACCTTATAACTTCTTTCTGGATAAACCGATTTAGATTTTTTTTTATTGAAAGCTCATACTTCCCGTGTGGTCCCATTTCAATTTGATCAAGATCGGACCAGTAGTTTTTGAGTTAACCTCAATAATGCGTATTTAATTCATTTACCTGATGAAGGGTTTGAAAACAAAGCGGTGAAGTCGGTTTTGTCTAGCACTGCTTGCCAAAGAAAATTGTTTTCCTACTTAGGACCACGGACGCCATTTTGTATTAAAATAAAATAATTTAAACGCAAGCAAAGCTTAAAAAGTCAACCTTGTTATACTTTGGTTAAGGATTGATAGATTTTGATAAAATTTATATGGGACCACCTCTGAACTATAATCTATTAAACAAAAAAAATCATCAAAATCGATTCATGATTGGCGGAATTATCGCGAAACATACATACATAAAAAAACACACACAGTCGAATTGACAACCTCCTTTTTTGAAGTCGATTAAAAAATTATACCCTAGAGTTGAGTGCAAAGCATTCAACGATACCCTATACGTTACAATCGATTTATTAGTTTGGACGTGTGAGGGAACAAACTAACACACATACATAATTACATAGGGTGCTAAATTCATAACCCTCCTTCTTGCTTTCCAACACGTTTTAGTCATACTGGTCAACAAGTGCTACTTATTTGATTATGTTTATAGCAACTATATAATACAATTATAACAAGGGGCCACCTTGACCTTGCCTGCATGTACCAGTGGAAGCCACACAAGCGAACATTTGCCAGCGATATGTACCTATGTCACAAGCTGTTGAATTTGTTTCCGAATTGTTGAAGCAGCCATTCAACTTGATGCTTAGGTTCTAAATATGGCAGCATTCGATTTAATGACTGAGAGATACCTATCCACATTGTTTAAAGCAACATTTAATCATAAGGGGTTTGCCTTTTGGACATAATTATGTCTGTTACATGCGACAGTGTATAGGAGGAACAGTTAGGATACCGCCACATCCGCTATCCAGTTAAGTAGCAGTTCTTGTGCTGTAACATGTTCTATGAATGGTGTATACAAATGATCGAACTGTTTTGTTTTTAAATTACTCGATTGTAATCTAAACAACATCATTCACCAGTACTATTGTGTCTAGTTTCTGATATATCTGTAAATCAATATAGTTAAATGACTCAATGAAGAATTTTGCCATGGTTCTATGAAAGAAAACAATAGAATCAATTTACCAGCAATACCTAACTATCCGCTTCAACATATATTAATTAATAACACGTTTCCGTAGCATGTTTTGTATGCTCCTGCAAGGCAAGCATTTGACCACTATATCACCTGATGGAATGAGAAGATGCGGCCTAAGATATATATTCTTGTAATAGGGGAATGATCTCCTTGAATTTCATTAAACGGCCCATTAGCTTAGATGGGTGAGAAATTTGTGTTTCTGGTTGTGATTGTGTGTGTGATGTGAATGTTTCCGGCACCTACGACACAAGTCATCGAACTTAGCGATTGTGTAAGCGTTTTATGTTTATTGAGTACCACCACAGGAAACATGATAAGCCTAAAGATAACTATTCATTCAAATTCTTTACATTTAAAGTAGTGATTGAGCGATAATGCGGCTGAAGATGTAGCATGCTTGCCTAGAAGATACCGATTCACTCTTAACTTGAATACTCCCAGTTTATACCGTTCGGGGAACTAAGACGCGGTCAATGAGTTCCACTTCTTCCCTCTAAGGCTTATGTCAGTGAAGTAATATAGAAAGGTATGAGTATTATTTGGCTTTGACGTCTTATAATTTAGCGAAGCTCCAGACCGACTGCGAGCGCTAATATCGATGCAATCGAATAATACTCGTACGAGAAAGAATAAATTATGTATATTCGGTAGCAGCGGGCAAAGCCCATTTCCTAACGATAATACTAAACAACAAAACGAAAGATAGAAAAGGAAGGTGTACTATTTGTGAATCGACAAGGGTGAATTTTTCTCGTTAAAATATTGCCGGGGCATGGGTTGCGTGTTCAGAGCCCTTTGGGTATTACAAATCGTTTAGGAATTTCGGAGCGACATTAGATCCGTGATTGATGGCACGTCCATTATCCGTCTTTACTGTACCTTCGTGTGTTTCCTGAACATTATAATTATGTATACATGGCTAATAAACACTTTTAAAGCCAATAAATAACAATCTGATCACAGTAACGATGTAGTAATAGCTTGAAATAGAGGTCGTCTGATGGACGGAGGACTTGATCTTCCGGTGAACATCCATGATAATCCATTCAAATATCCATGAGAGACGGGCGTTTCAGGTTACCTAAAAAATCGTCGTCAAGGGTAAAATATATTTCTACTATGGTAAAATGGTCTTACAGCGGCTCTTGACAGCTAGGCAAATGATAACCTAGCAAAGGTAACAATTTATTAATATCTATTTTTGTAGGAGAACATCAAATAAATATATTGCCCGTTGGCTTAGTTGGTTGCGTATTCGCCTATTAGGCAGCGGGTATCGGGTTCGATTCCCGGTGGAAACTTTTTCCCCAAGGGAAATTTGTGTTTCATGTGTGATGCGAATGTTTCCGGCACCCACGGCACAAGTCTGAACTTAGGGATATGATTGTGAATTCGTTTAATTTTATATTTGGTACTGCAAAGGCTGCGCTTGAAATCAGTTTTAGTGATTATAGTGACTTATTTTCTAACCAGTTCTAGTGTTTTAGTACAGGGTAGTTAGGCGAGCACGAGAAAATACCTTACCACCATTTTATCACAATGTTACCTTTACCGGTAACTCAAACCCGTCTTAGTATTCGAAACCGCAATGTTACGAGTACTACTTCTTTAAAGCGGACGAAGCCGCGCGCCACGTCTTGCATACAATAAACGTTTAAAAGGGTAACCATTAACCAAAAACCAATTAGGATTAGTTATTTTATTCCATATTGATAACGACATTCATATTGATATACTTACAAATGATCTGTTACTGAATTCAAAATATGTAATTTAGTTATTAGCTCGATTACAAATGTAAATTTATATTTTAGAAGCATAATGTTATCAAGAATAATATAATAAAAAAAAGAATACAAAAAAGAAAATAAAACAGCAAAATTAAAATAAAAAGTAAGAAAAAAAAATTTAACATACAATACAATAAAAACATCAACATACCAATTTACTAGAAATGCATGACGCTCAGTGATGCCAATTGCATCTTGATAACAGAACAAAACCCGCTTCAAAAAGGTCTCGTGTTGGAGGAAAACAAAAGGCGGAACAAAAAAAACCATTAACAAAATGGACAAACTGATATGTGGGTGACAAAAGTGATATCTGCTGTGAATTCGATTTAACGAATTCGGAATCGGAAATCGGAATCGGAATCTCGAAACGAACATGTACGAGACGTAAGATTACATTAATTTATAAAATTCGGTAGATGACCCGCTCCTTCGCCTGGGGGGACATAAGATCCTTTTTACCTGACTGTGCACCGCAAAGGAAGATAATGAGTTTATCAGCCTATGTATATCTTTGTTATTTTGTGGCTTACTAGAGACCGAACGCGAGAACCGATTTTGAAGATTTTACATCAATAGATTTGTCTTAATCGGGCCACTAGAGTAACTAGAAACATAACAGTAATAAAAAAAAATATGGCGACCTCCAGTTGACACATTGTGAAAAAAAGAAAAATGAAATTCGACGAACTGTGCCAAGCGGGGAAGCGGGGTATAATTGAACAGGTAATCGTCTTTAGGATTTTTTCTTTTTATTACTTTTATTAATTAAGCTGTGAAAAAGTTTTTATATAATTGCAAAATAAGTCTTATCCGTCCGGACTGTTAAAGTCACTATGTTCCGCATTAACATTAATTTAACATTATTTTTAGCAATTTATTCCAACTGACGTCTATTCCTAATAAACTACCTACCAGCCGAATTTCAGCTCCAAAGGTACAACAGTTTTCGAGATTTAGTTATAAGTCACTGTATCGGTGAATTCCGTTTTTATAATAACGTATTTAATAAATAAGTTAAATCTTATTCAAGCTTATCAAGATATTATGGTAATTGATCGGGAAATCAACTCCATGACAAGTAATTTTATTATAATTGATTCAGAATACAAACAATTATTGTTACGCAAGCATATTATCGTTTATGATGTTTATGGAATGCTAATTGTTCTGTAAATAACAAAGAACCTACTTGCCATTTATCAGAATGAAATGAGGAAACAAAATTAACAAACGCACTAACAGCCCCATACCAAGTTCAAAGACTTATTATTACTTAGACTTAATATCATAGTAGAAATATATATTTCTACTTTAATATCGTCGGTGCTGGATACATTTGCATCGCACGCAATTACACCAGGACCTCTCGGAGGGAATCAGCCCCAGGATCCACGGCGCAGAGGGCAGAGACCTGCCCGCTGCACTAACTGGGTGTACAATTAGACGAATATTAATAAAACGCTTTCACACTCACAGTCCTATACTAACTTCGATGACTTGTGTCGTGGGTGCACAAGTGGGTGGGTGCCGGAAACATTAACATCACACACACATACAATCACATCCAGAACCAGAACACAAATGTTCCTTGGAAAGAAAACTTGTGTTCCCGCCGGGAATCGAACCCGCGGACCACAGCTAGTAAGCTGTAAATCTTTTTTTGAAATACTTAATAACTACATAACTAAGTTAGACATGCGTTATAACATATTTATTCAAGTCAAATTTATTTCAAGTCAAGTGGATTGGGTAATTTGACTAGACGAAAAGTAATAAACAAGTTTGGCAGTTTTAAAGTATTTCCGTATAGACACGCTTAAATCAGTGATAGACTAGTTTAGATTTATGCGGATGCGGTAGTCAGATAAAATAATATAAAGTGGCATCTTACGAATTAAATCAAATTTAAATAACTCAAAATGGAATAAATCATATAATAAACAAATACAAAAGCGATTTGATATCTACTGGGAACGCAAACAATCGACGATTTAACCACAAACCACGAGGGCTACAGTTCTGTACCACATAAACACAAAGCCGAGGGCGAGACAGACGAGGTTGCTCACTGCAATCGGCATCGCAATGAAAAGGTTCACCGAGCCATGGTCGTTGCACGGCATAAACGAATTGGTGATGTCATTGTCCTAAGTACTTACCTACAACCAAGGCTAAGAGTAAACACATTGAACCATTCAAAAGTAAACGTCTCGAAGCCGAAGTATAATGGTGAAAACAATGGAAATTGTGACGAAGGGTACAATTGTTTCCACTGCGAATTAATAAAGATAATAATAAATAAAACACCAAAAATTAGTAAAGCAATAAAAATTAAAATTTAAAATAAAATCGGTAACAATAGACGGAATCTTCGCAACCATATTAAACGCATTAAATTCTACGCAGCAATAATCCTGCGTGTTAACCGCAAGCTAGTATTCTGCCTAGTGATGGCAGCAGATGATAAGGTTTCATTTAAATTTAAATGTGCAGAGGTAAAATATAAAGAAAATTACATTTTCCTTCAAGCAATGCTTGCTTTTTGCAGGTCATATGTTCGTTGAAGATCGCGTATCTAATGCTAAGTTGCCAACTCTTGTTGAATAATGTACAGTATTTTACAATAAGGATTTACCTTGTTTTGTAGCATTGTAATCACAATGCAGTGAGCATTGTGATTACCAATGCTACCCGGGCTTTGATCGGGACCAACATTTATAACGTAACTTTTCTTTTCAACCACAAACATCTACTGTTGGGTGTGGACACTAGTCTTATCCCAGAACCAAGTGGAGCTTACTACGGCTTCTATTAATACAGAGGTCTTCGATTTCAGTGATTTTTAGACACTCCAGTTTCCTTACACGGGTTTTTAATACTATGCGCGATCACAGACACGCACAAATTTTATTAGTTACTAGGAAATTCATACACTAAATGAACGATACATCTTAAGACCTGTAACTTTTTAACGGGATTTCTATATGTATAATGCTTAACAAATTGTTTTTATTTTTATTTTCTTTTATTTGTGACTTACCTAGTTACGTTTGACCACAATCTCACTTGATGGAAAGCGACGATGCGGTCGAAGATGGAGCACGCTTGCTTAGTAAATACCTATTCACTCTCTTCTTGACCAACCTCCTATTATACTTTTCGGGAAACACAGTAGACGGCGCAGGGCGTTCTACTCCTTGGCAGTTCTCATAATGAAAGTGGACGCGAAACGCTTCATGCGAATGGTCGGTATTTTTACCATTAGCGGATGCCGCATTGCCGTCTGTCTAGATGTTCGGTAGTAGAACGGTGATGCGGGAGTAAGATCATGCAATTCTTTTGAACACTCTCCGTATTGCAATTTGTAGAAAATTTAGAGGCTTGCTACTTTTCGCCGATGATCGAGACACAACTAATGCATAGCTATAGATGAGTTTCTTAGCTCGTCGTTCAATAGATTCCAAAGCCTCCAGCTGGTACCTAGCCGATCCATCCCAAAGGTGGCCACAAGTTGTTAGGGTGGTTTTCATTAAAATTCGTTAATGCAGTTTAAAAGATTTTTAATAGTGACTAAAATGGATGGTGCAGGTCGTTGCCATTGCCTGGGATCGAATCAAGGTGACTAGAATCCTACATTTATACTCTTTTGCTGTGTATTTGTTATTAATAAAGATCTTCTAGATTATTGCCCTTGCATCAAGATTGCCAAGCAATTGAGATCACACTCAATTGCTTACATATTAATGAATGAATCTGATGATACCTCAGTTTTAGTCTAGGCATCTTCTATTGTGTTTTGTATTCACGGATTATATGCATTTCACTTTTCTACCAGTACCTATGATCAATACTGGTAACATGAAATTAAGAGCAGGGATACGTTACATTGAAGACCTGCAAATATATACATTTATGTACGACCAATTATTTTCATCGACTATTTGCTAAGATCAGTAACTACATCCATGCTAAGGTTCAAGGGTCAAGGCTCGTTTTAGCTGATGAGTAATTTCCTTTTACAACGTCGACTAGATAACTACATCGGCTGATAGGATCATTGGCGGTTTTTATTGGTACATTTTATAGTATACAAACTGTTCAAGGTCAATCAATGTCAAAGACACCATTTCCACAACGTCGCCAAACGTCGTCGTGTAATTTTTCGTTTCTGTCACGCAACACTTTATTAATTGTCTAGACTGTTTCATGGCGCATAAGATATACCAGCTGAAACAGTATATAATATAGCTGAGAGTGCTGAGACAGTATTGAACATACGAGAAGTAATATCCAGAAAAATTGGGTCGATTGGCGCCGTCGTCGTTGTATCGCAAAGGCGAAAAATTTCGGTAAATTAAATATTGTAAATTTGAAAAAAAAAACATTAAATTCAAAATATAACAAACAAAGAGTATGATAATAAATAAAATTAACATAGACCCTTTAATTTATGAAAACATGCGACAAATCTTAGTAAAAATATGTTTTGTATTAATATTATTAAGTAGAACATTTTATCTACAAATTAATAAGAAGTAGCGAGTATAATCAAATGATCACCTCCCTTGGGGTTAGAACAATATGTACTCTTCCTAAAGGAAGAATGGTAGTGAATAATGGATTGCTTGTTTTGGAATAAATGCTTCACTTACTCATGAACCCATATTGTAGATAAGGTTTGGCATAATTTTTTATGAGCGGCCGCCTTTTTGATGTAAATCAAATATTAAGATGACCAAATATTAAGTACCCATAACCAAAGATATGAGGAGAGTTTGGTGCACACGTATTTTATTTCATGACTGCTTTTCATTAAATAAGAATTATATACGTATTTTACAGGGAGTCTAAGTATTTGCTAGTTTCTTGAAGCTGGTATTAAGTACTGCTGGTATGGTACTTAAGGATTTAGCAAGTTGAAGCGGTAAGGCTATACCAATTAATGAACCGTTAACTGATGGCCAAGAAAGGTTTCAATGTGGTGACAACCGATCGGAAGACCCAAAGCAGGAAGGGCCCAAACAAGGTCGACCGATGTCCTTAAAAGAGGTGCGAGCTGATGATGAAACTTTATAGAAATTGTCCACCAACTCGAAATGCTAAAACCTCTTATATAATTCGTTCAGCGCTATAAATAATCTCATTGACTGCGTGAGTGGTTTGTCGTCACGGCACTTTGATGGTTTCGGACACGGTCAAACGAAGCCCTTCAGGATTTGTGTGATCTGTTCCACTTGGTCACATTCAATTATGCATTGAAATACTAACCTCTAATTTGGATAGAATCCACCTTTAACAATCAGACTGTTTTAAAACACTTTTATGCACTGAATACTAACAATCAGAATAATTTGTGACACTTCATAAAACGTAAAATGTTGGAAGATTTGGACATTTCCAGCTTACTACAAAATACATAATATAATAAATGAATAACAGAAAAAAGTTATATTCGTACATACTTATTTAGTAATAGATTGATACAACTAGGCATCAGTTATGCCGTCTCAAGCTTGACAAGTTGACATAATTATAGCACCCAATGTGCAGTGTGCCAATGTACCTTGAAACTTTTGCAGGATAGTATTAGATACGACATGAATGCAGGGTTGTGCAATCCTTCATGTCATGTTCTATTTTTCGCAATCCCGAAAAACGTACTAAACTGTTAAATTGCTCGTTGGCTTAGTTGGGTGGCATTCGCATCCTAAGCAGGGGTATCGGGTTCGATTCCCGGCGGCAATACAAGTTTTCTTCCCAAGGAAAATGTGTGTTTCTGGTTCTAGTTGTGATTGTGTGAGGCGCGAATGTCGATGCATCCACAACACAAATCATCGAAATTAGTGTGGGGCTGTGAGTAAGAAAGCGTTTACGTTTTTATGTATCTACTAGCTGTCCCGGCGACCTTCGTTCCGCCTAACAGTCAATGAATGTGCATATTTAGGAAGCCATACCCGGCATGCGTTACAATGTCACGTGACTATATTATTACAACCTTCATGTTTATGTTTGCCTAGTACTTTACCAAATCCGAGTGACGTATGAGAAAATGGAAAGCATGTCGAAATGTAAAAAAAAAATTTAAAGAAATGTACGTTCTTAAAAAGTATCCTATGTCATTCTCCTGGCTCTAAACTACCTCCCTGCCAATTTTCAGCTAAATCGGTTCAGCCGTTCTTGAGTTATAAGTGGAGTAACTAACACGACTTTCTTTTATATATATAGATGAAATAATAAGATAATAGAATTGATTGAAAATTAATAAATACATAATTAACACCGCATATATTTATTTCAAGTCATCATTTCATTTATTTCATATATTTATACATGGTTATTTCAAGAAACAAAGATGATCCGATTAAGCGGGTTAGCTATCTCAAAGCAAGTGCACTTGACGCGCTGGCTCGAGACTGCCAATTCTGGCTGAATTGACCTGGAAATTGTGCTGATATAGATTTCATTGTTCAAACAGAGTTCCTCACTTTTTTCATATTCTCTTGAGACAGCGTGAATGCCGCGCATTATAGATGCTAAAATATTAAAAACGACAGACGATTAAATCTAACGGGACTAGACTATAGAAGGCTAAATCGACAAGGTAGAATCGTTTCGAATGTTGTTCGGATGTAGTTTTCAATAAGAATACTATTTAGAATACTTAAGTCGCGCATTGAACTAGATTAAAAACTCTTAGCGTTCTGCTATTAATGCGTTTTATACGCCCGCGACCTTCTTCCAACAATCTGCAACCTAATCGAATACCATCTCATCGATCCTTCGTTCTCATTGATCGAATTAAACTGTAATTTAAAATGTTACATTGGTAAAACATAGAAAAGTATTCACATTACCTAAGCTTACGGAATTATAAAACCGTTCTTTCTAAACCAACTGCATCAACGCTTTCCATATAGGGTGTGATATACTCGTATAAAATTTCCACATCAAAACTAATACGCAATAAGAAAAATATTCTGACCTTAGAACACTGATTCACAATCCAGCTCGAAGGACCAAGTAAATATGCAAGCTAGCAGCAAGCACATCTATTTTAAATATAATGTGAAATATATGTACAGTAGCTACCTACACAATAACTTTCGACAATAATACCGTATATACACAGGCCCACATAGAGGCACAACAAACAGCAAGGCAGATGCATTGTCATTCGATCCAACGTAACGGTATAAAAGCGAGTGCACTTCACAGGCCACTGGCTGCGCATTCTGATTATACTGGGCTAATTCAACGCCCGCCAATCTAGCAGTCTGATTGTGGGAAAGGTCTGTGATTCATGTATTACACGGCATCAAAGGCGACAACCCAGGCCCTAGGAGGTTTATTAGTTCTGTAAGTATAGTGACATGAAGGAAAGCGGCTGTCAGATGTTTGTTTTACCGAATTGGTTGAAAGAGAAAAAGGTACATTTATTTTTCTTTAAGTAATTAGTATTCTTTAAGTAAAACAATGATGCCAAGCTAGCTCGGGATTTTCTTTAATGGAAAATAGCCAAAGATATTTAACCGTGCTCCGTGTGTTGTCAAAGTAATTGACAAAACCCCTTTGCTGCATTAATGCCATCTGAAACTTGCTAGGCTAGGTGATATTGAGCTACTAGAATACAAGTGCAACGTGAAACGTCTAGCTCGAACTACCGATTAACAAGGTCTGTGTTTTATAAAGACAATCCAAAATTGTAAATTAGTTTGTGTGAAGTTTGGTGAGCTCAGGTTTACACAAGGCATCATCATTTGTGCTAGTAGTGGGTTGCCCAACATAACGGTGCACCTTGCTGATGTGAATATTCAGCCCACGTACGTTCGTTTGGGAATATTCATCCAGTGACACAGTCCTGAGTCACACTCTGGTTAACCATAAGATTTTATAAGTCGAGACTGATCAATTTTCAATAATAAACCATCTGAAAACTACGAAGTATTATCAAAAAAATATTGTATCCACAATATATCAATTACAGTTAACCAAGCATTTACATTAATTGGGAATGAATATTCCCTATTAATATAAATGCTTAGTCTGTTTTAAATATATGTCTAGATTTTAATTATAACATTATAGGTTAAAACTAAACTTTTAGTTTAGTGGAGTACATTACAGGCGTTATAGATTCAAGATGGCCGCTTTTGAACGTACGCGAACCTGGTTGCATTTTCAAATATAAGTTTTGAAATGAAATACAATGTTTTTTTCTCGGTAATATATTAACATAAGTAATCGACCATAAGCATAAAAAATATTCATGTTTCCTATTACCGCTAGCTAGGATTTTATTTCAAAGCTTAAAATTAATATTCGTAACTGACGATGATGTCTTATCTTACATAAACATTTTACTATTTCTTAAATAACGATAACAAAGGTTTTCATAACACGATTTGCTAATCGTAAATGCGCAAAAAGTACAATGACACGGAACAAAGAAAAGGATGCGTCGTTCAGACGAATACAACAAAAAGTTATTAAAGAACATTGCCCACACAATTACGCAAATAATTCAACAGACTTTACACTACGGCCTTATTTGTAGACTATAAAAACTTGAGATGTAATATAAACATTTGCCAAAAATATTTGGTTTGTTGTAAAGCGGAGAAAACAAAGTCATACTCTAGAGTCGTAAAGTTTTGTAAATATACAAGCGAGGAACGAATAACTTATGGTACGTTGACCCACAGTTAAAAGGTGCGTCTTGCATGCGGCATCCTCGGCTGCATCAGGTGAGATTGTACCAAAATGCTTTTCGTGTAATAAAAATGCGATTAAGTGATAATCGGTCCCGTTTGATGTGTGTAATTTTGTCAGTCCTAAACATTTCACAAATGTAAGCATAGATCTGATGAACAAAAACGTCTTGGCCATGCAGGCCATGCAAATTAGCTCCAACAGATCACGAAGTGAAGGTGGCCTTTTTCTATTCGGACCTAATTATATATACATATTATTATAATTATAAGTATATTATTAAGTCTATCTGCCAATGACATGCAAGAACTTCATGCATCTGACTTGATAGTTTCCAATGGTAGGAGAGCTCACCTCGCTAGCTACCGCTTTAAACCATTTTTAAAGTACGGTAGTACAAAGATGTACAAAGTGAAAATCCTATCGCCAAACGGAGTTAAAGCAGAGCCGATTCCCATTTTTTAGGCCTAGCTGGCTCATCACCCACTATCACATCATCAGGAAGGTAAAGTAAGATAGTGCTCAAACGCTAGCGTATCAAATATACCTAAGATTTTGACTTTGCTGCAGCTAACATTTATTATGACTTTTTCTGGATCTGAAGGCTTCATCAATATTCAGTAGCAGAGGTCGTAGATGAGCATTTAAAATTCTGCACACGAGTGCAATTAGGAACAGTAATAGATGGTATCTTGGGGTAACTTGCGGTCGAGTTAAGGCGTATATTAAGAGTAATGTCGATGCGGTTTCCACAATTCGTTGGCTAGTTGGTTATATGATTACCTAAAAGAAATTTGTGTTTCTGGTTCGTGTTGTAATTGTGTGTGTGTGTGATGTTATGATGTCCCTATGTGTGACCGATAAGTACCCGCGATACAAATCATCAAGTTGAGCAAGGGGCTGCGAGATCGGAGGTTTGTTTACGTAATAGGATAAAAAGACAATCTTAGTCAGCCTATATTTAAATCATTCGAGTTGGACACAAGCCACGTGACTTAAACTATTCAAAAGGCCTGGATAATAAACAAGACATAAGTGATCGTACCTCCATTTTTCGAACACCTGTCGTACAAATTATAGTATGGTTGTTAATAAGTAGTAAGCGCTTGTTTAATCAACTGTTTCGGTCAATATTTTTAAACGTAATCACGTACCGTATTTAATTACTCTACACAGCAGCAAAAAAAGACTATAATAAATACCAAATTTCTTAATTATTTAGCTTGCCGTTACCTAGAAACTGTCAAACCTGATGTTGCGGTAGTTATCCTTCATAGCTAGTAATTCTACGCCTAGCTTGTTAACCATCCTCGACCACATCACCATTTACCTTCAGTGAGATAGTGGTCAAACGCTAGCTTATCAAAAGATATTAAGAAATCTTTTCGCGATCCAATAGCTGAATAATTTATATAGCCATTTTATCACAAGAAACAGGAGGTTCAATGAAGAAAACACAAAAACCCTTTAAGTATATAGATATCTCAATAAGGCTTAGTACAAGCAAGGCGAGGCCGATAAAAAGGAAGCGGAGCAAGGAACTCAAACGCATTTACTGGCCTGGAAATGAGGATAAAGCGATAAGCTCTCGGGTACCAGGGTATGCCATATGTACTTTGATAATACATGATAACCATTGCCTACAATATGGGAAGTTCAGCTACAAGCCCTCCATGTAAAATTTGTTTTCACGTAACATTGTCCAATCATGGTAAAAAAGTGCATAGGTACAATACAATACAAAACTCTTTATTGTATATTCAAAGTGTACAAGTAAACAAAACAAACAAACAAACGCATTCACACTCACAGTCCCACACTAAGTTCAAAGACTTGTATCGTAGGTGCCGGAAACATTCACATCTCACACATTACACCCAATCTTTAGGAATGATAGATTGTTAATGGTAATACAATCGGCGGTCTTATCGCGTATAGCAACATGCATAATTCAGGACATAGTCAAATTTCTGCTTTTCTATCATACATAACAAAGCACTCACTACTAAGTTTGATGACTTGTGTTGTGGGTGCCAAAAACATTCGCATCACATACACAATCACACCTACGAACCCAGTAACGTTTGTGTTTATTTATATACTGTTTGAATAACCATTCATACATTCGTTACGTACCACTATCTATAAAAACGGCTAAAAAATCATGTCTGTTGTATCGGCGCCCCCCTTAAATATTTGTTTTATTATAATTTCACATCAATTTAAAAGTGAATATAAAACGAAATATTTTGTTAATATTTCAAGCGTCTACTTGTTATCGTTATCAATATCGAGCAAAAACGAGCAAAAAAATCACGTTTGTTGTATCGGAGCCCCCTTAAATATTAATTTTATTCTGTTTTTTAGTATTTTTTGTTATAGCCACAACAGAAAAACATCATCTGTGAAAATTTCAACCGTCTAACTATCACGGTTCATGAGATACAGCCTGGTGACAGACGGACGGACAGCGGAGTCTTAGTAATAGGGTCCCGTTTTACCTTTTGGCTATGGAACCCTAAAAAGTAGCCTACGTATTTATTAATCCTCAGTAGGATCAGTTCCAAATTTGTTCAGCCGTTACAGCGTGAAGAGAAAACAAACATACTTACACACTTGCACATAAACTTTAGGATTTATAATATTAAGGTGATCATAAAGATATAATACATCGAATCGAATACACACGTAACTAGTAACTTCTGTAATTAACTAACCATTAACTAACGCCACCCAAATAACTAACCCGTTGGCTTAGTTGTGTGCCGTTTGCCTTCTAAGCAGGGGTATCGGGTTCGATTCCCGGCGGGAACAAAAGTTTTCTCCCCATGGAAAATTTGTGTTCCTGGTTCTGGTTGTGATTGTGTGTGATGTGAATGTTTCCGGCACCCGCGACACAAATCAACGAACTTTGTGAGTGTAAAAGCGTTTATGTTTATTTATGAGTCTTTCTTACTAAACGTAATTACTAGGTACTTCTATTCTTAAAGAAAATAACCTTACCAGTTGATGTTATCAATAATCGATTTATTTTAGGTTTCAATATCTGGACACGCTTAAAAATGTGATTGTTTGACGAAATAACAAACGTTATTAATTTCTAGTTTTACCAAATGGACATACGTGTGTCCAGATCCTACTAATCAAACAAACAAACGCATTCACACTCATATCCCTACACTAAGTTCCAAGACTTGTATCGTGGGTGCCGGAAACATTCACATTACACACACATTACACCCAGAACCAGAAGCACAAATATCCCTTGGGAAGGAATTTGTACTCCTGCCGGGAATCGAACCCAGGACCCACAGCGCAGAGGGCGGGCACGTGTCCACTGCGCCAACTGGGTCGTCATGTCATCAGTTGATACTAAGCCAAATAAAAAAAAACTCTCACTAAATTCGAAGACTTGCATAGCGGGTGCTGGAAACATCCACATCACAATCAACCACAAATAGAACCAGAAACACAAATTCCCTTAGGGAGAAAATTTGCTATCCCACCGGGAATCAAACTCGGCACCCGCAGCATAGAAAGCAGACGCATAATTATGCCAGCGGGCAGTTCAAAGTATGTAGCTGTAATCTTAATAGTTTTTTACGTGCCTGAGTACCAACGGGCCGATAGGATAGTAGGTCAACGAACTCTCGGGTCAATTCGTGCTAACGATGCTCTACCATCCATAATTGAATATAAATCGTACAGTATTAAAATTCAATGGGCATTCATGATTTACATTTTTCATATACATTTTCTTCCAAAAAATGCGTTAAGTATATCTTTTTCTACCGACTTCACAAAAAAGGAGGAGGTACTCATGTCGACTGTAATTCTTTTTTTTATGTTTGTTACCTCATTACTTCTTTCCACGTGAACCGATTTAGAAAATATTTCTTTGTTTGAAAGATATTGCTTTCCAATTGGTCCCATTTAAATTTGATCAAGATCTGATCAGTAGTTCTTGATATATCGTCAATAATGAGTGCTTAGTACATCTAATCTGATCAAAGTTCCGAACATAAAGCGGTGAAGTCGGTTTTTTTAAGCTTAATATTTATTTTACATAAAAAAATAACTTTTTCCTGTTTTGCTGTACGTGCGAGGAAAACTCATCGGTTAATTTATTCAAGACAAAGAAACATGTAATTATCAATGTCCATTGACATCCCCCAAGTCCTGCCTTATTTAACCTCTGACACAAAAAATGGGTGTTATAAGTTTAACGTGTGTTACACTGTCGGAAGGCATCTTAGTTCCCAAACAGCTAAACCGATTTTGATTTAGTTTTTTTTGTTTGAAGGGTGACTTGATCTAGTGTTCTTTTTATGTTATGCTGAACGGGCAAGCATTTGACCACTATCTCACCTGATGCAAAGTGACGATGCGGTCGAAGATGGAACATTCTTGCCTAGAAGGTACGTTTGGTGAAAATCGGTGCAGCCGTTTTAAATCAGGTGAGATAGCGGTCAAAAAAAATAGAGCGTCGGGGGACACAGATGTGATAGAGGTAAAAGGGACAGTCAGTATATACAAGGAAAAAGTAATGTAAATAGGAAATAGAGCCGTTTATTTACTAGTATGTAGTATGTAAGGTGGAGCTTATTTAGCATGCTATATATAAGTACTTTATTCTATTTAATAATATATATATTTATTATGATGCGAGTGAACGTCTATGTAGGTATTGGTTTGAATAGCCTAGGACTCTACAGTTTACTTTTAGTTAAATATATTTAAGATTGAAAACTTGGTCGATGTTTTATCCGAGTACTACATTTGGCAGTTCTCGCGTTGGTGGACAAAATCATTTGTTAAAATTATCTTTACATACATACGAGTTTATAGTCTTAGATTTTTGACGAAGTTCTACTTCTTTGTATAGAGCTATAACATATGAACGATCCCCGTTGGTGCGATTAGCAAGTTTCGGTCGCACCGTGTGTCCTGGGTTCGATTACCGGCAGAAGCAAATGTTCCTTCCCAAGTGACAGTGTTTCGGGTTTAGGATGTGATTGTGTATGTGAGATGTAATTGTTTCCGACACCTATAATACAAGTCTTTGGACTTAGTGTGGGGGCTGTGAGTGTGATTGCGTTTGTTGTTTGTTTGTTATTGTTAAGAACACAATTTTTAGCTGGATTTGAATATAGCCCATAAATAATGTGATAATTAAAAAAAACGTGTTTCATAAATGACAGGAACGAACAGTATGTCCTCTTACACTAATTGCTTAGTAGGTATTTACCTAATGGATTTTCGAAGCATTCACAAATTTTGAATCATTATGGTAATTGTCCAATTATGTCGATGACACAATAGGTCCTTTTCTATCCTAATCATGATGCGTGACGCGAAGATCGGATGTAACCGACCCATAGTGAGAAGTCACGGTCCGAACTACTATCGCGAATACTAATTAAGACAATAAATTCCGACGCCCTTGGAAACACAGCAAGAGTTATAACTATAATTTATTAAAAAAAACTATAATGATAAGCTAGATGTGACGAGAGTGTTACAAGTAGGTACACACGTCAATGGAATCGATAACGATTCCCACACAATTTACACCAAAACTACGAGTATGATTGAAGTTTCAAAAACGTCAACAACATTGAAATACGATGTTGAGATAAATGTTAATTCTGTAAGTAGACCGGTGAGTCAAAAGCAACAACCGGTAAAGAGAATGCGAGATTCTCGAGTGACTTATGCGAACTCACCATCGACTTGGCAATCCAGGGTGGAGGTTACAATTTACACTGAGTAACACAAGCCACTGTCACTCGCGGGAAAGCTCGAGTTTATTGACACGGCCAAATTTTAAACTGGACTCGATACGTATCGGAAATACGAAACGTCTGCGCCGCTCGCAGGTTGAATGGCAACTGATGATGGGAAACAAGTTGAAACAGCTAAACAAGATGCAACGGTACGACAGCCTTCGCATCGAATCGAGGGAAATTAAACTTTAATACCAGACTGGTTTGGTATTATTTATTTCGCAAAACTCTACCTTGCGGAATGAGTAAGCTGGCTGCAGGTCCAACGAGTTAGCCCACGCTATTACGCGGGCATATAGGTTATATCAAATGTATTTTCTCATTTTAAATTTAAATTTTAAGCAACAAATGGCATTTAATTAAGCAGTGCTTTGATTTGCTTTTCAGCAGCTGCTTGCGTGACGTAAAGGAGAGTTTAAATTTTTTTTATGTTGTTTATACAAATATGAAGCCATCTAATGTACGTCGTTACTTTCCATCAGATTTGATTGTAGTCAAACGTTTGCTTAGTCAGTTATAAAAATATACTAAATAAGTTGATGCCAGCAAAAAAATCCCTGTTGAAGAGAACAATTGATTTTGAACTGCCAGTTGACTTAGTTGGGTGCACGTTTGCCTTCTAAGCAGCGGGTATCGGGTTCGATTTACAATGGAAACACAACATTTCTCCCCAAGGAAAATTTTCGCTTCTGGTTCCGGGTGTTTTATGAGTGATGTGAATGTATCCGGCACCCACATCACAAGTAATTGAACGTAGTGTGAGGCTGTGAATGTGAAAACGTATGCTACGTTATGCTTTAAACAACAAACGTAAAATAAACACTACCTAGAGTATGATTTTTAAACTCAGGCTATGATGATTATTGGTTGATGATTTTATATGCTACTTAGGCGTATAATCCGATAATTACTGATTAATCATACGAAACAAATTATATCAAATAACCGGTTACCGTTTCGTAATTGTTGTGATTATTATTAGAGTCACAACTAATACCTCTCGTGTACGTTGTAGTAATACCTAATGATGGATAACACGATTCAATGTACACATATAAGTAAAATAAAAATCATTTTAACATTAGAATTACTCGCTCTCATAATCGCTGAACACTAAGAAAGCTAGACAGGAGGATGTGGTTTATGAATAATCTCATTGCATATTCCACACAAAGCATCAGCCAACATGTCAGTAAAGTAAACGTATATCTATCTACACTGTTGACAAGGTAGAAACATTACTTGAATTAGTCATCATGTCAGACCTTGGTATTGTCTAAGTTCATTTGACAACATTCCCAAGGTTGTGGATATAACAAATTATTAGATCAGGAGTAGCCTGTATCAGAGCAGCACACATACAATTCAGAATCATTATAAAGACTGCTTACGAGCGCTTACTGCGCTATAAAAAAAAAAAGTCTCAATCGAACATCAATCAAATTTTAAACCATGTTCTCGACCAACAATATGCAAAAGACGTGGGTACGATAATGACGTTACGAAAATACCCCTTCTTAGGTCTTGATACTGCAGATTGCTAGGTTACCACTGTCTTAGATAATTATCCCAGTTACCTCGAAATATTCATAGCCGATAGCAAATTGCCAATATTATAACACAATGAACTCTAGAATAATTTTAATTCTCGCACTAACTTAACTACTATCGAGATTTAATGTGAAAATCGAGTCTTTTGGGTATTCACTCGTAACAAAGAATCGTCAGTGAAAAAATATTAAAATTAAAATGTGTCGATTCGGACATGTGTCCGAATACATATATTGTGTCCGAGTCGTCAGTAAGCACGCATCTCGGTCGAAACGTCGAGATTAGTCGAAATAGTTTAAAGAAATAATAGCGAAAGGATATTTATTTTTTCATAATTAACCTGTCATTGAACTCAATGTTTTGAAGGTAATTCTTACACTGATCACATGTGAGATATAAATACATTGTCGGAAAATCAAATAAAACACAGAAGTGCAGCTGCAGCAGAACGTTTCCATATTGGCATTACGAAACAAGCTAAGTACCGTGCAAATAGACACTTGCTTATTCATTAAAGCAAACATTGCATAGCGCTATCTGTTTTCTACACAGTCTGGCAAACGCCTTGTCAAAGTATTTAATAGGTAGATTTGTAAGGACGCTATAGTTAAGTAAATTTTGGTTATTGGATTTTTAAGTCTTTGGTAAAAAGGTTCCTTTGCCTGTAATCTTACAAGCATTGTCACTATCGAGAGCTCAACTACCATATACACAAAACTACATGAAAACAAACGTCGGAAGGCGTAAGATGTAAGCCTTAAAACGTCCGGGAGTGGACCTTGAACAGCTGGTCTGACTAGATCTGAAACAAACTGACTGTCAAACTTAAACAAATGCAACGGCACTGGAAGAAGACAAAATATCTACGTCCAGTAGACGGAATTAAAAATTCATATAAGATTAGATACGTCACTCAAAATCTGTCCATTGTCCCGTAACGTTGCACCGTTCACACCACTGCTCGGCCTTCAATGAATGAAGTAGTGAGCTAAAAATAGCCAGTAATGTGCAGGGATCAAACTTGAATGGGACACACCCCCCACCCCATTGTAAATAGGGCACTGTGTCAGCTGTGACGTCACGTTCGCTGACGTCACGGACGCATCTCAGGTAAGATCGGGAAAATGGGTCACAGATGCGGAAGTGGGTTTTTTTTCTTGACTTAGCAAATGGGGCGACTTGTGGTTCAAATGGGCGATATCAAATGCATGTAGGTAGAATGATTCGCCGGAAAATGCTGACCAATTAAATTTTTTGGCACACGATTAACATACCATAACCCGATTTAATAAATTATTAAATTATAATCGGATTAAACTGACGTACAAAATTGACAGTCTCAGATTCCCCGCAATCTTTGACGCGTAACCCCACCGCGCCATTCAACTGAATGTTCAAACAGGGTAGAAGTTACCATAAATATATATAACACGTTTATCAAAATATGCATAATATATGTAAAATATTTGTTTACAATTATATTAGTTCTTGTGTATGAAGACATTTCGTGGGTCTAGTACCCACGAAATGGCTTCATGATTCCTATAAATAGTCGGATTATAATTTTTAAACTTTCAACTCTTTTAAGCCCAATCCAATAAAGGGATAAAGGATGGACTGAATAATGTATGTATTTCATTTGTATGAGGGTTTAAATGTTTATATCCTTATCTATACTTTGATTTTTAAAGTTGTCATTTCAAATCAAACACCTGAACCGTTTTGGATTAAAATTTGGAGGTATCTACTCGATCGGAAAATCCAGATTATGGGACTTAAAAAGTTACCGGATGCAAAATGACAGGAGCAATGTATTAGGAAGTACAGCATTATGTGTAGCACAAGTTCGAGGGCAAAAGTACGAATGATTTTTTACATTACGTTTAGTGATAACACTATGTACACTAACAATTTGCTGTTAAGACTGGATTTGGATTCCTGATTCATCATTATCATCAACCTCTAATCAAACGATCTACTTGGCAGATTCTCGAGATAGGTACCTATCTCAACACATAAAATACAAACGAACATAGTGATCTGTAATGAAAAATAAAAACATGCGGGGCAGAGTTGGGGACTGCCGATAGAAGTGAAAACTAGAAAGAGACAGATGTCAGTAGCCAGTATACTACGCGTTCGGTGACGATGACGCGAGTTTCATGATTTTTGTTCACCCAAAAAAGAGCTCAACGCCCCTAAAGAAGTTTTCACTTCAAAAAATCAAAAGACGGGAATAAAACTAGGGCGCACAATTTCTAAGAAAACTATGCAAAGATGTGCATATAAGAGCTCTTTGATTCGCGCTGCCAAGAGTTGATGAGGTCGACCGAAATGAGGTCTGGAAATGGCAGCCCCACACAAAGGCGTATAACATCTCGTACCTACTCGTATGTCTATAGAAGATGAGCTCTACCTACTTGGAATGTTAGGTATACCCATATACGAGTACACGGACTTAAAAGAAATACGGACATAACATCATCCAATCACAAGTGAAATAACATATCCAATCCAATCACAAGAAAGCAAATGTCTATTTGCGCGTGCATCTTGTTGCCGTCTAAAACTAAATGGTTAATGTGTATTGGCGCCGATTATCGGACCTTCGGTGTATTTGAATGCGTGTAGCTTGCGTTATGACAAGCGAATTTTGTAGGACCTAGGGTGTTTCACCAGTTTTGTTTGTGACATTATGTCCGTAGTTTTTGACGTGATAACGTCTTATAAATCGATGAACACCGGCTGCACGCATGAAAAAGTGTCACGTTCCGCCTGAGCCTGAGCGTGCAAGCGAGAGCGCGGAACAAGCGATAGAGAGGCACGTTCGGACCAAGCGTTCGTCTTATGACGTTATCACGTAAAATTATCGTCCGTAAACCGACTTTACAGACAACCATATTTTTTTTACGTCCATGTATACCTAATAATAATGTGGACTGCATAAAACTGGCCGAACTCCGCCGATCCGTACCATGAATTCCTAGAAAGCGAAATCTGACAGGTACTTAACTATTCAGGCAGTCTTTGAGCCTTGGCCTTGGGGATGATATTATTATCGACTAGTTGAGCGCCGCGGCTTCGTCCGCTGATAATGATGATGATTGAAGTAGCCTATATCCTAATCCAGAGTATAAGCTACCTACATTATAAATTTCAATAAAATCGGTTAAGTATTTACGGAGATCATGCTAACAAACATTCACACACACACAGTAAAAAATCTATGGGGCTAAGTCAAAAATCGCAATTAAAATTATATAAAGTAAAATATTAAGGGTATATCACCCATACACGTAAGTAGGGAGCAAATAGTTTTCTGCCCGTGTGGGGTTCCTTTGAAAAAAACTTTGAAAGTAGAGTACGAAACCGTTGGAAAATAATATAATTAATAATAATTTGGTAGGACTCAAAGTCACTGTATTTGGGCCTATTTTGTTCCGGGGTCTATCTCAAAAACGACCAAACATTTTAATCTGAAACTTACGTATAATATCCGTTATATCCTGTAGTACAACAAAAAATACAGATATCATACAATTATTATAAAGAAAAAGTTTCAAACAATTAACTTAAAAGTTTTTATTTATAAGGCATAATGGAGGCGCGAGATTTTTTATTGTTCTAGATAGGTAGTATTAAGAAATCTTTTCGGGGCGAACTACTAGTATAATTAGATATTTGAAGTGCAAGTTGGCTTTGTTGGGTGAGCGTTCTCTAAGCAGGGGTATCGGGTTCAATTCCCGGCGGGAACACAAGTTTTCTCCCTTAAGAAAATTAGTGCTTCTGGTTCTGGGTGATTGTGTGCGTGACGTGAATGTTTTCGGCACCCACGACACCAGTCATCGAGCTTAGTGTGGGTAAGGGACTTTGAAAGAGTTTATGTAATAAAACGCAAAACTGATTTCATCGCTTATATTTTGTTTTTGGCTGGACTGATTTCGATAAAATTTATATGGGACCACCTCTGTAATCTACCAAACAAAAACATTCAAATTGATTCATAATTAGCGGAGATAAAGCGTAACATACATAAAAAAAAAAACAATATACAGTCGAATTGAGAACCTCCTTTTTTGAAGTCCGTTAGTCGACTGAAACGCAAGCAAAGCTTAAAAAAAGAAGGTTTGAGACTTCACCACACAGAATGCAATTGGTTCAAACAGATTTGATTCGATTCGGGAATGCGGAAGCGGGCAACCACTAGTTAGGTTAGTCCCCCTTCTAAGCTGCTGATTCGGTTCCCAGTGGCAACACAAGTTTTCTCCACGGTGAAAAATTTGTGTTCCTTGTTCTGGGTGTGATTGTGGGTCAGTAAGTGTGTAATCGATTATATATAAAAAAAATTAGAGATCTATGAGGTTCTACCGATAGTGACTTCGTTATAAAAGACACAATTTTTTTTTCATCTTAGGCAAACATTTGACCTCCATCTCACCTGATAGTATTATAATATAGGGATAGGGATATTTGTGCTTCTGGTTCTGGGTGTAATGTGTGTGTGGTGTGAATGTTTCCAGCACCCACGATATAAGTCATTGAACTTAGTATGGGGCTGTGAGTGTGAATGCGTTTGTTTGTTTGTTTAAACCATTATTATTCAGTAAAATAAATAAAATTAAATTAAAATAAATTGTACATCAACTAAATTATTACGAAAGACATAGGATTGAGGAGAAGGTCGTAGGACTAAATGAGCTAAGGGTTAGAACAAGGATCGGAGTCTGACAGCTTTCTGATATTTTACAAATACTCTGTATATTTATAGCATACACAGGGCCATTTATAAGTATATATATATATATACTTATAAATGTATATTATACTTATAAATATATATATATATATACTTATAAATATATATATATATATATATACATACATGAATACTGTAAGAATCTTGGTCTTGACATACTGATTGACCGACTGTCCGAATCTAGAGACAACACACAGCTTAAACCACTGGTTGTATATACTTGAAATTTGGAGAGTACATTTATCTTAGTGCATAGGGGTGTACTAAGAATGGATTTTTGAAAATTCTACCCCGAAGAGGGTTAAATGGGGTGAAAACGTTTGTATGAAAATTCTATGTTTTAAAACTATACATATAGTGATGAAATTGGTATTTGAGTTGTTCATTTGATATAAAAATTTATATATTCATATTTATTTTCCAGGGGAGCATTCAGGTGGTCCAATGGGGGTTGCAAGTTCATATCAAAAGTTCTTTATTTATAAAGTTAAAGTGATGTAAATTGTATCCGAGTAATAAAATGAAAGGTAATTTTATTAATAGGTAATTACAGTCAATTATAAATAACTACTCTAACGCATAGTTAACTCTATTATAATCACAATGTAATAATAAATCTGAAAGTTTGTGTGTAAATTTGTTAGTGTGTAAATATGTTTGTTTTATAAGCTGTAATGGCTAAACTGATTTGGCTGAAATTTCCTGAACCTAAAGTAACAGCTTACACTCAACTAACGTGGGCAAAGTTGCGGGACACGAATAGTAAATTATAAAATAAATACATTTGTAGTACATACACAGTAGACAGATGTCTAAGCACAAAGATAACATTATTTATTTATTTTTAATAATAACAAAGTCAGATAAGGTTACAAAAGGGGATTAAAACAAATAGCACTCAAAAATGTTGTAAACCGCTTGCCAAAGCAAAAGTGCCCAGAATACTGGCTACGTTTCCACGTTGAATAGCAATGCAAATTTTTTGTGCTAAATAAGAGCCACCATTCTGATCATAAATTTTTTTTTTATTAATTTCATTTTTTATTTTTTTTTATTTTTTCAATTTTTTTTTAAATATTGTTTTACTTTGGAAAGGATTATTATGTGAGGGTTCATTTGTGAAAAAGCGCTTGCTTAACAGCTAAGCATAAATTGGAATGATCAAATAAATGATTAAACACTACAAAGTGCCTGGGATTTTCCTACTCGGGGTTGAGCACATGACTAGACAGGTGAATGTTTGGAAATGCTCTATCACCACAGGTTTTCTATTCTAAAGTGTTGATAATTAATTAACTTTGGCTGCTCAAATTTATTAATTATTCACATATTATACTTACTAAGTCTATTTTTCTTTTTATTTATGTATGTGTATTGTACCTTTTATCTTATATTATATTTATGTATGATAAGATTATATATTTATATTTTGGTATATTATGCTATGTATATATGTAGGTATATTTTGAATCGTATATAATAGTTAATAGCCCTTATACTGCACTACAATATATATTTTTTCTGCGTCTTCTCGTTTGACTGGCAGAAAATGCTGTATTAGCAATCAGTCCTCCGTGTACATTTATATTGTGCAAAAGAATAAATAAATAATTATATTCCTACACCAGTGGCAATATTAAAAATATATGAATAGTAGGCAGTTTGCTGCTAATAGTAAGCAAATTCACATCATTCAAGAAAGTTCTGGAGTTAATAATGAAAACCGCCACACAAAAGCGTAGTTAATTCGTTTCTGCTTTAAAATAATAGAAAGAGGCTAATTTACGACAATACTGTAAACTAAAATATAATAAAAACTGAGCTCTCTAACAATTCTAAGACTGTTAGAACGATTATATTGTCTACTTTTACTATAAATTAACGCATTGCTTCTGTGGACTCTGGTTTTCTATAAATTAATTAATAATTTGCCGCTGGTTGCATAAACAAGAAGGCTGACATTGGCCTTCCTTTCAGGTTTCAGCAGGTAGGTACTTGCCTAGCACAATCAATACAACGTGTAAATGTAATATGGTCGGATTTGTAAAGCTAATACTCACGCGGTAAAACAGGGAACACGAAGAAAGGAACACTAGCACGACTAAACTTTGTATAAAATTAATAACAATTAAGTTTATTGCATAGAAAAATATTAAAAATACTTTCAACAGTTCGGCCAGTTGGAAAACGGCCGCCCATTTTGTTTTATTTTTTTTACATTTCAGTTTTGTGTTGCCAGTAGCCACTTGCTATTTGACAGCTACTAAGTGTAGCAAACACACAAAATATAATTTAAACGTAATTTAAAAAACCGACTTCACCGGTTATATTTTGGTTTTGGCTAGACCGATTTCGAATAAATTTATATGGGACCACCGCTGAAGTATAATCTACCAAACAAACATTTTGAGAATCGGTCCACAAATTGAGGAGAAATCGGTGAACATACATAAAAAAATATATACAGTCGAACATAGTACCTCCTCCTTTTTTGAAGTCGGTAAAAATATCAATAAAAAAATTATGACGCAGTAAACGGAGTTATTATACATTATCTTTGTACGCAGTATGATTATAATCTTCATGGTAAATTTCTTATCATCTCATATCTTCGGACGCTTTGACAACAAGGAATATAGCAAATAAAAAGTTCCTCTATAATATAAAAAGTTCCTCTATGTATAGCAAGTCAACATAATAAGGAATTTACATCGAGATAGGAAACAAACCTTCGGTTTGTAAAGCTACAACATCCTTGGGAATTTATTATTACAATATCTACGGGCCAATTGGCTATATTTCCTAAAACTAAACTAAAATTTTATATATTTAAACACTAAAGACCCAAGTTACATGATACATTATTATTCTACAGCGAATTGAGTCCCAGAAACCATGCGTCCGCAAATCACAATAGCAACGCCATCTACTCAAAAGAAGTTCAAACATTTCACGATTTTGTACGCGTTTTCATTCTTTGTAGTAGATATAAATTTAATGTACAACACACGATTGTGCTTCATTTATTGTATAGAAGTACTCGAATAACGGTAAAGATGGCGCTTATCTCAATAACAAATTAAATCTAATACCACGAGCAATTCTTTTTTAAATAATCTGAAACTCGGAATCGGCTCCAACGATTTTCATAAAATTTAGCATGGAGGGGGCTTCGGGGGCGATAAATCGATCTAGCTAGGCTTAATTTTTAGAAAATGTCGTTTTAACGAGCATAGCTCGGTATCGTTCACAAATCACAATAGTTTTTTTATGCATGATAGGCAAGCATTTGACCACTTTATCACTTGATGGAAATTGATAAGGCTAAAGACTAAAAAACAGAGTGTGTCGTAAAGAAGAAGTGATAGTCGATAGAAGTGAAACTTTTGTATCACAGGGAAACATTTTAATTATTCATAATATTGTTTACCCCCACTACTTTTCGTCACACAAAAAGGTCAAAAATCCTGGTAATAATTATCTTTGAGTTTGAGTAAATCACTCGCTTGGTAGCAAGCAACTCGCAGCTTGTCAGTATATTTTCAACTAAGGAGGTTCTCAATGCGACTGTATGTTTTTTTTGTATGTATGTTACGCGATATCTCCGCCAATTATTAATCGATTTTGATGTTTTTTTTTTTGTATGGTAGAGTATACTTCGGAGGTGGTCCCATATACATTTTATCGAAATCGTTTAAGCCAAAACCGAAATATAAGCGACGAAGTCGGTTTTTTTGCGTTTGCGTTTCAATTACATACGTAGGTACATCGGCACTATGCACTGCCGCTCGGCTTTTACTATCACATTCTGTACTATCCGACAGACAAAGCTCCCGGTAGGGAGTAATAGTATTCTGTGGACATAAAGTGATACCAAGGATTATGCAGCCTTGTCTCCTGCGTTACTTGCATCGAGATAGGAAACAAACCTAATTACTTTAGCTATAAAATACTTGGTTACGTGTTACGTCTAAATAATAATTAGAATAGAATAGATTAGAAATTCCTGTGCTTCCCCGGGTAGACTCGCAAAAAGGTTCTAAACCGTTTTTTTTTCCTTAGGTTTGGCTTCGCAATCTTGTTCATTTAGCCAGTGTCAAGTGATAATATATTTCAAGTGTATTTCATATTATAGGTCCTAGTCACAAGTCACAGTCAAAGTCAAGTAAAAGAGTCAAGGTCCAGTCGTAGTCAAGTCATGCCCTAGTAAAGTGGTAGAAACTTTACTAGAACTTCTATTGGAGTTTTGGAGCGAAGGTGAAAATCACGTTTTTCAACTTTGTATGATTTGCCTACACTTATGCACGTTCACTAAGTATTAACGGTTAATAATCCACCATTATTACACATTAACGCTCGAAGAATCACAGGTTTTGGAAAATTTAACAAAATCAACAACGCCATTTTTTCACTTTCGCGGCAAAACTCCTTCTAAACCGTTTGTTGCCGACCATTTGACGACAATGATTCATCTCTTTGACGCTGTGGCCAGTCGCCTCGGCGAGGCCCGAGGCGCTCGCCTATGCGTATCGCACTTCTGACTCATCCTGATGAAGTACAACAAATTTGTCCGAAACTAGTCGACTATAAAGTAAGTTGAAATATTTTACGTGTTTTATGCCATATACAAGATTAATTCTGTGGGAATGTGATAATTCTGTAAATATAAGATACCTAATCGATGCTCTGTGTTAAATAAGGTTCCTACTTAGTGGAAGATAACAATCTTGATATTATTCATGTAACTTCTTGCTAAAACGGAGTGATTACATTACCTTTGGAGTGATTACATTATCTTTGCTTCTTGCTATCCCGATAGTATTCTGTGGTTGGTATCCTGTGTTCTTGCTTTGCAGAGAAAGTTTGTAACTGAATTTTTATATTGAAGATTTTTCCAGGTTTACGATGGTTATGTAAGATTACAAATAAGATACCTATCAAATTGTAACAAATAAGGTAAATTTCAGTCTTCTATTGGATTATATGGGCTGATCAAATAATTACCTGGTTCACATACAGCGGATGGGTCGAATAGTTTAAAATTTAAATTATAATTAAGTTATTGGTACCAGTAGGCCTCTTTAAAGACGCATGACGTGTTCTCGCTGCAACCGCATTGATTTGGTTTTATAGGGGGGTAAGTTTAATATGGCTAAATTGGAAGCAAAATGTAATTCTCGAACAACACTGTGATTTGTGAGAGCCATTTGGTTTGTTACATCTGCTATTCTATGTTACAATGGGGACGTATGAATGTTATCTCTGATATTTAGTGAAATATAATTAATTCCCAAGTGTCCTTATGTAATTAAAGAAATTATAACAGCATTCATCATTTCCCCTTATCCCACAATATGTAGAGCCGGCAAAACCCACTCTCATCTTGCTTTTTAACTTTGAAATTAACTAGAAACTATCTTTCGAGCCCTACACACCCTTTTCCGTCACCCCTGGGAATTTTCCCCCAACACTCGAATTGTTGTGAGTAATATTTAGTTTGAGGTTTTACACGGAAGTCAGCCCTCCACAGGAATGTTTGTTTTGACTCACCTGACTTCCGAAACCTCGTTCATTGATCGGGTAACAAACTGCTGGTGAGATCCTCTTGCGATTGATTCTGGGTGTGATTGGTATGTGATGTGAATATTGCCGGCACCCATGACCCAAGATCACCGAACTTAGTGTGGGGCTGTGAGTGTGAAAGCTTTTGTTTTTTTCAGTTATGACTAAACCGTCCGTCCACCACAGCGTAAGCGACTCTGAGCTAGGGTCGCTTACGTCAGATCGCGTGGGGCGCATCAGCGCGATCCTGTGCCCAGCAATCTGCGCAATACTGCTCGTGTGTGTCTTCGCCATATCCTTCATAGGTGCTAAATTTGCATACGACCGCTACTATGACACATTTTGCACAAGCCGGCACTTTGACGTCACTAAGCTGTACATCACACCGAACCTCACTTTAAGTTTTAAGATTTAGCTGGATAGAGTCCCCAATGCTCTGCTCAAGCCAATGCTTAGATGAGACTCTTGCTCTTTAAATATGGACCTTATAGCATTACAATTAAGGTATACAGGTGAGCAAATTCTACAAATTGATAGTTCTAATCGAAGTTTTTACATTCAGTAGCTGCTTTATGCTTCTGCTAGCAGCTATATAGGATTAGGCTTTATATTTTCCGCAGAAGGTACCATGACTAAGATTAAATCTACATAGAAGGTCCGTAGTTTACATTAGCTACATGGCATTTGAGCAGGATCTGTTTCTGTAGTAGAAACGGATATGCCATTGATGCTGTTTCTTCTACCTATCAAAGATTTTCTTCTCCATCTCTGTCTACGCAAATACAAACTGGGGTGTTTAAATGTTGAAGTATTTTTTTTTTTTGTGACAGTCTAGTGTTTGACCACTGTCTCACCTGATGGTAAGTGACGATGTGATCGAAGCTGGTAAACACACTAGACCTGGAATACGCAGGCTCTCAAGGATAACTGCCGGAACACCGTATTTGGCTTGGCGGCAGACTTTCAACTTGATGGTGGTAAGCTACTTTGGTAGCAAGCCAGGCGAGCAACTCACAAAATGCTCTACCACCTCTCAAATGTCACCTGATTAGCACCACCCGGGGACCATGTGTAGGGAGTCAGACTTAAGGGGTATCCTCCTACGGACGTGGGTGACTCAGCCCCCAAAAAAATTATACAGAAATTCGTTAGGTAATGGGATAACTTTAAATTCATGACATTTATGCACAGTTTTACACGCTTTATATTAGCTTCACTTGTATGTTTGTATGTTTGTAACCGACTCCTTAGGGCGCGATTTTGACCCACTTTAAACGGTCAGATTTCATTCAAACTTTGTAGATTTGTCGAGGACCGATAACAATACACTAATTTGATAAGAATATTCCATTTGCAAAAAAAAGTAGAAAATAAATAATAGTTTATAAAAACTAAAAGACACGCTTTATATAGAAAACCAAACTAAAAATAGAAAATAAATTTTAATAAATTTAAATTAAAAATAGTGTAAAACTTTTTAATAAATATAAATTAATAATAGTGTAAATAAGAAAAAAATATTTCATTTAAAAACAAGCGTGGGGTGCATGGTGTCAATAGTTATAAATATTTCATTGCCAGATATGAGAAGAAGGATTTTATCATTTCGATATCTTAAAAAGCACCTCACGCTTTTTTTTAAATAGTATATTTTTTTCTTATTTACACTATTATTAATTTATATTTATCAAAAAGGTTTACACTATTCTTAATTCAAATTTATTAAAATTTATTTTCCAGTTTTTAGTTTGGTTTTCTATATAAAGCGTGTTTTTAAGTTTTTTTTAACTATTATTTATTTATATTCCAGTTCTATCAACTACTTTTAGTACATCGGGTGAATTTTTTAGTGAATTCGATTTGAAAAAAATCTACAGGAAGTATATATTGATGCCTTGATTGAGCCTTTGCAAAAACATTATATTTTTAGGAATGTTTAATGAAACAATGTTGTTTATGTATTTATTTTGTGTTATTTTGAAATAAAACTTTTAGTACATTTCTGTAGTTTTAAATCATAGCTTTACCCAACCAGCTTTCAGGTTCCTACTTCTATGTGGACACGCACTAGACGCGACGTAGGAGCCGTTAGTACGGGCTGCAGTGATCGTTTTTCGTATGGTACCGCGCACCTATTTGCATCGTGCGTTCTGTTCGCGCCGAATCGCATCCATTATAATAATATAACAGTATATTTAAAAACTACCCTCAGATTTGACTAAAAAAAAGACAGTACATATACTGTTATGAACAATTATTATTTTATTTTATTCAAAGCGATAATTTTTCCTTTCTAAATTGATTACTACAGTTCTGCCAAGCATGGCTAATGCTATAGAAATAAAATCAAAATTATAATTGTTCATAGCAGTATTTACCCCCACCACTTTTCATCACAAAATAATTTAAACGTAAGCAAAGTCTAAAAAAACCGACTTCACTGCTTATATTTTATGGCTTGATCGATTTCGATAAAATATATATGGGACTACCTCTGAAGTATAATCTACCAAACAAAAAAAGAATTTTGAGAATCGATCGAATCGGGGAGAACTCGGTGAACATACATAAAAAAACACAGTCGAACACAGTAGCTCCTCCTTTTTTGCAGTCGGTAAAAAAGGTGCGGGTCGGATTTTGGGTGTTCCATGAAAAGTTTTCACTACAAAAGTTATATTTTGTATAATAGTTAAAGTAATCTGAATACTCTGTGACTCTGTCAACTTCTCTATGGCTCTTTTCCGGTATAATAAATTTCCTCTATGGTTCTTTTTTCAGTCGAGCTTGTACTGAATTTGAGGCAAATTTTCTTAGAAAGTCGTCAAGCGAATAGAAAACCAACAAGCACGCAAGAATACCGTACTTAAGTACTATACTCCTAATTTTAGGAAGACGTAATATGATACTAGTTATAAACCCTATTTACAAGATGCGAGTCGCCATTTACTTCCTGGTGTGGACGTTCATGACCGTCGCCTTGTTCGTCACCTTCGGTTACCTCCTGACCCGGGTAGACCCTGGCATAAAAGATATTCCAGCCAGGGCGGCAAAGATCATGAGGAATGAGATGGACGAGACCCACCAACCCTCGATATTGGTGAGCTGCTTTACGAAAAACAAACCTATAAAAAAACCAAATTATTATTTTGCGCACGTGAACCGATTTTTTTTTTGTTTGTAAGGCGTTTAAATTGGAAAGCAATTGGTCCCATTTAAATTTGATCAAGATCGAATCAGTAATTCTTGAAATATCGTCAGTTTAGTACATCTATTCTGATAAAAGTTCCGAAGGTAAAGCGGTAAAGTCGGATTTTTAAGCTTTGCTTGCGTTTAATTATATTGGTTAAAATAGCTTCCTGACATCTTCCTAAAACACAAAATAGGCCTGACGCGGTGCGCAGAGCGAAAACGGCGAAAATATGGAAACCTCTGCAGTGGTCGACTAAGTGTTGCCGCACACGAGCCACTCGCGACAGCCACAAACGCTGCCACGAAAAGCTAGTCCATATAAAATGTATGAAAACTATAAGAAATATGCCGAAGGCGGCGTTTTGTGGTTGTGGCCGGTGACCGTGTGCGGGAGCCTTAAGTGATCAGTGGTTGAATACTTGAGTACATTTCTGTTATAATTATCAATGAAAGTACTAATTGTACTAATTGTTGTTTCCAGCCACCTGCAGAGTACGTCGATTTCGATGAACTCGTCAAGAAGACCAGGAACAATCAGATGAAGTTGAAATAACGATGCTTCTCGTTATTAGATAATTCCTAAGAATATACTTATGTTACAAAGGAAACCGAGTTTCTTGTTGTATAGGTTGTCTTGTTGTATAGGTTGTCTTGTTTTATAGAACAAATGATTTAACTGGAACAATAACGTTTTTCTTTTATTCAAGGTAGGCAAACGTTTGACCGCCATCTCACCTGATGGTAAGTGACTATGCGGTCGACGATAGAGCACGTTTGCCTAGAAGATGCCTATTCACTCGTGACTTAGACTCTCTTTATCAGGAAACAGACTCAGGCAAGGAAATCCACTCCTTTGCAGTCCGCATAATGAATGTGAATGGGACCAATTAAAAAGCAACATAATTCAAACAAAAAAAAAAAATCGGTTCACGTGGAACTAAGTTACGAAGTAATACCCACCAAATTAATAAAATAAAATACAGCCGAATTGAGTACCTCCTTTTTTGTGAAGTCGGTAGAAAAACATACATTCGAATTGATAACCTCCTTTCTTGAAGTCGTTGAAAATAAACATAGTTTCATGCTTTAACACTCACAACCCAACACGTAAGTTGACTTGTGTCGTGGGTGCCGGAAACATTTACATCGCATACAATCGCAATCAGAACCAGAAACAAATTTTCCTTGGAGAGAAAACGTGTTTCCGCCGGGAATCAAACCCCATACCCCTGCTTAAAGGGCCATCGCGCACCCAACTAAGCCAAACGGCAGTTTATACTATCTTCATGATTATAAGAAAACGTAAACATATGAACAGCGCGTTTACAACCAATGACAGACGGGCGACAGGCTCAGATCTTTAACCGTTGCTTTCGAGGATCTCCAACTGTCGCATATCGGTGAGTTGTGGTGTGATCACACATCTGGATGTACTATAAGCAAATCCGTGGCAATACTAAATGTCCCCTTTAGATTTTAAGAAGACCCCTTATTGAAATCAGTTTTGGGCGAATCTGCACCTAACTATTGTAAAAGGTAGAAGTTTCTCCTGTGGTCCAGATTTTGAGAAGAAGAAATGTACCCAGCTAAACGCTCTTTTATTATTGTCCTCGCAAATAAGTCCTCTTCTATGCGATATAAAAGGACTAATCATGGTACTTATATCTACGGGCCAATTGCCTATATTTCCTAAAACTAAACCAAAACTAATGTACAGCAGATAATATGTATATTTATACAAATTCTCAAAGTTTGCTAAGGGACTTTTCGTACTATATATAATATAGTATATAGAAACCTTATTGATGCCATATTCGTATGCCGCGATAACTTATATTTGTAAGGTAATCAAAGCATCAAAATTATGGCAAGGATTTTGCAGCAGAAGTAACCTGGCAGCTATCACCTATAACGATGACCTGCGCAAAGATAATGTAATCACTCCGTTTAGACCTGCGCGTGCGGTTAGGTACTTGCTTTTTAGCAAGGATTTTGTAGCTTTTCCTATCTCGATCACAGAATACTATTACTCCCTACCGGGAGATCTCGATGCTAACAAATCTATGATGAACGTATTTTTTTTTAATGCAGAGCTTACGTGCAGAGCATTGAAAATAATGTACTCAATCCGAGACGCAAAGGGCCTACCACGGTTATTAACATCTGAAACTTCGGATCGGAATAAAGTACCAATGAAAAACGTATAATTTCTAATATGTTTTTCTTTCGGATGGGCCGTTTTCGTGTGGAAATCCAAAGACATCGTAAACTTTATGTGTAGGAAATCACACATTTTTACTATCATGATGGAAAGCGACGATGCTGTCGATGGTGGGACATTCTTGCCTAGAAGATACCTGTTCGTTCTTCGGCTTAAATTATACTTATCGGGAAACAAGAACGAAGGCAGGGTGTTTCATTCCTTTGCAGTTTGCATAATTCACAGACAACATAGCCAAAATCGAGTCTTGTCTATCATTAAAGCTGAAAGAAATCATTATAATATTGTAATTTAATTCTAATTTCGAAATAAATGTTAAGTTACTTATAAGCTCGATGTCTTGTAGGTAACTTAGTTCTTTCTTTGCTGTATAGTTTTAGTTTCGTTTTAGGAAATATAGGCAATTGGCCCGTAGATACCCTATATTTTGTTCGTATAATCAACTCACGATATTCGTGACGAAGTTTCGGTTTTCGTAACTGATTGCACGAAATGCTACCCTAAACTTAATAATTTTTTTTTTCTCTTAGTTTTGGCTTTGCAATCTTGTGCATTTAGCCAGTGTCAAGTGATAATATATTTCAAGTGTATTTCATATTATAGGTCCTAGTCACAAGTCACAGTCAAAGTCAAGTAAAAGATTCAAGGTCCAGTCGTAGTCAAGTCATGCCCTAGTAAAGTGGTAGAAACTTTACTAGAACTTCTATTGGAGTTTTGGAGCGAAGGTGAAAATCACGTTTTTCAACTTTGTATGATTTGCCTACACTTATGCACGTTCACTAAGTATTAACGGTTAACAATCCACCATTATTACACATTAACACTCGAAGAATCACAGGTTTTGGAAAATTTTACAAAATCAACAACGCCATTTTTTCACTTTCGCGGCAAGACTCCTAAACTTAATATTTCGGGGAATTGTGGTAGACCCCAAATCAAACAGATTATAAAACATCCTTATATGCAGGTCATAGAAGAACTTTTTTAAGCAGATTATCCGAGATTAACAAAGAGAATACAATAAAAGATAATGTAATCACTCCGTTTATAGATTACATTCTTTGTTTCATTTTGATACAATATTTATTCTTAAATAAACATTTTGTTAACGTTGTTCGAGTTCACTGCAATTAATATTTAATTATATCAATGAAAGCTAAGATCATCGCATCTGCTTGTGTGGTGGGAGTATTTGTATTGTTCTTTATATTCTGCTATCTGCTTTCCACTATTAACCCGCCTAAGTTGGAAGATCCCAATTTTTATAGCGATGAGGTGAATACACTTTTGATACAGTTTTTAATGCGCTACAGTTTATTCATCGATATCCATGATACTCTTCTTAGAAATAAGTGTACCTTACACGATTTCTAGGTTGAGTCATTTTATCATCTGACATCCAGGTCCACTATCTCTCGCCATTGCTACACAGTTGATATTCTACGTGTCCTACCAATTTTTGGAACGAAAGTTCCTTATGTGCGTTGCGAAAGGGGGCTAGATGGAAAAAATTAAGACCAAAAGTTGTGACGACACTGTTTGCTATAGTTGTAAGCCATACCACGTTCTCGTCCGATCACCGAAGTTAAGCAACGTCGGGCGCGGTCAGTACTTGGATGGGTGACCGCCTGGAAACACCGCGTGATGTTGGTTTTTGCATGTTTCTTTTAATTTTGGAATGAAAGTTCCTTATCGCGCGTTGCGAAAGGGGGCTAGACAGAAATTGGGTGTCCCTTGACACCTCTCAAGATTTTTTTTTTGTTGGATAGGCATGCATTTGAACATTATATTATAACCTGATGGAAAGTGACGAGATTCACTTAGACTAGAAGGTATCCGGACAGGGAACAAAGACCCGGGGATTGAGTTCCACTCCTTCGCTGAACGGATGATTAACGTAGAAGCGAAAAGCTTCAAGTTAAAGGAGGCATGTCAACCCTTACTTCTGTAAGTTGTAAAGGCGTATACAAAAGAGTCAAGCCGTCAAGGAGTGGGCCTCCTGCCCTGAGTCTGTTTACTGACAGGACATGTGGGAGTTTTTAAAACGATAGTGAATACTTCTAGGTAAGCGTGTAGCATCTTCGACCGCATCGTCAACAGCAGGTGAGATAATGGGCAAACGCAATTCTATCCACAAAAATTAGGAATCGAATTTCATTGCATGATATGTCTCTTGAGTATCTAACTTTTAACTATCCACTAATAATAGTAGTTCGACTCGAACTCAGACCTCAAGCCTTATTCTTCATGTTTACATGTTATTTCTTTAGTTTACTATTTAGTACTGTACGTAAGTTAAATCTTCTAAATATATATAACTCAAAGGTGACTGACTGACTGACTGACATAGTGATCTATCAACGCACAGCCCAAACCACTGGACGAATCGGGCTGAAATTTGGCATGTAGGTAGATGTTATGACGTAGGCATCGGCTAAGAAAGGATTTTGAATAATTCTACCCCCAAGGGGATAAAATAGGGGGGGATCTATACCTAATTAATAATAATACTTCTTAACGCGAGCGAAGCCGTGGGCAAAAGCTAGTTAAAGATAAAGATAGACATTGGGACGGACAATATAGGTCTAAAACGGTTGCTATGCTATCCTACAATCTATGGACATTAACCAATTTCTCAAAAAAAAGGACGTAATTTTTTTCTTTTATTATGCGTTTTACCTCATCACTTCTGGATGAACCGATTTTGTTTTATTTTTTATTTGAAAGTTGGTGCTTCCCTTCCGGTCCTCTTCCAATTTGACCAAATTCTGACTAGTGGTTTTTGAGTTATCCACAATAATGCTCATTTAATACATATAATCTAATCAAGGGATATTATTCAAAGCTTTGCTTGCGTTTAAATTATTCTAAAAACAGTTTCGTACCTAACGTGCAAAGTTATTTTTAAAGAAATATGAATGTGTCCCTACATATTTTGAATTACCTATATCATTTAAACGATTTCGTCTTCATTTACATATTGTGTGCGAATGTTTAAACTAATAAATTGGATTTATAAATACTATAGCCTACCTACGGCTGAGGTCAGGCAAACACGTGATCAGCTTAAGCATACTTAGATCAATTATAATGCCATCGTTTCGCGTTATTTCATTCATATTGTAAATTTTTGTATGGGACCAACTTGACACCTTATTATCATTTTATATAAAAAAATAATAATCAATATCGGTTCAAAAGTTCTGAGGTAACACATATCAAATAATAGTCGAATTTAAAACCGCCTCCTTATTTATAAAGTCGGTTAGAAATCGCAAAAAGGTATATAGTATAAAAAGTCTACGTGGGTGACTCCGACGACGCCGCCGGGGCAGATTAGCAATTCAATATATAAAAGCAAAATTCCTCCAGACATGCGTAATTTATTAAATAATTTAATTTTTTGCAGTTCTTTTATGAAAAGAAGCAGATCTATGAGTATACAAATGTCAGCGGACCTGAAAATTTTCGAAAATCTATGGTTCCATTCTACCGCTTCATTAATGAAACAAATTCAACTAATAATGACACTGGCAGAAAGTCAATATATATCGTTCCCTTTCCCATAATAACACAGGTGTCCCCTCCACAAAGTAAACCGTGTGAGGTGCAATCGACAGCAGCGACAGTGGGAAGCGACAAACAAAATATAACTGAAACAACGACTCTAATTAATATTAATGAAATGAATTCTTCGTTTCATTCAGTTAAAGGTCGCCGAAGATCAGTCGACTCTTTTGAAGAGAAGGGTTTTAAAGAAAATTCTGTTATTTTGAAAATTTTAGATAGTAGTGGTGTTCCAAGGATTGAAATTAAATTAAACTCCGATAAACCTCATGAAAAACAAAAACTATCAATTCATCCCAATTTCAACATTATTTTGTACAGATATGACAGTGAATATGACATTAAGAATACAGATAATTATTCAGAAGTAAATATATTGCCAAACAATACAGTTGTCGTTAATAGCAACAATCACAGCAAAATGTTTTCTATTGCGAACAATGGCACAATTGGTGATGATGATAAATTAGGAATGAAAGAGAAAACTCTAAAAAGTAAAACGAATAATATATACACAATAACCTTGAATACGACTGAACATATTGAGCGGGAAATACCTGAATATCAAAATAACTCTTATCAGACAGAGAAAGCAGTAACAGGTGTTACAAATTTGGGATTCCATAAGATAACAAAAGAACTTGAAGAGAAACATAGGCATGAACATATAAATGATTCAGTGATAATGCCAGAAATTGATACAAATAAAGTAAATCTACTTATAAAGGATATATTAGAATCAAAAATTAACTATCACGACATACTAAGTAAGAAAAAAGTGATCAGCGGAGAGATGATAAATAATTCTGATGAAATTATAGTTGATGCAAATAAAAGTGACCCGAGTTTGACAACCAAAGATAAAACTCAACACAATACTAATCACGATGTTAGTAATAAAACAATAAATAGCAGAACAATAGAGTCCATAACAGTAATGTCTGAAAATAAAATTAATAGTACTGATCTGATACATAGAGGCCTTCAAGTAAAGGACATATTAGAATCAAAATCTGATTACAACATACTAAGTCAGACAATCGATATTATTAACGGAGGGAAAACAAACGATTCGGATGAAACAATAGTTGATGCAGCCAAAAGTAACCCGATTTTGCATAAATATAAAACCAAACAAAATACGTACAGCACTTTTAGTAATAAAGGTGAGACAAAAGAAGAGACCAAAACAAAATTATATGAAGATAAAACTTATAACGCTGATTTGATACATAGTGGCTTTCAAGTAACTAATGCATCGGTAAATACATCTAGCCCAAATGAGACAACGTATTCTATGTCAAAGTTTAGAACAAATTATACAAGGAATGTTTCAGAAAGTTTTGATACAACAGATAATAATGGACAAATTGATCTTAATAATAGCGATGTGAAGCCTGATTTTGATAATGTTAGCTCAGCGAAGAACAAACAGACTATTTCAGAACATGAAGTAAATTTAGATAACGATACCAGAAGGACCATAGTGACGGAACATGTTCCTAATATTACAATGTGAGATATCCTAATAATAGCAGAAACAAGAATCATCATAGGATCAAAAAAAGAAGAATACGAATAAATGTGATTTTAGTCCTTATTACTAAAATTCGTCTGTGTGGTAAACATTATTACACAAGTTAAGGAAGGAGTTGGCGATATTTACTTGACCATATAAAAGTCACAATATTTCGCAATAATCTAATAAAGGGAATGAATGGGGAGGTGGAACATGTATCGTACCTTTAACCAGTATTATACCAATAATTATAACAGGAAAAGAAACAAATTATTATGATGCGACAACAACGACGCAAAATCCAAAGATCGTAAAATAATAAAAAAAAAAATACAATGTGTTATACAATTTCAAAGATGTGAAGTGAAATACGAAGGTAAAATTCGTTATAAGTTTGTATATTTATTGTATCGAAATTCATAAAGCTGTTAATATATTTTGAGCAGATGTTTAGGTATGTTTGTTAATTTCCTTAATCGTTCAATTTGATAACTCATATATTTAGGCTAATATATTTGAAGTTGAAGTAGTTTTAGTCATGGTATGTGTATATGTATACAACATGCATTTTAATTTGTAATAATAATTATTTGTGTGGTTATAACTATTTTCAGTAATTATTAGTTATAGTCGTTGAGAGGCTAATTTGTATTCTGAACACGAACAAGGAGCTCAAAAGATACCAGGGATGCTCAATAGAGAGAAGTAAACAAGAGTGCCACAGTAGTTTTTCTCGTTCCGTACGAGGTGCCATGGTTTTGCCGAACGAAGCCTCACTCGGTTCATTTAGCAGCGCCATCTGGTTATCTTATTGTGAACTACAATGTTAAGTTCACACATCAACATCTGATTCTAGGTGTCGCTTTAAGCGTGTTCAGGTTATTATGTACATATTTTAACATACAATTATATAATACTCCTATTTTTATAACGATACTTATCGGATTTTCTAATTATTAACTTCGACAAAATATTAAGTAAAATCATAGATAATACACAATTTTGTGTTTCCAACAACACTTAAAATCACAAGACAATTATAATACATACATGAGTGTTCGCTCCAAAACTCCAATAGAAGTGCTAGTAAAGTTTCTACCACTTTATTAGGGCATGATTTGACTTTGATTGAATCTTGACTCTTTTACTTGCCTTTGACTGTGACTAGGACTCGCTGTGCACTTAATATACAATAAAGAGTTTTGTACCTACTGTATTGTATTGTATTCCAATATCTAAGATGTTTCTATGCACAATAACACACAATAGTTACAATACAAGAACGTTATTGTGTCAATTACAAGCTTATTATAATAACTAAACCAGATTATCATCAGTTTATTAACGCTAAAACCGGTAAGCATAATCAATTGTTAATTAGTTAACCTACACCATTTAAAGAGGTAATCAAATAGTAATAATTATGTAAGGTACCAAATAAAAAGGTATTTTTTCATTCCGTCTTTTTTCCTCCGACATAACATATTATTCTTTATACAGTTTTTTTTGATCGTCTCTTAAATAATTCGAATCATAATAACAGTTTTAACATAATATTATACATACGTTTATTATTTTCTAAAGTAATTAAACTTGTAATAAATTATAATGCTCGCTAAAACAACGTTTCATCGCCCCCGAAACTCCCTGCACATTAAATTTCATGAAAATCGTTGGAGCCGTTTCCGAGATTCAGATTATATATATATACAAGAATTGCTCGTTTAAAGGTATTAGATAAGTTGTATATAGAACCGTATGATTTAAGAAACTGGGGCATTTAAGAGTAAACGCGTTAAACTGTGCCTCCACGGCATTTTCTGATTGTTTCGGCCTTCCACTAACAACTTTATCAACCTGTGAATGTAGGGCTAATTGCGAAATAATGTAAACAATCGAAGGCCCTAGGCCCTAGGGCTTAGGTAAGTGTTTGAAAGCTTGCAAGGTTGCCGCGTAGTGTCAATAAACATGACACTATAATTATATTATTGAACTGCTTGTTGGCTTAGTTAGGTGGGCGTTCGCCTTCTATAGGGGTATTGGGTTCAATTCCCGGGGGGCACACAAGATTTCTCTTCATAAGTTAATTTGTGTTTCCGGTTCTGGTCATGCCTGTGTGTGTGATACCTATCAAGGTGTGATATGAATGTTTCCTGTCCCCACTACACAAGTCATCGAACTTAGTGTGGGGCCGTGAGTGTAAAAGCGTTTTCTGTAATACTGTAATTTTCTGTAATTTTTATGTAACGTATATAACGTTTATGGAAGGAAAAAATGTGTTTCTGGTTCTGATAGTGATTGTGTGTGCGATGTGAATGTTTCCGGCACCAACAACACAAGTCATCGAACTTCATGTGGGGCTAAGATTGTGAAAGTGTTTATTTATTTAGGAAAAATGAATGAGTAAATATTCAAACTTCAACTTGATCTCGTAGTGCACATCGTATGCATATCCAACGGCAGTTTCATCAGCTATCAATAAATAAAAAGACCTTGTAAATGTTATGGAATGACTGAAGAAGTTGTACATCGTTTTATTTGATGCATCCTTCTAACAGTATTTTGTAATTGAGTTTTATCTTAATTGCAATCGTCGGTGCTCTGGATTCGCACATACAGACGTTGGAACGCATTCCTGAGAATAATAATTGCGTAACAGAAGGAGTTTTGCCGCGAAAGTGAAAAAATGGCATTGTTGATTTTGTATAATTTTCCAAAACCTGTGATTTTTCGAGTGTTAATGTGAAATAATGGTGGATTATTAACCGTTAATACCTACTTACTTAGTAAACGTTAATAAGTGTAAGCATTTCAAACAAAGAACAATGGCGAAATTTTAGTTGGCCTATGTTTGATCGTATTTAAATGTGAAATTAACGAAATTCACTCAAATAAATTACAAAGATTTACTAAAACAACAGAAAAGGCAGACGAAGCCAGGTAAAAAAATATACATTAAAAGAAACAAAACGATTACTTTCAACAATTTTCATTTTTCTGTTTTTGTCTATCCTTCCTTAGCCTAAGCCGTAATGCTAATGCTTATGATGTATCCATAAAACAAAAAATACTATGGTAACTTATGTATGAACCATCAGCTGATAAGAGTCCGTCTGTCATTCACAGGTTTTCTAAAAACAGCTGCGGTTGCGATTGCAGTCATCGACATTTAAGGGGAAAAATGAAATGTCATGGCAATACCAAACTGTCGTATGAATGACGTTTTCACTTTTGACGTTTGTTTTTTTTTCTTTTTTGTTTTAATATTAGCTCCGCAATCTTGTGCATTTAGGCAGTGTCAAGTAATAATATATTAGCTAAAACTTGGGTTAAAACGTAGTGGTGGCTCTTTGGAATGGGCTTTTATCACGAATTCACGACTGTCAGAATTGTTGGCGTATTCGAAAAGAGATCGGCAAAGTGTGCTGAGCCATAACCTACAAATATGTTTTGTTTAATATCTCTATAACTAGGCCTTCTAAAACGACAATTCTTTTAAAATGAAGCTCAGAAGGCAACGGGCCTTACATAAGATATTTTTTTATCTGTATACGATGCTATTTTACTTTAACTAAAATGATGTATGGGAGTTCGCCATTGTTCTTTGGTGAACTTGTGTATCTTACAATACAATGATATTATTATGGTACCATGGAGCTGGTCTGATGATGGCCATAGGAACTTCTAAACTAAACAAGATAAACCCATCTCTCGAGCTCGATGGATTCGTCTTGATAAGTTCTCTGATATTATAACTTTCTGGTTCTTTTTTTTACAACTGTTAATAGCTTGATTAAAAAAGAACTTATTTGCCTTAATTCATTTTACGCTAGAATCTACATTTCTTGATTTTTGTAGGATAGCCATATATACATTTAGCTGGGAAGGAGGAATCATATTTAACAAATTTATATTGTAAATATAGGTGTATATTCCATCAACGCTGCACTGTTCCGTTCAACTAACTACAAGGCGCGCAAGGCCATCGGAAAGTGGCGTTGGGCGATATTCGGCGAGAGAGCGGCGCGCGGCGCGTTCACACGTGGAGCCTGCCTTGAACGGCCTTGCCGCGCCCGCGCAAGCCTGTGCAGAACTTACGATTGATGCGGGAGAGACTTAACTGTTGTTATATTACAACGTGCCCCGCGGCTTCGCCTCCGTTTATCAAGTAAAAACGTAGTTTAAGTGTTAATCCTAGGCATATATACAAAATTTCATCCAAATCCGTTCATCCGTTACAGCGTGAAGAGAAAACGTACGTAATGTTAGTGTGATTGGGAAGTATATTTTACATATTTAATTTTCGTGAGTGAGTAGAGCGCTTACATGTAAATCCTGACTTGAACGGCAACCACATTCGCACCCAGAACTCGAAAAAACAAATGTCACGTACATTTGTAGAAGTATTATTTGGCCAAAATCAATATTTCAAATGTCATTATTAAAGGTTTGAAAAAATGCTAAGCATCGTCTGCAGAAAGACTTACCAATTTATAACAACCACACATTTGCAGATAACGCATATATCAACTAGAAAAAACTGCAATCAAATCGATTCACACTTTAGGGAGCTACAAAGTGACACACAGCACAGAGAGACCCAGGCTTTTAATTGGGATCTAGCCTATACATCCTTCCAACGATATTGCAGTTAAAGTGATTAAAGTTTGTCTTACATGCATCCCTCTTTAGGTCTGTGGTTAAAAATGAGTTTTTTTCGCTTCCCTCAAAAAACTATCAAGCAAACTTTTGGTTATATTATCGCCCTCAAATCTAGCGAACGGATTGTAGTGCAGCAGCTAATGGAAAATAACTACCTCGACACCGTTACTTTGGCTTAGTTTTTTTCTGTGCAATTCGAACTATGATTTTTATCAATTAATCGATTTCACCAATTAAGTATCCCTTTACAGGTATGTGATACAATAAATTAGTTTTTTATTAGTATCACATCAAAATGGATTAACCATTTTTCAACTAAGCTCGCCTTCTGATCCGGATGGTCACGGTTTTTAATCGTACGTTAGGCTTGAGCTTGCGGAAGGTTTCACCACCTTTAAGTAGAAGTATATGTCTCCATAATCACTTATTTTTTGTTCCGACTGTTATTTTTGACTACTATAGTCGTTTTACCTGACTTTTAATGTGCGACGCAAAATCAGTTAATATGTTTATCAGCCTTTATATGTATGATTTGCAAAGGTGGAACACTGCTAAAAAAACATTTTGAAAACACCCCCTACGCTCCATCTGGAGAACGGCTGCACCGATTTTCACCAAACATAGCTAAGAAAACTATCGATCAAGGCACTTAAACAACAATAAGCGAAATCAAAGTCGATCCACCCGATCGCTAGGATGCCACAGACGGACACACTGATAAACACACCTTTTTCGTCGGGGGTTAAAGTAAAAAGTAAGGTTTTCTAAGAAACCAAAATGAAAATTGGTCTTCATTATGATGATAAGCCTCACTTTTCCTAAATTTATTAAACATCCAAAACTCCGAGTTCTTTTTTAATTAATCAGTGTTTTCAGAACTGGATTCCCGAAGCCTATTGAACTCGGACTTTGGGCATTTCCTTTATCCGTAATTAATTAGGGATGATAAAAAAACTTCGCGGATATTTAAAAAGTCGGAACTTGGTAGGTTTCTTGGAAAATTTGGTTTCTGGATGTTATTTGTAGGCGTTTTTTTTATTTCAGCGGTTAATCGAAAGGTTTCTCTTTAGTGGAACACAATCTATAGTGGAGCTAGGTATCTTCTAGGCACGCATGCTACATCTTCAGCTGCATCATCGCTTTCCATTAGTTGAGATTGTGGTACATTGATTTTACTAAATTAATTTATTTTGTTCATAGTATAAAAATGATGAAACGAATACTTAACTATGACTATTATCTATTTATCTTATTATTTATTATTTTGTTGTATACCTATGTTATTGTTTTTTTTATACTCGATAGGCAAGCATTTGACCACTATCTCACCTGATGGAAAGTTATGATGCGGCCGAAGATGTAGCATGCTTGCCTAGAAGATATCTATTCACTTTTGACTTGAAGAGTCCCAGATTACACCGTTCAGGGAACAAAGACGCGGGCAATGCATTCCATTCCTTCACAGTACGGATGACATATGTAGAAGCAAAATGCGTTGAGCGAACCGGAGGTTTGTCAACCATAAATGGATGACGTTTGCCAATTTCTCTTGTTGTTAGATTGTAAAACGGGCATGGGGTAATTAACTCGTGTAAATCCTGCGCACATTCACCAAAATGTAACCGATAGAAAACCGATAGGCTTGCGACCTTACGTCGGTGACCGAGACTCTGCAATTTGGACTCAATTAGCTTATCATCGCCAATGAGTCTTTTTGCTCGTCGGTCGATGGACTCAAGAGCTTCAAGCTGGTACACCTAGAGCGGGTGTACCAGGACTGTCAAGTTGGTTCAAATATGTTCAGGGTGTAGCAGAAATTACACCAACCATCCTGTTATTATTTGACCTTCCTCCACTTCTATATCCATCCACACACCAAACACCCCACATGACTTTCACCTCTCCTAATGATGTCCACGATAAACATAAAGCTATACCTATAAAGTGTTTTAAATATTTTCACAATAATTACAGGCATGATTGCTGACAATTCGCGTTGATAGGTCTGAATAACAAGTCCCGGGTGCGGGGCGTTGACTGAACTTGCCCCATAACCTTAGATAACTTGCTTATTTGTCGACAGACCACGTGGGGATTATCAATTATATTTTCGAATATAATATGACGTTATATTGATTCTTTCTAATATGAACTCTGAGATGTCTTCTTTTTAAGTATTGCTTATTCTCTACATGATTCTGAGGATAGTTGTGGGCTATATCTATTTAATACCTTTAAACGAGCTACTCTTTTATATAATATGTATAATATCCGGATGACCGAGCTTTGCTCAGTTTTTAGTTTTCTAGTGTCGAGTAGAAACAGTTTTTTACATCGGTCATGGCGTAATAGATGGCGATGATAGTTTCTTAAACCCGGTTTTTCAAATGCAGTTTGGGAACCGAGCATTTCTCGGACCTGGAACGTTCATGAAAATCGTTGGAGCCGTTTCCGAGATCCAGATTACACATATATATACAAGAATTGCTCGTTTAAAGATATTTTTTTTTTTTTTTTTTTTTTTTATTTTTTTTTTTTCCCGGGCGCAGAGGCCCGGTCAGCGTGTTGCTCCCTAACATTATCAGGGATTTAGGGTGCTTTAATAATTTTTTCATTCAGTCATATAATTTTACATAATAAAAAAGAAAAAATAATCTTATTCAATGTAAACAGTTAAAAGTGCACCTTATTGTAATATCACATTTTCATTTATCAAATTAGTCACAACATAATAGTTCTTATTCTAGTAAAATAATTATCTTAAGTCTTTCGAGTTAGTATAAGCACATTTATAATACATTTATACAGTACTGTACATTGTATGTCAATTTATATCTAATACTTTTCGGGAGATATCTCGACCGTTGTAGTACAATTATTCTAACACATATTTATCACAGTTATTTTATCTTAGTTTATAGTCTCGTACTTCTCCTACATATTTCATTTTAAAAACACATTATTAACAATATTTGTGGCCTGGAGAGCTTCGGAAAAATTTTGCGGTATTTGTAGCCGTGTTTCCTGACTTATACCTCCGGTTCCATTCGTCATGCGTGTACAAACTAATTTGTCGCTTGCCGAATGAAGTCGGTATTCGGTCATAGTCAGGATTCATTTTCGCTGTAAGGGCTGCGGTCTTTGCTAATTCATCCGCTCTCACGCCAGCGGTGAGCGGATGAAGTGAGTGGGGGCTTGCTGCGGTCTCCAAGAATAATCTTGGGATCGCTGCAAAACCCCGAAACTCGTTCTGGGCTTTTGATGACCCCTCGGTTGCTCTGTAATTGGCAAGCAATTGCACCAATTGCAGGCCCATTTTTCTGCTGGATAGGGCATCTCCTGAATGCCCAGATTTTTGGCCGCAGACGCCCAAGCGCTTGCGGCATACATGGATTTTTGGCTCCACAGTTGCAGTGTATGTGTTGACTGTCACATCTTGGTGGAGGTTCCAACCATCCCGGGCTGCCTTTGACAACCGCATGTACACATTTAATGTCTTCCAAGGATGTTGTAGCTAAAGTAATAGGATGGATAACTGACAAACTTACAGTGCCGCATATCAAACATGCATGGAATCTTATCACAACTGACTTAGAGCGTATTTACAATGTCAAATCGTTTTATCAATTGCATAAAGATCCAATCGTGGTTGCGGTCCCGACGAAATCAGGTGAAAGGTTAGAAAAGACCCCTGTGTCCCTCTCGCACAGAGCGACTAGTTTTAAAAAAGTTTCCCTGTGGTAGAAATTGTAGTCTGTATTAATAATAAGATCTTATCTTTCGTAATTATTTGTTTAATCGAAACCTTACAGAATATGTTTTTAAATGCCCTACCTACTATCAAACTATTCTCAATAAGCCGATTTTTTTTCCTAATAGCATTAGATTTTATGATACTATTTTTGATATATGGGTATACAAGCCAAGCTACACAACTACATCCGCCATTTATAAAAAAGTTTTGTAAAAACAAAATAAAGTTATCCTGCTGTGAGTGTGTTTGTAATTTGTTCCTTCTTGACGCTCAATTATGATTAAATTAATGAATACGTTTGTGAATATGGAATATGAATACATTTTTATTCGATTGATGCCGTTAATACATATCGAAATAAATAGGCATTGGGAAATGCAATCAGGTTTTTTTTTATTCAAGTAGGCAAACTTTTGACCACTATCTCACCCGATGGAGCAAGCTTGCTTAGAAGATACCTATTCACTCGCGACTTGAAGACACCCATATTGTACTCAGGAAACACTCAGGTAAGGAGTTCTATTCCTTTGCGGTTCGCACAATGAATGTGGAATGCATTTTTGGAATGTCCACCATATAGCGGTGTCGCTTAGCAGTTTATCTGCTTGTCCGACGATAGAACGGGGATGGGGGAACTAGATCGTGCAGTTCCTTAGCACTTGCTCCAAAATGTATCCGGTAAAAAACCGAGAGACTAGCTACCATGCGGCGCGGCGATGACCCAAGCTCTGAAGCTTTGAATTAGTCAGCTGCTCGCTACCAATGTCTCTCTTGGGTCTCCACTCAATGGTGTCAAGAGTCTCAAGCCGGTACTTAGCTGAACCGTCCCAAAGATGAGAACAGTACTCCATACATGATCTGACTGGTGCTTGATATAAATTGAGCAACTGTCCCGGTGTGAAGTATCGGCTCACCTTTGCAAGGATTCCCAGCTTTTTTGCAGCTAGTTGGGCTTTTGACTCGATGGAAGTACCAAAATTGAGCTTTGAAGTTAGAGTCAAACCGAGTAACTCGAGATAGTCAGTTACTGGTAGGGATACATTTCGGGAAGTTGGAGTCAGTTCAAATTGACTTTGTAGCGGACAAAAAAAGTTTAGTAAATTTAAACACAGCGATTTTGAAAAACAAATAGAATTAAAGGAAAGTTGACCAATCAGTGACCTCAAAAATGTGTAACTTAGTCACGATCAGCTTAGTCAATAGCGAGCGTATTGCTATTTTGAAATTCCCATCCATTTTATTTATTAAAATTCCTAATAAAAAGCAATTAAAGAAGAAAATCATATTATGGGTGTAATTGTATAAAAATAAAGATTAAAAAAAAAACTTGACCTGTATGTAAATTGTATGGTTATTTCCTATTGATAATTTATAACGTTGTTATATTTTTCTTATATAACTATTATAGGCCAAAATGTATGGCATATTTCATTCTTAAAATGCTGTGTTAGCGTTGGCTTAAAGAATTTAGTAATTTTTCATTTTTCATTGGGTCACACTCTTCGACAACAATTTGAACACGACAATTTGTGTCAGTTAGGTGTCATAAAAGTTAGGGTTTACCTTCATAGGATTTTTTATGGATATATTGATGATCTAGCCGTGCCGCCCCGCAGCTTTGTCTGCGTTTATCAAGTTAAATAGCAGCCTAGTTGTTAATCCTAGGCACAAGCTGCATAGATTCCAAATGTATCCAAATTCATTCAGCCGTTGCCGCGTGAAGAGAAAATAGACATACTTAAATAAAACCACAATTACACACAAACTTTCGGTTGAATAAATTATTTTGATATAAGTATGTAATAATAATATTTACCAAGATTCTGACATATCAATGTAGTAATAATATCTGTCATCGATTTATGGATTATCTTTATTCTAGGATATAAATTTAAACATGGGTTGTAAATGTATCTAGAAGCTTATTACAACAATTTTACATCACATGTCTCCGCTATTTGAAAAATATCGAACCTGCTCACAAACCATCACGAGAATCGGTTGAGAAATGCGACCTGTAGTGGAAAACAACTGAAAATCCGGAACTACGAAAGCAATTTTGCCCAAGCTGAAATGAAATCGCTTCGTTCCCGCTTAGCGCTCGTTCGGTCAATTAGTTAATAGCTGACCCAACCGGCGTTCGCCTGGGTATAAAAACAAACACATATACGCATATATTTTTATAGTCGGATAAGCGGACGAAGCCACGGATAGATACTAGTAAATATATATAATGTTAATTAAATTTAAATGCATTTTGAAACATCAGTGTGGATTTTAATTACGCATATAGTATATTTTAGTTTATCTAGAATGACATAATAATATTTTTATTAGATATCATATTGTAGCATGGTTACACAGTTAAATATCATTCAAGTAGAACATTATTCAAATGGCTCAAAAGGTTATCCCACAAATTTTAAAATCAGGGTTACCCTAAAGAAAAGGGACACAGAGGTTCTTTGTGACCTCTCACTAGGACACAGATTTTCGGCGGAGTCGTCCCTCCTTTTACAAACCGTAGGTTTGTTTCCTATCTCGATGATGTCTTCTTACACATTTTGGAAGCGTGACTGTTAAATGTCAGCTTGTTGTCAATGGTCAGCTCTAACGGTGCGTTGTCTCCATCAAGCACCAACACTGCATAATCTGGAGGAGCCTGGTGGTCGTTTTCGCGTTGCTCCAGGCCCCTAAAAAGGGCATCGGGGAATGCACCTGGGACCACCTTAGCAGTATGCTACTGCTTGTCTCGCCAGTGCATCCCACTTTCGCCTGATGGCACACTCACTGCTGAAGGCATTGTGGTCCATCTTCGGCTGCTTTGCATGGATGCAGTTACAACATGCAGGCGGCAAGTTTGCCAGGAAATCCGCACACTGCGCCTTCATATGAGGGCCGCCACAGTGGCTGCACTTCTCCACGGTCTCTTTGCAGAAGCGCCGGCCGTGGCCGTAGCCGAGACAGAGCGAGCACTGAACGAGTGGCGATTGGTCCGCCACTCTGACTCGCTGCAGGTCTACGAGCACTGTCTCGGCCTCGACCATGCGCTGCCACAGTTCCGGGGAGACCCTCATAACCACGTGGCTAGTGTGCGGGTTCCTGGTTTTCTTCTTGTAGGCTATTTCACATCTTTGGTTTTCTAAGGTTAGCCCTCCGAAGATAGTCTTATTCTGGACCTTTAGTGCCCTCAGTACTTCCTCGTCCTTATTGTACTGGAGTACATCTCTGAGGATCACTAAAGGATCCTTGTTTCTTATCTCTTCCACATGCAATTCTGTGGTCTTGGCTAACCTATCCTTTACCTTTTGCCTCTCTTCTTTCGTCCTGCATGCTATTATCACTTTTCTATCTTTACCTTTCCTTATTCTCTCTACTTCTACTCCTCCCTCCTTCGCTTTTACTACTTTCCTAATCCTTTCCAATACTTCCTCCCCAGTTTCCGTCTCATCCTTTGCCGTTACCACTACCGAGTGTAGCACGGTCTGCTCTGCTAATTGCCTCTTGGGGGGGGCCGCAACTGCACTGGCGTACGTCTTGGTTTCGAGGGTCTGCTTAAGGTCTTCCATTCGTTGGTTGTTCTCCTTTAAAAGCAACATGTGCTCCTCGATCTTTTGCGCCAGTGCGCGCGTTCCATCATCCGCCCCCTTTTCCATTTCCCTGGGTCTTTCCTTCTCAATGGAATCTGGCTCTGTCTTGTTCTTTTGCACACCAGCTGCGTATCCCTCTTTGGCCAGTTGGTAGAGGCGCTCGACGGCTTCGATTACTCCGTTCTTACTTCCCATTCCCCGATGCTCTTCCTCACGCCCGATGTTGCTGGTAGGGTTCCGGCGGCTCCTCTTTGGGGGTCTGCATCCATGCTCGATTTAGCGGGCGTCCTAACTCCAATAAACATTTTGATTTTAAATTTAAAAAGTTCAAATTAAGACGCGTTATAGTAGGAGAGATACGATTGCTAAGATTTTATATTGTACAAACAAGTTGTGACTAATTTGCAACACGCAGTCAATTAGAGTAGTCTCTGTTCAATTTAAAACTATATAAAAAAATCCCAGAGTTAAACTCTGTTTTGAGACTACTCTATAAATAAAAACAAGGTCGTCATATAAAATTAGCAATCCGAAAAAAGTTCGGAAAGTCAATTGTGCCAGTTGCGTGTAAAGGCGTCAACTGGAACACAAATTTAAAATATATTTACAAATGTAAAACTTACAACTATATAAAAACAAATTTTTAAAATATATAAAATATATTTTATCGTGACTGCAGTCGTTCCAATGGTCGGAAAAGAACGTGGACAAAGCGCCACTTGGACGACTGCAGTGTCATAAAAACTTAACCTATATATCACAGTCGCACTTCAAATCAACACGTATAATTTTGAACCCCGGCTCTACCAAGTGGTAGCTCCGTCTCCGTCTCCGTAGTATAAATTCAAATTTTTTTTTTTTTTGCAAAAAAAAAAAATTTGAATTTATACTACTTTTCGTCCTAGGTCACCTAGATGCGGAGTAAAGTCCTTTCTAGGCCACCTTTGTCAGAGGAGGGGGGAGTTCCAGCCCCTTAAAAGCCCAATAGCAATCTGGACGGCCTATCAGCTGATGATGATAATTCAAGCTGATGATGATGATTATTATCCGAGCTGATGATGATAATAATTTAGGCTAATGATGATGATTATTTCTCGAGCTGATGATGATGATGTTTTTCGAGAACCTTCGATGATACGCTAAAGTAGTTTACAAACTACTTGTCGCAATCGAAGGTTCCAGACAGCTCGAGAAACGTCCAGATCTTTCGGGGGCTGGGGGCTGAGGGCTGGGGGCTGAAATTTGAACCTAAAAGCCGGGTGCAAAAAGATGATGCAATTTATTAAAATATTACTAAGCCCGGTTACGTGTTGATTTTTCCAAAAAGTGTCTCAGAATGGGGCCAAAAGTTCCTAAAATTACCAGGTAGGTACTGTCGTCACCGTCCGCTGTCAGCCGCTGTCGGATGGATGCGATTTTAGGCGATTTTTCCAACCAAAGACGTCACTACTTTTTTGAAGCAATGTTTGGTCGGACGCTCTAAAATCGATATCTTGAAAACTGTTGCATAGAAAATGCCGAAAATTTGTACACTTGTTTGTAACGATATGTTTAACTGTTAAATGTCCAAAAAGTATATCGTTACAGATCTTGTTTAAAAGTTAAAAGAATTTAAAGATGAAGTTGAATCTACTGACTTTTGAAGAGCTGAAATCTTCGTGGCGGCTGTTCGGTTTTCGGCGATCGAGGTGTCCCCTGGTAGTGCTCGTCTGCGCTCACGTCGTGCTGGTGTCAGAAAAGTTCCAGGTCCTCTGGATCCTGGAACACGTATACACGTGTTTTGGTGTTTTTCGGTATAACTCGGCGAGTTCAACCAGGAATAATCCGGGACTCAGCCAAGTTATAGTGTCCTCCAAGGGGCGTCGAAGTGCAGTGTAAAAAATGTAGGTCGTCGCTGATAATCGTGCAACGTATTTTGTTGAAACTTTTTCGGGAAGCGAAAAATCGGGTTTTTCACTGTCAATCAGTGAAAAACAATCCGATTCCGAAACTTTTTGCACTATCACGTGGCGCAGGTGTTGGCGCTCACTTTCACTTGTATCACTGCACGATTTGCGAAACTTTACTATTTTTGCCGATTTTTGAGGCGCGGAGCACTTTAAAAGCTTGGCGCTTGCACTGACGGACAGAGTGCGACTCCCGTTTAAAGATATTAGATTAGATGAATATAAACTGAATCTCTGAAACAGCTCCAACGATTTTCATGAAATTTAGAATGCAGGGGGTTTCGGCATAGTTGGTTTCGGGGGCGATAAATCGATCTAGCTAGGTACAATTTTTAGAAAACTTCATTTACCAAAAAAAAAAAAAAAAAAAAAAAAAAAACAGAGCAAAGCTCGGTCATCCAGGTACTTATTACTTACTGCGATAATGTTATCTTTGTTTATTTTATCATATAAAATGCTTGCCTATTGAGCACAAAAATAGCAGTAGTTTTTAATGTCATGTGAGATTTTTTTATAATAACATTTATTTTATTTGTTCAAAAATGTTTACATAAGATATATTTATATTTATACAAACTGTAAATGACACGATTGATAAAATTATATACACTACTCTGGATAATGTAGGCATAGGTTCCACTATGGGCTATGTTTGTGCCATGGAATCTAGTCTCTTTAAAAAATAAATATATAAAAAAAGCAAAGTAAATCAACGAGATTGTTTGTAAGGAGTTATTGTGTTACATGAAATATAGTAGGTATTTATATTTTAATCCTTGCATGGATGAGATAGTTATATTTCAATACAGAGAATTAAAATGAGAAATACCTCCACTTGACTCTACTTTGTGGTAAAATAAGCCACAGCTTTATAATAACATTGGAGTAGTGAACCTGTAAAGGTGGACTTAAGTAAAATATTTGCTAAGTACCGTAACGACTAACCTCTATATAATATAATAACAGTATGGGAACTGTATACTTACCAGATGTCTGTCTAATAGTCTATTGCCCAAAGAATAACACAACCGTACTTATAATAAATCACATTATGTCACTTTCAAGAGTTGTAAACAATAAAAGTATGAACAGGCAATCAATAAATACTAATAATATATACACCAGTTAAAAAACGAATTACAGATTTCAATCGCAAATATCTCCGAAACTCATCAGATATTGACCAAATTATAATGGGACCAACTAGTACGTATACCTTTTCGAACAAAATAATAATATTCTAAAGCGGTTAATAAATGACGGATTTAACTGAGGTAACGTACCTACATAAAAAAGATTCCGCCGAATTGGGAACCTCCTTCTTTTTTTAAGTGGTTTTAAAAATAACAAATAATAGCCAAATCATGTAGTGTTTACATTCCTTGATCATATTATCATTCACCATCAAGTGAGATAGTGTGGTCAAATGCAAAAAATTGCTAAATACTTCAACTTACTTCAAATGTTGCAAAAAATATTATTATTTTTTATACAATGTATTTTCAAAATATCTTCAGTTTTGCAAAATAGCTCCTACTGATAGAACAGATATTCTTTATTCTCTGCGGTAGAAAATTGAAAAAGTTGCTACCCATCGTCACAAGTCTTCACCCACGCGACGCCCACAACTTCGCTCCCTACTTATAAATATCAAAGCCCGACGGAGAAATAAAACAAATTTCGTTTCTATTTATAAATAGGAAATTAAATTATGCAGGATGCGCGAAGAAAAATAAGGATTTCGCGGTTTAAACTTGGTTAGGTTAATTTAGTGGGGGAAGAAAAAGCGTACTTAGTTTTTATTCTGGCTGAATTATGGATTGTTTATTAAAGTCCTGGGTTATGCTTTTATAAAAACACAAGTTTTTACTACTCGCATATTTGCTAAATTTTCAATCTAGTGAATGGGTACTAACAAAACGTTTGCTTATCTTGAATTTAAAAATAAGCCTGGTATTGTAGTTCTGTCGTCATAAGGAAAACAGACGTATCTGCATTTGTTATTACGGTTTAAAATTGAGTTATTTACTGATGTAAAAATGGACGCATCAACGGAATCAGGAAAAATGGGCGCATCTATTTTTTTTTAAATGCAACCTACTAATTCTTACTTTTAATTATGCATCTGCTACAAGTCATAACATATATTATATAGTAAATACATTTCTGATGTATATTACTAAAATTTGTCAAAATTGTCAGTTACGTCTTTTTTCCTTATGACGGCATTGTAGTAAAAGAAAATTGTGTTACACCAATTGTTGGTGTAACACAATTTTCTTTTACTACAATATAACAACATTGGCTTACATTTTGGTGTGTGCGCATGAATTACACGTGTTAATTCTCCCATCTAACAACAAGACACACCCTCTAAAGTCATCAATTTATGGTTGACATACCTGCAGATCGTTCGAAGCGACCACTTCTACGTTTGTGGTATCCGTACAGCGAAGGAGTGGAACTCAATGCCTGCGTCTTTGTTTCCTGAACGGTATAATCTGGGAGTCTTCAAGTAGAGTAAAAAGGTATCTTTAATGCAAGCATTCGACACCTTCAGCCGCATCTTCACTTTCCATCAGAAGTGATGGTAGTCGAATGCTTGTCTATCTAGCATAAATAATTATAACGCAAGCAAAGCTTCAAAAAACCGACTTCATCGCTTATATTTCGGTTTTGGCTTGATCGATTTCGATAAAATTTATATGGGACCACCTCTGAAGTAGGTATACTTTACCAAACAAAAAAAAAACATCACAATCGATAAATAATTGGCGGAAATATTGCGTAACATACAAACAAAAAAAACATATAGTCGAATTGAGACCCTCCTTTTTTGGAGCTTTGTTCTCATTGGAGTGGGTTGAAAAATCGCACTTATCCCTAAAACAAATATCGAGATATCGATATCGCGAAATCTTGATTAAAATTCGACCTAAACGACCCTGCACAGATACATTCTCCTTTATATTTAGTTTCATTGATCAGAAACGACGATATAAAAATGTTGAAGTGCATACCGCCGCTAGGTCATCCGCTGCGCTCTGAGCATCGGAATGTGTGCATTTTATTTGGTAATTATTGCATTTAATTATGATTGAACATATTGAGCTCTGCTGTTTTTACAACATAGTTATCGCTACTTGTGAGTATTTGTGAGAGACTTAAAGTTCATTTCGCAATAGTTATTACTTATACGTAGACAATAGTAAACTTGTCGACTTATGTAGAGTTGGGCCATTCAAACAGAGATTTTTGTACAATAGTTTAAGGATGATATTGGATTGTGTGATAAAGGTGGCATAATAAGTACAATTCTTACTTATACAGAGCGAGTAAACACTTTAATAACATATGTAGACATAATATTACGTTAGACCTGTTTTGCACAAGCGTGAACTCGGCGAGGCGGCTGCTTAGTAGCGACTTCTTTGATAATTAGACTCAATTGTTTAAATTATTTACAATATTCTGATTATTGTCTTCATTTGGATGTATACTTACTCAATTTCGAAATTTTGTTACGTCTTTTCTATTTTTTCTTTGTGTATCAATGCGTTAATGTTATGTTTGCGTTAAGTAGTAAAATATATTGTTTCTAACCGTGAGGACCATTAATTGGCTTCGGCTGTTGGTCTTCCTTATAAATAAATAAAAAAAAAAAAAAAAAAAAAAAAAAAAATACAATACAATACAAAACACTTTATTGTATACCAAAAAAAAATATATAAACAATGACAAATAAAATATTACAATCATCGTGGTAGTACAATGGGCGGTCTTATCGCTTAAAGCGATCTCTTCCAGACAACCTTTGGATGGACAGTAACAGAAGAATGATTAGACGGTAGTGTACAATAAAAAAAAAAAAAAAAATAGTACATCATTATTCACACCTACTCTAGATACTAATACATAAATAAAAAAATAAAATACACTAATATATATTATACTAATATATACATACATAAATATCGAATGCAAATAATTATAGAAAATAATAACTTATAATAGAATATAAACTGTAATATGTAGCGTTTTGAAAATATAAGTACTTCCCTGTCCGCAATAATCTTAGAAGAGAGGTGGACTGCTGGGTTTTGTTTACGTTCATTATGCGGACCGCAAAAGAGTATCTTCCTTACCCGAGTCTGTTTTCCTGATACATACAGTATGCGAATAGCTAATAAGTCTATCAAGCAAGTTCCGATTTTGTAGTTTGCTTTATGACCGTTCCAACAAAACAGTTCGAAAGAAGCAATCTATTCAACTTACTTTAAAAAAGTAGATTCTCAATTCGACTGTATGTTTTTTTGTATGTATGTTACCCGATTATGAATCGATTTTGATATTTTTTTTGTTTGGTAGATTATACTTCAGAGGTGGTCCCATATATATTATCGAAATCGGTCAAACCAAAATATAAGCGGTGAAGTCGGTTTTTTACCGACTTCCCAAAAAAGGAGGTACTCAAGTCGAATGCATTTTTTTTTTCCATCATGTGAGTTACCTGTCTGTCTGTCAAGTTACCCTGCTTTATTCTAATAGAGACCCGTCAGTCATAACTGTAAGTTGTAGATAGATAGTGTTATAATGTGGACCTATAGAGTATTATTGATCCACATCATAGGATGTCCACATCAATAAACAAGCTTATAAATAAAGTGAAAAAACAGGCGACCTTATAGCTAATAGCGATCTCTACCAGGCTTGGGTCAGTTATAACGGCACTTGTTTAGTTGTATCCCACCGGGCCGCCTTAGAAGTTATCACACCAAATACCATTTATTTTTATTTTTGATGCAGTCTCCGCTTGTGCAACCATGTGTTGCCTGGCAGAAAATACTTTAAGTCTATCCTTTGTACATTTTTTGGGCAATAAAGAGAAGAAAAGTAAGAGAAAAAAAAAATAACAAATAAATATTCACGAAGCTATGCTTCCACAATTTACCGTCTAAACCAAATCTGTTTTCCTTTAGGTCCAATCTGGGAGTCTTTAAATCTTGAGTGAAGAGAAATTAGATTTCTTAAAATGTTTAAGTATCTGCGTAAAATCACGTCCCCAACACGTTCCTTAATCGTATTCCCGATCGTCGGCCACTCGACCTCTATACTCCTAGAAGATATTGAGTTCGTCAACAGCGTGTTCTGAATCGCATTATGTAAAGGTGTCCCAAATAAATATGGCAGGGTTATTTTGAACACGGACATTGAACCTGAACTCAATCGGTTAGATTTATGATATAATTCTCTCTGTTCCATTTTGAAATTAGATTAGAAATTTGGGATAACTGATCTCTCTTTCAAACAGCAATTAGAGTCATTGTATGAGTGTCTCTTTGGGGCCATGTGAATAATTTTTTTTTAAATAAATTTTTACGCTTTAAGTGCTACCGCTTGTTCGGCTGAAATCTTCCGTCCTCACTATACCTACATATCAAATCAAATCAAAATCGTTTATTCACATGGGCCCCAAAGAGGCACTCATGAAAGTTAATGAATCTATTGCCAGATTCGGAAAATTACAGTCATCTCGAGAAGAACCTGGCAAGAAACTCGGCGGCGTATTTTTTTTCATTATTTTTTTTTTTTAAAACATTCCTTATTTCTAATACATAATTTTCTTAACCTAGGTGTTATTATGGTCGCTAGAAAGAGCCTGTGCAGTTTGCCTCCATGCATCCTTGTCATTAATATAGTCTGTAGTCTTATAATAAGCTTTCTTAATTAATGCCCGTTTTATTACAGATTATCATCTTCATCATCAGCCTATATCGACCCACTGCAGGGTAAAAGTCACCACAGTTAGTTTCTATGATCTGTGCTCCTCACCCTTGTGCCACTTACATCTGTTTAGCGCTGATCGCATCCAGGTCTTGCCTGCGATCACCACTGTATCGTCGACCCATCGAACTGCTGGTTATCCAACGGCTCGCTTGCCTTCTCTCGGTATCCACTCAGTTATATAATCACGCTAATATTATTAATCCGAAAGTTTGTGTGTATGTTTGTTTTCTCTTCGCGCTGTTACGGCTAAACGGATTTGGATGTAATCTGGAATATACATAGCTTATATCTAGGATTAACACTGGTATCAACAGTTTCTTCTTTTCATAGACATGCATTTGAACTTGATTTGACCGCTATCTTAACTGATGAAAAGTGAAGAAGATGAAGATACAAGATTATTGTCTAGAATATACCTATGCATTTTAAAGTTGAATTTATAAATAATATATGTTAAATAGTTTGCAGACTAAAAATTATAAATTAAAAACTATACTAAATCTAACTAACAATATATATGAAAACCTAATCTAATAGACCGCCGACAGTTGGCAAACTGCCCAAAATGCTGGCAGCATGGTCACGTTGATTAGCAATGATCAATTTCCGTGCAGGTCATTGGTCAGAATTTGGCCACTTGTTGCCAACCAAACGCTTTATTAAGACGTAGACAAATTAAAAACATTAATACTTCGTTCCCGTCAGACGAGATTTGTAAGGTTCTGTTTTTAAATTCCATCAAATGCAAATGCCTTACCAAGTTATCATGCCTGTCCGTCCGGGCGTTATTCAGTGACATTATAGAAGCAGGGACGCTGGGTGCGATGTCCGGTGACCAGACACGTGTGAGATGGAAGTCAGGTAACCTCTCAGCATATCGACGTATCACTATGTATCTGGAACGCGGTACCGTTGGTAGGATTTTGTTAGCCTCGCATCACATATCGGTTTTCACAGCTGATTTTAAGGATAAAATGTGCTGGGAATGTACATGTTTTTGTATGTTTATAATTGATTGTTTATGTAAATGTATTACCGAAATTTCCATTAATAAAAACGTTACATTTTATATCAAAATATTTAAAATGCAAGCATGTTCGATCAACTTTAAACGCGGCCATTTTGAATTTCTATCTCTGACATCTACAATCCAATCGCCATAAAGGAAGGTAGACCACCAGCTATCGCTAAGGTGGCGATACCAGGATTTCAACAGAAACGCGTGTTTTTGTCATCGTTTTACTCGGCATTCATAACAAAATCAAATAAATAAGATTTCTTTGATTAACCGTTCTATTATCGGACAAGCGGACAAACTGCTAAGCGACACCGCTATATGGTGGATATTCCACAAATGCGCACTAAGCGTTTTGGCTCCACATTCATTTTGCGAATCGCAAAGGAATGGAACTCCTTGCCCGAGTCGGTGTTTCCTGATGAGTACAATATGGGAGTCTTCAAGTCCATCCATCCAGCTCCATCGCTTACCATCAGGTGAGATGGTGGTCAAAAGTTTGCCTACCATGAATTAAAAAGAAATAATTCCTTCTTAGAATATTCAATATTACATTAGACGTTTATAAATATAAAGGAAAAAATATCAAATCTCATGCAAATAACATCAATTTGTATTTTTGTAACCATTTCGTTCCGCTATTTTATGTGAAAAAAACTGTGAAATTATTTCATATACGGATATTTACTAGATGAATTATTTCTTCAGCTTTTTTTCGATACGCGTTTTCACGAAACTTGGATAAAACCATAAAAAATCAAAGATTGCCGAGCGTGACCTTGCGTGACCGCCACGCAATATGCACCTTTATATGCAAAAATATAAGGGAGATAATTGGGTGTGGTTAAAAAAGGTGCTCGCATTGACGTATACCTGCCCCTCGAAGAAAGTTGTGTCAAATCATTGTGTTTTTGTGTTTCCCTATACAATCTAGGAGTCTTCATCAGTTCAATCTCAAGTGAATAGGTATCTTCTAGGCAAGCATCTTCGACCACATCGTCACTTTCCATCAGGGATAGTGGTCAAATGCTTACCTATCGAGAATAAAAAAAATTATGGTCTGACGTCACACATCTGTTTAGCCAATAGGATGCGTTTTGATATTTGAATTTCCCATGCAAATTTGTTACTATAAACCATTAAAATTACTAATTAAAAACAGATGGTAACGTCAAAGATGTAATTACTGTAATAACTATATTAACTATAAAGATTGAAAAAAAATACACTTAACCTATATTTCAATGATTATTCCCTATGTTTCAGCTTGGGCCAAGTTGCTTACGCATTTCCGGCGGATTTCCGGTTGTTATCCTCCACAGGTTGCATTTCTCAGCTCATTCTCGTGAAACTGCTGAAGGTGTTTTAGATTCAATATTATATAGTGTAGGTCTGTTATAACATATTTATTATTATAGTCTACTTCTTTAATAACATGGTCTACTTTTGATCCTAACGCGGCCACAGCTACAGTGTACCACTAGTAATATTATAGTTGAGTTCGAAGTTGAAGTTTAAGTTAGTTGTGTGTCAAGGTGCCTCAAGGGTTTCAATCCGTAGATAAGCATCTGGTAACGGCAGATCTTGAGGCTCATAGTCAATTCTTAAATTATGGTATAACTTAACTAAGTGTGTAAGTATGTTTGTTCCCTCTTCACGCTTTAACGGATGAACGGATTTGGATGAAATTTGGAATGTCCATGGATTATACCTAGGATTAACACATAGGCTACTTTTTAACTTGATAATAGCGGGCGAAGCCGCAGGGTGTTATATACAGGAACACTGATTTCTTGGGGAGAAAACTAGTGTTCCCGGGAATAGAACCCAAACCCAACCACCTGTCCAACTTTTCTGTCTAATAAGTTACTTGTTAAAAACTTGTTTGAAGACAAGCTTTTAAAAGTCCGCCACATTGGATTTAAAGTGACGTCACTTTATTTTTCGAGCTATTCTCAGCAAGCCCTTTCATTTGATACCCATATTGTAGGAGTGCATTAAAATTACTTGTCCGCCATTTTGGGTGTTCGGCCATGTTAGATTTAGAATGACGTCACACGTCAACCATGCATTGTTATCCAAACTAAACGTGAATACAACATTTCAACTCAATCGGTTAAAGATTTTTGAGAGGTGGTAGAGCATTTTGTGAGTTGCTCGCCTGGCTTGCTACCAAAGTAGCTTACCACCATCAATTTGAAAGTCTGCCGCCAAGCCAAATACGGTGTTCCGGCAGTTATCCTTGAGAGCCTGCGTATTCCAGGTCTAGTGTGTTTACCAGCTTCGATCACATTGTCACTTACCATCAGGTGAGATAGTGGTCAAACAATAGCCTGTCACAAAAAAAAAAAAAATATCTGCTTCAAAATTAAGTTGCAAGATTCCACCCGAACAAACATACATACATTGCAAGTTAAATAAAAGCTTGTAATATTAAATACTAGTCCTTCGCCTATGACTTATACATACTCTATCTAACGAAACACTTATATTTGTAATAAACAGGACCTCGGGTATTTCAAAATAAAAGACATTTCCACTGTTTATATCACTTTTTTATAATTTATTTTTCACAACATTTTTATTTAATTTTCTGTAAAATTTACAATAGCTTAAAATTCCTCACAAATATATAGTAATTATGTATCGTAACAACAGCGAACATTCGCCTTGTGTACAACAAAACAGGCAACTTGAAGAAAAAATAACTATAATAATAATCTATATATGTTTGATAAACCTAACAGTAAGCTTATATAAGGCTTTATGAACTAGCAACCCTTATACTAGAGAGTCGATATGTCGAGGGATCGCTTTGAACATATGAGCGATGTAGTCGACACGAGGACTTCAAGGGAAGCCGAAGGTGGAGCAAACAACAACGATGCGAAACATTTGCCGAGATATTTAAAATAAGTTATACAGACTGGTTCTTTTTGTCACGTTTATCAAATAGTCGGTGCAACTAAAATGTACTCATCAAAGTACTCATAAAATATGTTTTATTTTTATATAAGTAAATCTTCTACGTGTGTATGACTGAACGACTCCTAAACGGCTGGGCAAAATTTGGTTATTTTTTTTTTGGGTTTAGGTAGATTTATGAATTGTTTAGATTCACAATTCGATACTATGAATATATATTTTTTTAAATACGCGGGCAAAGCCGCGAGTAACAATTAGTTTGATTATTGTATTCTTATTAAAATTACATTTTTCTATCAAGATACATTTTTGTATGATGGTCGGAAATTAACAGCGTTTCTGTGATTCAAAAAATACAGTGAATAAAGTGGATCATACAATTCATAGAAGGCCAAAGAGGTTGTTGTTGTTCAATTAATATTTTGTTTTTGATTGAATGTTTAATATATATTTTTTAGGTATAATACCGAAATAAGACACCGTAATTACTGAATTTAAAACAGGCCACGAAAACCGTTTTGCCTACAGGAAAATGTTTTTATATGTACAACCAATAGCTTTGGATGATTAAGATGAAGTTGGTCCTATCAGACGTTTAAGGCGCCGGGTAGTGGTTGATTTGCCCATACAATCGTAATACCGAAATGATTTATAATTCAAGCATATAACCACCATACTATGCTGTTATTCAGATAAAAAACGTATTAATCTAGGTTCCTGGATAGTTTTTATTCCAAAATAATTACCTAAAACGAAATATAAACCAATTGATTTTCACACATTATTACGACGTAAATGTCGCATCTTTAACTTATTCGTTTTGTATTAAAAACGAACACATTTCTTATGTCATTACAACAGGAACATAGACTATCATTTCAAGGTACTATTAATACAAAAAACAATAGCTAAACATCACATTTTCATTCATAATTTTTGGTATTACGGCACCTATTATAATTGTTCGTTCGGTAGTGCTATCGCATCAAGCATGGGCACAGTTTGCAAGTTAAACAGAGACAGCCTATAGACTCGTTCAAAGCCACCCCGGCCTCTTAAGCCTTGGGCAAAATACGATGGTTTGCTGTCATAAAAAAATCCTGTCAATTGTCATTTTCTTAACTTTACCACACATGTAATGGTCTCAAAAGTAAGGAACAGTCACCACCCGCTTATCATAAAAAAAATTCAACAGACGTTGCCACAAATATTTCTACGACGCGCGACGTTTCATTATTGATGACCTTTAATTAAAACTTCTTGTATCTAAATCTGAAACAATACCTTTCGCCAGTCACAAAACATGTAAATGCAAACAGCAATCTTCTCCAAGGTTCTCGCGGATATTTACTGCGTGTACAAATTACATTTGTTTCGCAATTGTGATATGTAATTAAGTTTAAATGATTTGAGTGGTAACCATAAAACAGACAGAAAGGCCGGTGTAGCAACGAGCCAATTAATCTTGTATACATACGTATTTATAACTCAATTGTATTATAAAATACCTGTTAATTAACTAGGTCTTTAATATTTACTACGCGAAGGATTCATTTTGATTAAGTACATTCTCTTTTAAAGTGTAGATATTGCTAAATCTATAATAATAATTATAATAAACGCAAAATTCTCTAACTCATAGGAAGTCTTGGAAATTACTTGACGTATGAATCTTATGAAAGTTTTTTTTTTCTTTGTTTTGGCTTCGCAATCTTATGCATTTAGCCAGTGTCAAGTGATAATATATTTCAAGTGTATTTCATATTATAGGTCCTAGTCACAAGTCACAGTCAAAGTCAAGTAAAAGAGTCAAGGTCCAGTCGTAGTCAAGTCATGCCCTAGTAAAGTGGTAGAAACTTTACTAGAACTTCTATTGGAGTTTTGGAGCGAAGGTGAAAATCACGTTTTTCAACTTTGTATGATTTGCCTACACTTATGCACGTTCACTAAGTATTAACGGTTAATAATCCACCATTATTACACATTAACACTCGAAGAATCACAGGTTTTGGAAAATTTTACAAAATCAACAACGCCATTTTTTCACTTTCGCGGCAAAAACCTTATGAAAGTTCTTTTTGGAAATGGGACGTTACACGAAAAAGGTTTCATATTTTTTTGCCCATACTGTCGATTATAAAAATATATAAATAAATTCACTGCCGTACGATAGTCTCACTTAAACTCGAAAATGACTCGATCAATTTGGCTGTTTTTAATTTTTTGTGTTTGTAATTGTCAAAATAAAGTTTTGATTTTAAGAAAATGGAATACAATATAATATAAAAATGGTGTACAGAAATATATATTTATATATATTATGAATTATTTTATAGTTAAAGGCTGTGTTTTGTTTCAGATTGTTACGTTTAAAACCAAATGACATTTTTTTTATGGTAGATAGGCAAGCATTTGACCACTACATTGACATTTAAACGAAATGTTTGGTTATCAATCAGAAATGAGTCGATTTTATGAACATACTAGCTGACCCGGCAAATTTCATACACCAATATTGAAACCTAGGAATTTCTTTATATTTTCTCACCTTTTAAACCTTCCTTGGACTTCTACAAATATTTCAATTAGGCAAAGTTAGTTAATAAGACCTACTAACAAGTGACAAGAACACATACTTCAAATAAAAGCAAATCTACTCTATGAATTGACCTTTAATGGATCTTTAGAAACATTTAGTTTTGTTTTTACGGACTTCGAAAAAGGAGGAGTTCTCAATTCGACTATATTTTTTTTTACTGTCGCATTGCTGTTGTTTGAGGTCTAACCTTGAGCTTATTGAAGCCACACTTGTTTGGCGCTTGCGTGCTTGTCTTGTGTATTTAAAAAAAACAACGATCCAATTACAAGATATCTAACACACATTAATCAACAATACTGTCATTTATACTTCACACTGCTAAACTGTACAAACAAAAAAAATATGTTGAATTAAATAAATCAAACGACAAAATAAAAAAAGTAGCAAATACGTTTTAGCTTTTATTATTCTAAGCGGTAAAGTGTATTATAATATTTTGCCATGAAATAAACTTATCAACAGTTTATACATATACGTAACTGGACCGTGAAATAACTTTTTTTTATTAATTAAATGCTTTGAATGTTTTCGTCATCGTAATTTGCGATTCTACGCGACTCAATCACGTTTACATATTCAATGCGCTTTCGCTTTTGCGTAAACAACTTGACGTCATCTGTCTATACTTACAATACCTTTACAAGTCATGTAATAAATCAATGGAAATTACATTCAGAATAGAATTGAAGTAAATTTGTAATATAATAGTCACATTTGACATTAGAAGTGGTAGAAGTTAACAATGTTGTTTTAACAGGGTTTATTCCTTTTGTCTTCTCTCTCGCTCGCACATGTCGATATTTTTAATAATTACAATTAGCTACGTGTGTTTTTGAAAATGTTTACAACCAACTATATGGACATTCATACAATGAATGTTTTAATTTACCTTTCGTTTTTCATATCTTTAAGTTAGACGAAGAAAGTGTGAAAATCACATTGAAATTTGGGTACTGTGTTTCCGTGTGAAGGATATGATAGCGAAAGGAAGTTTAAAACATCCTTATATAAATGTTCATATAGTTGAAAACATTTTCAAAAATACACGCACATAATTGTATTTTTTAAAAATATCGAATTGTGTGAGCGAGAGAAAAAACAATAGGAATAAACTCTCCTAATCTACAAGCATTTATTCTTCTAGACTCTTTATAGTAATGAGTAGAGATTGATGATTTATAAATCAATGTATATTTAAGTACAATTTAAAAGAACTTAATAAACATTAAAAGTTGTACATTTTTAAAACATTGAATATGTAAGGCAATGATCGACATTGTAGCACGCAAGCGCCTCTTAAACCAGAAAATAATTATAATAAAACTAGAAATAATAAGGCTAGCTGAAAACTGATGGTAACTTTAGAAAAAAACACTAAACTATATTGCAATGTCTCTCTTTTTTATATTTTTATATACTTTTTAGACCGTAATTACTTGTGGTAAGACCACAGAAGGACATTGTGACGGAGCTTTAGAAGCTGCAAAAATATACACCACTTTCCACTATCTGATAAGGCAACTCAAATATACAAATCATTTTATATTACAATTCTCCCAAATAGTGAAAACTGATAAATTGACTTAGTTAGATTATAATGATTACATTTTTTTTCGGATTTTCTACACCACGAGCAAAATATTATTAAAAAAGCGTTATCATATCAATTGTTCAAAGAGAATCGCATAAATACAGCATAGAAAATTCGTAGTACTCAAATTCACGCGAGGAGGTAGTTTTAACTGATTCTGCCAATATCTGATCTACTAATAGGTTATAACAATCACAGTTATGTATAATACGATACTAATAAAGATGACAATAAAATATTTGTCGAGAAGACTACAAATCACAACTTAGAGGCCTGTCTCAATACAGCAAGTTACTCTAATGATAACTATCAACTTACATTCATTCTTATAACAATTGGAATATAGTTTACTTTCCGTTAACTAATGTTTATGTACTTCGTTTATTTAATAAGTACAGGTGTTTTATAGTTCATGGTTTATCAGAAGTCGATGCGTTCCGTTTCACTTATTCATTTTGCTGCGTATAATATTCCAGCCTTGAAAATATTAAATTGTTCACAGGTAATGTAACATTTTCTCGTTTAAAATACGCGTCTTAATAATAAAACCGGTTTCTTATTTACTTCGAGTCGTAATTGAATGCGTTATTATGAGTGAAATAGAACGCAAAGAGTTTTAACTTGCATCTAATACAAAGTCCAAATAAGACGTTATTAGATAATAGATGAATGATACTAGACGAAATGCTACACGGGAAAGCCCCGGTACAAATGATTTCGAAATAACAACAATGAGATCTTAAATTTTGGTTCGATAGTGAGAAAGTCGGAAATTCGTTCATAAACTCGATAATTGTTCCGAAGTTACATTAAAAGATAACGCTATAGTAGCAATTGTACTTGATTAATCTGGACTATGTCAACTACTATAGATATAGGACTACAACTGCTTTATTCAAGCGCTACTAAGAATTCCATGCAATATTTTGTGTATACGTAATATAATAATATATCTGAATATATGTATTGACAAAATATCTAAGACATGCACGTATTGGCCGGACACGGTTAACGTTATCGATCATTAATATAACTATAACTTTATTAAAATACAACAATAATAGTATATCTCTCTATGGGATTTAATCTACAAAATGTTATTTAAGTAGGTATATATATTTTTCGACATCATGTTAATTCTACAACAACTAAATCACATTTTTTTTCATACGATCTACAGGTTATCAACCGTAATTGATGAAACATTAATAATAAAAACATGTTCATAAGTACTGTGTTACTAATCTGACTTCGCTACTTGTAAATGTTCTTAAAATATTTTTATTTAATGTTTTATTACTTAAAAAGCGTGAACTTTAATATTGTACACACCTTAGATTTTTTTTTGGGTTTTTGTGTTTTTATTTTATATCTTAATTTGTTACTTTTACGCCAAGCCGTATACAATACTAGAGCGATCACGAGACGAGACGAGATGAGTGTATACATAGTAACATCCTTTAGCTTGATAAATACATAGTAAAATAGGTATTTGCAGTGTCTCTTAGTAAGGAACGGTTTGCCGCGTACTTTTGTGAACGTTGGGCCCGCTGTGTGCAGCGTACAGCGTACAGCGTGCAGCGTACAGCGTACAGCGCCGCCGCCGCCGCCGGTCGCCAGCACTCATTATATAAATCTGATAATCTCGCACTCGAAAGGCCAACACAAGGCCGGACTTGTTACTTTTATACATTACAATTGTTCTCGCGAACCATTTGCAATCTTCATTCTTCGCTTCCACGGAATCGATTGCTACTTCTCGCGACTCAATCCTCACTCACCGATAGAACATTCGCCGTGCTCCATTACCGCGATAGTTTTTACGGCGAGAGACATGCCACTACTTTTACGGAGACGATTTATATACATAAAAGCTTAAAAATAACTAACTAGTCTTTTTTATAGGCAGACCATCGACTCGGACTTAGTATCCAGAGACGCGTCCGTCGCGATCGCGTGGAAAATAATTTTCGTACTGCTAACATATTAATCGATCAACACGCAAGGAGTACGACTAGAAATTATCTCACGCGCCGACCCACCGAGCCCCGCCTCCGATACGTCGATCTCGCCCAGGTACGACTCTAGTAAAATAATTGGCAAAAATGTATCCGGGTCGGGCGGAACGGGCCGGGACCGCCGGCGCCGGAGAACGGGACGCGCGGGCACGGCCGCGGTCTCGAGCCGACGCTACATTATATACATTTGGCACTGATTCGCGTATCGACGTCGGGAGTATGGCTGCGGGGCACGCGGCGCGGTCACGCGGGGCACAGCGCGGGCCGGCAGCACTCGCAGCACGCCGAGTAGGCGGCGGCGCACGCGGGGCACGCGGGGCACACGCACACGTAGTAGGGCGGCGCCGCCACCGGCGCCACCAGCATGGGCGCGCGCGCGCACAGCTCGCGGCACGCCAGCGCCTCGATCAGCGCCAGCGTCTGTCGCCGCTCGTGCCCCATCAGGCACACCGTGGACTCGCGCACCACGCCGTGCAGCAGCGTTAGGTACCTGCGGACGGGCGCACGGTCACCGGCTGTCGACTCTCTACACTGCTATTCGTTGCATGCACTCGCGGATCGGGGGCGTGGATTTATTGTTAAAACGATAATGAAGAAATTTTAATGCAGATAAATGTCTAATACGTGACGAATGAACGGATTCGATGATTGAATTGATGCTTTTTATAATTTATGATAAGTTCCAGTTTGACCGCTAACTCACCTGTAGATTAGTGATCATGTCGGTGGGCACTCTAGGCCTAAATGAGACTCGTAATGATTTAATATGAAACCGACTAAATGAAGTGGAGAGTAAAAGATAGAATTAGATGTTGGTACGCACCTGTGCTTTAGCGCCTCCTCCTCTCGGCCCACGAAGTGGTTCCGTAGGTACGCCTCGAGCTTAGCGCGTTGCTGTCCGAGCTCGGGGAAGTCTATGAAGAACCTCGAGCACATGTAGCGCTCGAGGATCTTGATCTTGTCCGGTCGCGCCGGCCTGTAGCCCTTGGCGAGCAGCGCACAGTACTTGAGTAGGCCGCCGCCGCGGATCTCCTCGGGCTGCCGCGTCGCGATCAGCTTGTCGGCGAGATGGAACAGCGCCTCGTGGAAGTCGCCGTACACGGACTCGCCGACCACGGTCGGGTAGAAGTTCTCGCCGATGGGGAGCGCCGCGCACTCGTGGAACGCGAGCAGCGAGTCGAGCGCGATCTGGAACGAGTCCACGGAGAACTCGAACTGGCGGCGCATCGTGTCCACGAACTTGAGCTCGACGGACTTGTGGCCGCGCGATGTGCCGAGCGAGATGAGCGACCAGCGGTCGCCGTCCGAGTTGACGCGGACCATCTTGGAGACGTAGGCCTCCTTGAGGTGCGCCGGCGAGGCGCGGCGGCGCGGCGTGGCCGGCGGCATCAGCGTGGAGAGGTGCGACAGCACGGCCGCCTTGACGCGGTCGCAGTGGCGCGCCGTGGGCAGCTCGGCCGTGAAGATGAGGTCGATGTCGGAGTAGGGCTGCGCGCGGTCGGCCAGCACGGAGCTGGCGGCGCCGCCGTTGAGGCGCACGTCGCGCACGGCCACGCCGGCGCCGCCCGCCGCCACGCCGGCCTCCAGCCGCGCGCGCACGCCGGCCACCAGCTCGCGCAGGCGCACGTGCAACGTGGGGAAGTTGCCGCGCCCCGGGATCGACACCACCTCGTCCATCACGTCGTTCAGCCGCCGCACCTGCTCGTAGCTCAGCACGGCGTGCCGCTCGCCGCCCCAGCCGCCCTCCTCCGACGATGTGTAGCTCGACTCGCTCTGGAACAAAAAACGACACACGTTACACATCTTTTACGCAACCTCGTAAATGTGGTTCGATTTGAATCGTTATTTTTTTGTGGGAGTTTAAATACTTTCTCTGAACCGCGTTACAATTCTTTTACACTTTGTCAAGAAGACTATTTATGACGGCAAATGTGTACACACGTGGGTGGCTGAGACGAATATCAACGAGAAGCGATTACAAGGACAGATTGATGGACTAGTTTAGGTTACAGATTACCATCATTGTTACTAAAGCACGTCTTCACTAGTATAAAAAAATACTTCTATTAGTATATTCCATTCCGCAGCGTAACGAAAAATGGTAGCAAATCTAATACAAATTACGCAACGATAATTATTACACTCATAGAAAAAGTGTGTGGAAAAAAGAGACATGTTACTGTAGATGATATCTATACGTTATTGGAGTAGCCGCACAGAATAAATAATTAGCTACTTCTTTGGGAGACGTCGAATGTAGCACGTAACATAAGTGGCACGTTCGGTACGTGATACTAAAACGCACATTAGAAGCCGGCACCACTCAAGGTGTACAAGTTCCGCTCAAAATTAACCCGTAATGTATCAGGTCCTGTTGTATATTTAGGCGTTGGCATTTACTTTTATACGCTCAAACTCGTGCTATCAACATTCGTTCGCACGGACCTGTGAGGCATAATGGCATTCCATGCAGCGTACCGAATCAAAGATATTGAGGCCATAATAACATACGCGTAATAACTCAAAATCTATAAATGTATATCTGATATGTAGTTGTCGGTCTTTGACGCGTACCTTTGACCGCAATGGGTGACCTTTGCTGATGGCATGCACGGCCACCAAAGTTAGGAAACCTACAAACTTGCAGCGATTCTAATTGCAACTAAGAAACTTATCCGTAAAATGAATAGAACTATTTCGATTACCACAGAGACGTTACGATACCGAGCCCGAACAATAGGTTAGTACTCGAATACTAGAAATCGGTTTTGTTAGAAATAATGAGCTGCTTGTAATGTTACAAATGGAGTTTGTCACGGAGTTGAAGGAAAATGACGAAAATAAATTGAGACGCTGCGAATTCTCAGAAGTATAGAATAAACATGACGAAGAACTCTTTGGGTCTTGTACAAAAAGGGTACCAACGAGACCCTATCACCTAGCTTACTGTCTGTCTGTCTTAAACTTTAAAGGAAAAGAATAATTATAACATTAGTATGTTATCTATTATGGTGGAAATCCAGTTATAGTTTTTTATGATCCACTAAAAATTGCCTCCGGGCACAGCCGAGTGGATTTGCTATATTTATATCTATATTTTCATATATAGAATAAACTACAATATGCGAGTCTTCTCAAGTCGCGAGTGAATAGGTATCTTCTAGGCAAGCTTGCTCTATCGTCGACCACATCGTCGTATACCATCAGGTGAGATGAAGGACATAGTTTGCCTATCTCGAATTAAAAAAAAACTCTGAACAATAAAAATAATGTATAAAACTGACAATTTACTGTCTAAATCCGATTACATCAGTGTGGTACGGAACCCTCGTTAATCAAATACAACTCATACTTGGCCGTTTTTTTGTGAGTTACTGAGTTGGTAGCATTCAATCAAGGCTACTGTAGTAGTACTTACTTAATAAACACGCAGACACTTGGGCGTGTTGTTTACCTACCAATACAAGTAACAAGTATCTACAACTGCTATGCAACGTTTATGAATGTCAGATAATAGTTAAATTGGGTTATGTTAGACTAGTATATAGAAACAATCGAAATTGAATAGCAATCAATTGATCCATAAGATATAGTTGACTCGTGGCTAGACAAGGATAACTCCTGTAACATCATTGTTTAGTGAGTTTGGCAATAGATTTTCAACCGATTTTAAAAAAGGAGGTTCTCAATTCGACTGTTTTTTTTGTACGTATGTTATGCGATATCTCCGTCAATGAATGAATTTGATGTTTTTTTTTTGTTTCGTAGACTATACTTCGGAGTTGGTCCCATATAAATTTTATCGAAATCAAAATCGATCGATCAAAATTTAATTATAGTTTTTTTTTTTTAGTTATATCTGTGTGTTATTTCAACAAGGCTAAACAGTTGGATTAAAACTAAGTCAGGAAAAAACACTAATCATACGAATATTCTAAAATCTCAAAGTTTGTGGGTAATGTTTGTTTTCTCTTCACGCTGTAACGAATTTGGAATGTACATAGCTTATACCCAGAATTAACACACAGACTACTTATTATCTTAATAAACGCGGGCGAAGCTGGTCATTAATAAGTTACGCATAAGGTTCTTTTTAGTCCGATTCATCATCAATCACGTGGATGATGCCGCGGAACATAGCTAGTCTTAAATAATGGAGAAGTCGATTCATAAGCAAAACGAATAGCTCACAAACAAAAATAAGCCCCAGCTAAGGTAAAGCGAGCATCAGGGAAGGCGACGTTTACAATAACAATTAATCAATGAAAAAAGGTTTTATTTCTTTCATTAAAAACAAAAACTTATCTTTGATTTATTTTTTGCGTCGGTGTACCAGTCCTTTGGCCCAACATGCCGTTTTATCATTTCTTTCGTTCTACTATTATGACGATTTTAAATTTCAGACGTTTTACTAAATAGTCCTTCTGATACGGAGCATTTTTTACAATATCACTTAACTCAAGCCTAGACCTTAATCTTGATCCAAGATCCGTCTGCCCACGCCCGTTATCTCTAAGTGGGCAAGGTCCGGTCACAATTATCGTAATTCAACAATAGGTACTCGGCCACTAAACCGTATCCTGTTGATCTACTTCCTGTTGTATAATCTGTGTCACTCATTCGAATAATTGAACTCATATCCTGTTCGAAATTTAACTAATATTTGTTGAAGATATCCTCTGAGTGGATCGGTTTTTTTAATATTAGGTCATCGATTGCGATTGTTATTAAATGAGAAAAAAAAAAAAAAATATGTTTCTACGACCTTCATAGACTTTATAAACTATTCAACCGATGACCCAACCCGGTCCATTTGAAAGGCGAAGATGCGAAGATGGTTTTAGACCACTAAAACAATGAATTAAATGTTTTTCTTTTTTTAATTGTCGCTCGGTATCCACTAGTCTTTATAATATACCAATTATAACTCAAGAACGGCTTGACCGATTTTTATGATCTTTAATTTGTTGGCTATGTCCCGAACAGCAGAATAATTATGAAAAGATGAGAACAACACAAAAAAAGATTCATATAATAAATTCACGTTTTATCTATGATATGAAACATTTGACCTCTATCTCAACCGATGTTAAGTGATGATGCGGGTTTAATGTATTCTGTTGGAACGGATTTTTAAAATGTTGAACAACATTACGGGTAATTAATGTTGTGTACGGCTTGAAACACGTCTAAATTTTGACTTACTTTGTAGTCGACTAGTTTCGGACAAATTAGTCACGCGCCGAGGCTCGAGCCGCTCGCCTCTGCGTATCGCGCGTCTGACTCATCCTGATGAAGGACAACAAATTTGTCCGAAACTAGTCGACTACAAAGTAAGTCGAAATTTAGACGTGTTTCAAGCCGTACACAACATTAATTATGTGTAATACTCACGATAGTTTTAATTTTTAACATTACGGGTGTCGTCGAACTTGGTAAAAAACTAGGCAAAATAGCACGCTTATAGTATGGCACGCTTATTGTACTAGGCAACCATAAACGTGAAAGAGGTAAAACACTTTTTCTTTACGTGGCTTTGCAACGCATGCCGGGTAGAGCTAGTAATATACATGAAACCATCGCCGGCAGTTCGAACCCGTGGTAGGATTTGAAACTGTGAACACCAGATCGGGAGGCGCACTTACTACAAAGCAGCCATCACAGCTTCATCACATACAAGCAGAAATAGTATAGTCCAATATCGTATATATTAAATAATGTGTGTGTGCGTGTGTTTCAAATGAATTAGTTCAGTATATTAATTTTATAATTATAATTCATCTTATAATATTTAAAAATATAAGGAAAATTATAAAATTACACGCAAATCACATCAGTTTTAGTTTTTAAAACTATGTTATTGTTTCATTATTTCATATCATAACACTGCGAAAGTTATTACATGTAAGAATATTTACAAGATAACACTTTCAGCTTGTTTTATTTATATTGAGGTGTATTTTCATGAAATTTAAAAAAAAACCATAACAAAACAAAGATTGTTATCTTTGATCTTGCGTAGCCACCATATTAAGTTAAGCATATTTCACCTCTATTTTACAAGAGTTTTACAAGAGTTTAAGGGTAATAATTGACTGTGGTTAAAGGTGCTCGCAATGGCGTACATTTGGCCCTTAAATTACAATGGCTAATACCAATTCGATTTCAATTCGAGTTCTAAATCGATCAGTCACTGCTTCCATTATAATTGTCAATTGAATTATTGTGTCCCAAAATAGTTTACAGTGACTCAACCGGATTAATATCTAGGTATATCTATTATATAGGTATAACCGGATTATTATCTGAATTTAGGTATCTGTAGCTTTAATAGCGACATAATAGATTGATTGATCGGTTATCGTTTAGTTATTACAGGCTTTTCCCTTTTACGATACGATCATAATCATCGGCATTGTTTTTTCCGTTCAATATTTATTATTATTCTATTTAGACGCAAGGAGAGATTTATTGCGTTGAAAATAGTACTACAAAGCTTTAAATGAACGTGAAAAAAATCACGAACAGTCAAATCTGCCATGTTTCTACACTTTTTTAACTGTAATAACCGTTTAGAAGCAGTGTTGGCGCGCCTTCATCGTGGTTATATATATAGTACTAGCCGTGACCCGCGGCTTCGCCCACTATTATCAAGTTAAAAAGTAGCCTATGTGTTAATCCTAGGTATAATCTATGTACATTCCAAATTTCATCCAAATCCGTTCAGCCGTTAAAGCGTGAAGAGGAAACAAACATACTTACACACTTACACACAAACTTTCGGATTTATAATATTAGTAGGATGTAAGTATTTAGATTTTTGATAACTCAATATTTATTTGCCGCAAAAGTGAAAAAAAATGGCTTTGTTAATTTTGTATTATTTTCTAAAACTTGTGATTTTTCCAAGGTTAACATGTAATAAGCTAAAAAACGTTTTAGTGAAGTTTCTACCACTTTACTAGGGCATTCTTGAAAAAAGGACAGGTCTAAAGTACCCGCTCCCAACGAGCATGTATGAAAAGACTCATGAATGTAGGAGAAGCAAAAGATGTATGTCAGGATCGTAGCAGGTGGAGAGAAGTGGTCTCTGCCTACCCCAATGGGAACGAGGCGTGACTATATGTATGTATATGTATGTATGACTTAACTATGGCAGGACCATGTCTCGTTTACGTACTTGACTACGAGTAGATAAACTACATATACTTCTGAAATATTTAATTATACTCCATACAAAGGTTGTCTGGAAGAGATCGCTTTTAGCGATAAGACCGCCTATTGTTACACTTATTTTGCAAGTAATTATTTTGTATTCTGTTTTGTCACAAATATGGTGTTCAATAAAGAGTTTATCTATCTATCTATCTATCTATACTTGACATTGGCTAAATAAAAATAGTTTGCGATACCAACATAAAAAAAAACTTTAAATCTACAACTACTAAATCTAATATCACTTCACTAACTTTAATTTATATCTTTGCAGAAGTGTATCTAAAGTGCCTGCATGACAACGAAATTTATCTGGTGCTTTGGCTCTGGAGCTCGGATATGGTTTTATCGCATCCGAGATAAAGTCACAAATCCCATGTCATTTCAATTTAAAATAACTCGTTCAAATATCACAGATATTCATTTAATACACTTTGTCATAACAATGCATTATCACAACATGCATGGTAGATAATTTACACTTAGTGAACGTAACCTCAATTAAAAATCAATCAGAAGCCTTCCATCGATAATAGTAATTTCGAGATACGGGTCAACTATCGTACCTAATGTTAGGTGACGATGCGGTCGACGATGGAACACGTTTCTTTTATAAATATCTATTAATGGTGGTATATATGCAAGGAAAGGTATGTGAAGGAATGAGACATGATTTGTTCGCTCAAAGTTATATAAACTATAATTTATTCTGTGGCTAAACATTTGGTTGTAGTACCTATTCCCGTAGTTAGGCACCATTTTATTCCCATACTAGAAGAGGAACTTTTCCAATTTAAAAATTATACGCCCATCTAAACGAACTTCAGAAGAACCGACATCACTAATCACTAAGTACGACGGACCTATGGTAACCAACGTGTTCGCTGTAGGCTGCAATTAAAAAACTGTTTTTTTTAATCCTTTAACCGACCACACCACCTTCTCCGAAACCCTTCATTTGTACTAATTATCTTAATTTATGAGACTAACTAAATCCTAAGACCTTTTAATTAAAAATATACACAATACAATACAATACAATACAAAACTCTTTATTGTATAACCAGTTTTCAAAGTGTACAACTAAACAATTCTTAGAAATTATATATTTTTAGTGGTAATACAATCGGCGGTCTTATCGCGTATAGCAATTTCTTCCAGACAACCTTAGTATGGACATAAATGTAACTGGAATGTGTTAGACGGTGGTGTACACTAGTCAAGGAAAAATAATAAAGTACAAGAACCTATCAAAGCAATTACATACTAAATATACATACATATATACGTAATGTAAATATACCTACATAAAATACTCAATATAAGTGGTAGTACATAAATAAAAATAAAAAATAAAATAATAATAATAATTACGAATTAATGTGCAGCAGTTTTAACTGTTTTGGGATAAATAGTAATTTTTTACCATAGTCTTAAAAATTTGAAGGGATTTAGCACGTCTGATATCTACAGGCAGCGCGTTCCATAAACGGACCGATTGCACTGTAAATGAGTGATCGTAAAAACGCGTGGTATGCTGAGGCATCTTTAGCTGAAGTGTTTCTGAAGAGCGCAAAGGTAATTGATGTGTGAGATGCAGAAATTTAAAGCGCTCTTTGAGATAGACAGGAGTAGAGGGAATAAAGAGAATAGAGTAAAGAAGAGAAAGAATATGAGTATTCCTGCGAAAACGTATAGGCAACCACTTCAGCTTATTGCGAAATACGGAGATATGGTCATATTTTCGTAGTCCAAATATGAACCGGATACAAAAGTTTTGTAAACGTTCCAGTTTATTAAGCTGTTCCTCGGTTAGATCCAGGTAGCTGGCGTCGGCATAGTCAAGAATGGGAAGTAACAGTGATTGTGCTAGTGCTGTTTTGGTGGTGATTGGCAGAAAATTGCGAATTCTACGGAGCGAACCTGCAGAAGCAAATAATTTCCGACTTACCTCAGCTATTTGTGGCACCCAGGAAAATTGCCTATCAAAAATTACCCCAAGATTTTTAACTTTATCACTAATAGGTATAGGCGTACCGTTGAAAATCACTTGAGGAAGGCAGGACCAATCAATTTTTGAAATCATCCTGGAGCTACCAATTACTATTACTTGGGTCTTTGATGTGTTAACACTGATGCCATAAGACTTACTCCAGCTAAGTATTTGCTGCAAGTCAGAGTTGTTTTCATTAATTGCTTCGTCTAATTTGTCAACCGGTGAATGCCTATAGATTTGCAAGTCGTCTGCATACAGGTGGTAGGATGAAGTGAGATGATTAGAAATGGAATTAATAAATATTGCGAAGAGAAGTGGGGATAAAACGCCGCCCTGAGGAACACCAGCAGTAGTATTACACCACGATGAAAAAACATCGTCAATACGGATACGTTGCCGGCGTCCACACAGGTAATTTCGAAACCAGCCAATTGCTGTAGGAGATACGTTAAGAGAGCGAAGGAGTTCAAGCAATACATCAAAATCGACATTGTTGAACGCGTTACTAAAATCAAGTAGCGAAAGAATAGTTACATGGCCATCAGCCATACCATGCCGCACATCATCACTTATTTTCAATAAAGCTGAAACAGTGCTGTGGCCAGGACGAAATCCGGATTGGAAAGGGTTGAGGAGATTATTTGTGTTAAGGAAATAACTAAGTTGCTGATGGACGAGGCGTTCCAGGACTTTAGATAGAAAAGGTAAAATAGAGATAGGGCGAAATTCGGAAAAGGAAGAAGGATTGGGTTTCTTCGGAAGAGGAACAATTTGGGCCTCTTTCCAGGATGATGGAAAGTTTCCAGTTGTTATGGATTCATTAAGAATATGTGATAATATAGGTAATATTTCGTCCAGGACAAGCATAATCATATTGCGGCTAATGTTGTCGCTACCTACAGCATTTGACGAGATTGATGATAAGGCTCTCTTAACGTCACCATCAACAAATTGGCGGAAAACAAAGGAGGAATAGTCAGGAGCAGGAGAAGAAGAATTAATATAGTTTAAAGTTGAAGATTTAGTGATTTTATCGAAATTTGAAGATTCTGAAAAATGTTGGTTAAGCGAGTCTATGTTAAAGTTTTTAGGGAAATGGTCTTGACGTTGTTTTCCAACACCTAAAGTTCGAAGGAACTTCCATACTTTTGATGGGTCTTCACTGTCCACGGATTGATGAATGTGCTGGCGTTGTGCGTTCCTACACAGCCTGTTGCAGCGGTTTCGACTTTCTATATAGCGTTCCTTATTTCGATCGGTCGGACGCATCTTAAATCTAGCCTTGGCAACCAGTTTTTTATGCATAAAATTTTTAATATCATCTGAGAGCCAAGGAGCAGGAAGATGTTTTAACTTGACCGGGCGAAGAGGGGCGTGTTTATCGTATAGATTAATAATTATTCTACTGAAGCTTTCTACTTTGTCATCAATAGTAGTTTCATTTATAACACCTGACCAATCTATTTTCAGAGCGTCCATACGTAATTGTTCTAGATCAATTCCACCAAAACAGCGTTGCAAGAGAATTTTTGGCTTAGCTTTGGGCGGACGGACTTTGTATGAAAGAAATATCATGTTGTGACAAGAAAAAGCGTCTGCCGCACATTGCCCATACTTGTAAACAAGATCGCTAGAGGAGACAAAGATTAAATCGAGAAGAGAAGGAATAGAGTTTGGAAAGAAGTGTGTAGCATTTAAAGGAAGTATAGTTAAATTGCTAGCAGTAGCTACTGTTTCTAATCGACGAGAGCGGGTATCTTTCTTGAGAAGACAGGTGTTAAAATCACCCATTACAATGGTGTGATTGAAAGAAGGAGAAATGTCTTCCAAGAGTTTTTCAAAAGAATCAAAAAAGTCAATGCGAAGGGAAGGGCAATAGTACACTCCGAGTAATATTTTAGAGTGAGATAGGTTTACTTCTATGAAAAGATGTTCTCCTGCATTAGCGGGCGGTGGTTGTGGTGACATATTTAAAACAGTGTAAGGAATATGAGTACGAAGATAAATGGCAACGCCGCCACCACCACTACCAACGCGATCATTTCGAATAAGTTTGAAGCCAGGTAGAGAGTAAGAGACAGTAGGGTGACAAGGTTTCAACCAGGACTCAGAAACCAGAAGTGCGTGTATATTTTTATGATCAAATGACGCCAGCATATCGGGGAAATGCGCAGGGATACTCTGGGCGTTGATATGTACAACGTTGAAATTTCGAGGTGCGTCATCAAAATGTGATTCTAATATATTCGTGAGACTAGGGATTGTAGAAATGCTGTCAAAACTGTTATCACTTGAGTTTGAATTGCTTAAACACGATAAATAGTCATCATCGCTGCTATTATCAAAAATATTCATAACTACTATATATTACAAATAAAAAAAATATATTAATTCAAAATACAATATACAACTAATAAATACAATGTACAAAATATAAACTATTAAGTATATATTTTTAAATCTGCCTAGTACATTTATGTCCACCTGCCAGTTGTGTAAACAAACAAATACATTAATATCTTAAAAGTAAAAAGTAGATTAATTTGAACGCTGACCGACTTGGAAGCATGAAAAGTAAGTAAGATTAATAAGACCAAACGTCATTATTTATTTTTATTGAATGGCATACTTTACCGCAAGCTTGCCTTAATCGCTGAGTGGAACGTAGCTATTAGCATTCGACGTTAATTATGTCAAAGTCATTTCATAGTTGTCACAAAATTTTAACAGAGTTGAGAGTAGGTTAACGAAGTTATATTTGAGAGGAGGTAAAGCTAAATAATAAATATCTGTACGAAATGACGGTGTTTTAAAAAGGGTAGATCTATGAATTGGATTCGGAACTGCTTACCTAATCGGCATACTCAAGAAAAATATGTTAAAAATACGAAACTATTAACCACAAGGATTCATCAACTTCATTTCTTTGTCTTCCGGATCCTTTTTGACGTACCGGCGGCGGCTTTTTCCTCAGTCTTGTGAGCAGGCTTATGCTGGATAGCGTCGAGGTCCGCCAGACTGCTGACACAGTGACGAACTGCATCATCAGTAAGAACGTAGACTTGACCTTGGTTCGTCCAAGACTTTGTGACGCCGAACCGCTTCCGGGCTTCCAGAAAAACGTCATGGCGGAGCTTCGTAAGGAATTCGGATACGGTTATGCCAGAACCCTTGAGATTCGTTTTTGCTGCCCAAATCTTGTCACGCACGGATACATCGCGAAACTTACAAAGAATAGGCCGTGGCCTGCCGGCAATCCCAGTGCGGCCCATCCTGTGGCAGCGGCTGATGTCCTCCAGCACAAATGATGATTGTTTTAATCGCTCGACAGTAGCACGAGTCACAACATCAGCCGTGTTTTCGTTTGGGTCTTCAGGAAGGCCATGAAGTAGCAAAATTTTGCGTCTGTTTTGCATCTCAAGCCTATCAACACTTGTGGCCAGACATTCAATCTGACTTTGGATCACCCGCAGTGACTTCAGTACAAAATCCTTGAAGGTAGCAAACTCGGCAGCTAGCTCATCTCTACTAGGAGAGGGGTTTGGAGTCTTGGCGAGTTTACTTTCAAAGCTGTCCATCCGGTCAAGGAAAAATGCCATAAGATCACTTGCAGAATGTTTCCCAGCAGCGTCCATCTTGAATAATGTTGCAGTAAGCGATGAAGTGAATTTGGACAGTTAATAATTCTTGAGATTGGGGTGAAAAGTAGTGTAGGGAAAACACCAAGTGGCAGGTAAGGCTTGTGATTTCTAAACTATATCATAGGTTATTACACTATTTCTATTTAAAATTAATTAAAATGTATAGAGCTTGTAATTAATTGTTGTTACTTTGACACCTACCCGCCAAAAAAAAAAAAAAAAAAAAAAAAAAAATATTACATAAGAAAAAATATTCGAATTGAGAATCGCCTACTTTTTGGAAGTCTGTCATTGTTATGGAATGTCATTGTCAGTGTCACGGCGCTCTCACGTGACCTCGTAAACGACCGATTAAAATACGAAATTCTATTTTTCCTCGTCGATTTGAAACCAGGCAAATCGGTTTGAGGTCGAATGCGCAATCGAAACGAATCGATGCTGCCGCGGTGATCTTTCGATTCCACCGAGTGACGAGAACATATTTTTTAGCCGTAGTAGAAATCAGCTGTTAGCTGCAAGGTCGGATCTCGCGTGCTATGTTTTGCGGCGAATTACGTATTAACTCGGTCTCGGCTAAAACACAAATATAACTACGTGTGGAAACAACAAAGTATTGTTTCTTTGTTGGTACAATAAGGGGTTCGAATTCTTGACATATATTAAAATGAAATTAAAAACGTATTTGTGGCATTCTAGCGCATATGCGCTTTTCGTTTTGTTTGTTTTTCTTTGTGTTAATATTCGAGTTTTGGAAACATGTTTTTATGATACTGTTATTAACTCGAAGATGTATATGTACCACGTCTTGATGGAATGTGTCCGAAACCAAGCTGTAAGAAATAGAATCTTAGAAAGGCCTCAATGATGTCGTTTTCAAATAGCCTTAAGTAACTATTCCTTATTCTGATGAGGCGAAAACGGTAATGGTTTAGTTTATTATATCTAAGATCTTTCTGTCATTAACATGTCGTTAAAACTCCTTTAAATAAACAGAATTAAAAATCTATTTAAGTTATTTATATTTTTAGTAAAATTGCCTATAACCGGTTTGCTCAAATGTAATTCAGTATGAACATTTTTGTTTTCATACAGTTTTAATACAGCGTAGTCTCAATCATTACTCCTATACATAAACTAGACAAACGACTTTCATACAAATTACCTACAATGAGTGTATAAGAATATAATTTCCTTGTAATTATTGTTTGTGCCGTATTGGATAAAACGTTTACGTCATAGATAAAGTATGAGAGTGTATTTGAATAGTTGTTTAGGTAGGTATTACAAATATGTTACCTACGTCAATCAAATACTTCAGTATTACACTAAAAGAATAAAATCCATATTTTTTGTTAAATATAATAAACGATTATTATTTACTGTATTTTTTTTATTTTACTTTAACCGACCGATCTTCTGATCTAAAACTGAAATCCTCTTTTTATGTATATATTTTTATGATTGAAGGTCAACATTTTGAAATATTTGGCGGAGAAGCGATCATTTTTAGTTTGGAAAATCTCTTTACGCAATTAATTATATTACGCTATACCAGAGATTAAACAATAGTTAACCGAACATCTTCGCGTGATACGATCGAAACGTGACCAAACACGGAACGGTTATGTTTCGAATGTCGCTGAAATACGTTCCGGGTAACAATGTTGCAGTTTTTGCTTCTTTCGGAAAGCGGTTTTCTTTAATTAACTTGTAAAGGAAGAACGAATACATACAAATGTATAAGGTTCATGTATTGTTTTCATTTATTATCTAGTGTAACACACACGATCAATTGTTTTGTACAATTAGAGAGCATTAATTGATTCCCTGTACCAATTTAAAGATAATATAATCTGAATAATAATTGTTAATCATCGTTCAGAGAGAGAAAGTCTTATATTTTGTTTAATTACTGTTGTGTACTGTACTATTATTTATTTTGTGATTCGGTTTAAAACCGTCAATTCTTCTACACTTTGAAGAAGAAGGTACTTTAATAATAATTAGCATTGTGACGTGTTTGATAATATCTTTGATAATTTTGTGTCTGTCTTGGTTTAGGAAAATTCAATGATATATTTGTTCAAACAAGTTAGTTCAAGGAAGTATCTAAGGCAATTGGCACGTAGTTTGAATGCGGCTTATGTAATAAAAAAAAGGTGCATATTTTTAAGTTATACTACATCATGAATGAATTTATTAACAAAATTTATCTATATATATTTATATATACAAATTTCAGCATACATTTATAGATTTTAATTAAGAGTAATGCGAAAGTCCATTTTTTTGTGGCATTACTACATATAAATTGATTCTAATATTAATCAAAGCGATAACAACTATTTATATAATTTAATTATCATGAATCGAATTGAGGAAATGCTTTGATTACCATTCATTAATTTAATTATTGAAATAAGTCTTTGTTGGCCGAACGTGTTATATAAATATAAATTATATAGAACATTGTATGTTAAATAGTATGTAGGTACATTAGCTAGAAAAACAGAATAAATGAGAATAGAACGGGGTTTAATCCAGTAAGTTAGTATAGCAAGGTTTTTTATAATATTGCCTACATAATATATTTTTTAATAATAATACCAAAAAGGAGGGCTGTAAATGTGTTAAACTGTATATTATTATACAAATAAGAATACATGTACTAACTGTCCTTACATTTAAATAGAGACAATTAGAAAATATCTGATGGACACATTCTTTGTTGTTTGAGTTTAAGTTAAAGTTAGACAACTGACTTAGCCTTATTCTGACTAGATTGTAAAATCAGTAATTTTGTAAGGGTAAAATATTAAGAGAAAAAACCTACAAAACTTATTTTTTTCTTAAAACTTCAACACAAAATATATCCTATTATTTTATGTTTAATAAAATACGGAGTAGCCACATTTCCACAAACGTTCTCAAAGATAAACAATGCCCACTTTGAAACAATTATTTATAAGCAGTGGCACAATTGATCGTCCATCATCTGATGGACGATCAATTGTGCCTGTGAGTGAATATTTGTATTCATACGAATACAGGGTAATTTGTAATATAACATAAGCCTCTTGGACAGTCCACATCATTGAGACCAACGTCGTTCGTGTCACGGCTTCTGCAAATTCAATTCTATGATTTTTCAAATAAGTTTTATATAAATATATTAGTTATTAGTTATATTCTCTGTTAAGTCTAAGGTGTCCAGTTTCAACTAGCGTTGACGTGCATGTTACGTGCGTGTTCTTTGCAGGACAGTGTAGTTTTAACAACTATTAATTATAGATTGTGGATAAGTCATCTTGATTATTACAGAAAATATAGAATCAGAATCAGAAATAAATTTATTGCACATAACTGTGTGTTAACATGATTTCACAAATTTAGTTATATAGAAGTATCAACGGTAAATGTCCATTTCGGACGTACAATATTATTATCATTCAGAGCAAAGCCGTAACACTAAATGAACTAATATATTATTTTGTTTCTGTCGCACACCCACCGCTTTTCTTTCACGGCCAGGATGGCTGGTAGATAATGCTGTTTGGCATTAGGCCATTCCCTGTACTCTGATATGTGCAAAATGATTAAATAAATAAATAAACTAAGAATCGTGGTCTGAGAGCTATATGGTAGTTTACAAAACCTAAATATGCAATGCTTACAAGCAAACAAGTCACACTCAGAGCAACACACTAAGTTTAAAGACACGTCCATAGGTGCCGGAAACATTTACTTCACAAACAAATTCACACCTAGAACGAGAAGCACAAACTTAAATGCCCCTTTGGAAGGAAAACGTTCCTTGGGGAGAAATCTTATGCCGGGTATCCAACCCGATACCCCTGCTTAGAAGGCGAACGCTCACTTAACTAAGCCAACGGGCAGTTCGATTAAATACAAATTAAATAATATACACATGCACACACTCGGTTCACAAGATCATTTTTAAGCTATTGCATAGCTTCTATCGCGGGCCTTGAGCGTGGAGACCGAATCCAGAAATCCGTAACGAAAATAACCTAACACCGCCCACTCCGACCGGCACAGCGGTGATACTTTTTAGTTTTGCCATCTATCGATGAATAGCAGAACTTTTAATGACTTTTTTGAAATATCACGCTTTTCTCTTTAGTTCAGCAACTCGCCTCTAGGTTGCAGGAAAAAAAATACTGCATAAAAAAAAAAAAAAAAAATTATAATTGCATAAGTTGATAAAAAATGCAATGCAATAGCTCTACCGCGGCAGTCCCCACGACTTTTTTATTCCACAAACAATGGATGTTTAATCCAGAATCCGTCGCTGAAGTAATTGAGGTAAACGAGTTGTAAGTTCATAAGGTAAAATGATATAGTTAAACAACATGCTGAACATTATTCTTGTTTATCTCATTTTACCTCGCGTACATCCGTTGTATACAGCAGTGCCATCATCATAATCCGTGCTTTACGTCACCTCACCAGTTTGCCACAATTTCCCCTTGTTTACTATACGTTAACGTAAACATAACTACGTCATTCACGAAACGCAAATATGAGACAATTGCTCAATTCAATTCACTTATACATAGAGGCAGTATAGAAAATTACAATGCAGTGCTAACTTTGAACAGGTGGTGCCGACAATGGGATGGACGTGCCTGCGCCGGGCCTGATGCTCGGTCATTACCAGCGCATTCAGATTTAGTGTCGCTATTTGATATTACACTGGATTAAAATATGTATATATATATATATATATATAATATATCGTAACAGTAGGTTTCCACGACACGGGCCTTGAGCCGAGTGTGGGGCCACAGTCTAGTGTTTAGAACCAATTTTAATAAAACTATCAAACGCTAATAAATTCATAATCATATAATAATATGTCACATGTAATATTAACATTTTAAATGTTAGTAAATTATAAGTGAAATTAGCATATTTGTCAAAATTGTTCTTATGTTATTAATTGTGATGAATAAAATAATTAAGTCATTATTTAACTCTACTACTTTATATTTAACTCTAATAGGGTAGAGTTTGACCACTTTCTGACCTGATGCTAGGTGTCGATAGGTCTTTAAGTCTAGAGTGAATACGTATCTTCTAGGCAAGCATGTTAAATCTTCGGCCACATGTTCACTTTCCAACAGGTGAGATAGTGGTCAAATGCTTGCCTATCTAGCATAAAAAAGTGACGATGTGGCCGAGGATCGTAAGCATGCCTAGAATTACTGACTTTCAAGGATACCTGACGGCACATGATTTATTGTGATTATGTTGACAGTTTTTTATACTTGAAGGTGAAACTACTATTGTATATAGGGTAGCTAGCCTACAAAAACCCGATCAAAATGGATTTAATCACTATGTTACCTTTACCGGAATCTCAAGCTTCGTCGTTAGATGCGTAACAGCGATCCCCGAATAGAACGGGTTCAGATGAGGCCGCAATCACGGCTTTAGAAAACTATTTAGTATTTATGAACTGCCTGTTGGTTTAGTTAGGTATACATTATGTATAACCCAAGTGACGTCAGATTTATCTACCTACAAACAAACAAACGCATTCACACTCACAACATTCACACCACACACACATTACACCCAGAACCAGAAGCACAAATATCCCTTACAATTTATAAACTTTTATTACTAGAGGTTTACGATTGACTATTTCATTTTACATTAGGAAGAAAATTATACATTGAATTACAATAATGATTCCAATGAAAGTGATCTTAGACTTATCACTGCATATAAAATTTCAGTGACAGAACTTATTATTTATACAAAGTCAATATTAGAACATGTTTATATTTAAAACAAACTGTCTTGTCGTGAGGAGACATTGATCAAATACCGAATAGGAATGAAATAAACGAAATCTGCGCAACTGTTAAAATATTTATGCTAACAAATGTATGAATATTTATGTTAAATCGAGCGGAGATCGTGTTCTCTTCACGCTTGACGCGATCTGAATCGAATAGGTATTAGAAACGATACCATAGGCATTCCTTTGAAGCTACTGAGACGAGGCGCGACGCTCAAATAGGGAATATCCTCAAATTGTTTTTACGCTTTTCCTGTTGGTGATTTGGTTGAGTATACGTCAAGAACCAGTAATAGTAAGTACGCCAGGTTTAGAATAAGAGTTCATTGGCGATCAATATTTTTACTTGATGGTAGTAAACTATTTTCCGATAAAGTATCGAGCCAGACGAGCATTAGAAAATACCCTGCTGTCGTGAAACAGGCCACACTCTGTCTTTTCTACTAGCATACTAACACACACACACTAAAACATATGAAAATTGCTGTAAATCGCGGTCTCATAACACAGTTTGTTCAGTATTCATTTACATCTCATACAGAGTGATTTACTTTAGTATTTACTTACGTCATTTATTCACGAGAATTTACCAAATATTTGAAGAGAAAAATTAAGGAAGCATTTTACAAAGATTTGTGTAATAATCAGTAACGTCGCGAATTTTATGTTCTAAAAGTTGTTATTATTTCATGAGGAAAAATGCTTTGCAACGCATGTCAGGTATAGCTAGTGATGTAATATATATACTATGTTTACTATCTGAATTAAGACAGCCATGATGTCACAGCCATGAATGACCACGTGCATTATTTAAGAAAAAAAGACTAGAAATACTTGTTCAGTTTTATGACTTTGGAGTAAAGTCAAAGTGCTCGATACTTTTTATTATTAGCAACTACGTGGGAAGGATAATATTCGTAAAATAATTTAGGTGCATTGTAATGCATAAAAATTTGTGAATATTTGTGTCATATATACTATCTATTTCAACTTAATCTCAGTTCAACTTTTTTTTTTAATTCAAGATAGTCAAACTTTTGACCACTATCTCACCTGATGGTAAGCAACGATGTGGTCGACGATGGAGCCTTGCGACTTGAAGACTCCCAAATTGTACTCATCAGGAAACACTGACTCAGGTAAGAAGTTCCATTGCTTTGCGTTTCGCACAATTAATGTGGAGGCGTTCTAAATACTAATAAAAACTAGACTGCAAACATTACAACTTTTCGTGACAGTTATTGAAGTTGGTTGAATTCCATTCGAGCGCAATCCCGTTCAAACTATTTCCTTATCGACGTACGTAAACTAGTCTCGAACTACCTTTGTTTAAATCTGCACTCGTTCATAATCAAACCAGTTGGAAGTATGGTTTGAAGATCGAAGCTTATCACTCGACCTTGCGACGGATGGCGCGATCGTGATCAACCGCTTCAAACGTCAATTGAGCGTAAAAATTCAAACTAGGTAACAAATTATCTCGGAAATCCGGCATACGACGGGACTTTGTGTAGCAATTGTCAGTTAATGGATGCTTTCGATTTCAACACGACATCGCATTCGATTCGATAGTGTCTGGAATACGCAGGTCCTAACTTGAAGAAAGGTTTATTTTGGAGTTATTTTTTAGTTTTGAAATTTCAATTATTTTTAATGTGTTTTATTCTTCGAGGTCAGAACGCTAACGCTTCATTCTACGCAATAACTTTCCATCAGGTGAGATAGCGGTCAAACGAAATCCATTCACAAGAAAATAAAATCTGTCCGAGAAACATAAAATCCGAATAATGGGACAAGTGGCATTTCAAAATCGTCGTTGTAAAAAGAGAGCAACTATAATAAAATTCTAAGTTTAATATGGGCTGCGTTCCTTTGTACGTAACCTACATCTTTGTGCGTACTTTCGATTTCGTGAGGCCAGTAATTAGCATGGCCTCGGCATACGTGCGGTGCGTAGTACGGAACGGAACTAGCTCGGCGCGACTTTATACAAACCATTGTATCTTGACTGTTGCGAGGAGCGGCGAACCTAAGCTGCCATTGGAATTTGACTACTAAGGTCATCAAACTAAGGTGCAGCAATTTAGTGACCACATAGTGTAAAGTAAGAGTTTGGATGGGTACGGAACGATGTCGATGTGACTTGCGGGATGTTATGGCGATGTATCTGTTACGCGAAGTCGCGAAGGAACCCATTTTCACTTTCTTTTAAATTATTTGATCAACGTTCCAAATTTGAATCGGCTGATTAATATTACAAACGGCCTGTTCGCTTGCGTCAGCGGCGTCGAACGAAATCTATGATAAGCTAAATTTCGATTTAATTAACGGGCTCCACTTGAGTCGCTGTACAATGTTATTTCATCGTTAGTGGCTTGGAAAATAAAAAAAACATTTTGACTCAAAATCAAAATCGTTTATTCACAAGGGCCCCAAAGAGGCACTCGTGAAAGTTAATGATTCTACTGCCAGATTCGGAAAATCACAGCCATCTCGAGAAGAACCTGGCAAGAAACTAACTAATTTAAACCAGCGATATTGCGTTATTAAAAGAAACGAGTAATTGTAGCGTTTCAAAGTTTTTACTACTGAGAAAAAAACAATCGAAATGCTTTATTTCATCAAAACATCGAGTCCGATAAATAAAAAAAGAAGTCAGATAAAGTGAACCTACGAATAAACCGTGTCTTTACAATACCCGCTTTCTTGGCCTTAGAATTAAATAAAGGTCGGATAGTAACAAAATGATTAAATAATTATTACACGGGCGTGGTCGATTTAAATGGAGAAAACAAGTTCTTTTTATAACTTTGTTTGTCAAGTGACATTTACCCGTATATTATCACCGAGTGTCTGTGAGTGATCTGGTAGTAATTTATTGCTAGATTTATCAGTACAGAGTAATTACTGCGTACATATTAAAAAAAACGGCGCCAACATTGTTAAAAAATTGTAATAACGCTTAGACCAGTTTAATATATTTTGGCATTACTTTTATTATACTGGTATTAATTATTTTGACATTTAAAACTTATGTAGTTGTTTCATATTATTAAAGCACAAATTGTAAACTTACAATGATAATTGTAAAATAATTACATTGAATGTATAAACGTGGTTTCAATATATTTTTGTACTCGGCAAAAACGTGTCTTTTTTTTTTATTATTATTTCATGACCATGGATGCATAGTCCTTCAGTCGAAATATTAAACAAATATTAACAATTTCTATTCTTCATAATAAAAGTCTTAGTCACAAGTCACAGTCAAAGTCAAGTAGTCAGTCATAGTCAAGTCATGCCCTAGTAAAGTGGTAGAAACTTTACTAGAACTTCTATTGGAGTTTTGGAGCGAAGGCGAAAATCACGTTTTTCAACTTTGTATGACTTGCCAACAATTATGCACATTTACTAAGTATTAACGGTTAATAATCCACCATTATTACACATTAACACTCGAAGAATCACAGGTTTTGGAAAATTACACAAAATCAACAACGCCATTTTTTCACTTTCGCGGCAAAACTAAAAAAAAAAACGTGTCTTAATAATAAATTGTTGCCAGTTACTAAACATTTTGTTCAATGGTATTGTTCGTTTTGAACAAAAGTGAGATGTCAGTCACCTTTTTTATTTGTTAGATTCAATTTAACCAGTGTCATGGTCACAGTGGGCAAGATCTGACCGATTGAATCGTTGAACAATGGAGGGGTTTTTTGTATTACTGCTGTGTCCGAGATTATATCATAAAACTATAACAATTTTATTGTGTTTTAATCACAAATGTATGTAGAACTACAATTTCCATTGTCCCAAAGAATTTGTTCTTTGGATAATAGAGCAAAACGTTTAATAATGAAGAATATAAATAGCGCGATTATTAAAAACTTACTTGAATGTTGTTTCTTTGTTTAAACCAATACCTAGGTTTAAACAAAGATATACCTAAGTTTAAACAAAGATAAACCTAGGTTTAATTATTAGCCTGATATTTTCTGATGCACACTATTATTAAGTAGTATTTTCTTAACGATTCATTTATAAGACAATTTTTCTAATTTCAATACAAATACACTATTATAATAATTAATAATATGGAATATGTACAACACCGACATCTGTTTTTTTTTATAACATAGATTTTATTTTAGTATATTAATTGTCTTTTTTTTAATGTTCATTTTTAACTTTAATAAGCAAAATAAAACATTTTTATTTGATAAAGTTGCGACGATAACACAATTTTTTTAAAAAGTTGCGATTTTAAGGAAATATACTTACTTTAAATATTTTTTTATAAAGACAATAGAAATCATCAACTTTAAAACAATATTGTATCCAAAAATTCATTATAAATACATTAACATTAACAATGGGTCATAACAACATGTCGTTAAGTGTTAAACGCTAACCAAAGAAACAAAAGCAATGATAATAACTTCGGACCGTTCCTCTGCCCCAGTACGACAACAAATTAAAAAAGACAAAATATTTTTTTCCTTAACCAGTTTTATTGAAAAGAAAGATTTATAAATCACCATAATAAGGATTATGATTGAAGATGATTTTTAGCTGGTGCCATATTATTATTTTTTTTGATGTACTGTGTGCTACTAGTCAAACCCATTCCTTTGATACCCGTATTGAAGGGGTTGCAAAAATATTGTAATATGGCGGCGGCCGTCTTGGATAAGCAATGATTCTGAATACATTCTACTGTCATCAGAACCAAAGGTGTATCAATTACAGATCAATCGATCGACAGGAAGGGTGTAAAATTTTAATCTAAATAATACAATTCAAAAACTAAAGAAACTTTAATAAAGATATACTCAATCCATATCAATAGAAAACTCTCTCAAAGGGCATTCCAACACCTTGAGTTGTAGATCAAGGGCGTGAATGTAAGGCCCCGCGTCACATACGTCCGGCGAGATGCGCGCACGCATACTAACCACGTCCGTGAAACTGTTGGCAACTCGGACCTGATATACGTAAAATACGTGATTAATAGATAAGGACGAGTTTGGCTTAGATTTGGCTCCGATCGGGAGTAATGACGAAATTGTAGGTAGGTGTAGGTAACGCGGTTGTGTACATTAAGTATTCTTTGGAAAGACCATAAGGCACTTGTACATGCGTGATCGTATAGTAACTAACTAAAGCATCATCACCAACTGGAACACGTCCACTTCGATTTCTAGTAGCTTCTATACACCGACAGCTGCTAGCTGTTTGCATCCAATGGTTCCCTGCGATTTTCAGGTCGATTGTCTAACACCTGGCAGAGATTGTTTCCTTGCGTAATACAAACCTGTCCGAGGTTTTCAGGTGCATCTAATGTAATAATTTGTAAAATCTTATCGTTAAGGAATGTATTAATATAAATACCAGTCCATCGTTACAGAACTACGGTTCCCCTACATTTGACAGCTATTTCGATAGCTAGTTCGTTTATGAATTTTCCTTTTAAGCGTGGTTGTTATCAATAACTTGCTAAGCAACTATTTAATTATAGTTTAACTGCACTACGGATCTCGTATTTTAAACACTCATAAACGTTTACACACTCACAACCCCATACTAATTTCAATGACTTGTGTCGTGGTCTATCTGTGGTAATAAGAATAATTGAGTGCCTCTTTAGGACGGGTTATGCCACTGCGCTCCACGAAATAGTGGGAAACGCTCCACGAGCACTTTTTCTGACTTTTAATTAAAATAATATTAGCCGGTACGTTTATTCCACTGCGCTCGAGTAAATTATTAAGTACAGACAGCAAGTAAAGCTCAAAAAAATTTGTAAACTATATTGATTAACAATTTTTATTTCAATAATCATGTATCAAAAAAGTTTGATTTATAATTAATCTATCCTCTGGATATATTAAAACCCAAGATCACTACAACTTAATTGTAACCCGTCTTACGACTCTACCGAGATGAGATGTTTTGTCGCCTAGGACATCAATCAATTTGCGGACAGCTGTAAACATCTACAATAAGATAATTTTCCTCACATATTATTACAAGCGGGCGTGTGGGTGTGTACAGACATTGACACCATTGCATACTATCGTATTTGTGTCATATCACCGTTTCTAGGGCGGGGATAGTAGATAAGAGAATATCTCAAGTACACGATGCTTGACTTTCATGCCATTTTATGAGGAGTGAGCGTTACGATCCGCACGGAACAATGTATGTTTAGTAGTATAATGTTATAATGTTTGGACGATGTGTGACGTTCCGTTGGTTATCAACTGATAAGAACGATAAACGTTTCATATAATTCCTATAATATTTTCCTTTATGAATATCTGCGCCCCGCGGTTTTACCCGCGTAAGTCCCGGACTCGCGGAAATTCCGGAATAAATAGTAGCCTGTATTAATCCAGGGTGTACGTTACCTCCAATAACTAAATTTCATCAAAATTGGTCCAGCCGTTTGAGCGTGAAAAAGTAAACATACAAACACAATCACAAACTTTCGCCTTTATAATATTATTGTGATTGGTATTTATAACTGAAATGGGTTATAATAATATCTTATTTTGTAGAGTTTGTTTTTCTGATTATTTATAAAATTTGGACGTTTATTTTTTTTTATCGAGCCAAAACTACGAGATCGATTTTGAGGAAACTAGACTAATAATCATGTAAATATGTTATGACCATCATTGATGGTTTCATACATGCAAATAGAGTCGGCAGGCAACAGCTAAAAAGCTTGTTGTAATAAATACCACAGTTTTGATTTTTTAATGTAAACAAAGATGAACAGATTATAAAGACATTTTGCAAGGATTTGTTAATTTTTATTCAACTGTTATTTGGCACTTTTAGGATTTGGTATGCCAGCCCCTTCACGCTAATTCATCTCTTGCAAGATCTGTACAAAATTATTCTGCACAGAGAAAGTGCCACATTAGCTAATGGGTACTTGTTGATGGGAAGCCACTTTTTACTGTAAACTATCCCTGCTCCGCATCTTCGCCCGCTATTATCATGTTAAACAGTAGCCTATGTGTTAATCCTAGGTATAAGCTATGTACATTCCACAATTCATCCAAATCCGTTCAGCCGTTAAAGCGTGAAGAGGGAACAAATATACTTACACACAAACTTTCGGATTCATAATATTAGTAGGATAGTACAATACAATACCATTCGCATTGCACTGTTAAGTCATCTCTATATATATATATATATATATATTCGAATAACGTATGAAAATACTAACGTAAATCACTGTTTTAAAAGAATTATGTGCCTTTTTATTGTACCTCTCTTTACACACAAAAGAACCGACAAATTATTTACCAAGGTATGAACACAATCTATCTATATATACGTGTTAATTAATTAGATAATCTATATTGTTTAGTCAATTACGTATATTGGATATACCCAATAAACGTATAATACTCGTATATCGGTACAAAGATATCGCTTACGTATCGATATTAAAGGCAGGTACATATACCGTGTACTTACATATCTCATGTTTGTTTACCCAAATACTTGGTTATTGTATTTGCTAAAATTTTCTATTTGTTTTTGCTTGTTCAAAGATATTTTAATAGGTAATACCTTATCTATTGCAAAGAAAAAACGATGGAAACGATTTTACTTTCGGTTTTTGGAGTTAGGTTTGTGTGATGTCAATGTTAGCGACATTCGTGATACATAGAAGGAGTGGAATTCATTGCGCTCTTCTTTGTTCCCCGAACAGTATAATCTGGGAGTCTTCAAATCAAGAGTGAAAAGGTACCTTCTAGGCAAGCATGCTACATCTTCGGCCGCATCGCCGCATCATTGCCTATCGTATATATATTAAAAAAATATCACGTCGTACTCGGTTATACTTAGTATTTGTGAACTGGAGTGCTATAGCATATTTTGTTAGTAAAATTTTGTTGTTTTATTATTTATGCCTGTAATGCATTTAGCATGAAATCAGGAATTGTATAATTTACTACAATATATCTGCATTTGTTTTCAAGTTTAATGTATATATATAAGTAGTTGCTAAATCAAATAAAATTAAATCCAATCTGATATAATGTTTAATGGAATTATGTAATATCAGAAGCTTATAAAATAGTATAAAACAATATTTCATTAAAAAGCCAGGGCACATAGTATTTTCTATATTTAATTATATCAATAAGTAATTTAGTGTTCATTCTTTGAATGGTAGAATTATCGACAAACTAGCCGTGTCGACAAAGTATCCTATGTGTTAATCCTAGGTTTAATTAATGTACATTCCAAATTTCATCCAGAATCCATTCAGCCATTAAGGCTTGAAGAGGGACCAAACATACTTACACACTTACACATTTCCACACAAACTTTCGGATTTATAATATTAGCATGATAATTTGATCATAATGACTTTTCTAAATTTAGACATCCAAATCCAAGGTCATCGAATTAAGATAGTTGCTCACAATCAGTTTGATGGGAATTTACAAAACATTAATAATATAATTAGTAATCAAGATATTTTATTATTATCCACTAATTACTACGGGCCAATTGCCTATGCTAATTGTTACCATCAAGATATGATTCAAATTATTTGTTATTACTTATGTATGGAGAAGAAGTAAACCAGTCGGCGTGATTTTTCTCGATGAGATTGTAGTATTGCCTAGTGGGTATCTGTTTTGTTAATCTCTTATCTGTTCCACCACAGACACAAACATATTTTTCAGTTTAACTAAGATTTCTTTATTTTAATATACCTTTTTTTATTTTTTTAAGCTAAATAGGCAAGCATTTGACCACAATCTCACCTGATGGAAAGTGATAATGTGTTCGAAGATGTGACATGCTTGCCTGGAAGATACCTATTCACTCTTGATTTGAAGACTCCCAGATTATACCCCTCAGGGAACAATGACGCATGCAATGAGTTCCACTCCTTCGCTGTACGGATGATGAACGTAGAAGCAAACCGCTTCGAGCGAACTGGAGGTACCTAATAATTTATTTCGCTCATTAAGTATTTTTAAAAGTTTTTTCTGTAGCGCAGTGAAACACGATAAATGACAGTTAAGAAGGCATAAAAATTTTCTTTTAAAAACTAGTATAATTATTATATTTTCAGATTATTAATTCACTTAATTCCGTTTGGTGTATTCTTATTAAAATTTATAGATTAGTTACGTCTTTGCAATAATTTGTTACCATATATATATAGCTGATCGGCTACGCTTGCATTCTTTTGTTTCCTTTTTAAGTCGTACTCAATTTATTAACGCATTATAATCAGTATTTATAAAATTCCACAAGCATAATACATATGCATTTTGATGATAATGAAGGAATGCATTTTAGTGATAAAATTAATCAATTAATTCATAACAACGACTGTAACAATCTCAAAAAGTTGTTTTTAATAGAAAAACCAATCAACTCAATCGTTTTTGAATGTTTGAATAATTTACACGGAAAAAAGAGATTATGGGAATACGATTGGTATTTGTTTATAATTAATATATTAAAGCTGTCCGAATTTTATTTTCGATGCGAAACAGGAAAATAATAAATAACATTCGTTGGCATAAGTGAAAGTTGGAAAGAGATTATGTTTTGTATAAGCTGATATCATATCGAAAAATAATCGATAAAATGAAGAAGTTTTGTTTATTTTTAGCCTAGTATTTCACGTTGGTAAGCGATGACGAGCTCTAAGTGGGTTACGTATTTTACCTTCAAATCAAAAGTTATTGTAGATATTGCTGTTTCAAATACGAATATAATACGATACAATAAAATTATTTTTGAAATATACATAATTCTAATGACCTATATACCCATAATCTATAATATAAATCTATATAAAGAAAAATGAAGGCTTTTTGCTCAAAAATAATTTAAAATTTGTTTTCAACCGACTTCAAAAAAGGAGGTTCTCAATTCGACTGTATATATTTTTTTTTGTATGCATGTTACTCGATATCTCCGTGAATGATGACAATTAATATATGATTCGATTTAATGTTCTTTTTTTTGGTTTCGTAGATGGTCCCATATAAATTTCTCAAAAAAAATCGATCCAGCCAAAACCAAAATATAAGCGTTAAAGTCGGTTTTTTTTAAGCTTTGCTTGCGTTTAATTATTATTGTAATAAATTAACCTTATTAAAATTAATCATATTATAAAGCTGAAGAGTTTGTTTGAACGCGCTAATCTAAGGAACCGCTGGTCCGATTTGAAAAATTCTTTCAGTGTTGGATAGTACATTTATCGAGGAAGGCTATAGGCTATATTTAGATCATATTTTCAAAAAAATTAGGGTCCCTTACTAAAAGTCCAATAATCCGGACGAAGTCGCGGGCACAGCTAGTAATCAATAAAACAATATTTTTATTTAAGACACAGGCGATGATAATAATTATTCGTCATAAAAGTCTATTGCGTTAATTATAAATTTTAACGAAATCCTTATCAAAGGATTAATATTATGAAGGTGAAGGAACATTTATATGTTTATAATGTTATCAGTGTATATTCACTTTCAGTTTGATAAGATTACACGTCTGTTGAAACATTTCAAACATCCGTAGGAAATGAATGTGGGAAAGTTAATTAAACAAAACGCTGCCAGACTATTTGATTTTATATCATACATCCGCTGTGTGCAAACATTAGAGGAAGGAGTGGTTACTGATCCGACCAATAAGAGATAGCTCCAAAATTATTATTACTTAGACTACTTATCTTTTTTAAACCAATTTAAATTCAACTTCAAATTTATTGTTAAAAATATAGTTGATAGCGCACGCAGCAAATTTTCCTTCATAACTAATTCACCAGCGGAAGAGAGCGAGATAAATTTGTGCTTGTGACTGGACGATGTGACAGATGTCAACGTCAGTCAACTACCAATCGATCAACTACTGTATTGATGCTTGAAACTAGCATTTTTGGTTATTTTGTCTGTATTTTACTTAGAGAACCAATTATTTTTTTTGATGCACGAGTGATAGTTATTGTAAAAAGGCGCAAAAATCATGTAATGAGTTAAGTTAACAAGTTAAGCGGTGTTAGGTATGAATGTAGATGTTTATAAAAATAAGAAAAGGCCAAAGTATATATGGATTGATTGTTTCAAAGATGACATGAGAGATAGGAGTGTAGAGATGACGGCTAACTAAAGAGCGTGGCAGAGAAACCGTGATGAAATTTAATACGGTAGGCCATTTTCGCATGTTTTCCTGGGTACCTTCTACCAAAATACAAAAGTAGTTTGGCTGTAGTTTTCTACCCTCACATAATTCAGTTGACAATGCGGTCGAAGGGGAAACTACTCGAGAGCAGGTCATATTCAAGGCCTATAAAGGTTTTACCTACCTCGAACACATTATCACTTAACAACAGATGAGATAGTGGTCAAACGCATGCCTACCACAGTTAAACATCATCTATGCAATCATCTATGCAGTACAATCTAATAACTAATTAATTATGTCGTGGCGTTTTAACCAACAGTACAATGTTTCTACTCGTATTTTTGAAAGGTTCTTCCCCTCACAGACATGCGGGTACATTCGCAAAATTAACCGAATATATTAACGTCAATGATTCGTCAGCGTTACATCTTTTCAGTGACAGCAGATAGCAGGTTTAACAAGTAAAATACGTAGATAAGATAAAATAACAACGCGTTAAACAGCATGTCAAGGCTTACGGCAATTATCGACTTTTAGCATTTTGTTCGTCGGTTGGTTCTTACAGAAGTTATTTTAAATAATATCATGTAATTTTAGTTCAATGTTGAAATCTTTTGAACAACAGCTGCGTTACATTCTAAAATAATTACTAGTCCGAAATATTGTTTGTGTAAATACATTATATACAGTAGGTATATCCGTTACGGCTGAATGCATTCGAAATAAATTAGGTACAGAAGTAAGTAGTCTAGTCTACGGCGACCGGTGCTAGTCTAGATCCTAGAATAAGACTTAGGCTACTTTTTTTTACACGGTCAAAGCCTTGTATTACGCCTGATATGTATATAATTCGTTTATATTTGATACTCAATCGTTGGAAAGGATATAATACAAATGTATTTAGTTTAATACAGTTTTGCATATTTTTACAATATAGTAAGTCTTAATTTACACAGTCTCTATTGATTATGAGTATTGCAGTGTGAAAGAAAATAGCTTAGGAAGGTGGGCTTATAACTACCAAATTCAAAGACATGCCGCACTGGGCTTGTAGTATCGGGAAAAGACTGGAATCCCAACAGTGGCAACGTACAACATAGATACCGAACTGTCACTTGACAAACGACTGCTTTCAAGACAAGACTATATTTAAAGTTATAATCTATTAGACCATAGTTAAAGTTATAATCTATTATTAATCAATTAGAAGATTAAATTAAATAATCGATATTTCGGCAAATTTTCGTATCAAAGAGCACATAAGAGCAGTCAAGAACAATGACCCTCATAAATCGGCCATCGCTGAACATCTTTTGGAGTACGGATCAAACCATTGGATTGAGTTGCATAACCCACAGATTTTGTCAGTTGAACGCCACTACATACCTAGACTGGTGAGAGAAGCAATTGAAATTTCTAAGTTTAGTAATTTCAATCGTGAAAATGGCTTCCAACTGTCAAATGTCTGGCATCCTGTGGTGAGACTGTATAGTAACAACAAAAAACGTTTCTCAGGTAATTCGCGCATGGATCGACAGTGTTGTGTTGCGATCGAGTTCAGACTCAAAGTGGTAGTGGTGTTCAACGCAGTAAACGAGTACGAAAGCAGGTAGACCGTTTCGTATGCTCGTAAATCTAAATCTTCATCACTACTCCAGTTACTCCATGATCATGGCGCTTGCAACCGTAAAACATTGATCACGGAGTAACTGAGTTACTTCATGATCACGGATCCGAAATATCGGAAACTCAAAACAAACGAAATGGTAAATATCCCGCTATTGACACAAACATTTATAGAAAGAGAGGTTAGATGTTTCCGTTGGGAAATCCTACGGGAACATAGCGCCTCAAACTAAGACTCAAGACTGGTCTCCAACAGAAATTCAAAATTAAAAGGGCGAGTGCACACGAGGCCGCAGACGAGCGACATTGAGCGATTTCAAAACTCATCGTGCGACCCACATATTTGGTGCCCGAGCATCCGCAACGGCTTCACTTGTTAATATCAAGGATCGGAGGCTCACGACAGACCGTCTCCGCTCATTTGAGGCTATAAAAATAATTGGATGCAATGATTGACGCCATCGATGTATACACGGCCTTATTGTTTTGATGAAAGTGATCCTGATGTTTGGGATTTTTTATCATATCAGTAAATTATCGTTTATTACCCGTAACATAACATAGACCGTTATAATAGGTAAGTCATACGTTAAAAAGAAAAACCACTTGGAAGTAAAATTTACAGTAAAAAATCTTCAAGATAATAAAACCAATACATGATAAATATCTAATTATATTAATTTAAAATATGCTAGAACTGTGTAAATGTGAAAGCAAAATAGTGATGTTTGTTATTAATAAAGGTTTATTCTAGGCCTATTTTTCATAATAATTACACCTACGCCAAGAGACAAAAAAAAAAACCATTTTGATGAGTACAATTCATTTAATTTTATCATTTTATATGATAAAATAACCTTCTGCTATTTTGCAAAAAGGCCACGAAACTCTTAAAGTTTATGTAATTATAAAGAATATCTACAAATTTAGATGCAATATATAGAAGAACGTAAAGAACAAGATAGTACAATATTTGTTTAGAATAATATGGGGTTGTGGTCACATCAACTATCGAGAGAGACTTTCGATTACCATCACCTACCATCAGCTGATGGTCAACATAAGCATTGGTTTCAACTAGTAATTATACTAAGCTACGTAGCGGCTATAAGCAAAAGTACCTCAAAAAGAACGCTACTCAAGTCATTTTTAATTTTTATGTAACCACCCAAAGATGATAGTGGCAAATCTCGTCTTGATCCTGATTGGCGTTGAAAATACAGTAAATTTGACTACTGAGTTAGTGGTACTCAGTACATAGTATAAAGTATTCGCCGAGCGTCGCACGCGCAGCGCCCGTGCAGACAGCGCGTTGCATGCGTGCCATCAACAATCAAGTATCCACTTAGGCCATGCGTGCATACAAGCTTGCATTGCAACTAACATAGGGACTGTTCGATTTTACAAATTTGGTACTACTTCTTCCCTATTTTTATTTAATTTGTTTTTGGTAAATATACCCCTCGAGAATTAATAAAAATACTGCTTGGGTAAAACAATCCTACTATTATTATAAATCCGAAAGTTTGTGTGTAAGTGTGCAAGTGTGTGTGTAAGTATGTAAGTATGTTTGTTCCCTCTTCACGCTTTAACGGCTGCACGGATTTGGATGAAATTTGGAATAAAAATAGCTTATACCTAGGATTAACACATAGACTACTTTTTAACTTAATAATAGCGGGCGAAGCCGCGGGGCACGGCTAGTGAACCATGTAGAGTAGTTTATTAACTTTTTTTAGGACTATTAAAATAAATATTATTTACTTTTTTTTATAATAAACGAACGGATTGACAACATTAACAAAATAAATACCATATCTACTTCTTCTTAACTCTAGAGAAATATATTCATAGTAAAAATGCTGCTTCATGCAATTATAAAAGAACTGAAACTAAAAAAGTAAAAAAAATATACTAAATAATGGGGAATTTAACATTTTTTATTGAATCAAAGTAAAAGTAATGCTTATACTATCTCTATTATCTCCTTGCCAAATTTCATCAAGTTCAGTCGAAACGTTTAGCCACGAGAGGTTTACAAAAACAGGCAGTTAAGTTCAATGATTCTTCGCGTTCTGAATCTCTTATGTACAGAGAACAGTCTAAATAAAAAGTGGTCAAAAAAAGTCTCTGTTAAAGTTCAGAGAAAGAAAAAACATAAATTATGTTCAGAGAAAGGTTATTTGCTCTTTTAGCCTTATCAGTTAATATTCTCTATCAGCTGAGCTGTGACAATTTTGCCCGAGTTAGCTAGATTAAAAAGTATCTTATGCTCTTCTCCATAGAATTCAAAAGGAAGTTCATGGTATGATAGTACCTTGCTAAGGAAAAAGCTAGAGTAGGTTACAACTTACACTTCTACTACTACACTACTTAATACTGTTATGCAATTTGAAGATAAGATTTCTTAGGTGTACACGTGAAAATAGTCTTTATATTCAAGCAACTGCATCAAGGAACATTTTACTAGATTAAACGTGTGTGATATATAGATCGTCACAATTCGAGCATTAAGTTTAAGTTCATCCTACTTCCTACTTAAATAATTAATCCGAAAGTTTGTGTGTAAGTATGTTTGTTCCATCTTCACGCTTTAATGGATGAACGGATTGGGATACAATTTGGAATGTACATAGATTTTAACTAGGATTAACACATAGGCTACTTTTTAACTTGATAATAGCGGGCGAAGCCGCGGGGCACGGCTAGTTATTGATAAAACATTTTGTAAGGTGTTACTATGTTGATAGGACAATCGCATCAATATACTCCGTGTCTTTGTCATAAAAATAGTAGTTAAAATATATACTAGGGGTCTTGATATATAAAATTACATAAGAATATCAGCATTGGAAAGTTTTAGGTTTATTTTAAAATTTATTGGCAGAAGTTTCACATAAAATATTATTAATTTCTTATGCTGTTCAGGTATAATCATAGATAAGCAGTGTAGTTAATTCCAACTAGTCCATTTTACCATCTAACAACAAGACAAACTGTCAAACGTCATCCATATATGGTTGACATACCTCCAGTTTGCTCGAAGCGTTTCGCTTCTACGTTTATCATCCGTACTGTGAAGGAGTGGAACTCATTGCCTTCGTCTTTGTTCCCCGAACGGTACAATCTGGGAGTCTTCAAGTCAAGAGTGAATAGGTACCTTCTAGGCAAGCATGCTACATCTTCGGCCGCATCATCGCTTTCCATCAGGTGAGATTGTGGTCAAATGCTTGCCTATCAGGCATAAAAAAAAAAGTGAGATTACTACTTATAACTAGGACTTATTATGGTCTATATTTCCTTAAACTATACTAAACTATACATCTATACAGCAAAGATCTAAGTAAAGCATCGAGCTTATAGATAACTCAAGTGCTCAAGCCTACTACTAGTGGGTAGCGTAAAAATGAGACTTATTTAAGATTGTATTAAGAAGAAAAAACATGTCCAATGAAACTAGGTAAGTTCGATAACAGCTTAACCTGAAATTTAAAGTATAATATACTATTTATTTTTTAAATTTCAGGTTATCAGTCTTTAAAACGTAAAAAACCTAATTATTTTAATGCAAATGCTTCAGTTTCAGGAATAGATTATGTTTTTTTTGCAGTTTTACATAAATTGGCAGACACCGACATTCTACGAGCCAATTGTTTATATTTCCTAAAAACTACATTTACATAATATTTACTGCTCTCTGGCGTAGTTGGTAGCGCGTCGCCTCTAAGCAGCAGGTATTGGGTTCGATTACCAGTGGGAACACAATTTCTCGCCAAGCGAAATTTGTGTGTCTGCTATGATTGTGCGTGCGACGTGAATGTTTCGTGCACTCACGATATACTATTTGGACTTAGTGTGGGGCTGAGTGTGAAAGTGTTAAAATATTATATTATTAAAATATATATACAACAAAAAGCTCATTACAAGCCACTTAGGTTATTGGTAGTTCAAGTGCACCAGCCTATTATCAGTAGACTTATGCTGGCAACATTGCCCCTCTGATGATCCTCTCGACATTAAGTAATTTTTCACACTCACAGCCCCACACTAAGTTCAAAAACTTGTACCGTGGGTGCCGGAAATATTCACATCACACACAGAACCAGAAGCACAGCTCCAGCCGGGAATCGAACCCAAGGCGCAGAGGGCGGAGACCTGTCCACTGCGCCAACTGGGTTCTCAATTGCATGTCATTTTAACTTATGTTGATGATTTATTTAATTATTTTGTTGATTATTCTTGTAAGAGGATAAAAAGTGATTAAAACAGATTGTTATTTCAACGGAACACCCGCCTTCATCGTCATTTATTCTTCACGTGATTAAACATCCATTGTATGCACTCTCGTTAACGGATTCTTGGCATTACGCACGGCAGTTGTTACTATGCGCGCTGACTGTAGTAAATACGTTTTCTTTGTATACATTTCAATTGATCTCCATGATTTACAGACGCCAATAGCATGAGACGGGGCTTAGACAAGCAGACTTGTCAAACTAGTCACTCGGTATGTTCCAAAGAAAACCAATGAGGTGCTAACTGAAGAAAATTACCGTAGCATTATTCTTTGTTCTTAGTTTTTTTTTATCCCCGATAGGCAAGCATTTGACCACAGTCTCACCAGATGGAAAGTGATGATACGGCCAAAGATGTAGCATGCTTGCGTAGAAGGTACCTATTCACTCTTGACTTGAAGTCTCCCTGATTATACCGTTCGGGGAACAAAGACAAAGGCTATGAGTGCAAAATAATAGCTACTTACAATATGTATAAGGTGCAAGATAATACTAGTAAGTTTCAAGTGAATTTAGCCAGTGTGAAGTAATAAAAAAGTCATAAAAACAAACTCCAGTGAAAGTTAGTCAAGCACTGGGGTGTAGTGGGGTGTTTTACACCTGGGACCTTTATAGAACTGCCGGTCGACTCGCGTCACGCGTTAGGTAGTTGCTGACTAGACTGCAGACCCTCATAACTCTCTACTAGTGGCTCCAAGAAGCTGTGTTCACAGCGGCCACACCCTGGCAAGTCATGTCGACCCGTGGAGTAACCTAGCAGTGTGCATCACGTGCATGGTTGGGCGGGTGAACCCTCGTGAGTACACGAAGACAGTCCGGTACAGGCGGCGGACATAGTATAGCAAACGCATCCGACATATTGCAGCAAGGCATCGTATTATGCCTCGACGGACGTTTACTAGGATCTATAATATATATAGTCTGCGGCCAATTTACTGCATCTTAATTTTTCTTCGCATTCGAATCAGTCTAACGGTCCACTGGGCTCCAGAAATTGAGGACAAGAGAGTGGATTTGCACTGGCGCAACCGTTTGTCCACTTTAAATATGTTTACGCGCAGAAGACTTGGCATATCTTAATGGCTATTTGAGACTCTAAAAGACTACTAAATTCGTCATCGATTTTAATGCTTTTTTAATAGTGGCTTATTAATTAGAAAAGCGCATAGCTACGAGGCGAAGATCGGTGACCAATTTATATTTCATTACGTCAATACTTTCATTATTTTTATATAATTGTTTATGTAAAACGGGATATTGAAGTAAATTATTATTATGTTTTATTTTATTATATTTCTGGTGATTTTGTATTTTATTCAAAATAACTTGTAAGTATTAAAAAAAACAAGATCCTAAACAAAAATAATAATGAAACATATTTTAATATAAATGTTTATGAGATGTGACTATCTAGTAGTCTATAGTATTTTATTTTATCATATTATAATCTATAGTACTTGTACTAAACTCGACCATTTTCAATTTCCCTATAATGCAGTAATGTCCGCAGCTCCGTATCTCCTATGCTTTAATCATATGGAGTGCAGGCACCGTCATAAAGAATATCAATAAGATACGTTCTTACGTCGACACTTGTACCTATAACCTAGTCAATGAATTCAGTTGAGAGCCTCGAGACATTCATTCACAAATTTCGGCCTGTTTCGAATAAACGATCTCAATGAAATAAACGCCGTAGTTGTGCCACCGTCCATCGAAATCTAATTGAATTTAATAAGAGATGTATCCGAGCGGGAAACCATACGTGGGTTTATACTTCAATTGTTTTTCTATCACGAGATCGCGATCGTTCTTGTAAGACGCAATAACATATCGTATTCAAAACAAATTTGACGACGTTGCGTCACATATCTTAATATTCGCATAAACCGTCTTTATTCTAACTGTGAATCATGTGCAGGAATCTCACACATTCGCGCCGCTTAAATATCGCGCAATTATATTTTCCAGAAGTTTCTTCATCAATCTATCACTTTCGTTATATCTGATAACGATTTTGGCGGCTTATTAAACGATAATGCAACCATTGTAAGCAATAACAATCATCGAAACTCTTCAACAGATATCGATGTCGTTCATATTTGACTAATTAAACCAAAAGTTTAAAAGGAATGTTTTAAATCTGTCTGTCATTAGAAAACAAAAGAATAATCGAAATTGATTTAAGTATATGTATACGAATAAACTTCAATATAAACTTAACACTCCCTACGAATTCAAAACTTTTTTCTTTTTGGTGTCGAATAGAAATAGTGTTGCAAGCTGCAACTGTGCGAATGTTCTCACGTAGCGAACCTATTCTAGTTGAAGCAATCATGTCACAAACAACTGATAAGGGAACCGCTTCCGCTGGCTTGTGTTTTCACTCCGCGCGACGTCGCGTGCAAACACTAGAAACTCGCGTGTACCTACGTCGCGTAAAAGCGCATTACGTGCGACGAAATGCGCGAAACGCGTCGTAAATAGTAGACGAGACGAGCCCGCACCCACGCATCGCTAATTTTTTCGATAATACGGAACTAGTTGGACTACCGCCATGCTCCCGGCGCTTCATCACATGATTTTCTCTTCACACTTACCTTCATATCGTCGAGCATGTCACACGCGGAGATCAGCGATGCGGTGTCCGGAGTCACTTTTATGACGCCCATTTTGAAGTCCTGAAGTATCTCGTAGTTCAGAAAGTCCGTAGCAATATTTAAACGACTCGTTAGTAAATTATAAACACACAGAAAACCGATGGGGTCTTTGCGCGAACTATCAAATAGGATCCGAAAGTTCGAAGTTGGAATTCCTTAGCGAGTGACGCGTGAGTCGGTGTATTTTAGGAACAGTGCGCGAGACGTGCTCACGCAGTGACCGAGCCGCGCGGACTGCCGCCGATCGCTCGCCTCGCCGCAGTGAAAGGGTTCTGACGTCACACGACTCGCAGATAAAGCGGCCCCCGCGACCACGACTTGTTGCTACACTTCCACTCTCGTTCTCTCCCACTAGCTGAACTATCTACCTATCCCGCTCACTAATAATATGACACCTAGTTTGATTAAAAGTATTCGACTCGACATTCGTATCTGTAGAATGCGAGCGTTATCGTTTTGCACAAGTGCTATTAAAATTATATACAAAAAGTAAAGTATGACCTTGATTTAAACGAATCGGTGCATTTTCAAAGTCACTTTGTGATTATTATTAAACACTAATCGATCGATAAACTTATATCCCAAAAATGTTTATGTAGAAAATGCGTCGTAGCTCCTCTACAAATGACGTAGGCTGTAGCAAGGGCCCGCTACGTGCGTAGGCTGGCGTAGGGCGTAGACGCTTTGCGTTGCTGCGCAACCGTAACCAATGAAGTTAAATCGAATTAGTTGGAAACTGGCTGGAACATCTGTTGGTTTTCAAGTAGATAATGTTTTTTAAAATAAATATTAATAAACTTAGGCAACACCACTTTTTGTTACGATTATTAAATACTTCATTTTTCAGCATTGTAGTATTCGGGTTTGTTATTTTAGTATGATTCGCAAAGATGGTTGTGATTGTTTGTTATATTTATGTTTCCGGCACCCACGACACAAGTCAACTTACTTAGTGTAGGGCTGTGAGTGTGAAAGCGATTATGTTATTTTTTATGTACGATAGGCAAGAGTTTGACCACAATCTCACCTGATGGAAAGCGATGATGCGGCCGAAGAATGTTATGCTATGTTATGTTAAGGATTTATTTTCGTCTTCTGGTTAAGTGACTTGTTGCATACATGCTGCATTACGTCAATGTCGACGAAATGTCGAATAATTATTCTAAATCAATCCAGTGTGTGCATCATAGTTTGTAACAAATTAAAAACGATAAATATTGGCAATATTTGTTCGAGGTTCATACAAAATACAAATACAAATACAAAATATTTATTGACATGAATTATGAGTTAGGTACAAATTAAAGAGTGAAACCCTGCCTCTTGCTTTAGTTTCAAACTGTGTTGCAAAAGGCAGTGTCTTCCCCGTAATGTAGGAACAGGTATTCATGTTATTTAACACTATAATTGGAACATTAACTAAATTTTTATACAGATCTAAAGTAATAAACAGCATGTAATTGTGAGACAAAAAAAAAATCCTATATTTAACATCATTTACATATTTTCAGTGCAGCCTGTGTGACAGTGAGCGTGTATGGGATGGGTGTGCAAGTATTTTTTATGTTATGTGTGAGTGAATTTAATCGTGTGTATGTGTTTACATGTGTGTATTTGTGTGTGTATTTAATGCTATCAATAATTACAAAACTTATAATACTAATTTTAATAATAGTAAAAAAGTATGCATTAGTGCTATATGTAGTTCCAGCAGTCCGCGCGGACGAAGTCGCGGCTAAAAACTAGTAACATTGTATGAATAAATGCATAACATTGTGTGAATGTGTGAGAAAGTTGTGCAGATAGTCTCGAGACCTTCGAACATGGCATATTTTTTTACTTTATTTTTTTAAAATTTATTTCGTACAAATTAATTACATAAATTATGACCCGTAAAGACATAGTAATTCTAGGGTACCTTTTACAAAGTACCTTATTCTTATTAATATCTAGCCATAGTTTATTTGAATCCATTAACCTTTTTTTTAATTATCTCTATTTATCATGGGCATAGATATTTTTTAGATTGGTAGCAAGATATTAATCACAGATCAGTTAACAGAGTTTTTATTCATAATTAGCATCTTTTTGAAGTAATGGCATATTTATATTGTGCAAAGTGATACAAAGAGGCCGAATATCGCTGCGTGTGACCGTGACCTTATCGCAGTATGTAGCCGCGCCACAGTCACAAAACTATGCGATAAATAGTAAGTCAACAGTTTTGTAAGCAACAATCAACATTGCCTGTTACGAAAAACACACAATTTTTATGACTTTTTTTTATTCTAGATAGGCAAGCATTTGACCACTATCTCACCTGATAGAAAGACTTTTTCTCAGCTGATGGAAAGACCATTGTTTTGAAAGAACTGTCCCTAGGCTTGGATGGGTGAAAAGGGGTTCGATTCACGACGGTAGCACAAGTTTTCTCCCCAAAGAAAATTTGTGTTACTTGCTCTGGTTGTGATTGTGTATGTGATGTAAATGTTCCCGACACACACAACACAAGTCATCAAACTTGGGGCTGTGAGTGTGAAAGTGATTAAGCGTTTATCTATGAAACTATATTAAAAATACAATTGTTAATACGTAATATTACATTTACAGGTTTTTCGGTTACATTTTACATATTAAATGTAAAATGAATGATGAATAACATATATTTTCTATCGGTTCATACAACATGTCACATTTTTTTTAAATCAGTTTGCTGTATAATTTAATTTCAACACCACATTCATAAGTACGCGTAACAATAATCTAAGTATTCGGATTATCACATTAAACGTTATTTTTCAGTTAGTTTCATCAGTCCAATCCATAGTTGTCAAGCATTCTTGTACAACCAATTTCTATAGTTTCTATAAAAGTCACGTTTCAGTATTTTTTTTCTTTACAAGCACGTTTTCTACGATGACCTACTGCCTTTATCTACGCTGTAACAAGAACGTTCAGTTCCTTGCGTAATTAAGTAACTTTATAGTGACATAGAATTTTGAACATTATTTTTCCGTTTTATAACAATTTTATTACCGACTTCCCAAAAACGGGGGAGGTACTCAAGTCGACTGTATTTTTTGTTTTTTGAACCGGTTTTGATGATTATTTTTTTATTTGAAAGCTGGTGCTTTTCATGTGGTCATATTGAAATTTGTTCTCTAGTTTTTGAGTTATCGTCAATAATGCGTGTGCAATACATTAAATCTGATCAAGGTTTCGTCCGTCGGTTTTTTTAAGCTATGCTTGCGTTTAATTATTAGGTTCACTAGGATATAACTAACTACTTAACTAAGCAGTAAAAATTATGTAGGAAATCGATTTAAACTATTCAATTTGCAACTTTATGTAGCAAGTGTATTTGGTTTATATTACAGTACAAAAAAATATCTGGCTGATTTGATGGAGGACGTGGGTAGTGACATCCAAAATTTACAGCCATTACAGAGTAACTATATAAACTATATAACAAATTTTTAATACTCTCTCTCTTTACTTAAACAAAGATACAGTCTTTCTAACTTACAATAATACTAATTAAGGATGATAGTTTGAATGAAGGGATGAGTTTTGCGTTATATAATTATTCAAAATAATAAATAGATAGCCGCACTGAAGAAGCCGTTTTTGACGCTGTTTTATAAATTGATACCAGCCTTGAAACAAAGACTTTATTGTATTTCTTACCCAATACGAATCACATCGAATCCGGTACAAAATCTTTAAGCGAATCAATCTCATCTTTATATGTAAACTAGGACCATTTACAAATACACTAGCAAGTGCCCTACTAACAAGTACACGGACGTAGTTAAGTGCGTCCGTGTAAAATACCCGAACACTTTTTTGTTCTTTTGGTTTGAATTTCTGGTTTTTACACAAAAGACTTTGAAATGTGTACACTTTGCTTCATGTGTATTTATAGTATGTACAAGAGGTGACAATACGCTCGCATTGTCGTCGGTTTTCAAGAATAATAAGTTGTAATAGCGAAAGCAGAGATGGAGTTAAGATAACTTTGTATATAAGTGGTAGGACTATTTTCCAGAGCTCGCCGTGGAACTACACGCACACAGTTATTAAAAAAACTTAAACAAACTGTACAAGTATGACTGTATTAAAGATCGAAGATAAATATTTATAGTGAAATTATAGTGTATAAAGAAGTTTTACATCTAATATATCAGTGTGACGAGCGAGGTGCGTTGCTGCGCAGGAGTTTGACTGTGGAAGTTCAATTTTCTTAATGTCACTGAACTGTAATGACAGAAACATCGCATTTTTTTCAATTTATTTATTTATTATGAAATCTTACAACTTAACTTATGGTGCTGCCACTATGTAACTAATACATTTACTAACAAATGTTAGGAATTGTTACATTCTGTTAGGTTTGTTAAATGTTTTAGTTAAATTTTTTAGAAATATTATTTTTATGTTTACTAACGTTTGTAAACGTTTTATAACAGCAGTGTGGCAGCATCATTAAATAGGTATTAATTAGTGAATAAATCGGAAATTTACATTGTATGTGTTATACTCGTATATTATAATTGATTTTGTAGATATTATTGACTGTCACTTCTGCTATTATAATAATGTATAAGTAATGCTGTATCGAAATACGTCTGGGCTGTACAGATTAAGTATCAGTTTTTACTTGAGCTCAAAATGCTGGAAACTGGTCTAGACTCGGAACTTCAAGGCCGCTGGCGACCTTCACAGATCCAATTAGATTTGGTCAAGCTTTGTCTCGGAAACTAGATTTCGTCGCCTGCGCAGCCTCGTGGAATAATTTTACTTTTTAATTGTGCGTAAATTTAGAATTCGCGTAATTATGTACTAATCATTTTCATCTTGTACGTTTGTACAGATATAAAAAATAATACTCGAGTTTTTATAATTTCATTGATTTGAATAATAATCTATGTAGTTTAATGTGGGTTGGTAAAAATAATTAATTGAAGATCATTTACATCAGTTAAAGTAAAACTAAGGGAACTTAAGCTAAGCTACAAATACAAATAACTTAAGAACATTTTGAAGTATATTAATACTTCCGAAGGTTTATAGTGATTTCTTTTACTAAATGTTAATTTTAGTTTAGTTTAGAAAATGTAGGTAATTGGCCAAAAACTCACTAAAAGTCCAGTTCTGAATCGCGTTATTATAATGTGGTTGAAATATACGCAGCAGATAGTTTGTGCCTTCATTCTGTAATGTATACTGTTTCATATTATCTACGCCTCAATCAGGTAATACATGTGAGGAAGATAATATATTTTCAAGATTCATAAAAAAACCGAAGAAGCAGGGGGAAGGGGGGTAACCACTACATATGTTTTTCAATAAATTATTATTATTATTATTTAACTCTTTATTGCCCAAAAAGGTACAAAAGGTGGACTTAACGCTTAAAGCATTCTCTACCAGTCAACCACTCATGGTTGAAAAGCGAAGGCTGTAGGCATGCATCAAAAATAATAAAGTGGTAAAAATATGAAACTATTAAAATAATTTTTGTGTGACTAAATTAAATAAAAAAAAATATATTTAAATAAAACTTAAATATAATATATATCTAAATAAAACAAAACAATACATATACTATACTAGACGTAATTGTTGTACGGTAAATAAATTTGTATGTAAAAAGTAAGTATATATAAGTGGGCTGGTGGGCTTGAGCACTTGAGTTACATATAAGCTCGATGCCTTATCGGTAACTTAGGTCTTTGCTGTATAGATGTATGTAGTTTAGTTGGGCAATGGGCCCCTAGATAGCATGTAATTAAAAACATAATATGTATTTTTATGTGTATCCTAAGTACGTTTTTTGTAAAATTATTTATAACTCTGCCTAATGTACATTAGTCGACACTAGAAAAGAACACAGATTTTTTTCTCTAAAAATTGCCAATGTAGTCGAAGTTTTTAGGTTGTTTTTTAACTGAGTTGCCAGAACAGGTAATTTTGGATAGATATCACGTTTTAAAATTAACACGTGCTCTTATCTCTATTGACCAATTCATATTAGATTCCAAGAAGGTAAGAGTGTGTTTACATTGAACCGACGCATGTTTATGATTCTAAAAAATTATATCAATCAATATTTGCCGACACTCGAATATACTGAGTAAATATTTTTTATAACATCTACATTTCACACTAGCCGTGCTTTCCGGCATCGTCTGTAGCAATCAAGATAAAAGTAGTCTTTAGTTCTTGATGATTCGCGTATGCTTCTGCCAAATTTCATAAAGATTTACTTCTTTAATGCATAAGTTATAAGAGTCATTAACTTTCACGAGTGACTATAACTGGACGAGACCTTGACTGTTTTACTTGACTTTGACTGTGACTTGTGACTAGGACATTTAATATGAAATACTCTTGTAAACATATTATTACTTGACAAGTTGACACTGGCTAAATGCACAAGATTGCGAAGCCAATTTTAAAAGAAAAAAAAAAACTTTTATGAGTGCATTTATGGAATTTGATAAACAAAGCGCCCCAGACGCGCGGCCCGGGCGCTGTGAAGATAAAATGTATGGCACCTAATGAACTTAAAAAGCACGCAGGGCGCGCGACCGAGCGGCGCGGCGGCCGAGCGGCGGGCGCGAGGAGGCCCGCGCTTTCGACGCTTCCTCCTACGCAGCAAACGTTTTGTATAGGTTATTAAAGTTAACATTGAAACAACCTTTTGTATAGGCTTAAGTGTAACAAAATGTACTAAGCGGATAGGACACGCGTATTTATACAGTAGCAGCAGCAACAGCCGAGCCGCGAGTACAGGACGCGCCCCTGGGGCGCTTTGTATATCAAGTATAAGGCCCATGCAAATAAACAAATTTGAATTTGAGACTTCCGGATAAATAATTTTAGAGTTTAGAGTGATAAGTCAACATATTTGAGTACATATTGAACGTAGGTAAACAATGGAATCGACAACGATTCAAACAATACATGTGTGTCCAAATAAGGATCTTGAGCCTGATGTCTGTCTGGAGACTTCTAGACTACACATCTAGGTCAGGTTTTAAGCGCGCATTTTAATGGTTCATTTAGTTTACTAGTAGGTATATTGCTACTAAATGAGGTAAGTTTAGATTTCTGCATCAACTGAAACTTATCCGTGAAATAAAATAAGCCGGATCAGATAAACAATATATTATCAGACAAAAAGTGCTTCGTATAATTTTTAAAGTGCTCAATGCGAGCCAACTAATAATAATATATTAATTGTAATTGACATACCTGTTATAACGTACTTTGTTATAAGGTGAATAAATGATGATTATGATGATTATGATTATGACCAACACAGTAATATTATACAAGTTCGAAAGTATGTGTACATGTGCTTGTTTGTATTTTTTTCAAGCTTAAGCTGAACGGAATTGGGTGAAATTTTGAATGTACATAGAATTATACTTCACTTTCCATTAGGTGAGATAGCAGTCAATTGGCTAACACATAGGTTTCTGTTTAATTTAATTTACCCAGGCAAAGCCGCGGAGCACATCTAGAACATTTATAGTTTCTCTTCAATGATTTCTTGGCTTAATAATGGGCTTTGCCCGCTATTATCAAGTTAAAAAGTAGTCTATGTGTTAATCCTAGGTATATAATCTATGTACATTCCAAATTTCATCCAAATCCGTTCTGCCGTTAAAGCGCGAAAAGGGAACAAACATACACACTTGCACACTTACACACAAACTTTCGGATTTATAATGTTAGTATGATTTCAAATTACATAATTTGTACCCATCAATCATACAATATTTTTATCTTATTATCATATTATCACCCGTAGATCGCACATGTCACGAATTTACAAAAGTTATTCACCAACAAAACACCTTCACCTGACTTTGACCCAGTTTTAGAGTACTTTCAGTTTGTACGGCTTGTTTATGTCTCGGTGCAAGTGCTATTGAGGAAGTTCAATCTAATAAAGTTGAATTACACGCGATTTATAGTGATTTATTTGCGGTATGTCTGATTAGCTGGAGTTTAATTAGGTATCATCATAGCAAGGTTTACACGTTTTGTTGTTTCTTTTTCGATGTTTAGATTAGCATTATTGCACTTTATAAGTGCATTTGCACTTTTAAACGAGATTGTAAAGATGAGTGATTTTAGTAAAAGACTGCACACTTATCGGCGTTTAATTAAGGGTATAATTTAGACGGCCACTAAAAATTCTAATTGTTACCAAAATGGATAAATTACGTCACCAAATTACGTTTCCTAAAATAAAATTTCCTGTGACAGAACCGAATCGGATAACAGTAGGTTAAGGTTTTTTTTTATAATTAATACGAAAATATTTGTAATACGAAAAAAATGATTTATTTCATAATGTTTTAGGAAACGTAATTTGGTGACCATTTATCCATTTTGGTAACCGTTTAGATTTTTTTTGGTAGTAAAATAGGTACTTTTTTGGGCGGTGTTTAAACACAAGCCCTTAATTAATATATCTTTCTAAGGCCTACGGTACTTTAAGAAGTATTAATTAAACAAAGTTATTTCTAAATGAGAGCATTGAACATCTAAATAAGTAACAAGGTACTCAAGTAAGGGTGTCGTTATGATTTCTTGTTAAATCCTCTCGGTCTGAAAGACTATCTTTATCAACCGACTTCAAAAAAGGAGGTTCTCAATTCGAATATCTGTTTTTTTTGTTGTTTGTATTATATATTGCGAATTATGAATCGATTTTGATGGTTTTTTTTTGTTTGGCAGAGTATACTTTAGAGGTGGTCCCATATAATTTTTTATCGAAACCGAAATATAAGCGATGAAGTTGGTTTTTTTACCGACTTGGTGGTGAAGTGGTCCTAAGCGTATTTTCGTCATTTATACGTTTATTAAAGTATTAGTACGGAATAGACCGTAAGCCCACTGCAGGCATCCATTCGTCATTTATTCGTGACTTGGAGTATTAATATTGGTCACAATTTTATCTAGACTTAGTAGTAATTACTAAATAACCACTTTATCACCTTCTTACGGCAATGCTACACGGACGTGTCTATAGTCTATAGTCACACATTATACAATATATAATCTGTGGCCAGGCGCCATAGACTAGAGACCTTTGCGCAACTTGAGTATCCTGCTAGTATGAGTAATTTACATATTTTTAGTTGCCAGTATGTGCGGAGTAATTACGAAAGGTCTTGTGATAGTGTGGCAACCGCATAGGTCGTTGCTATGTAAAAAACGAAGGTATATATGTGGAAATAATTAATGTTTTCTATAACTTAAACAATAAATATTCCGGCAGCTAGCGTGTTTACCATCCTTGAAAATGTTGTGGACATTTTCACTTACCATCAGATGAGTATATTATACAATAATTTATTAAATCTGAAAGTTTTTATTTAAAATAAAATCTCTCTCCCAATAACATATACAAGTCGACTTGGAGTCAGGCATCCCTAGTAAGTATATTTAATCGATACTCTTTTATTATTTAAGACGTTTGGGTTACGTATATATTGCATCTTATTCTTATGGGGCGGTAAGGCCTGCACTGACGTCCCGCTTGGGATGTATTGTGCATTTCCCCCTCCCAAGAACTACCCCTTCCACCCCAGCTCCTTAAAATAACGTAGTGTAGTTTTGGGGTGTTGGAATAGCTGAGCATCTTTTTAGAAGCAGCCTCCACACTTACTGAAGTGTTCAGCAATTACAAAACAGATATGTTTTAGCTACACTAGTAAGTTATGTGAAAGAATTATCGCCAAACCCGCCAAACTTAATCATTTAATAATTAATTAATATAACTTCATTCGGTCACCGGATCTACTATGTGCCGTATAAGCAGAACTAGCGGACTTATTTAATGTATTCAATTGAATTTTAAACAAATTACTTTTTTGTTATTGCCAGCCACTTTGGTACAAATATAGAAACAAGTTTAGTACGTAGAATATTTTTAAGCTATTGCATAGCTTCTATCGCGTGCCTTGAGTGTGGAGACCGAATCTAGAAATTCCGTAACGAAAATAACCTAACACCCCCCACTCCGACCGGCACAGCGGTGATGCTTTTTAGTTTTGCCATCTATCGATGAATAGCAGAACTTTTAATGACTTTTTTGAAATATCACGCTTGTCTCTTTAGTTCAGCAACTCGCCACTAGGTGGCAGGAAAAAAAAACTGCATAAATAAAATAAATAAATAATTATAATTGCATAAGTTGATAAAAAATGCTATGCAATAGCTTTACCGCGACAGTCGCCGAGTGCCACACGCCTTTTTTAATTAAATTTTGGAAAAAAATTGTGTAGTCCATTATTCCTAGGAGTCTTTTGCAGAGTCTGCTTGGGGCAGTACCATACCATTGCCAGACCTCTAACCGCTCAATAGTGTGTAGACATTACTGTACATCGGATTGAAGGGTAATGTTTACAGTGAAATTACAGGACTTAAACAGAACATCTAATATCTCAGTGTGACGAACGCAGTTTTTTGCCGCGCACAATTTTGATCCGTATAAGTTTAAAACTCTGGGAGGCACTAAACTGTAATAGACAAGCGTGTCACTTATCATAAGGCAAATGTCTTGTTAGTCTCGATATCTCAATTTATATTGAAAATAAAACGATCAATTCCTCTAGCTGCCTAGTGGAATTGAAAAAAATGTTGAAAACAGTTGAATCAACGCTTGTTAGTATACTCCCGGTATAGGAAAACTGATGATGATGATATTTCAAATAAGCTGACTTTTTAAATCAAGTTTATGCTACTAGCATGATGGGCACGCTAGCCATTTGTAGTGGATTTAAGCACTTGAGGGATCTATTCGTTCGGTAGCTTGGGATCTATTCGCTCTTTTTAGTACAGGTCAAATGCTTGTCTATCGTACATAAAAAAGGTGTATAAACAATGTTTGGCTTAGTTTTAGAAAATATATCCATTTGTCCTAGTAATCTACACTAATCGCATCATTAAACATGAATTAGATTAATATTATTTAACAAATTTGAACACATTCATTTAAGGCTATTGTAACATTTCTTTTATTATTCACACCCGATCTATATATTTTAATCGATGGTCGTGGACCATCGATAAAATTTTTTTGTTATATATATTTAGATGGTCTTTTAATGTTGATCAAAACGTATTTTTTTTTACAATAGGCTAAGCAAACCTTTGACCACAATCATCTGATTGAAAGTGACGATAAGGTAAAGCAAGCTTGCTTAGTAAATACGCTGTACAAGGAAATGAAATGAAATTTCATTTCATTTCATTTCCTTGTACAGCGAAACTTATAATTATAATCGCTAAGTAAAATATAGTGCTACTGGCTAGAAAAGTTGGTTGCGCGCCTGCGTTCTTATAAGCGAGTAACGGGTTTGGTTCCCCTTAGGAAAAAAAGATTTCTCCTTGTAATTGTGTGTGATGCAAATGTTTTCGACATTCACGTTACAGGTCTTCGAATTTAGTGTGTCGCAGTCGCATTTAGTGTGTGTCTGTGCGAAGGCGTATTATGTTTTAATCCTAAATTATAGTAACGTGCATACTTTCAGATTTTCTTTATAATTTTTGAGCGCTTCTGACCCTATTCAATTAAAAAATATACCTTAAAGTTTATAAATATTAGAAGTTTTGTCGGTTTTAAAGAGAAGCTGGTTGAAACAGAGATAGGTACATGGCCTGGTCCTCAAAGCCACTGATTTAGTTCTTCTTGAAGATTAAAAAAGTTATATTAGGTTTTATGTTTATATTCCATTTTTTACCGACTTCCCAATAAAGGAGGAGGTACTCAAGTCGATTGTATTTTTTTTATGTGTGTTACCTCGTAACATCTCTCCACGTGAGCCGATTTTGATTTTTTTTTTAGTTTGAAAGATGTTGCTTTCTAATTGGTCCCATTGAAATTTGATCAAGATCTGATCTCTATTTTCTGAGTTTCAATAATGCGTGTTTAATACATTAAATCTGATCAAGGTTCTGAAGATAAAGTGGTGAAGTCGGTTTTTTTAAGCTTGCGTTTAATTATTTTGTTTTCAAACATTTATCATAAAAATGATGCACGACTAGTAAGAAGATAATGTAGGTAGGTAAGTATTCGTCAAATCTCACTGGGCATACATGTTCGATACCTAGCTCGACAATTTCGATCAAATGACGTAATTGCAAGCCGTTTCTCAATAACTAAAGCATGTTATATGACAATTATTGTTACATTAAATTAAAAATAAAATTGTTTTGCAACACATGTCATAAACATGTATAATAATATGGTTTACCGCTATCACTAATTCAACCTACATACATACTTGCTACACATATGATATTATTGTGGCGAAAATGACCTCTGATACAAACGCATAACGGTTATATCGTATTTCGAATAATGCAGGGGTGGGATCTAGGGAAGTCAATATATTTAATCTCAACTGATAGGCTACGTTTGATCATCATCGGACGTTTTAATATGTGATGATGTTGTCAATCGAGGACGGTCAAAGCGTTAGGCCTGTAGTGGTTTTAAGGGATAGCTACTGGACCACTATACATTTTTACAATTATTTACTTAATTAAGGAATGGTACAACAAATCGAGGTAATATAAATGAGAATAAAGAAAAAACTAAAGTTTGGGAAATAACAAAAATATCGGACAAAACAAATAAATATAGAGAAACAAAATGTTTAACAAACATAACATGAAAGTAGGGGAAAACTAACTAAAATTAAGAAATATAACTGGGGCCAACAAATTAAAAATAAGCCAAAAACACAGGTTCCGCTCATGTAACAATTAATTCTGAACTTGGACAACAACTGTAATTAATCTTACAATGTTTATATTATTATTACTTACAAAAATAACTTGTCTGTTATAGGACTATTGCTTCTTGTAACGTTGTTATGACTAGTATTAAATTATAATAAAAACCCGTAGCAATGTTTGTACAAACTTCAACATGTTTACTTACTTTTAGTTAAACTGACACAAGACATTAAAAAAAAACATATATTTTACTGACTCTACGAAAAATATTTATTTTGTTAGCATTTGATAACTTATATCATTTAGGTACCTGACACATTCACATCACAACCTGAAACAACATACAAATTTTCCTTGAGGACAAAACTTGTATTCTGTAAATCGAACCCAGTACCCGCTGCTTAGTTGACAGACGCGCAATCAACTACGCCAGCATCGGGCTGTTCAAAACAAATGTTTACAAATAACGTGGTTTTCTATTGGTACAAGAATTTTCAAAATCAGCTTCAGAGTTTCGGATCACTTTATGAAATTTTCCAATTTGTCCAATCCACAAAGTGTTCGCAATAAAGTCGGCCATGACTTTGAAGCGTGTAGTAGATAAAGCAAGGATTTGATAATGCATACGTAATACAGCGATAAGACACCACTTACCGATAACGGTTTATTTGGTAAACAAACAACTCAAAATACCCGCAGTTCAAGGTTGGTTTTGGAAGATTCTGATTAGAGTATCCACTCATTGTGCGAATTTGTATATATGATCTGCTTCGCCTTCTTAAATTAAAATCTCACACTAAGGCAACATACTTCTATCAATCAATTTCAATATTAATTTAAAATATATTGTACATTTCTAATGTAAGGCACTTGATATACAAAGCACATTTGGCAGCACGTCCCATTTAAATTTGATCAAGATCTGATCAGTAGTTCTTGAAATATGTTCAATAATGCGTGATTAGTTCATCAAATCTGATCGAAGATAAAGCGGTGAAGTCGGTTTTTTAAGCTTTGTTTGCGTTTAATTATTTACACTAGAGCCTATACAAAAACGTCGGTTGTGCGGGGGGGAAGAGTCGAGGGCGCGCGCTCGCCGTTCGCCCGCCGCGGACCAGCCGCGCGCCCGCGGCGCCAAGTATATTTCGTTCGGTAGATGCCATACATTTTAACTTTTCAACGCCCTGGCCGCGCGCCTGGGGCGCTAACAGCGACAAGTATTGACAAATTTATTTGATTTCCAAGTTAAGGCGCTCTTGCAAAACTTAAAGAATCCTACCTTAAGTGCCGGAAAACATTTACAATCACACTTAGAAGTACTAGTGGGACACACGGAGTAGAAACCAAAACCCACTGCGCCACAAAGATTGTCAATTTGTCGATCGTTAATCACCATTTGAACAAAATACTTAAAAAGTATACTTAAATTATTCAGATACGTGAACAAGAATACTTAACATGTAGATAGCTGCATTCAGGACGAGATGCTCCATTTTCTGGGCATTATAACCTCTTTTCGGTCTACTGAGCTAGACGAAATGACAGACGGACAAAAAAACGAACTAAACTTCTAGCATACACGGCATTCAGCTTATCAGTCGTGACTTTTTGGGACGGGGTTAACAACCGTGACTGACTGGCCTATTTTTACGAATGGCACTATACATGCAAATCTATATATATAAAAATCGATGCCACTTTTCGTTGTAATTTTATAACTTAAGAACGGGCTCACCTATCCAAACCAAAGTTTAGACTTTGTTCGGACTATTTAGTAGATGGTTTATGTGAAGTTTGCACAAAATCGGTCGAGCGTTTCTTCATTTATCACAACCGGGCGAAGTCGGGGCGGATCGCTAGTCTTCTATAAATATCAGTTTATAATAATAAGAGACTCTTTCTAGACGGTCGGATAGGCAAGAACTCTTGGCACGGAGGTGGTTCCTCGGCAGCAAAAAAATCTTAGACCCTGCGGCGACACCCTTTATCTAAATACTTTATATTATTTAAGCTATTACATTAATTTTGTTTTATTATTTGATATGGATTGACCGCATCGTAACTTATCTACACTTATCTACAGGAAGGGTAGGTGAGATAGAGGTTAAACGCATGCTTATCAGAATCATAAGTATATTTTAATAAACAAACTACACTTACATATTTTAAACTAGCCGTGCCCCGCGGCTTCGTCCGCTATTATAGAGCTAAAAAGTAGTCTATGTGTTAATCCTAGGTATAATCTATGTACATTCCAAATTTCATCCAAATCCGTTCAGCTGTTAAAGAGTGAAGAGGGAACAAACATACTTACACACTTGCACACACACTTACACACAAACTTTCGGATTTATAATATTAGTAGGATTAAATTCTGTTAAATGTCTCATGTTAAAATATCCTAGAGAATATAATATAGTTTATAGATATATAATAAGCTTTAACGCCATTTCTGATAATAACAGATCTATCTGTGCTACCGACCTTATAACAGAGCAGTATTTTCACCCGTCGCTTTACTTGTGTGAAGGTCGGCAAAAGTTGATCGATTTATTATTGGAGTTATTATTTCTGTACCCCATTATTGATGCAGAACAAACCAAACAGGTTTCGTCTCAGGTGACAAAGGAAAGGCTTTGAAGGTCAGTGCAAGGCCGCATTTTTGTTCAACATGCACCTGACTTGGAAAGATTTCAGATTTTATGGTCGTCAGTAAAGTCGCCTTTTAAGGCAGCTTGTTTATGGAGTGCGAGATGTGAATAAATTATTCTGAACGATATGTCAACAACTACATCAATCTACAGTAGTGAGACGAATATAGACTTTGAGCAACTTTAAGATATATTTAGGTTCAGGGTATGATTTTGTGTGTGATGTGAATGTTTCCGGCACCACGGCACAAGTCATTAAACTTAGTGTCAGGATGTAAGTGTGAAATCATAATATATATATATATATTAGCGCGTGTTAATCTCGGGTATATGATATGTACATTCTAAATTTCATACATGTAGGTAAGTGGGGAGCAACATTTTTGAAATTTTTTTTATCCACCCTTGTGAAAAGGGCTTCTATGTTGGAAAATAACGATTTGGTAGGCCACCAAAATCACTGATTTTATAGGCCACCAAAGTTATAAGCAATTAGCCTCAAAAGCTTTTCTCAGACGTGAAATCTTAGTTCAGAGCGAACTACCAATAACATTGGTGTGAAATGTGATAATCTGTAATAATTATCATTACACTAATCTAAGCAGCAGAATATATTTTACACTATCACATAGTTCTACTATCACATAGTCTATTATCTTCAAATAATTAACATGCTGCGCTACAAACATACGATTCAATATCTTCGATTTAACGAGTAACATATTCTGGTTAATAAATTATGTTATGCAATATCTCGAGATATGCTTATTTTCAATTTGATTTACTTAACTACAGGTAGTATGGACAATTGGACATGTCACATTCAATTCGCTACTCTATTATATAAGTTGTTAATCATATGCCAGCATTCTATTTGACGCTTAGTCCACTAGTTAATAAATCAGTATTATTCAACGGTCAAGAAACCTATTATTTATAATGTCACCATTAGATTACAAACTAATTAGCAAGACTGATGATTTTGAATTAACAGTTAGCTTAGTTAGGTGCGCATTCGCCTTCTAAGCAGCGGGTATAATTAAGTTCGATTCTCGGTGAAAACTCAAGTTTTATCTCAAGGGGAATTTGTGTTTCTGGTTCTGGGTGTGATCGTGTGTATGATGAATGTTTCAGACAAGTTTTTAGCGAGAAAGCGTTTATATATATGTTTTTAATACAACTAAATCTTTTTCGTAAATTATTCTCTATATCTATATCTACAATGAATTAATAAATCAACCGATTCATAGTTATACAGTTTGCCGATTTTTAGATAATCTTAACAATGCCATTGAAATAGTTATAGTTAGCCAAGCTTAGAGTTAGTTAATCTTTCTTGGACTGTTTTTTTGTGCAAAAATACTGGATAGATTAAAAATAAATATAACAATGTCCATACTGTTACAACGTGTCTCGTCATACATAGTACACGCTAAGACCTAAGATTGCACACTTCAGAGCTGGAGCTAATCTTAATTTATGACCGCATCTTGGTAAATCTAGCGCCAATTCACGATTCCTTGCATATTCTAATCAAGTATTAACCATCTTTACCTAAATTATTGGATTTGTTATTAATGGCGTTAAGAAATGATTACATTTAAGCGTGTTTCGAACGTTTATACAATGTTTATAATGTATTTTAAGGATGTTTTATAACTATGTGAGGTTTTTTGGTAAATTTAGACCGAGAAATGGATATTTTCCACCTATTTGCAATTCAGTGATATTTGGAATGTGATTGCGGTCAGGACACCTTTTTATTGCTTGGCTTGGATGGTACGACTTTATTTTGGTACAATGTAGTTATTGATGAAAGAGATAATGCCCTGCCACTATGTTTCCTCTACTTAGAATTATATCTTTTTATCATTAGAATTAAAAAAACGGATTTGGTGTTTAAATATTTGCGCGGCGCTTGCTTTAATACGGGGAACCCCGGGGAATAGACAATATTTAACATTGTTACGACAAATTCTATTTTGCATAGAAAAAATCAATGTATTTTTGGATGATAATAAGTATGTCACGTAATGTAAAACACGGATCACTATCTATTTAAGTTATAATTTGTTTTTTATATTTTTTGATCTCAAATTGAATGCAACACTTGAGTTTAGGAAGGTTTAACATCATATTTCATAACTTGTAAACAGTGTCCTTCCGGTACATTGAATATAAACATGCATGTTTTAGCGTGATTGAGTAACGAGAATCCAAACATAATAACATAGATATAAACTTAATGCATTTATGGTCAGTAGGATAAGTTAGATAGGAAGTGAGATGGGATAGTTGAATTAGTAGGAGTGGATTGGTATCGGGTAACATATGAAATAAGATAGTTAGGAATGTGATTCTAGAATGTGGGATAATAGGAAGTGGGGTAAGGTTCATATGATATCCTTATTTTTAAAATAAACCATTTACTTTAACGCTCTTGTGTTTTGACAATCTGAGGGTCTCTAAAATATAATTATTTTGAATATCGTCGACGTATCGGCATAGTATCATCGGCCGTGGTCACGAGAGACTGAGGTGGTGGGTGCCATCGTCTAGACTAGCGACCAGTATTTGCATCTACCCGCATTTGTATTAAAACATTGTGCAGTTTTCAAAATTATTTTTACGCACTCGTTCTACCTGTGCCATAAGGTGGTATAACATCCAATTGCGTTCCGCAGCCTCTATAGGCAGTTATCACGCGTCATTCACAACTATTGATCAATGCAAATCAATATTTATAGAGGCGTTATTGCAACACGTGGGCCGAGTCAACTAGCTAATAAAGAGGATGTTGAACCTCATGCTTCCTTCATCGGACGCATGCGGCCTGCACGACACGAGATGTAATCTGGGAGATTGTAGTGCGATCGTGCTCTAATTATACTTGGTCACTCGAGATATGCTTGCGGAAATGGATTAGAGGACTGATGACCTATCCGTGACCGACGACCTGTGTTACATATAGATCGTCGATAATGTACAGCTTCCACGCGCATTTACGACTATACTATGTCCTAAACTTCAATTGTATGTAGAGTACTGAATCAGTACAAGTGACTGAAGAGTCAATAGACTCATTTACGATAGTAGCTTAAAATCACCAGTGTGAGGGTTCCAAACTACAGAGTCGGTTATCAACGTAAAACGCTAGAGTATCGGTGTTTTAATATTTAAATTTTGGAGATTGTGAGTTAGCGTAATTTTAAATTCTCAATACAAATCAAAAACTTCAGCCATTGACGGTTGATACACCTCGTTGATAAATTCTGCGCCTTTGTCTTTTCTTGTTTATTAGGGATAGGCAAACATTTTAACAGTATCTCACGTGATGGTAGATGAAGATGCGGTCGACGATGGAGCGTATTGGCCTAGAAGATACCTATTTACTCGTGACTTGAAGACTCCTAGATTATACTTATCGAGGATCACTCTGTGTTCGCTGGACTTTACAATTTGGGTCTTCAAATTAAACGTGAATAGGTGCCTGTTGCTAAATGCTATTCCTTCATAGCTGTTCATCTGTAGCGATTATGATGAAATAATTGCTGATTAAGCATATACAATAATAAAGATACAAAGTCCATATCTAATGCATGTTTTGTATCGATAATATAAGCTAACTTGTTTACCCAGCTAATGCGGCAATGTGCGTATTAATGTAATCACACGCACGCGCATCGGTCTAATACTACGATAAATAATAACAAAGTCAAGTCCACTATCTTACGGGTTAATGCACCGCATAATGAGATCATTGCTATGACCGCCAACAGATAGGTACTTAGAAATATTACAAAGAAGTTTCATTGTGCCATCAATCGAGGAGGTTCTCATTGGAATACCTTTGCATCAAATAAAAATCAAATTGTTTTTTGTTCAACTCATATATTTTTTTTTATCGAATTACAGGCGTTAATCGGGGCAAATATTTATATAATTATTCGAGCGTAGCGAGATCTCTAAGTTGACTTGCGTCGTTCAGCACTTTGTTCGTCCGTCCGTCCATCCGTGCGTCTGTCAGAGGCATCTAGCGTTTAAACCATATTTAATAAGCGAATGACTTCAAAATCTCATAGAATATGTAAAACTACGGCCTAAAGCCAGAAATAACATTTAAAATTAAATAAATGTAAATAAATATTAAGGTGGCTTCAAAAAATATTTTTCATTTTTTTATCTACTTGTGAGGTATAGTTGAAAAGGGCTTGACAAGTAGAGCACGAAACCGGTTTAAAAAAAAAGATATTGGAACATATCGATTTGGTAGGCCACCGAAATCACTGTTTTTAGACCTATTTTGTCCCGGGGTCTATCTCAAAAACGGCTTCACACTGAACGCTGAAACTTACGTATAATATCCGTTATATCCTGTACTTCAACAACAAATACAGAAATCAAACAATTATTATATAGAATAAAAGTTATAAGCAAGTAACTCCAAAAGTTTTTCTCTATGAGGCAAAATGTAGGCGCGAGATCTCAGTTCGGCGCGAACGACTAGTGTAAGTGCAACGACGAGCGTTAGTTTACCAGTTACCACTATAAGCGAGACTGACAGAGTAAAATTAAAAAAATATGTAAATGAAATAATTGTTATTTGTTTCGGTAGTATGCAGATAGATATTACGTTTTTATATAGAGAACCTTCTCAACTAACTAAAGGAATATTCGTCACAGTTCGCGCAAAGAAAGATAACGTGGTTTTTCCGTGCGTTTTTTGACACCCATGAACATTAGTTTCAGTCGTACGTAACTAACTAAGTATGTAAACAAATCTTGGAAGGCAATTTTACCTACTTGATTCTCGTATCGATCTGAATTATTGGTACCATCGACCTGATGATGGAGTCAAGAGGTGGAACTTTTAAAATCTACTGATATAAATACCCATTTAGAACATTTTGGTTCATTTAGACCAGTTTAAGTGACATTCGAGGATGACTGCATTTTTTTATATTAATGACAATAGTGTCACTTAGACCGCCTAGGAAGTGATGATGACGAGGTTAGGAAAACTACCTGTAATATAACAAGTGATTATAGTTTAAAGGTTTTGTTATAAGTTTATAATTAATCATGATGATCAATACTTATATTATTACTTGATATACAAACGTACATTGTTATAAGCAAGACAAGTATCATAATATTCTAAAACTACACAACTATAATCAGCATTTGTTGCCACCGAGTTTATATATGTATATATATATATAGCGATTATCATGATGACTAATATTAGAAGTCCAAAAAGTGTTTTTTTTATCTCTGATAGGCTGGCGTTTGACCGTTCCTTCAAGAGTTCTCAAATGATGAAACGGCCTAGAATGTGGCTAGAGTATCTGTTTTAAAAAAAAATATAAATCTATTTTCTCTTGATGTCATAATGCAATACTAGAACGGTTTTATTTGAAAACTGGCTGCACCCGCGGTTTTACCCGCGTACGTCCCGGACCCACAGGAATTCCGGGATAAAAAATACCTATGTGTTAATTCAGGGTGCTGGCTACCTCCGTATCAAATTTCGTTCAAATTGGTCCAGCTGTTTGAGCGTGAAGAAGTAACAAACATACAAACACATAATATTAGTGTGATGTGATGTTTATGTTTCTTCATCAATTGATTGTTCTATATTTTTAGTGGTAGTGGCCCAATGTACTTTAGAATTTCTAAGATTACCCGTGTAACTTAACTTAATTTGGTGTAGAATAAAGAATATTCTATTCTATTCTAAGGTGCTTTAAAGTAGTATGAAATACAAAACTGTTTGAGCTTCACAATAAAAGTACCGTTAACTTAAAAGAGTTTTATTTGAAGGCAGGTCCTTTTACTCACTGGTACACAACCAGTCCGAGTGGCCCCAAAAACCGTGTGAAATATTCCGCATATCGGCTTACCTTTGTCCCTTTTGTCTCGCGAAAGCTGTTGTTTTAGTATCAACTTTCATTTAGTAATTTGGCACCGGCTTCAAGGATTTTCCTCTCAGAATTTCCCACAAAACACTACTTATTTATAATTGAATAAAGTCCATATTTCAACAACAGTTTCGCACTTTCAAGTGCGCAAGTGTCCAGCTAAATCAAGGTTAGAATTCATTGACACGGTTAAGTCACTTACCCTTGGTTAAATATGTCTCAATTGGAATTTTATTATGTAACTAAATTAATAATTATTTTTATATTAAATGTTTATTATCGTCGTTAATATTTATTGAGGTAAACTTGTATGACCATTAACAACCCAATGTAAAAATATATCGAGAATCTATAAAAAAATATAATTGCATAAATTGCCAGCAAAAGTCGAATGCTTTGTAATGTTCGATTAGGCGTTTTTTTGTATTTGTAACTATTTTTCTATTAACCATTTGATCCCTATATATTTTAACGATACATTGAAGTTTTTGATTATATACTGTCAAGTAAACAATGGCGACTCTTGCACACTGCTCTAATCTCTACTCTTGACAGCTGCTAAAATAAAATATAATATAAGCTAGTTTCTTTAAGGTTAGATCATAAGATATAATAATAACATTTAATTTAGTGGAAAATATTGTACCAAGAGATATAAAAGCAAGAAAGGTGAATGTCACTCAATCACATCCAGAACCAGAATCACGTTCCCTTGGGGAGAAAACATGTGCTCGCAACGGCAATTAAACCTGCTACCCGCTGCCTAGTAAGCCAACGCGCACCAAACTACGCCAGTGGGCACTATATGAAAGCCAAATAAGCGAGCACAAAAATCATTCATCAGATCTATCAGAGATAAAATAAAGTTAGTATTTTTTCTATATCACAAATATAAAAATAACGTATTGAAATATCAAATTCACTTCACTGTTAAAATCTTCCACTACTCTACGATATCTTCAACTCAATACGCAAAAATATACTTTAATCACTGATAACAAATATCAATTTACGTAATCTAAAAGAGATAGATCTAACTGAAATAGACAGGTAAAATTGGCGTGAAGCCAAATACTTATATTATTTTTGATGAACTGAAGCGCCATTTTCATACAATGCATTGCCGTTGTCTTACATATTGTGTTAGCTTGATCAGTTAAATTAAATATTTTATTAGCTAGATAATGTACTCTTTTTTTGTAAAGTACACAATTTAAGTTTAGTTTTAGAGAGTCCCGTAGATTGGAATAAAAAAAGATGCGGATTTTAATATTCTTATATTTTTTTAATAGTTACTAGGATCGCATGAATTTTTTGATGTTCAGATATTAAAAACGCTTAAAACGCTTTCACACTCACAGCCCCACACTAAGTTCAAAGACTTGTATCGTGGGTGCCGGAAACATTCACATCACACACACATTACACCCAGAACCAGAAGCACAAATATCTCTTGGGAAGGAATTTGTGCTCCTGCCGGGAATCGAACCGAGGACCCACGGCGCAGACGGCGGACACCTGTCCACTGCGCCAACTGGGTCGTCTTATTTTATTTGTAACTAGCTGACCCGGCGTATTGTACCACCAATAAAAGTTGTCTGAACTTATCTATATAAATAAAACAAATCTTTGACAGGTTCGAGCAGTTTATATGGAAAAATAGATGTTTTTACTCCTTTCCTTAAAAAAAAATATCTCACCTTTTAAACCTTCGTTGGACTTCTACAAAATTTCAAAACCAAAATTTAGCAAATCGGTTCTTCAGTTCTCGAGTTTTTGTGAGACTACCAACCTTAAATTCATTTTTATCGCATATAGATACGTCTTTTAAAAAGTGACCACATAAAAATATATATCCATTGAGTTTATTTATTAATTGATTTAATAAAAATGTACAAATTCAATTTTATAATTTTGTGGTGTTAATTTCATTATTTCATAAACGTTTTGACATAAGCAACCTACTAACTTATTTCCTCTCATAATAATATAAAAAACCAATTTATAATAAACGTCATCCTAGGGAACGAATTTACTGATTCAGAGCCAAAATATGCTTCACCAAACAAGTGACATAATCACGAGCTCACGAGGGAGCCACGAGGGAACTCCATGGCGCTGCCAAAAGTGCTCAATGAAGGCAAATTACTGAAATACTTTGTTATTTATAGCCTAAACATCACATGTTTGGTTAATAATAATTTGTTTCCAACTCTTTTATGCGAGAAGTGACGATGCGGCTACAAAATGAAAGAATTAAAGCCCGGTTATTGTGTTCGTATTGCGTTTGTATCGTTTTTTGGACCATTTTTCTTACCATGGACCTTTTCCAAAAAATATATTTTTGGAATCATACTCATTCTTGGTGCCACATTCATACGCTAAATATGTTAAAAATTTGTATTTTTTTTATAAACATAAACTCTTCCTCACCACACACACAATCACAACCAGAATCCAGAATTATACATTTTCTTCAAGAAGAAAACTTGTGTTCCCACCGGGAATCGAACCCGCTTTCTTCTTTTCTAAGCAGGGGCTTAGAAGGCGAACGCTGCCCCAACTAAGCCAACGCAGTTCATTATGTAACCAAGCAACAAAAACAAACCTTTCTTTTAATTATATTATTAATGCCTTCATAGACATAATCCTACAATCCTACTTCCTAAATACTAATATTATAAATCCGAAAGTTTGTGTGTAAGTGTGTGTGTAAATGTCTAAGTATGTAAGTATGTTTGTTCCCTCTTCACGCTTTAACGGCTGAACGGATTTATATGAAATTTGGAATGTACATAGATCATACCTAGGATTAACACATAGGCTACTTTTTTACTCGATAATAGCGGGCGAAGCCGCGGGGCACAGCTAGTGATAATATACGTATATAAATATTATACGCCAGTATAGACAGTTATAAGTAATTTAAAAAGGTTCCTGATAGCGAGAAAGTATAACTGATATGATAAGAAGCTTACAACATTCTATTTAAGATATCTAGTGCCGAAAAACGTGATGCCATTTGTATTGATTTCTTTTGTATTATCGATTTATTTTTATTACACAATGTTTCGTGTGTGTATGTTTTACTACAAATAATGCATAATATGATAACAAGGAAGGAACGCTATTATATCTAACTTAGATACATTTATTTATTTATTTTTTTATTTGGAAATCCAAACAGCCTTCTTACAAAATAAGTCAAAAATTTTTGTAATGCTTGGTAGGCATGGGCGTTAATTAAGAAAGCTTACTATAAAACGATCTACTATATTAATGACAAGGATGCTTGGAGGTAAACTGCACAAGCAGTTTCTAGCGACTACATAATATAAATATACCTAGGTTAATATAATTATGTATTAGTGTTAGGGAACGAATAAAAAAATTAATGAAAAAATAAAAGCGCCGCCGAGTTTCTTGCCAGGTTCTTCTCGAGGTGGCTGTAATTTTGCGAATCAGGCAGTAGAATCATTAACTTTCATGAGTGCCTCTTTAGGGCCCTTGTGAATAAACGATTTTGATTTGATTTGATCATGTATTTGACCACCATCTCATCAGATGGAAAGAAACGATGCGACCGAAGTTGTAGCATGCTTGCCTAAAAATACTTATTCACTCTGGACTTAAAGACTCCCAAATGGTTCGGGGCTTAAAACACGGGCAATGAGTTCCACTCCTTCGCTGTACAGATGATGAACGTAGAAGCGAAACGCGGTCGATTTTGAATCGAGCGAACTGAAGGAATGCATACAAACATAGTGAGCAACTATATGCTATCGTCAATAAAAAACATTCCTTTATATCGTGTTACATACTTGTCGCAAACATTTAAACGCAGATGCTTTTAATGGCTGTGAATAACCATTAATAAAATCACTCTTTCGCACATTGTTGTCTAATGTGAAAGCAAGAAATTAGTCGATGTAGGTGTCGTAAGTGTTTTATGCGCTAATATTCAATCTAAGGACAGGAAGGCATTATGTATTCATATTATCTGTTATTATGATAAGCAATGATCTAATGTTTTATTTTAATGTCATTTGCGATAATATACAGCGATTATCAGACATTGGCCTAGCCCTATCTTCTTCTTTATGTACAGTCCTTTCAAACAAAGTACAATGTTCCAGCAAGACCCAGATATAACTAAAATTGAATAAAACAGTATTTTCTCCTTTCTATAACATTAACATAACATAATATAAACGCTTTCACACTTAGATACCCTAAGTTCGATGACCTGAGTGGTGGGTGCCAGAAACACTCACATTGCGAACACAATCACAACAAGTACCAGAAGAAAAATAAATTTCCCTTGGGGAGAAAACAAGTGTTTCTACCGGGAATCGAACCTGATAACCTGTTTAAAAGGCGAACGTGCACTCAACTTTTCTAGCGTGCAGTTTTTTATCCATTATTATATGATTGTAATGCGTTAAGCATTAAGTGATCAAGTCAAGTTATAGATATGTTGCTTGATTATCTAGTGCAGTCTTAATTGTAAATCCATGCTTTCCACGCAATGGGTTTGAATAACGACAGGAGCATCATTCTGGGTGTGATGTGTGTGTAATACATTTGTTGCCAAATCTTGAAACATTGTGAAGGGCAGCGATTGTTATGGAACACTTATTTTGTTACAAAGTTTCAAGTTATTGTTCATGTGTTCATTACTCTTCCTATGAAATATTAACAATTGAGAAACTTTACACAGAGTGATTGATATTTAACTATTCTTTTTCTCTTTTAGGTCACCATTCCTTTCTACAGAAACAATAGCTATCTTATAGAAGAACAATATCTTTAACACTTTATCGCGGGATGATAAAAGGCCGCAGGGTTAATTGGTTGCCTATAAAAAGTGGATAATAATGTATTGTTTCGATACTGATGACCCCCGGCTCGGTGGTCACGTCACAGTGTAGCGAGAACAGAATGTCCACTGCTATTATAAAAAAATATATCTATTAATAAACATCAATACAGCAAACACCTTAGTTACCTACAAGGCACCGAGCTTATAAGTAACACAAGTGCTCAAGCCCACTCCCCGTGGGTAGCGTTCCCATCATGCTGGCGGCATTGCATTTCTGAATTGCAATGCTAATACGTTGAGCCAAATAAGTACCTGCATTTGGATAACGCGTCGCCAGAACAAGAAGCACTGATATATTTTTTTAAATAGAATGTGCTCCATTATTATAATACACGATAACGACTTTTAAAATATTTATTAATTACAATGAAATACAATAAAAAGTAGTACAATTTGGGTATGTTATATTTATAATTGATTTCACAAGAAATGTGTTTTTATTTAATTTTAGGTGATTCAAAAATATGTTTGGTTTGAATAACTTTTTGAGAATTTGTGTAAAAATGTAGTAAAGCCAATTTTATATTAACATTTAAATTACTATAAATACTTAAATGTCAACGAAACTAAGCATTATAGTGACATGATTTATTATAATGATTGTTCTATAGTAATTTTGGTGTAATTTTCTATGAGTTGATTTTTATGTTGACGTTGTTTTATTGGCTGGATACCAGCCAATCACAAATGCCAGCCAACCATAAGCTATCAACGTGCTTTCAGACCAAAGAAAAATATTGCAATTGCTACAATATTAAGTTATGGCAATTTAAAAGAACGAATCATGACATTCGGCCATCCAACGTAAAGCAACCTCCCGTTTTAGTTAGCCTTGACAAATGATTAGTAATTTTAACTAAAATATTACATTTAGACAGAAATTGTATCTCTAGGGGATCATGGCAGTCGATATATAATTCACTACACTTTGCTCATTATAATGTATGCTTAAGCTAGAATTACTTAATATTTATAGTCATGACACTTGTTTTATTTTTGAAAAAAAAAAGCGTTTAATATTTATAAATCCATTTCGTAAGGGGGTGATTCTCAATTTTATGGAAATATAACCTAATAATAATTCTAATAATCTAAATAATATTCCTCAGATTTGGTATCTGTTTATCAATTAATATGCACTGCTTTTATTTCCTAGGTATATTCCCTTTTTCTTAGCTATAATTCCCACAAACATGATACACTCTTTGTTTCCTTAAACATTACATTTGATCAAGACCCAAAGACCTAAAAGTTCAAGTCAAGAATGAATAGGTATCTTCTAGACAAGTGTGCTACATCCTTAGCCGCATCATCCCTTTCCATCAGGTGAGATATTGGGCATGCTTGCCTATCTATCATAAAAAAACATGTACGTTGATATTTTTTACGCAAGAACATGAATAACTCGATTATTTTATACTGTGTACTTTGTAAACTTATTTGTCTCGTTGCTAAGGGCTATCGTGTGGTACGATCCGAGAGTAAACAGTTATAAATGTATGTGTTTACTTTTAAACTTACTGTGTAGAATTGACAATATGTTTATTATATTTTCAGTATTTTTAGTTTAACTTTAGAAATTAAAACTTCGCAATGCAGTATAGGATAAAAAATAAAATTATAAAAATGTGCTTAGATAATTTTAGTATTTTCTAGCTATTCGTAGTAAAGAAATCGATGTATATAAAAATTTTCTATGTATGCGACTGAACTCTTCCTAAACGGCTGGACCGATTTGATAAAAATAATCTGTGTGTTCAGGTGGATTTAAGAATGGCTTAGAATTCATCAGAAAATAACGATACATGAAAAATAAAATTGCAAAAAATCATTTCTTCATGGCCAGCAACACGTTACTTGGATTTGGTAAAGTACTGGGCAAACATAAACATGAAGGAGGTAATAATTTAGTCAATAAGTTTTTAGTATAGTATTAAAGTACTAGGCAAACATAAACGTGAAAGAGGTAAAATGCTTTTTACTCTACGTGGCATTGCAATGCATGCCGGGTGTAGTTAGTAATTTAATAAAAACAATAGAATTAATATTTCTACATAGAGAAAGACAATTATGTATGAGGATGCTTATGTCTAGATGGCTTACAGTCTCCGACAGTTCCTCCAAAGTTAGTTACCTCCGTGCTTGATAATTTTATTGGTCTATGTATTAATGCCCTCATTGGGGCCTACTACTCTTATAAAGATTAGCAATAAAAGTGATAACTTAATGATAATATTCTCCCGAATTGGCTGGCAACACAGGGTTTCATTTACGATTCAGCACGATATTTAGGCGTTTTTGAGATATAGGAGAATGTATACGGAATCAAATTATCATTATAATAGAAAGTATTTTGTAACACCAATTTACAAATTATAAGACAGTAGCTAATGAAAATTGAAATGTCTATATTATCTGCAAGAAATTCCACCGAAAACTTGTAACGAAAATTTAATAAAACCCCTAACTAGATAGATGAACTAGTTAATTTATAAAATTGTAACTTCTGTCGTGGAACTCAGTTAAAATTTGGCCGAAATTAAATTATCCTCTTTGATTAAAAGGGCAGTTAAAACCGTTTTACCCAATTAACTTACCTAAGTCTCCGTTAAGGGTGAATTTCGCGTATTCGTTACCCTTTCAAGTTGTAATTCAGTCATTCGTAACTCACCTGTAACAAAGGAAAATTTTTACAGTTATTTTTAATGGTTTAATTATTTTTGTCCTAAATTCCTAATTCACTTTGGAAGATTGTATGTTGCGTACATACAATCTCTGCGATTAAGGCAACTTAAAAAAATAGGATCTATAGAGTGAATTGATATGCTGACACCTTAGAGCAAATTTTTTTTAGGGTAAAGATAGACAGATAAATTCTTTATTTGCACACCAAAAAATAACACTTACAAAAAAAACTTAAATATAACTTAGGAGCACAAAGGGCGGTCTTATCGCTCAAAGCGATTTCTTCCAGACAACCAAAGGGAGATGATAAAAATATTACAAACAGGGACGGCGGTGTACCTCAACACGTATTTAAATTAATAAATGTACTTACACATACTTATTAATATTAGATACATAATATACATACAAAAACCTACACAAATTATAATAATATATTATGAAAATACACAAACTAATATATATTATTATACATTTATGTGACTAATAAATGACATTCATAGCTTTAACTTAACTGAGAGTGGTATACTTCTTATCTCCGGCGTATGTAAACCGTTTTTGTATGTCATTTTTTTCTTATAATAAATGAACAATATAATTATGTTTGACGGTAAAGTCGTAGTGGTAGAGTTGAAGTGTTAGGATTCTCTTGCAGAGTCCACTTGGGGCAGTACCACCACCATTGCCAGGCATTCAACCGCCAAGTGGTAGAGTGCAATTATTACTGTTTCGGATTGAAGGTCAATGTTTCCAGTGAAATGACAGGGCTTTAAGAGATATAACATCTAAAACGAGTCTCAGGGTGACGAGCGCAGTGCTTTGCCGCGCAGGGTTTTGATCTATATAAGTTCAAACTCTGGGTAACATTGAACTGTAATGGGTCACGTAAAACTTATCATCAGGCGAGCGACTTGCTAGTCTAGTCAGTTATTAACATAAAAAAGATAAAAAAAAAATAATTGAATAAGGCGTTACTTTTCGGAAATCCATAACTACAAAGGGTTCGGCGAGAGCAGAGGCTTCGGCGGAGTTCCCACGATAATAATACTAACGTTCGCACCCCAATAACACTAACTATCGCGGCGTGCGGGCGGGCGGGTGGTGGTTAACACTAAATATAATAAATTAACTTTGTCGATAAAAAAGATTAATTACTGGTAATCCCATCAGAATATGTACGTTTAAAAAAACTGCCTTCCCACGTGATTTTGTAGAAACCATCATCCGACCTTGATTAATAAACAAAACAAACATTCACACTCACAGCTTCACACATATCTAATCAATGCACTTGTATCGTGAAAACTGGAAACATTTACCTACATCACAAACACAATCACACACAAAATGGTGATTTGCTATGCTACACCTCCATAAAATGTTATAGGAAAAGTAATTCAATACTATTTTATTAAAGGAACATTATGAGACGTAAATATTTTATTCAATTTGTTACCAATTATGATAAATACAATTAAACAAACATACTGACATTTTGAAAGTAGGTAAACATGAAACAATTTGATTATACTTAACGCCTGATACATTGTTTATAGCTATATAATAAGTCACTGAATATAGAAAGCATTTAAATCAATATAAAATACATTACAGCATTTAAAATATATTTCTCGTAGTTGTATATAGTCAGGTATTATAGCGTTTTACCATTCTTGAGCACTCAATCACTTATTACTATTAGGTACGATGGTATTCGAATGCTACCCTATCAGAGAAAAAAAAACTTGAAAGGTATCAAGGGACACCTGGATGGAACGAAGTTCAATTTCCGTCTAGCCCCCTTTCACAACGCGCGGTAAGGAACTTTCTTTCCAAAATTAAAAGAAACATGCAAAAACTGCGTATTCCAGGTCTAGTGTGTTTACCAGCTTCGATCACATCGTCACTTGCCATCAGGTGAGATAGTGGTCAAACACTAGCATGTCACAAATAAAAAAATAAAAAAAAAACCAACATCACGCGATGTTCCCAGGCGGTCACCCATCCAAGTACTGACCGCGCCCGAAGTTGCTTGACTTCGGTGATCGGACGAGAACGTGGTAGGTATGGCTTACAACTATAGCAAAAAGTGTCGTTACAACTTTTGGTCCTAATTTTTTCCGTCTAGCCCCCTTTCGCAACGCGCGATAAGGAACTTTTGTTCCAAAAATACCCAATACCCATGCTATCAAAACGAGTAAAGCTTCAACTTTTCCGAGAACTTAAATGGGTTTCGTACTCTATTTCGACAAACATTTTATCAAACCCTATTTCTACAACGCTAAATCATCGAAAAGCTTATTAACCGATAGATTTTAGAGGTAAATATTTAGTAAGTTCGTTAATCCAAGGTAATTAAGTGGGCCGATTGCTAAATTAACTATGTAAAAACTATATAGAACACACACATACACGTATTGCATTTTATACAAAGAGCAAAGGGTGGGTGCCGTAGTGATCATTTGTAGGTTCGAATCCTATTTCAGACTTTTGCTTCTAAACAAGGATGAAGGTTTTATTTGCATTTCATTCTAAACACAAACTATTCAAATAATAACATAATATGCGCGAGCTAAAAAAAAATCTCATTAGAACTTTTGGCAATTTTTTTGTAGATTCAGTTTTTGTAAAATTTTCAAAATGGCGTATATACGTGAAGTCATAAGCTCCTAGAGCCATTAGTCATAAAACGTCTTTCTAAATTATTTCAGTGAGTAACATCGTAAAGGTACAAGAGGTATAACCGTTTGCGCAAGACAAAAGTTGATAAATCCCATTACTAAAAATCAAATGTTACAATCAATCTTTTGTTAGTAAGTTTTGTGAATTAGTGGTTATCAGGCACACGATCTGTCACTTCATCATAAAGCTGCGGTATACAGTACAGATTACCCAAAATGCACACCGAATCTTTCCAAATCACCCCTATTACGGTGAAATTTGGTAAACCTCCAGATTTCCAGCCTCGTCCATTAATAGCAACAGATTATTCACAAAAGTAGCAGTTTTCCTTTCAACTTGCGATGCAGCAACGAAGCCATAATTAAGTAGCCGAGAGCTTAACTTATTTTTAACTTATAACTGAGTTGAAAATAAGTTTAACGCTTTCATTTTGTAAACGCCCGTCGCAATTAGTGAACAATTCGTGCTGGAATGGAGGCGAATAGCTACCAAGATATTTTCAGTATTTTTAACCGAAAAAAGGGAAAGGTGGTTTAATGGGGGATGCTGGGTCGTTCGAGATTACATTTGGGTCTTTGGAGTATTTAGATTTGTATTGTACGACTAAATTATGCTAAATATCTTGTACGAGTATTTAGCATAATTTAGTCGTGTAAATTAAGTGCCTGCGACTAAATTGAGTGAAAAATCTTAACAATCATATAAATATATTACAATACAATACAATACAATAACTCTTTATTGACACCAATAATAAAAAAGTACAGAAAAGAAATTACTAATAAATAGGTACAATGGGCGGTCTTATCGCTAAGAGCGATCTCTTCCAGACAACCTTTGGATGGAAAAGAATAATACAGATAAGCAGGGATGGTGGTGTATATATTTTATGTCATTAAGAGACGAAACGAGCTAGTCTCTCGCCTTATGGTAAGCGTCACGCTTATCATTACAGTTTAGTGCCGACCAGAGATTTGAACTCATATCACATGCACTCAGCGACCATCAATTTCAGATCTCGTTTGCAATATTATTTTTAATTTAAAGATTGTATCATTTGCTACGTCATGGCAGATTGAACTTTGATAATACAGCTCGTTTGCTTACTTGTAAAGGTCAATGTTGAAACCATGTCGTAACTTTTGGGAATGGGGTAGGGCAGGGTGAATTAATCAATAGCTTATACTATACACACGTAGCTATTGTATCGATGAACAATATTATGAATAGTTGCGAAAATAACGCATTTATCTGAGATAATTACAATAATATTATACAAAAAGTGTTTTATTATGAAAACTATCGCGATTGTTATTCATTTTTATGGTACTAACCGGCTGTTAATCGCGTTATCTATTGTCGAAATACTCCGACCAGTTTCGAGCGTATACGACGCTCTTCATTGACTCCCAGATGAAGAGCGTCGTATACGCTCGAAACTGGTCGGAGTATTTCGACAATAATTATAGATAACGCGATTAACAGCCGGTTAGTACCATAAAAAAGTGTTTTAGTTAGTTTTAGTAAAAACCATCGATGTACAATATATATAAATTGTTTTTTAAATTTAGATTGAGGATATATTTAAATAGCTTCAGAAATGGTTCTAATTTCTAAGTATTTTAATGAATATTTTTTATATATGATAGGCAAGCATTTGGCCACTATCTTACCTTATGGAAAGCGACGATGCGGCCGAATATGTAGCATATAGCATGCTTGCCTAAAATATACTTATTCAATCTCGATTTGAAGACTCCCAGATTATACCATTCACGGAACAAAGACGCGGGCAATGAGTTCCACTCCTTCGCAGTACGGATGATAAACGTAGAAGCAAAACGCTTCGAGCGAACTGGAAGTATGGAGGTATGTATCTACCATAAATGGAAGACGTTTGACAGATAGTTTTTTTGTTTGATATATGCGACCATTGTCACTCTCTGAGACTGGACTTGTACCTCACCAGCACGTGCATTGGTTATATAACAATCGACAACAGTGATATCGTCTGCATACCCAAAAATACCGGGCTTAAGTATATCATTTATATGAAGCAGGAAGAGCGTCACCATGTTTCTCCAAGGCCTCACTCTAAATGTGAATGGCATATGCTAGAAGGTCTCCAGTTGATCGATTTCGGCGGAAACCGTATTGCCGATCACTAAAAAGGTCATTCGCTTCTAGATATCCAAGGAGCCTATTACTTAGTACACGTTCCATAGTCTTACACAATATGGTCGTGACCGAACCGAAATAGGCCTGTAGTTGGCAGGGTCAGCACGACTTCCTTTTTTGGGCACAAGTTGCACGTTGGCAGATTTCCAGGCCTTCGGGACTTGACCAGCCTCCATTGAGAGACGAAACAGGCGTGTCAGTACTGGAGCCAGGCGCACAGGACCTCAGAACTATGGCTCGAATACATCAGCTTTATTCACGTCTAGATTGCGTAGCGCTTTTCGTACATCGATCTGTCGAATGCGGATTTCCGACTTGGACGTGTCGCATACAGATAGTCTCGGAGTTACAGAGCAACCAGCATCTAGACGAGAAGACTCCACAAAGAGCGAAGCAAACCGATTCGCCTTCTCTTTAGCGGTGCGAGCTGACGACCCATCGGGCTTCAGCGATGGAGGCAGTGAGGGACGTCAGAAGTTCGCTACTTGTGCGTAATGGAAAGTATTAACACATTAACGTAAGGTTATCTATATCTGAGGTGTTATGGGTTTAAGTTACCATAATTAAATGGATATTAACATAATATCTTCCGCATTAAAGAACTCCGACTGAATTTAATTTTAATATGATTAAACATTACAGAGCTATCTCATAACACCCTTATAATATTAGTTTTGTTTGTTACCCTTTGCTGCCCCTTATTTTATAGCTTAACACTTACAGGCGAGATAATGTAGTAGATAATAGTCATGCAGTTCCTCGTTCTGGGTTCAAGGGTAACTTTAAAATATGATTATAAAATATTTTTGCTAGCCGATATTAAAGTATCGCATATTGATATTATTATTTTTTATACAATGGTCTTGACGAGGGCAAATATCCTTTTTTGTTCTTAATCGCTAATATTTGACTTTGCTTTTGAATCGTTTTTACCTTATATAATCCCACGAGTTTTTTAATGGGATTATTAAGTCATCCTTCAGACTTAATAATCCCATTAAAAAACTTATAGACATATCGGCGATCGGCTGCCTAAATATTATATTCTTTACTCTCTTGTAATACAACATTTTCAGTGTCATCCCTTCACTAAAGCAATCGGTCGAACTCTGATATTTTGTGAGACGTAGGTGTTATTAGAGGTCAGGGCCTGAAGGTCATTGCAATTGCGCAATGTTACATTTAGGGAGATCCTCCCAGGGGTGGTGTAGGAGTGAGCGTCTCTATACAACCACGTTTGTATTTATGTTCTTCTCTGTCGTTGACTGATTTGCAAGGTTTTTGAATTGTTATCCACAACAACTTCTGGTATTACTTTAATAAATAATTTTATAGTATGTATTTCATTCTTTACCGGTTTTTGAGAAAATTTAAGTCACGCGTGACTCTTAAATTCTATCCTATCTAAGGCTCTGACATGGAAAAATGCAAAAAAATATAACATTGTTTCTTGAAATAGATAGTTAAAAAGCATCGGAAACTCAAAACGAAATACGTAAATATCCCTTTAGTGACACAAACATTTATAATTAATAATTAAACGCAAGCAAATTATTTCAGATAGGGGTAGCACCCCCAGCAACACTGTACTGACTAGGGCAGCAGGTCGAACTTTGATATTTTGGGATGCGTGGGGTGCAGGTCGTAGGGGTGAAGGACATTGCAATTGCGCAGCATCGCTTGGTGGAGGCCTCCCACGTTTGTCAGGGCAGGCATGGGGAGGTTATTGATGTTTACAAAATAGCATTTAGTTTTCTCTGACCCATTTATCGGCGTACGTAGAATTAGTAACATTCTTTTGCATTTTTTGAGTACAAAACTTTATAAACCAACCCTTTATCTTTCAAAATTCGTGACGTATATATATAGCAGAAAAGAAATAGTTCTAACAATTCCCAAAAGTGTTTTCATTGAAAAATGTGTTCTAATAATCTGATAGAATATTTTCTAGGACAACATGCTTCATTTTTAACATTTCGTTTCCTAAAATTGAGTGAACAGTGTTAGTGTTAGTTCCAATATTAGTAGTTCTCTATTTTAGTTTTTTGTGAAAGTCAGACTTTATAAAAATAATTGATACGTACTTTCCAGATTTTAAAAATACTTGTGGTCAATGACGTCAGGAGCGGGCAACATGCGTGTGCAATTGGAGAAAAACAGAGGCAAATGGCTAACTCACAAGGAAGCCCTTGCCCAGCAGTGGGCTACTATAATAGTATATCATCGAGGATTTTCTAGAGGATAGGACTTTTATAGATATTACGTTACTACTAAAACATGTGTTTCCTATTATTTGACGTGTTGCATCAGCCATGGCCAAGAGAACGTTCCTCTTGGCTGATGCAACTAGTTGAAATCTAAGAAACATAGCTAAGTACCAAGAATTTTTGGTTTCGTTGGCAGATAAAAAAAATTGTTCATAAGTTATATTGGACTCGTCATTCATATTAATATAGTTGTCGAAAACATCACAATCCGGAACCAGAAACGCAACTTTTCTCCCTATGGCAAATGTGTAATTTATATTCAAATTTCCCTTAGGGAAACAATTTGTGTTTTATACACACGCACTCTGAATTAAAATATTTTGTCCAAAAACAGCACAGGTTTTCCTTTGCGATTACTTTCTGAATGCTTCATAATCTTCCTTCCATTAATTTTCTACTGAGTAATCAAACACGAAAGCTTTATAAGTTGTCCTTAATATTTTTGTTTCAAAACACTACCAAATCAACCACTAATTCTTCCTCGATACTTGACATTGCTGATATTAAAAAAATAGTAAATGATAAGTTCTTTTCCATTGTTAAAACAACTATCCTATCAAGTAAGTACTTTTACTTAAATACGAAGTGGAAAATGTAAACAATGTTATTTAATGTTCCTTGCCAATTGATAACATAACGTTCACCATTCCGTGCTGCTCGTAATATACAAACGACCCTTCAGAAACCGGAAGGTACGAGTATATATTTCAATCAACCCTCCTAACAAGATGAAATCCTACGACGGGGGATAACTGCGTACAGCCTTAAGACTTGTTCACGTGATAGGTATTACGGCTCGGATGACGGAGGTGGATTGTGAAGCAACTGTCTATGACGTCGAACATTTTAGAATTAGAAGTATCCCTTTTTCACTTTTTTTTTGTTATAGCATTGCAATTCATAGATGCAATGCCGCCAGCATGATGGGAACGCTACCCACTGGTAGTGGGCTTGAGCACTTGAGTTAACTATAAGCTCGATGTCTTGTAGGTAACTTAGTTCTTTGCTGTATATAGTTTAAGTTTAGTTTTAAGAAATATAGGCAATTGGCCCGTAGGTAGTACTTTTACATTCTGTCTGGTGGGACTGGTGGGCGGTCTCCCAGAGATTGGGCTTTAGTCCGGCACGGAAGCCAAGTGCATCAGATGATTTTATTTAGTTTCACCTTTCCTGGTTTGTCTGTAACCAAGTCTCACAAGTAAAATATGACCAAGACTTTCCAGGTTCCAATTGATTTAATTATGCATGCATATTCATATTATATCCTATGACAATGCGATGACAATGCGATATTGTTATGACATGGAGTTGATTTGATGATGATTCCTCATGATATATATATTTAATGAAATGTTTTTAGGTGATCAAAGATACGCGTCAAACTTAACAAAACTCCCTACTTGGAAATGCTCTCCTTTCTAACCAAGTTCGATCTTATACAACGGCCAGCACAGAGCAAGAAACTCGCTCGCGTTGTTATTGCGTGCAGGTTTACTGCTCTGTGATGCGAGTCGTTCCATGGAATCGAATTTGGTTTGAAAGGTGAATGTTTTACACTGCGTGTCTCGTAAGAACAATTTGCCTCTAAATATGATCTATGTTATGATTATCTATTATAATATATAACTAATATTCTTTTGCATTATTTAAGCACCGAACCTTATAATTAACCTTTTTAACTTCAAAGTTCGTGACGCATATTTATAGCAGAATTGAAATGAGTTTCTAATAATGCCCAAAATAATGCAGTATTTTCGTTGAAGAATAATTTAAACCCAAGCAAAGCTCAAGCAGCATTCTCTTCGGAACCTTGATCAGATTATTATATTATTTTTGACCAAAACAATGACAGTGATCATGCACTACAGTCTGACGGGCTGCCTTCCCCGCCGCCGCCGCCGCCTCCATCGCAGCGAGCATTACGCGCGCTGGAATGCAGTATACGCCAGGCTCTCGTTGCCGTTACAGCACATACTCTACAGGCATGACCGTCTATATCGCTCGAACTTTGAGTTTCTCGAATAAATTAAACAATATCCGGCTGACCGAGCTTTGCTCGGTTTTTTGTTTTTTGGTAGAATGTGTTTGAATTTGTAGCCCCAGAAAGCTCCAGCTAGTATCGAGTAGAAACAGTTTTTTACATCAGTCATGGCGTAATAGATGGCGCTGATAGTTTCTTAAGCCCGGTTTTTAAAATGCAGTTTTGGAACCGAGCATTTCTCGGACCTGGAACGTTGATAAATCGATTCCTTGGTTCGTTGGAGCCGTTTCCGAGATCCTGATTACACACACACACATATATATATATATATATATACACAAGAATTGCTCGTTTAAAGATATAACATAGCGTGAGTACAACCGGAACTAAATCAATATAATATTCAAAAAATATAAAACTTGAATATATCGCAGCAGATTAATAGACCAATAATACACGTAAGGAGCTGTTATGTATGTTAGTTGAAAGTCTGCCGCCAAGCCAAATACGGTGTTCCGGCAGTTATCCTTGAGAGCCTGCGTATGCCAGGTCTAGTGTGTTTACCAGCTTCGATCACACTCACTTACCATCAGGTGAGATAGTGGTCAAACACTAGCCTGTCACAAATAAAATAAATAATATTTCACATGAACTCATAATCAATTATACTATTAGTGGAATAAGAAATACATAAACCAAAGTATCACATAGCTTCATTGTATTAAATTAATTAACAAATAACGGACGGCAAAAGGACGTCGATGACTTTACGAACATAATACAATGTCTTTCGCTTAAGACATATTAAAGATACTGCGTAGTATTGTTAGTACGTAGTGCCAAGCAAACACCCACTAGTGATGTACCAACAGAAGAAAGGCTGCACAAAATAAATATAAACACAAACGCTTTTACACTCACAGCCCCACAATAAGTTCGATGACTTGTGTCGTGAGTGCCAGAAACATTTACATCACACACACAATTACAACCAGAAACACACATTTTTCTTTGAAAACAGCTCCTCTAGTCTTATCCAAACATTCAATGATAAATCAGCTATCTTCGTGCTACGCTTGCTACGTAGGGCGCTACGAAGACTCTACATCTCTACGCAAAAGTTATGACTAATTTCACCCAGTATCTAAACTAAAAAGCCTATTTAGAAAGAATAGATGAGTAGCGAAGAGTTATAAATCAAACCCCTCGACTTTCACATCACTAGTATACGCGCTTGAATGGGGACGAGCGTAGGCGTTGAATGAACGTGTAGGCGGGCGGGACAGAGACAGCTGTAAAAGAGTTGATACGAGTGATAGAGACGGGTGCATCTTAAAGGGGGTATAGAGGGGGTAGTACGCCTACGTTCATATTCAATAGGGGGGTGAATGAGTGACGCAGGCACAATGCTGGCGCGGATTTTGTTCAATGTTTTATTCAAATTTGCGAATTTGGATTAACAGGTTGTTCGAGTATCAAAGAGGGCTTGATGCTTAGACGGATAAGTATTTGTCTCTCAGTGCTGAGAATTTAATTATTTTTTTAATTGATACGAATAAGACATTTTTGTAACAGTAATTTATTCTGGATTGTAAAATAATCACGATTCTTTTGCACATTATTGTATACTGACCGGTTTAAAATGTTGTTTGAATGATCTGAATGTTTCCAAAGCGTTTTGTATATTTTGATGCGCATTATAAAAGAGCAACGCATTAAGGTTGTAGAGCATACAGCCTCTAGCTCCGGACGCTCGCGGGTAACTGATCAACCATTATCAGCAGCCTTATCGTGTAAAGTTTATTTATTAAATGTTTATTTGGTGATCTGTTCATTCGTTTAATTTTACAAGTCGTAATGTCATCACATGTCATAAAGTTATTCTGCATACATTTTATTAGCATGGATCCGAATTGAGCGTAAAAAATCGATTTAACGATATTATGTGAATAAATATGTTTATTACTGTATACGTCGGTTTAGTCAGATTTGTGAAGTTTAAGTCAACGTAAAAAGTTAGCAATTATGGACAAAATGAACATTTGTACGGAAGAAGCCTGTTCCCTATTCTACGGTATAGACTAATTTAACAAGTGGCAAAATCAAAATTTAGAAAATATTCCGGACGCTACGCTTTATCTAGAAAACTGCTGCACCGGCTTTCAGTAAACATAGCTAAGTAATACTTTTGATAAAGTCACCTTTAAAAAAAAACTAAATCAAAATACAATGCCACATATAGACACAGATACATAGTTACATCGATATACAGACACACCCTACAAAGTTGTATTCGTCACACATTGGCTCAATATACACACATAAGTCCAGTTATTCTTTTTAAATCAAAGAACATTAAGAATAAAAAGTTTTCAAACAAATATAACATTTAGAGCCCTGACCTTTCTTGCGTTCAAAAACACGAAATGGAATTTCGTGTTCGAAAAACAAATTAGAATTTCGAATGTAGGTAAGTGGGCCCTAAGTCCCTACTCTGCGCCCTTCTTGAGTTTCCCAAACCGTACATTTCAATTAATACACGAAGGGAACAATCATAACTTTACAGAATAATAAATTATAGGGCAAGAATTATAAGTCTATTCATAAGATGAAACCGTAGCGAAATTACACAATCAGATATTTCTCTGTTTTGTATTTCTTTGGTTGGTTTGGTGGTGTGACGTCACGAGGCGCGTCTCTGACGTCACAACGCCCCCACAAGATAAAGATACTGCGTAGATCAACAATATTTATGCAAACAGTAAGAAATCTTACAACAACATACGCAAGTTAGATTTATTTGGATACATCACTCTTTACGCCGATGACACTTGTTTGTTTTACTTTAGTTCATCGATAAACGAAATTAACTGCCCATTGGCTTAGTTGAGAGCACGTTCGCCTTCTAAGCAGAGGTATCGGATTCGATTCCCGACGGGAACACAAGTTTTCTCCCCAAGGAAAATTTGCGTATCTGGTTCTGGTTGTGATTGTGTATGTGTGATGTGAATGTTTCCGGAACCCACGACTCAAGTCATCGAACTCAGTGTGGGGCTGTGAGTGTAAAAGCGTTATAACTTACGAGCCCAACATGATTTAGACATCTTTTACAACTGGTTCCAGTATAATAGTAACTTTTGATATCACTAAAACTGCCTCTTATAACACAGTTTGTAAGGTAAAACAAGAGGCAGGGTAACAAATAGATTTGCAACATAATCCGCTTTTTGCAATGAACGTATGTGTAGTAACATACCATGCTACAAATTTTTCCGCAACTTTTCTCTCACTGTCGTAACTCTCACTACAACTCATAACTCATTGCCTGCATCTTTGTTTCCTGAACGGTATAATCTGGGTGTCTTCAAGTCTAGAGTGAATTTGTTTTGAGTTGAACCTTCTAGGCAAGCATGTTCCATCTTTGGCCGCATCGTCACTTTCTATCAGGTGAGAGAGCGGTCAAATGCTTGCCTATATAGCATTAAAAAAAAAAAACCTTTTCAGTTATATAATATTATAAATAATACCAAAATGGCAAACTGTTTTTATACTGCGATAATGCGTGTTCCAACTCCCAGTACAATCTGGTTACTTATCCCCTGTCAAACACTAATGGAGTCTATCCCCTTGAGAACAAAAGTTAGTTTCCCTTAATGTGTTGTATGTTCCAAGTGAATGAGTGAAATGTATGTCGTTATATGAGGAACAGATGTTAAAGAGCTTTTTATTACGTAGAACTCTGTAAGGTTTCATGAATCGAATAGAATTAGCTTACAGTACAAAATGTGCATGCTTAGGTATTTAGGGGCCCAATCCTGGTATCTAGGCAACCGAAAAGGCTTAAAGAAATTTAGCAACTAATAATACCTAAGGGTGACGTTGTGATTTGCCGAGCTGGATTTGGACCCATTCAAAAATTTCTAGGTGACATTGAACTGCAATGGGCCAGAACTATCAGACGAGCGCTCGTTTCGTCTCTTAATTATTAAAAAAATAACGTTCTTCACCGTTTAACTTCCATAGACATTAATATGAAATATGCATTTTCTCATGTTTCTAATTGTTTGTTTACGCTAACACATTGCTGATGATAAAAAAATATTTATAATAATAAGAGAATTCCGAATAATAAGAGTGTGGAATATGCTATGAACAGAGACAGTAATTAGTGCTCCCTTAATAAACTCATATAAAAAAGACTTGATAAACATTTAAAAGTGCACAAAATTGATAAATCGGCTTAAAGCAGCTAGTATGTACACAATAATTATAATTGAAATGAAAGCAAAGCTTAAAAAAACCGACTTTATCGCTTATATTTCGGTTTTGGCTTGACAGATTTCGATAAAATTTATATGGGACCACTATGAAGTATACTCTATCAAAAAATATATCAAAATCGATTAATAACTGGCGGAGATATCGCATAACATATATACAAAAAAACATACTGTCGAATTGAGAATCTCCTTATTAGAAGTCGGTTATTATCTTCAAACATTACATTTCAAATCAAAATGCATCAACACGAAATGTTCATAATTGTATTATCAAAATAACTCACTTTATCGTTCAATGGGATTCTTCCGCAACAAAAACGAGTGTATATATTTAGTGACGAGCAAATAAGACATGCAAGCTAATTTACTACAAACAGCATATGAAATGAAGCCCTTACCGTCTTCAACCATTTAACTGTAATCATTATTTTCCAAGAAATATCGGAATGCATGTTTTATGCCATGTATTAGTGTCTCAAACTACGACAGTATCTTACTGTGAACTACATCCTACTAATTATGATAAGTATAGTAAGTTTGTGTTTGTTTGATTTGAGTAATCTCTGGAACGGCTCAACGGATTTGAATTAGGCTTGGAGTTTGTATCCAGAATTTAGTCAACTTATTTTTATAAGTAACGAGGGTGAATGTAATAACAATACATCTGATCTTAATTGTGAAACAAGATTTTTTCCCCTGGAACAAGTGAATTTCAAGTAAAAAAAACTGTCTGTCTCTGACGAATCTTTTTACCATCAAACAACAAGACAAACTGTCAAACGTAAATGGATGACAGTTTATCTGGTTGTTAGATGGTAAAATGGGCATAGTGGAATTGAATTTGAATTTATTAGCGTTAGATGGTTTTATTAAAATTGGTTCTAAACACTAGACTGTGGCCCCACACTAGGCTCAAGGCCCGTGTCGTGGAAAATGAATTAACTCATGTAATTCCTGCGCACACTCTCCAATATCTCGTGCCTACAATAAAGAAAACTTTTTGAAGTTAATTGCTTGTAACTGTTACTTAATTATAATTGCTCGATTTTAGTTTTTTTTAATTAGAGGATATACCGAATATGTATTATATGCAAGTTCAGCTTTAAATAAGTAGTAGGTTTTGAAATAGGTTTGAGACAAAATATGTATAAAAAAAATTACTTTGATGTCCTACCAAATCGTTATTATTCAACATAGATTTTAAAAACGGTATCGTACTATACTTGCAAAGTTCTTTTCAACAATAGCCCATAAGGCCAATATTTTTTTTGCCCTAACGTGTAGGAGTACGCTCTTAATATTTTCATTTATACAATTTTAATTGTCATTTTTGTCTTTGGGCCACAATTTTACATATTTTCTGAGAATTTAATTACTTGCTTGTATACACACATAAATATAGTCACGCCTCTTTTCCATTGGAGTAGGCTGATACCACTTCTCTCCACCTGCTAAGATCCTGACACACATCTTCTGCTTGTCCTACATTCATGAGTCTTTTCATACATGCTTGTATGGTTATGGTTGACGCTAGATATCTCTGACAGACGGACGAACGGACGGATAAAGTGCTGAACCGCACAAGTCAACTAAGAGCTTCGCTGAATTACATATATCAACTGGCTTTCGGCTGAGGAACTTTAGGTGCTTATAATAATACAAACAAACAAAACAAACGCATTCACACTCGCACTAAGTTTAAAGACTTGTATCGTAGGTGCCGGAAACATTCACTTCACACACACATTACACCCAGAACCAGAAGCACAAATATCCTTTGGGAAGGAATTTGTTGTCCTGCCGTACTCTAATAGTTCTTTAGTAGAATCTAAGAAATCTAGGTATTTGTTAAATACCGTGAGGATTTTAAGTCATACAAAATAGACAAAAAGACGGGTTATTGCATTCGATAAATCATCTAATCCTTTTCCCTACTCGAATATCCATAGTAAGAGGCTCGCAAGGTTATCTATTTGCCCGCCCTTATTTATCCAAACATCTTTGGGCAAGGTCGTAAGGGGCACGCCCTGGGCCTTAGATCAGGTTTCGGCAATTGTCTCCCACGGTGTTTGTGGAGCCTGTGTAAACGTACCTGTATCTGTGATAATGGAGATGAATGTATCGTTTTTCATTAAACCATGTATTATTTGTGTAATATATTATTTCAAATGTTATAGCAAGGGTTTAGTTACTAGTTGATGTATCCCCAGCTTTGTTCGGATGGAAAATCCTTTCTTGACTGATATCTAAACTCTATATACTACTAATTTCAGTTTCATAAGCTCTACATTTTTTAAGCTATTGCATAGCTTCTATCGCGGGCCTTGCGCTTGGAGACCGAATCCAGAAATTCCGTAACGAAAATAACCTAACACCCCCTCATTCCGACCGGCACAGCGGTGATACTTTTTAGTTTTGCCATCTATCGATGAATAGCAAAACATTTAATGACTTTTTTGAAATATCACGCTTGTCTCTTTAGTTCAGCAACTCGCCTCTAGGTGGCAGGAAAACAAATACTGCATAAATAAAATAAATAAATAATTATAATTGCATAAGTTAGCAATAGCTTTACCGCGGCAGTCCCCGAGTGCCACACGTATTTTTTTTTACATTAAATAGGCAAGCATTTGACCACTACACGAAACTTGATGCAAAGTGATGTTGCGGCACACGCGTGTCTAGAAGATACCTATTCACTCTTGATTTGAAGACTTCCAGATTGCACCCCTCGGGGAACAATCTCGCAGGCAATGAGTTTCACTCCTTCGCTGTATTTATATTTGAGATTTCTATATATGTCAGTAAAACTGACAATTTCGTATTATATAGAACATAAATTTTCCTATTTAACACCCAAAAATATAAATTAATGCCAATCGGGGTATGTTTTAAAATATATTATTGGTTATCAATTAATTATTTGTATCACTCGCGTTTGCATTGCTGACCTTTAAATATATATTATAAAAAGTCCTATGTTATAACTCCCCGGGAAAATCGCATAAAAAAGTGTAAGTCCAGTCAACATTCCAAACTGTCAGTAGCTGTCAGATCACACGGACGGTGCCGTAGGTAACCTCTCGATATCTACGTACGAAAGTGAATACGTCGCAATCAGGATGAAAGAGTTTCTCATATCTCGAAAACTTGCACATACTCCAGACGTAAAACTATTTTAAATATTGTGTTCCCTGAATGACATTTTGTTCAATTTATAAATTCATGGCAAGTACTAAAGCGAGAGTGAGGGGGCGTCTCCTAATTGTACGAATCCCGATTGAATACAAAGCTATGAGCCTCAGTCCGTACGCAGAAGTTTCCGTTTATACACGCCCTGCTTAGCATAAGTCTTTAAACCACTTCAAACTTTCAAATAAAATTCTATCTGTATCAAAAAAAAATAAACATGGGCTAGGTAAGCCTTCGGTTTGGGAAAAGGTCACAGGCAGATTGATCTATTTTCACTTCTTTTGTTTATTTTTTTAAAATCTTTTACCTACGGTCCAATTGCCTATATTTCCTTAAACTAAACTAAAATTATATACAGCAAAGAACCAAGTTACCTACAAGACATCGAGCCTATAGGGAACTCAAGTGCTCAAGCCCACTACCAGTGGGTAGCGTTCCCATCATGCTGGCGGCATTGACTCTGCAATGCTAATAAGTTGAGCCAAATAAGTGCCAGCATTTTGATCACGCGTCGCATCAACCAGGCGCTCTGATAAATTTTGAAAATAGAATGAGCTCCCGGTCCCCAGTGTCTTAACACCAAACGGCTCAAATATGTAACCACTGCCAAGGTTTCCATATTTTCGCCCTTTGCGCTGCTCTGCCGAAGTTGCCGCGACGCTAACCCCATTCTGCTTATTTTTGTATCTCACACCTCAATAGATCCACAAGGATCAATTTGCCCGAAGAATTTCGCTTCTAAATTTAAGTTCCGTATAACGAAAGAGTGGAACTCATTGCCTACGTCTTTGTTACCCGTACCATACAATCTGGGTGTCTTCAAATCTAGAGTGAATTGACATCTTCTAGGCAAGCATGTGTAAAAAAAAGTGGTCAAAAACAATTACGTGCTCTGTGGTCATAGACGGGACAATGTACTAATAAAATTATATATTGTTAACTGATTTAATGTTTGTGGGGCAAAAATAAACAAATAGGCGGCCCACCTAATGCAACGCCACTATTGCCTAAAACAACACACTCGGGGTATCACTACCGATTTCCCAACCGTTTATGCTCGATTTACACTCCTTGCAAAAAATTGCTCCTTAAAAGCAGATGAGGGAATCGACAGTGGAACACTAAGCAATGAGCTTTGTGCCATCCGCAGATGTGTCCGATTACACGCCTTGCCTGCCATCCATTGTTTCAATTTCCAACTAGATTTAATCTATCTTTCTTTGATAGAAATGTGGTAGGCGTTAACAACAGCAAAATATATTGTCTATTTCTGGTATTCATCTTCAAAGACTCTATTTGATGACTGTAGGCGTAATTTGTAAATCCTTTCTTTTCTAAACCACAAGAGCCCAGTACAATTCTCCGAAAGGCTCAATTGGTTTTGCATGTGTTTATATTAAATATTTGTTTTCTTTTCCCAGAGAAAGTACTAAGTTTAGCCTAATGTTTCTGTAAATGTGAGAACGTTTGTTTGATGGTTGTTTTTCTGTGTTTTGGGCCAGATTTTTAGAGTTAAATGTGACATTATTAAACTCTGCAAAACTTAAAAATACCTACTTTAAAATAGAGTACTTTAGTCCCGGTGTTTGAATATTGCCTGCGACTCACGTAAAACATTCTTACAGATATATCTACATTTCAATACGAAAGCTAGATACTAGTGAGGAGACAAAATACTATCGATAGGTTTACGAGAATTAAGAAACTATGGATGGTTTTGAACAGTGTACTTAACAGAATAATAATGTACTGTGATTAAATATTAATATTGTAAAACCAAAATCGTTTACATGGGTCTTAAGGCTCATGTGAATAAACGATATAAATTTATAATACGTCATTTAAATCTTGTTTATATTACTGGTATACTAAAAAAACTTGTGATATCTCTAATAAAAATAAAGTTAGATAGTATGTTTTTCTTGACTCAATAACCCACTTATTTTAAAATGTTTAACGTTATGGATACAATCATGATATATGGCGTTAGTGGACCAAAAATGGAAATTTTGTTTTAGCTGTGTTTAGAAGCGTATCTTTTTATCAGTAAGTTTGACGTTTTCACATTGTTTAAATTCTAGATCTATTTGAGTTTAAATATCGGTTTACTTAATAGACGATTTCGATTTCTCAAGGGTCACTGAGAATTCCACCGCCTACGCGTAGTTGCATAACCAACCTCCACCCTTCATAAAACATTTTTATCGATTCATCACATATTTGATCCCCATCCCTAAAGGCAGTGGTGTGAGGTTCTATTTAAAGTTCACCCTGAATGGCGGGCCCGGCCACATTTAGACAATAACATTCTACAATCAGAATGTAAGCTAACTTTAGGAGGAGGGATTTTTACATTGATACTCTTATTCATTAGCAAATTTTGTTTTACTATCCTTTTTAGTTACGCAGTACATTATAGGTTTAGTCAGGAAAATGTAACAAAGAAATTGTTTCATTTAAATTGTCCAGCCATAACAGATAAACCTATTTTTAAACGAATTATTATTTACACATACACAAATTTACGTATATAAAACATTTGTGTAAGTCTGATGTTGACATAACTAGAACAAAAGAAGTTTTGTCCGAAACGGTATTCAGATCTCGTAACAAGGTACAGTGTGATATATTGAGACGATATTTTTGTTAACTTATGTGTGGATTACTTTACGATTTTCTACCCCAATAACTATACGTATTTTTTAGTATTAACACTAAGCTTAAGTATAAGTGGTGCTAGCGCCACATTTGAAATGTTTTTCTCTAAGTACACAAAATGTCAAAAATGAACACTTACAGCATAAAAAGGTAGTTGAACTAACCCTCCTGAGTTTCTCTGCTGAGCTTTTTGTGTCTCCGTTGTTGAATCATTTATACCAACACTAAAGTCAATAAACTATTGTAAACAAAGCGTGGGTGCTCAGGAATTGAATAAAAAGCTGACAACACTGCCGGCAATCCCGACAATGCTGCCGCCTGACGTCACCGTCCTTGTAATTGAGTGCTACTCTAGCTTCATTATTGTCTATTCAAGAAAAAATACACGGGGATAATTCAACGCAAGCAAAGCTTAAAAACCCGACTCCACCTTTTATGTTTTGGTTTTGACTGCATCGATTTCGATAAAATGTATATGGGATCACGTTTGAAGTATAATCTATCAAACGAAAAAAAAACATCAAAATCGATACATACTGTCGAATTGAGAACCTCCTTTTTGAAGTCGGTTGAAAAATAAAATAACATGGCTGGTTGCTTTGTTTTGTTTTTAGGTCTAAGTGCAACAAATGTCAGTTTAACGATAAGATAATTAAATGTTGAATAGCTGTGAAAATCAGTTGTCATCACATGCACCGGAAAATTACAATAAGATTTAACTAATCAATAACGCGTTGATATCCAAACCAATACTAACACAAGTGGTACATTCAAAAGTTTTTTAAAATCAAGCTTTTACCAGTTGTTAATATAGAAAAGGACTAAAAAGTTATGTAGCCAGAGAACTTGTGAAGACGAACCAAACGGACCCAAACTCTATGATTTTATGTTGTTTAGTTCAGAAGTTCATATGCCCGTCTTACGTCTCCATTTTCAGACCAACTCCGTGATACGATGTCATAGTATTGTCACTAAAGATATATAAGTACACCAAATTTGAGTCCAATCAGACATCGGGAAGTGGTCTAATTTTACTTGCAAGATTTGATTACAGACCGACAGATAAAGTAACGTGAAACCAACTAAAAGCTTGTGAATATAAATATTTTTGTTGTACAGTATAGGTACACACTTAAAGAAGAACGATGGGAATCAGATACATATATGCAAACCCCCCGCCTAGATGTGGGTACTGGTATCTTAAGTGGCTGCAGTACTGATAGAAAAACTGGTGATTTAATTCACTTGTTTAGGAGTTATTTATTAGCATTGGTATATGGTTACTATTATCCGTTCGAAAAAAAATTATGTCTCCAAGTTAAATGTATTTTGTATCATTAGGTAAGCCTTCTATATCAAAATTCAAAAGGCTGTATATTCACAAGTATATTCACTCATGATAGTAATGATTCTAACGCTAGATTCGCAAATTTACAGCCATTTCAAAAACTTGTTTCTTGCCAGCTCTTGCCAAACTCAGCGGCTCATTTTTTCATCCTCAAAATAAGACTTACATCTCTAATGTATAAGTTATCATAACATAGATTATTTATATTTTTCAGAAAGTGCTTGTGCAGTTTGCCTCAGTTCATTCTTGTCTTAAGATATTAATTGATTTTATCATAAGCTTTCTGTATTAACACTTTTTACTAATAATTTAAACCTTCCCATTGGTCATTCAGTAATAGTTTCAGAAAATTTGTTAGCTATATTATACTTATTGTTTTAAAAAACAGCCATTGATGTTTCCATCTACTAAAAAGGCAATGTTTAGTCGAACAGCAACCGGATGGACTAGATGTCATGGATGGACGTATTGGAGCTTGTAACCGTAAAATCCAAATATCGAGCCCTTATAACATATATTATGCAAATGCTTGTATATAGTTAAACGCATTAATTCCAAAGGCAATGAGACACAATAAACATCATATTACAAGAAAATTGCGGTTCTCTTTTCAAAACAAAAGCCAATAAACTATTGTAAACAAAGCGTAGGTGTACAAAACTGAAAGCAGACCTGTACTATGCATCCCTACATCTGCTCTGACGTCGTAGGCAGGGGCGCTATTCTGGGCGCGCGTGGGCGGGCGGTTATCTGCGTAGTACAGGCCTATAGGGCGGAAATATGCCAGTATTTCAGCTTCAGCATCTAGTTACTGATTTCAAGTTTGACAAGAGAAATGTTCAACATTTTTTACCAATTTTTATTATAATTACATGACGTTGTTATTTCTAGATTTCCAAACAGATTTTGATGTATTTTTACTTTGATAATTGAAGTGAAAAAATGTTATCAATGAATACAAGTTCTATTGTTAAAAAATGCTACTAATATTATAAATGCGAAAGTTTGTGTCTGTGAATGCTTATTATGTTTGTTTGCTAACTAACTATTTGTAAACAAAACCTAGCAGCCCTCCTCTTTTCTAAGATTTTGCGTGCCCCACAGTATCTATATATAACTGTACCTACTCTTAAAAACACCTACTATTATATATTGCAATAAATGAATATGAATAATGTTTGTTACCACTTTATTCCATAACGAATAAGCCGATTTTGATGAAATTTAGAACGTAGATAATTTAGGTTCCGCAATAACACATAGGCATATATTTTTTACATAATTAACGCGGGCAGACTTAAAACTTACGGAGCACGATTTAATTTGTATTGTTTGACTACAGAAAATATTGTAATTTAAGCTCGATAGGTAAGCATTTGACTACTATCTCACCTGATGGAAAGTAAAGATGCGGCAGAAGATGTAGCTTGCCTAGAAGATACCTATTCAATCTTGTAAGTTATAATGCAGTCATAAGTGATAAGCCCGCTACTTCTAGAATGTAATTTTATGTCAGAAATATATTTTTGATACTGCGTTCAACGTCTAGTGGATCGAGCTGATGCTTCCATTGTTAGCTTTTGCAAAATATTACTAAACTTTGAGCTACTTACGCTAATAACATTTTTGGAACCTAATGAGATCTATAAAATAGCACATTAGTCACTCTAATATCACATGACAACATGAAAACTTAAATACATTAATTTAATTAATCTGTAAATTGTGTGTAAATGTGTGAATATGTTTGAAACGAAATTATAAAGGTTACGGATTAGGATGTTAGGTATCATATTTATCTTAATACCATGGGTAAGGTCCAAGGGTATTAATCATAATATATTGACGAAATTTACTTGCTTGTTTTCCTTCAAATATTTAACTGCGAGCCAATTGCCTATATTTCCTAGAACTAAACTAAAATGATATACATCTATACAGCAAAAACCCAAGTTACCTACAAGACATCAAGATTATAGGTAACTTAAGTGGGAAGTGATCCCATCATGCTGGCGGCATTGCCTCTCTGAATTGCAATGCTAATACGTTGAGACAAATAAGTACCAGCATTTTGATCACGCGTCGCCTGAACCAGGCGCTCTGATAGTTTTTTGAAAATGTAATGTACTCCCGGTTCCCACGGCTCTAATATGTAACCACTGCCGAGGTTTCCATATTTTCGCCGTTGCGGTGCTCTGCCGAAGTTGCCACGACGCCAACCCCATTCTTTGATTCAGGAAGCTGTGACGGAACTAAAGTGTCGACACAAGTTGTATCCCACACTAAAGGCCGTCCAATAAAATTATTAATTACGTTATTTTTACTGAGATTATTATCATATCACCACAGACTGTGAGCATAGAAGTTTTCCAAAGGGAAATGTATTGTATTAAGTATATACTTACATTTATTATTAAATAAATTTTTTACTGTACCTACGCTTGGTTTTTAGATATAATTTTTGATATTTTAATGGTATTTTTTTATTTGAACTTTTTCCCCAACTATTATAAGCCAGCGCAAAACGATATTTCAGCAGCTAGATCTTTAGCCAGTTTTCAATGTAGACCTAGCGTGACCTAGCGTGTGTGTAACATTTTTGGCTACATCATTAACCAACAGCAAGATAGCTATTGATAACTAAGTAGGTATATACCTCTATCTTACTTATTTGAATAAAAAAAAGAACGCTGCAGTTCAAACAGATATGAAGTGGATACATTTGCGAAGTTATAAGGCGTCCGCTTAAAAGTAGAACTTTTAGTTCTAGATATGAGTTTTCAAGAAATGAATTCCGTTTTTCACTCCCCTGCCGGTGTTTCGCGATTTGTCTCATATTTGACTGCAGTTGCTACTTCAAAGGAACTTTGCTAAAAGCTGAAAATGTTTGAAGCTTTCTATTGTAGAATTGTGGAAACCAATGGTAGAATTTTAAGATAAAGTTACGATAAAACCGAAGATGAAGCGCGTTTGCCTAACAAGGATACTATTATAAACTTATACTTTCTTTAACAATTCTTTATTATATTTTTGGGATAGCAGTGCATGCTACGTTTTGCTGTTCTTAGGGACTTGATATACAATGCGGCCAGGGCGCGTGCCCAGACGCTCACCCTGTACGCGCGCCTCGGCCGTTGCGTCCTAGTCTAGTTTTCCGTGTCGAAATTTCTCACTGTACAAATACGTGCGCCGCTCAGTATATTTCGTTACAGTAGAGCCTATACAAAAACGTTGGCAGCGCGTTCTATATCAAGTCCCTTATAATGAAACGACCAAAGTCTACGACCCAATGGTTGCCGTGAAAGAAGTTGACAAGCACAAACCTAATGAGTGATCCACTCTAAAAATATATACATTTTTACCAAATTTGTCAAACGAGTCAACTACAGTTAAGATTGGTTGAAATGCGATTACTTGGAAAAGAATGGACTCAATAAACAAAATGCAAATTATTTTAGCTCTCAGTTGAAACTAAAGTTTCAATAAAATACTTATTGTTAAATTGCTGACCATGTCGGGTAGCCTTCACTCAATGTTTAATCAAATTAAAAGCTTTGATTAAAATGTATAGTCGAAAACTTGGGTAAAAGGGGCTCGGTTACCTAATTCTAATTAAATTTCGGTCTTTTGTGTATTCTTGATGAACATTGATTAATCTATCTACATAGGGTTTTAGTAATTTTACATTTTTATACAGAAATGGTACCTAACTGAACGAAACTGTGTCAGTTTCTACAATATTTATCTCTGACTAGCTGTGCCCCGCGGCTTCGCCCGCTATTATCAAGTTAAAAAGTAGCCTATGTGTTAATCCTAGGTTTAATCTTTGTACAATCCAAATTTCATCCAAATCCGTTCAGCTGTTAAAGCGTGACTTACACACTTACACACACACACAAACTTTCGGATTCATAATATTAGTTGGAATTAGTAGGATACTTATGTACGAATAAGTAAACCATAGTTGAAACTAGTTTCCTCAAAAGCTTTGTAAACTATTCGCAGAAACGACCTGAAATTGGGCAACCTACATGAATGAGGCACAAAAGCAGAGTTTTAGGGAAGTAAATATCATGATACACGTGTAGATTTACTAAATTGTGGTTACCACATCTAGTGAGCACCTACTTCAGTAAGCAAATAACACTAGGAATAGATTTTCTCGTGTACCTACGTTGTACCTACTTATTGAAGAAACACTTTTAAATAGGTTGTTTCCATTTAAACTCGAAATCTAAAGTTTACAATCGCACTATCATCGTTAACAGCGATCCCCTTTTTATACTTGATAGGCAAGCATTTGACCACTATCTTACCTGATGGAAAGTGACGATGCGGCCGAAGTTAAAAGTTAATTATTAATTAATTTTTTATTTATATTTTCTTACAGTTTAACACCGACGAAGCTGCGGGGAACGCCTAGTAAATTATTTTTTGGCACAAAAAATACATATCACAATACTAGTCGTACCCCGCGGGTTCGCCCGCGTTCATCAACTTGAATAATTAAACGCAAGCAAATGTTAAAAAAAGAAGAGGTAAAACACATAAAAAAATACAATCAATTTTAGTATCGATCTCCTCCTTTTTTGGGAAGTCGGTAAAAATAAGATGGGTTTTGTAAGACGGGTGTGTCAGTATATCTGTGTGACTGTTTGTAGCATCGTAGCACCCAAACGGTTGCGCCGATTTTGATATAGATTTTTATTGTTTGAAAAGTGACTTGAATGAGTGTTTTAGCTGTTGGTGATAATCGGTGCAGCAGTTTTCCAGATAGAGCGTCGTCAGGGGAATTTTCAAAATGTATACTACTTGTTGCTGGCAACAGTATTTATTTAAAGGTTAACAAAAATAACTTTACCAAATTCGAAACGTTAGTACAAAGTGACCTATACAACCTCAACACTAAGGTCGGGCAGGTAAACTTTAAGACCTAAGTTCTCCGCCATATTTCACGGAGGCTGGAGTACATAAACAAAGAGAAAGTTTAAATTTAGTAAACAAGCGCTCCTTGTCTGTGGAAAGTACATAGTTTATGTTGGTTTTTGTTGAGAGTGGATGCAAAAGAAAATTATTTATTTCTAGCTGTGCTCCGCGGATTCGTTCACTTTATTCAGTAAAACTTCGCCATGTTTTGTTTCAAACTAAAACTGATAAAAGATTATCTACATGGTCTTTTTCTAAATTTCCCCGCCTGAAAAGTTAGGTGTCTTCTATGCAGCGGCATAGGAGGCGAACGCGCCTGCCTACCGGGAAAAAGAAAACAAGCGACAATTTGGCAGAAACCGTAACAATATTTTTCGATTGCTAAACGGATATGAAAAAATAGCAAGTATGTTTTCTTTACCTAAAGTTACAGATAAGCCGATTTTAAAGATATCAAAATTGCCATATATAATAATAATAATAATAATTGATTTTTTGAAACTTGAGTAGCTCAGCGGTTAGAGCAGGGCATGGCACCCTATGGCCGCGGGTTCAAATCCCGCCTCAAACGATAATTTTTCCTTTCTAAATTTATCGCTGGTTATATGTTAAACATCATATTAAATTGAATATATCGCTAGGAATGGCTTGTCTAATGGATAAAAGTGCACAAATATATAAAGATAAAAAACATGGTGTGTCATACACATAATATAAGTGAAACTATTATATTTGAAGGAAACATTTTAATTAATATATATATATTTTTTATTTGTGACAGGCTAGTGTTTGACCACTATCTCACCTGATGGTAAGTGACGATGTGATCGAAGCTGGTAAACACACTAGACCTGGAATACGATGCGATATAACCCAAATGATTGCTGATCAGAATTTCAAAACTCTCTCATAAGAAGTTTCACTTAAAAAAACATCCAATTTTACACCATTTTTATCCAATGTTCTATAATATTATATATTGTAAATGTGATTATTCGGTGTTCAAGAAAGAAGTAGAGAAAATACAACAAGTGAAATCTCCGTAACAAGTCTACCGAGAGATCGCTTGACTTTGTTAGCGGTGACGTTGTCTTTCAAGCTCAGGGCTGCTTCTTCTTTGAAACATACATCTAACAAAAAGGTCACAACATCGTATCCTGAAGGTAAATGAGCTCTACAAAAAGATAGGTTTAAGCGATATGCAGATATATTTAGAAGACTTTATTTGACAACCCTATTTAAATAAGAGTAAATGTAAAAAAAATAAGTTATAGGTAAGGTATGTTTATTTTATTTGACTGTACGCAACAGAGAGTTGCTTTTATCAGCCTAAGTAGTATATTGATAAATTTTGAAAGGAAAAATTATCGCTTGAGGCGGGGTTTGAGCCCGCGGCCATAGGGTGTCATGCCCTATTACTCTAACCCATGAGCTACTCAAGCCCTGCCTGAAGCGACGAAATTAACCTTTCCTTATTAACGTCTTACGGGGACGTGTGACGTCATCTACCGAAACAGTTTTTAGATATGTAGTATATAGTATATTTGTTCCTTTGTAGCGTTCTACAGACAAAATGCGTGTGCCTATTTTGATGATACTTAATCGTCAACCGATTTATCTTAATCGTGCAGGTATCGCTAAAGACATGACTGTAATCAAAATTCAACATAGCATATTGGATAGGTATTTGAAAATGAACTTAAGATTCCATTTACCATTCGTTTCGAATTTTCGTTTAGGATCTATATAATAAAAATAAATTCATTTATTCCAGGAAAAATCCCCATATCCAGTACTATAACACAATGATTAAATCTATACTATCTATACTAATATTATAAAGAGGTAAAGTTTGTTTGTTTGTTTGTTTGTTTGTTTGTTTGTTTGTTTGTTTGTTTGTATGTAAAAGGTAATCTCTGAAACTACTGATCCGATTCTGAAAATTCTTTCACCAATAGATAGCTACACTATCACTGAGTGTCATAGGCTATGTTTTGTCGGGATAGAAGTTAGTTATCAGTTCGAAATAATAATATTCGTAAGACAAGTCGGAGAAAAATTTGCTAACTTTCCGCTTTATCGGCGTACGCTGACTAAACGGTAAGACGTAGTTGAATACAATGTATGGCAAAAATGTTGGCCTTCATGAGTTTTACAAAAAAGTCCGCGACAGCATATATCTAACATGTATGTATAGCTCAGAAAAAATACTTTTCTTTGTTAAAAATCTGAAAAAAAAGCGGCCTATGTTTAGTTGGCTTTTTGAGACATTCAGTATTAATCCTTATCAAAATAAACTATTTCATCGTCTTACGTAGTTCATGTAGATACATTTTGCTTTTTACTGCATATGATTTGGATAAATAGTCTATGAGAAATCGTGAAATTAGTTTCACGGGAGCCCGCCCGTGAACGGGACGGGTCAGAAATGTACCGCCACGTACTACGAATTCCTGCACATTAAAAAATAGCGGCTTCTATTTCGTTGGCTTTTTTTAAGTATTTAATATTAATCCTTATCAAAAAAACCTATTTCATCGGCTTACGTAGTTCAGGTAGATGTAATTTGCTCTTTACTGCACATAATTTGGACCTATAGTCTAGGAGAAATCGTTAAGTTTATTTGAGGGTGAAAACGGTGGATCACAGAATGAAACAGTTACTGCGTAATCCGGCATACTTCTATGTTTTGAACCGACTAACATAAGAAGGAGGATATAAATTCGACTGTTTTTTTTTGTTTAGTCTTATCATTAAACTTTGAACTGCCCGCTAGCGTAGTTAGGTGGGCGTTTGCCTTTAAAGCACCGGGTTTGATGCCCGGTGGGAACACAGGTGTTTTCCCACGGGAATTTGTGTTTCTGGTTTTGAGTATATTGTGAATGTTGTGTGAATCTTGGATGTTTACTGCCCCTTGATACAAGTCATTGAACTTAGTGTAGGGTTGTGAATGTGAAAGCGTTTATGGGTATGTTTTTTAATATTTACTACCCGGCCGACGCCGGGCGGGTCGTTCCTGAACTTTGAATTGCTCGCTGGCGTAGATGGGTGCGCGTTCGCCTTCAAAGCAGCGGGTTCGATTACCGGTGGTAATTTACCTAGAAAATTTATCTCCACGAGAAATTTGTGTTCCTGGTTTTGAGTATGTTGTGAATACTTTGTTAATCTTGGATGTTTACGGCCCCCGATACAAGTCATTGAACTTAGGGTGGGGCTGTGAATGTGGAAGTGTGTTTCTTTGCATATTTTTTAACCGGGCGACGCCGGGCGGGTCATCTTTTGAACTATCTACTCGCGTAAATGGGTACGCGTTTGCCTTCAAAGCAGCGGGATCGATTCGCGGTGGTAACAGAAGTTTTCTCCCTACGGGAAATTTGTGTTCCTGGTTTTTAATATGTTGTGAATCTTGGATGTTTACGGCCCCACGTTACAAGTCACTGAACTTAGTGTGGGGCTGTGAATGTGGAAGTGTTTATGTGTAGATTTTTTAACCGGACGACGCAGAGTGGGGAATCTTTGAACTTTGAACTACCCACTGGCGTAGATGAGTGCGCGTTCGTCTTTAAAGCAGCGGGTTTGAATCTCGGTGGGAACACAATAACAAAAGTTTATTCCCCACGGGCAGTTTATATTTCTGGTTCTGGGTATGACATGAATGTTGTGTGTGTGGTGTTAATTGTTTACGGCCCCACGACACAACTTATAGTACTTTTACAGTGAGGCTGTGAGTGAGAAAGCGTTTATATGTAAGCTTTTGTTTACCCGGGCAACGCCGGGCGGGTCAGCTAGTAAAAATATACAGCTAAAACGCTATAATACAATATTACTTAAAAAAAATAAAATTAAACATCGCAAAGAATTCCGAGTCGTCATTTTTTGTTCTCGTTCATATGAACACAATTCAAACGCTTACATAGTGGACACCTGACATTGTTATTGCTGTAATAAGAATTTTGTTGGCAGAGCAACGCAAGATGCTCCAAAACGATGCTACGCGTGTAGTTATCACGGCAAAAAAGCCGGGAACCCCCGCCTCAGCGATCATAATTGACGCACTACAGTACCTCGGAAGATTCATAAGAGTTTTCGACCCTTCAAAATAAAGAAGGAGGTTCTCAATTAGACTGTATTTTTTTATATGTGTTACCTCAGTACTTTTTCGATGATTCTTTCTTATTTGAAAGTATGTGCTTATCATGTGGTCCCATTTGAATTTGATGAAAATCTGACTGGTAGTTTTTGAATTATCGTCAATAATGCGTATTTAATTCATTTAATCTGATCAAGGATCCGAAACGGTGAGGTTGTTTCTTTTAAGCTATGCTTGCGTTTAGATTTTGTTAGAGCCGATACCAAAACATTATTGGAAGTACTATGCTGACATCATAATGAAAAAAGCAGTAACTGCATTGTTATCAAAATTTATTTATATATATTATGGGAATAAGGAGAAATTGACGCATCTACTACTATTTTATTATATTAAAATATATTCGAACGCAACCTATTAAATCTTACTTTTAATTTAGTCGCAATTTTGGGGGCTGAGTCACCCACGTCCGTATGAGGATACCCCTTAAGTCTGACTCCCTACACGTGGTCCCCGGGTGGTGCTAATCAGGTGACATTTGAGAGGTGGTAGAGCATTTTGTGAGTTGCTCGCCTGGCTTGCTACCAAAGTAGCTTACCACCATCAAGTTGAAAGTCTGCCGCCAAGCCAAATACGGTGTTCCGGCAGTTATCCTTGAGAGCCTGCGTATTCCAGGTCTAGTGTGTTTACCAGCTTCGATCACATCGTTACTTACCATCAGGTGAGATAGTGGTCAAACACTAGCCTGTCACAAATAAAAAAAAAAAAAAAAAAGTCTGCTATAAGTCATTACATATACTAAATAGCAAAGATAATACAGCAAAATGTATGTGCAATTACATGTTCAATATTAAATTAACCAAGATTAAGGTACGATAGGGCTGGCATACCGGAATTTTGTAATAGCCCCTAAATAAAGGATTATTATAAAAAAAAAGTAATTTCTGATGTATATGTATAACTCAATTATGTCAAAAATATCAGTTACGACTTTTGACGGCAGTATGTAGAAATTATAACCTTGTTCTTTTCTACCGACTTCACAAAAAAGGAGGAGGTACTCAAGTCGACTGTATTTTTCCTGTACCTCATAACTTCGTTCCACGTGAATCGATTTAGAATTTTTTTTTAAACATTTTGCTTTCGAATTGGTCTCATTTAAATTTGATCAAGATCTGATCAGTACTTCTTCAAATATCGTCAATAATGCATGTATTTAACGTACATCTAATAATGTACTTAACGTACATCTAATCTGATCAAAGTTGCAAGCTGTGAAGTCGGTTTTTTTTAAGCTTTGCTTGCGTTTAATAATTTTTTAGCCGTAGTCATATATAATAGTTTAATTTTCCTAACTCTCACAGCCAACCCTAAACAACAGGCTCCTGATCTTCAATGCCAGGTCTCGAGCAATAGAATTAGGTCTTACTATTTTATCGAGGAAACAAAACTTGCCTTGTCGTGATTTAGTTCAACTCGTAAGAACCTGGATTTTTCAGATAAAAAAGATTTTTCTTTTTGTAACATGACGTAATTGCTGTAAGTTTTCTATTGGAGTTACGATCTAGCCGTCAGACTAAAAAGTTTTAATTTGACCTAAACTGCTAAGTAGAGAGTAATACCTACTTTTCTTACTGTTTCTATTAAAGGGAAGACACTTTGTTCTTGTGTTCTTAGCACATGCTATGTTACACTGTCACACCACTACACTTACTCAACCTGCCTTCTAAGCAGGGTTCGATTACCAGTAGAAAAGCAAGTTTCCTCTCCAAGGGAAATTTCTTATTCTTAGTGTAATTGTGTGCGTGTTCTTAACTATAAAAGTCTTCAAACTTAGTTTGAGGTTGTGTGTTAGAATTTATTTTTTATTAATTTCTAAGCAATATCTCAAATAAGAAGTTTTGTCGGAGTGAATATAGATCTAGATGAACAGCAAATGTAGGTGATTTGTAAACTACCTATCGATCTATATATATATAAACTTTCCAAGTTCGGTCATTACAGCTTTGTTGCTTAGTTTGGCGTATACAATATACACACAGTTAGTAGAAGTTACATCTAATTGTACACTGTTGTCTTGTTAACTTGATAGGAGTTTATATAAGATATAATATATATATTTTATATAAAGATAGTATTTGTAAATAGTACTATTTCAGACCAGCTTGACGTACAACGTCTAGTAGATGAAATTAAATCGTTTACTGCAGAAAACATGGTAAAATTAGATAACATGGGTTAATAAGTGTTTCACTTGCTTCGCCAGAAATTGACTTTTCTATTTAAATGAGTTCAAACAAAATAAAAAAAAAGTAAGTAATTAATTTTGTCACTCTCTCAAATTTAGAGGTAGAAATTGTATTGTATCAGTCACAATCAATTTACCTATAGTTTTTTTTTATTTTAGATAGTCAAGTATTTGACCACTATCTCACCTGATGGAAAGTCAAGATGCGGCCGAAGGTGCAACATGCTTGCCTAGAAGATACCTATTCACTTTGGACTTACAATACATCCAGATTGTACCGTTTGAGAAACCATCACGCAGGCAATGAGTTCCACTCCCTCGCTGTACGGTAGTAAACTTGAAGCAAAACGCTTCGAGCGAACCGGAGGTATCTCAACCATATTAGGATGAAGTTTGACAGTTTGTCTTGTTATTAGGTGGTAAAAAGGGCAAGGGGGAATTCAATCATGTTCCTACGCACGTTCTCCAAAATGTAAACGGTTGTTTCAGAAGCTTTTTGAAACAAGTTGAATCGTTTTAATGAAGATATTCTATGCCTAACGTATTTACCACCCTCGACTACATAATTACTTGCCAACAGGTGAGATATTAGCAAAAATATAATAAAAACCTAGTTTTTACAGTCTAAACAGTCCTCTTTTAGATTGTTATGTCAATTTTAACTAAAAACTAGATAACATATTTTTTTAGTTTCTACCCTATTTTATTCATTCTAAAGTAATAAAATAGTTACATAAGCTTCAGCCTAAACAATAATACAACAACGAATGCGCACATAATGATACACTTTTTTTAAGAGCGAATAGCATTTCCGCAAACATAACGCATACAGACAACAGTAAAGGTCATTATGACAAGGTTTTATTAGATTACATCTGGCATACAATAAAGATCCATATCGAAAGACAATAACCATAAAACATTAATTAGCTTCAATAAACAAAACTGGATCTATACCAAATCAATATATCACACATCGGACTCTGGTCACTTAAATGTCGCGGTCTGCAGGCTTTGTTTGGCAAGAATCCGGATACCGGGCCTAGAAACATACGGTAAAAAACCACACTTATTAAAACCACTTAAGAGCTAATTCTGCATGTAGTTAAAGATGTGTGTTACCATGTTTCAGTAGTGTGGTGCAGTGAGCATCAATGAATGTCAAGGGTAGAAACCTACGCCGGAATACGCTATGGATTATTTATTGATTTTTTTGTTGGACAAGTGAATGATATAAGCGGAAACATTGAGTACCATTAATTCTAACGAACCCGGAAATGAAAAGGATGTGTTTTTCTAGTAAAGAGAGCCGGATAAGTAAATAACAATGAAGATGTAAATCAAAAAGTGCATCTTGACGCAAAAATGGTGTGACGTCCGTTTCAGTATGTTAGGGAACCTGAAGACCGGATGTGGCGTTAAGAAGTCCGTTCGTGCTAGAGTTGCTATTCGTTTTTTTGATAAATTGCACCATCCTGTCAGACTGCACTAATAAGAAGTCATTGTTTGTTGAGCCAAATAAGTGTCAGCGTTTTTGTTATGCGTCTAAAATCAGAATGAGTTCCCGGTTCCTACGGGCCCAGTGTTATAACACGATACGGCTCTAACTAAAGTTGTACCCACTCAGGTTTGCATATGTGGTAAACATGTGCAAACCTCAGTGGTTACCTTGTCCTGTAATATGATTTTGAAATTAATATAATGCTTATACATAAACAAACAAACGCATTCACACTCATAGCCCCGGACTCAGTTCAAAGGCTTGTATCGTAGGTGCCAGAATCATTTACATCACACGCACAATAGCACCCAGAACAAGAAACAAAATATCCCTTGGGAAGGAAAATTGTGCTTTTGCCGGACCCACGAACGGGAACTAATCCCAGGCGCAGAGGGTAGAGACCTATCCCGAATAATTTTTTGTCAATTTACGATTTTAAACTTTTATACATTTTTACTGAATATTGTCCTGACCCCGGTACCGGTCAAATAAATCCATGATTGATGTCCAGGAAGGAAAATTATTGATGAGTTTTTGTAATTGGATTAAGGCTTGATGACGCACCATTTATTTTATTGCCAGCCGACAGACACACCGTGAAAATATAGGGAATTTAAATTTTAATTAATGCTTTGATTAAAACTCGAGCTACTTTTTTTGGATAAGGTGTGTAGAGAATAAATTAGGTACCCTATCCCGCAAAGAACGGCATCGCCGCGCCGCGCCTCATAATATGCATGCTAACGTCAGTCGTTGTCTTCGGTGTACGGCTTATGCAAATACAGTAATAAACAGAACCAGAACCAGAACCTTTCTATAATCGGACCACAAGACGAACTGAGCAACGTCATCCATTTATGATTGACATACCTCATGTCCGCTCGAAGCGTTTTGCTTCTACATTTATCATCCGTACAGCGAAAGAGTGGAACTCGCTGCCCGCGTCTTTGTTCCCTGAACAATATAATCTGGGAGTCTTCAAGTCTAGAGTGAATAGGTAGATACCTAATAGATACCTAGAATACCTAGAAGATTCTAGGTAAGCATGCTTCATCTTCAGCCGCATCATCACTTTCCATCAGGTGAGATAGCGGCCAAATGCTTACCTATCTGGCATAAAAAAAAAGAATAAATTATTTATATTCTCTGTTAAGTCTAAGGTGTCAAATGTCACAAGAGAGCGGTTCTACCATCTATGATATCCCCACGAATCTCTCAGGAAATTGTTTAAAGAAACTGGCATAATTACCAAGCTTTACATCTTTGAAATAATTATGCATGTTCAAAAAATATTAATATGTAATTATAAATTAAGAAGCGACGTACACAATATTAACTCTATAGAGCATAAAATAGCGGTGCGCGCATTTAGTTTAGATAAAACGGATAAATCTTTTATGGCAAAGGCTGATATATTTCACCATATAGCACGGTTGTAGGAAGTTACGTTTCCGAGCTAGTTGAGCACAAATCCAGTTCATGCGGACGAAGTCGCGAACAAAAACTTGTATACAAAACTTGTATATATGTAATATAATTGTGTACGTTAAACAGTAATAAACGAGCATGGTTAAATATACACGCTTGAACAAGGTTTAAACGTAGCACTGAGCAATTATTTTGATTGCCCGTTTCGAAACACTACATCGGGCACAAATAATACAGATCGGGAACTTATATAGCTTATAATTTGACCTTATCATACGACGTACTCAGCAGGTAACTAGGTACTTATCACTTGGCTGTGATCAGTTGAAAAGGATTAAAAGAGACATAAATATGGACTTAAATGGTAGACTGTTACTAGCTATAAATGAAATATGATAAGTTATAAGTGGAAATAAGTTTTGTAATATAAGTTGTGCCTGAATTACAAGTTTCATAAGTTTCTGGCATTGCCGTTGGCTTACTTGAAAACACGTTAATTAATGATACTGTTGTTAAGAATTATGCAATTTCTTTTTATAGTGTATTTATTTTATAAACTAGATAGTCCTATGAAATTCGTTCCACGCCATCTATTGAAAGTATAAGTAATCTGGCAATCCATAAACAAAATTACCAATTTAGATTTTTCGGTTGTTCCCTTTTGTTTTTATTAAAGTATTTTTTTATTAAACCATGCTTCAATCAAAAAGAAATTCAAATCGGCCGAGATATTTACGAGGTTTTCCGAAACGCACGGCAAGATGCCAGTTATTACAATCATTATATATTACAATCAGATGCCAGTTCTGCAGAAGAATAGGTGGACCCTAAGAGGGTCTTTGCCTCAAACATAAGCACAAGAAAATGCCATTAATTCCATGCTGTCTCTATTATGGCTCTATATCTAGGTTTAAACGCCTGCCTATCTTATCGGACCCAGAATTTTGTGTCATATTGATCTCTCTCCCACTAAAAACTTCACCCTTTTTCATATTCGTGTTTGATTAGGATTTACATAATTAATACCCTTTTGTCGTTATTTAGAAGTTCATTTGCAGAAGAATTGAACCAAATAATCCAAATACAACCAGCATAAGTCGGCCCCACCTGTCAGCCACAAAGAGTCGCAAAGCTAGCCGACGCCACTTTGTTAACGCCGCGCTACATTTATCAAAGCTCATGGCCATTATATCATTACCTGAGCGTATCGATATACGCTGTGTTATCAGCGGCTCGATCTAGGCTATAGCTACAGAATAAATAATCGGTTTGTAGGACAAGCGTCTGTGGTGTAATAGGCAATACTGCCTATATTAGACTACAGACTTGACTACAGTATTGTGAAGTAATAGAAGGTGATTTTGTAGGGTTTTATTGAGCTGTGCTTTGTTTGCGAGACAAGTTGCAATCATATCAAACAAATATTATCCCATTAATTGTACAAAGTAATTAAAAAAGGAAAATGTTGCTGAAATCAGTAATCAAAGTCCTGCCTGCTGCGCTAGCAAGGTTGTCAAATATAGTTTGTGTTATTAATGACGATGAAATCGTTTTACAATAAGTTCTAAAGCTACCATTGTCACTCTCAATAACAGGACATTTACCTTGTATTTCGATAGTTTTGAGTTTCCGATATTTTGGCACTGTTTCACTTATCCAGTTATTCCGTGATGTCGGTTACAACAGAGCCTTTCGAGATCGAAAACTAAAAATAAACGGAATACATGGTAAATATCCTGCTATTGACACAAACAATTACATTTGAACGTTTTACTGTTTATTCTAGACCCAGAAAGAAGATAGGGAGGGAACAGTACAAATTTGTAGGAAGGTAGCCTAAGTCGTGCCGGGCCTATTCTAAAGTGGTACATTTACCAAATTTATGCACACTGTAGCTTAATTTATAGCAGCACAGCTTTGATAAAGTGCCGAATGACTGATAACAAGTCGGCCGAGCACGCAGGCGGCCCTGATAGCGCGAATTTGAAAGGGAATAATCGCACCTATTGTATATAGGTTTATGATACCTATGTATGCCGATATACCTATTTTATTACATTTTTACATAACATTGTAATTGCTTTCAACAGTTATAAGTCCTTATGATAGTTTTCACATATTAAAAGTTATTGATCCAAATGGAACTTTTAGGCAGGTATAATCAAAGAGTGGTCAAATCGGAAGCAGCTCGGACTTTTAATTAAAATTTCAAAAAGTCGTGTTCGTGGTTTTTCATTTGCACACTAATTATTATTTATCTTCTTGTCTATACATAAAACCATTGCTGTGCATTGGTTCCGCAAAAAGTCAAGAATGGCTGGACAGATTGTTCTTTTTTGTTTTGTTATTATATATATATAATATAGGTGTTGGTTTAGAAAAAAACCCAAAAAGATCAGACGAAAAATCGAATTTCATATTTTTTATGAGAATCGCCACTTTAGGTTACTGTCAATAGATGGCGTAGTGCAAAGTTCATCGGATCATCTAGTATTTTACAAGATAGTTCATTGATGATTCTCAGAGATGAGATCTTGAGATCTTAATACTCTTAACGTACCTCTCACCCATAACGTTAAGCTGGACCGCAGACCTTGACTTTTCACTTGAATCAAGTATATACTCAGTCTGGCACATTAAGGCATGCCAAGTCTAACGGCTTAAGCTATCGTTCAAACCGCTTAACTTTAGACACTAATAATAGACTCACTAAAATAAGATACAAAATCGTTGATTCTCTATGAACATCTACTCAGTTTAAGCTTTAATATTTATTTTAATATATGATAATAGTCAATGATCTCATATCAGCTACTTAGACGATATAAATTGATGCTAAATTATATTAACGATTATCACTAAAGGCTTTTTGCGACACTCCTTTGTTATTCGTAACTTAGTTTTATGAATGCATAGGGAATACCCTGCTATTAATTTAAAGAGGTCAAGTAAGGTTGTTTAAGCTTGTAATAAGACACTTGTTGTTATGACATTAATTAAAATAATAGTTTGTACACGATTCTATTCGTCTTTATTATAACATTTGTTCGGCCTTTGCACTTGTATCGTATCTAAGCATCTGATATATGTACTCAGATCTATTGTTTTAAAGGGCATAACAAATTAAAACGTTCTATTAAGATCTTTCATACATACCTATACTTATACATATACAGGACTTAGGTCCGGGTCTGCTAAACAGCGGTTAAGGAGCTATGCAGTTTTTTTGAGTTAAGAATTAGTCATATTTAGTAACGACAAAAATACTCATATTATAAATCCGAAAGTTACCAATCTAACTTTATGACTATTGGTATCAAGTTTAAATTTTAGGATGTAGATTTTAGATTAGTTACTAGAAAACTATGTTTGTAAATCTTTAATGTATTATAGAGAAAACATAAACAAAAACGCTTTCACAATCACAGCCTCACACTAAGTTCGATGACTTGTGTCGTGGGTGACGGAAACTTTCACTTCACACACAATCACAACCAGAACCAGAAACACAAATTTTCCATGAGGAGAATCCTTGTGTTCCCGATGGGAATCGTACCGATACCTCTGCTTAGAAGGCGAACGCCATCCAACAAAGCCAACGGGCATTTCAAAGAAATTAAATGTAGCTCAAAATGTTGCTTTATTATATGACATAAGACTGTCATCTCAACATAGTTATCTACGGGCCAATTCCCTATATTTCCTAAAACTAAACTAAAACTATATATAGCAAAGAACTATGTTACAAGACGTCGAGCTTATAGGTAACTCAGCAGTGAGTAGCATTCCCATGCTGGCGGCATTGCCTCTCTGAATTGCAATGCTAATATGTTGAGCCAAATAAGTGCCAAAATTTTGATCACGCGTCGCCTCAACCAGGCGCTCTGATAGATTTTTGAAAATAGAAAGAGCGCCCGGTTCCCACGGAGTCTCAACACTAAACGGCTCAAATAACCACTGCCGAGGTTTTCATATTTTCGCCGTTTGCGCTGCTCTGCCGAAGTTGCCGCGACGCCAACCCCATTCTTTGTTTAAGGAAGATGTGACTGTTATTGTGGGTGTGATATGAATATTTCCGGCCGCCACGATACAAGTAATTTAGTATGATATATATTTTAAAAAATATATATCAGACTAAATTAAACCAAAAATAATGACCGGATCGGGAGCTCATTCTATTTTCAAAATTCTATCAGAGCGCCTGGTTGAAGCGACGCGTGATCAAAATGTTGGCACTTATTTGGCTCAACGTATTAGCATTGCAATTCAGAGAGGCAATGCCGCCAGCATGATGGGATCGCTACCCACTGGTAGTGGGCTTGAGCACTTGAGTTACCTATAAGCTCGATGTCTTGTAGGTAACTTAGTTCTTTGCTGTACATAGTTTTAGTTTAGTTTTAGGAAATATAGGCAATTGGCCCGTAGTCAGGCAAGAAAAAAAAATGATAGCTAAAATAAATAGGTACGACAATTAATCTAATTGACCGCCGCCAGTGCCTGATGTGCCTAAAATACTAGCAACATTACCATAGAAATATAATAAATAATAAACTAATTAATAAATCAATAAAGTAGTTAGTAATTTCATAGATAATAACTAACATCATGTATAATGTTAAAATATGTATACGTCCTTCATCGGAATGTGTTGAAAACGTTTCGTTATTTAATTTTTATTACAAATGTACAAATTCATTGTACATGAAAGTACTTAAAGTCACAGCATTGACATACTGGTATTGCAGGTGAAACATAATATCGGCATACAATATATAAAACTATATACAATAGAAAAGATAGAAAAGATGCTCTTTTTACCAACAACTTTACCAATCCTACTAATATTATAAATCCGAAAGTTTGTGCGTAAGTGTGCGTGTATAATTTTGTAAGTGTGTAAGTATGTTTGTTCCCTCTTCACGCTTTAACGGCTGAATGGATTTGGATGAAATTTGAAATGTACATAGATTATACCTAGGATTAACACATAGGCTACTTTTTAACATTATATTAGCGGGCGAAGCCGCGGGGCACGGCTAGTAACCTATAATTGAGTACGTGCATAAAATACTGTTTGGTATATTACGATATATTAAGCTTATATCTAATATATAAAATTCTCGTGTCACAGTTTTCGTTGCCATACTCCTCCGAAACGGCTTGACCGATTTTGATGAAATTTTTTGTGCTTATCCGGTATCTATGAGAATCGGCCAACATCTATTTTTCATCATCATCATCATCATCACTTTTCATCATTATCAACGCGGGTGAAACCGCGGGGCGCAGCTAGTATATCTATATATTGCTACATAGAACCCGTTCCTAACGATAAATTCTGCTTTCAAAATTATGGGTAGTTGTTCCTACATTACATTTAACTCATAGATAATACTCGTTTCTTATAAAGTAGATAGAGGCTATTAAGAATTTACATTCCCAATAAAAAACCTAGACCTATAAAATAAATTCGGTTTCATACCTATAATTTAACAACAGTAAACTAGAAACAAAAGCAACAAGACATTAACCGTAAATCAAACCTGTTGAACAACACCCGAATTAGAGCAAAAAATCTTTTAAATAATGCTAAAGTTAGCAAAAAATACTACTATATACGGAGTTGTTTTATATTGAAAATATGATTTATGTTATAATTTTAACTCCTACCACATACAAAACATTGGAGTCAATCATCATTCATTACTGATATGCCTATAATAATAGTGTTAGTAATTGTTAATCTTAGAGAGTGTGATCAGGAGTTACATGATATAATTCCTCCATGACCGTTTTACCATCAAACAACGAGACAAACTGTCAAGCGTTATCTATTTATGGTTGACATACCTCCAGTTCGCTAGAAGCGTTTCGCTTCTACGTTTATCATCCATACAGCGAAGGAGTTAAACTCATTGCCTGCGTGTTTGTTCCCTGAACGGTAAATCTGGGTGTCTTCAAGTCTAGAATGAATAGGTACCTATAGGCAAGCATATCCCATCTTCGGCCGCATCGTCACTTTTCATTAAGTGAGATAGTGGTCAAATGCTTGCCTATTCAGTATATAAAAATGTGACCTGTTGAAAAATGTATTTGGACTGCTGCTTGGGTCCAAGTGAACAAACACTTAACTTCTGGTTACGCAACTGACACATAAGTAGATTATTTGATTTAAAAAACTATTCACTTTTAGTGATTTTAAAACTGATTTCTTATATTGCAATCGGCGCACTTATCGTCAGGTGACGGTAAATACGAGTATACTTAAGTATTGCTAGATAGTTGATGTTCATTTAAATTTGTACTAAATTTGTTCGAATTGTGGTTGAATAAACTCTAGGAAAGCAGCTAGTGAAGACGAAACATTACATTTATCATTATATGTAAATAAACGCACCTCGCAGCTTTGCCCGCGTAAATCAAGTAAATAATATGTTATTCCGGATCTACGTTCTAAATTTCATTAAAATCGGTTTATTTGTTACGTAGATACGTGGTAACAAACATTCACACACACACACTAATTTTCGCATTTATAATATTAGTAGGATAGGATGATATACTTTTATTTCAAGAGTTTTGTCGGATGGTTAAGTGTTTAGCAATACTTAGCTATAAAATGTATCTTATACTCAGAAATACGTAACAAAATTCCTCTTGTACCAAACAAAACAAATTAAACGGTCGAACATAACCTATTATCATATTAAACCCATTATAATAATAGGTCCCACTGATAAAATTATTACGAGAACGAACAAAAAAATCACCTTGAGCAAAAACTAAAACGTGTTTTTGAATGTGTGTTAATATTATGTACTGTGTTAGAAAAAATCGGGTCTTAATTGCATGCTAATGAAGTGATATAATTGGTCTTTCCCAATTAGATAAGGTGTTTTTAAGATGTTGTTGTGTTCACTGTCTGTAGTCTATGTATGGAAGATTGTATTAGGATTACGGTACAATTTGGATGTCTTCAAGTCTAGAGTGAATAGGTATCTTCTAGGCAAGCATGTTACATCTAAAGCATGTTACATCGAAAAACTTTCCCGGAATACTATTATATATATAGAATAATTATTATTGTTTCCGATTACAAATTTTCATTTTGTAATATAATAATAATTATTGTTTAAAAAAAAAAAATTAATTTCAACTTTATATTCTTCATAAAAATCGCTACCGGCTAAAACTGTGAACTAAGCCTACAACAACACTCGTTGTATTTAGCGTTGAACGATAACCGAAAGGACGAAGTACTGTGACATTTTATGCAAAAATACCCCCAAATCTAAAATAAAATCACTCATTATTAAATCTTAACTGCTGGCTCAAGTTATTTATAGTTACCTACCTAAGTTTGCTCACTGTCATATATCTGCGGCACATGTATTATTTACTTATTATAAGTTTATCTCAGCAAGTGAATTGTTAATTCTTATGAGATAATAAATAATTCTAAGCACAAATCTTTCGCTTTCCATCAGGTGAGATAGGGTTAAATGCTTGCCTATCTAGCATTAAAAAAAAAGGATTTGTAACCGTCTACTAATTATTTCAATACTCAATATTTAATAATAACTTAACTGCTTCCATAATGTACATAGTTTTAACAACTAGACAAACTAAACAACGTCATCCATTTATGGTCAACATACCTCCAGTTGGCTCAAAGCGTTTTGCTTCTACATTCATCATCCGTACAGCAAAGGAGTGGAACTCATTGCCTGCGTCTTTGTTCCCCGAACGGTATAATCTGGGAGTCTTCAAGTCTCGAGTGAATAGGTATCTTCTAGGCAAGCATGTCACACCTTCGGCCGCATCATCACTTTCCATCAGGTGAGATAGTGGTCAAATGCTTGCTTTTTCAACATAAAAAAAAGTTCTTATAATGACATAACATAATTAGTTACATACTGAGATCATTATGGACCCTGTCGGGCACATGCAACATGAGGTAGAAGTTATAGAATGGTTTTATAGAGAGGAAGATAAATGAATTTCCGTATTTCCTTGCCTCTGTATTTACTTTTACGTCTATAATTCGACGACCCAGTTAGCGCAGTGGACAGGTGTCCGCCCTCTGTGCCGTGTGTCCTGGGTTCGATTCCCGGCAGGAGCACAAATTTCTTTCCAAGGGATATTTGTGCTTCTGGTTCTGGGTGTAATGTGTGTGTGATGTGAATGTTTCCGGCACCCACGATACAAGTATTTGAACTTAGTGTGGGGCTGTGAGTGTGAATGCGTTTGTTTGTTTGTTTTTTGTTTAATTATACGTGTGGTACATATAGCGGAGAAAATTGTTAACTAGAAAATTGTATTTTTTTTTAATTAAAAAACATTAACCAATAAAAAAATATGTATTCCCTTTTAACCGACTCCAAAAATAGAAGGAGGTTCTCAGTTCGACTATTTTATCGATATTTTTAGTTATATATTTGCAAATAATTTAATGTAAATAAAGTAAAAAAGTAATAAATAAAAAAGTATTTTTGTTTATTACTTTTATTTTTATTATTTAAGTAATATTAATTTTGTTGGGAATTGTCACTTGAATCTTATCATGTATCTTACACTACGGACTAATATGATTATTTTTTGAGTTAAGCACAGGACGTACCTAGTTTCTCATAATTAATAGAGCGGGTTGCGAAGCGTCTCCGTTTCAGTTTGAGCGAAATTGCTTTCGCATCTCAGGATTTCCGGTTGTTTTCCTCTAAAGGTCGCATTTCTCAACCGATTCACGTAAAATTATATAAGATGGTTAGATATTTATATAGAGTTGTTTGTCAATTCTGTTTCTCGCAATTTCTAAAAATGCCGGCGATAGATAGATAGATGATACTTTATTGATCCACTTTATAAGATGAGATAAAACAAAGGTAACAATCAAGCTTATATGTTAAGTATCACAACAGGCGGCCTTAACACTAATAGCGATCTCTACCAGGCAATATGGGGGTTGAAAACGTAAAAAAAAACATATTTCATCTATCGGTATTCTATCGTTTGCATTTTGGAGAGTGTGCGCAGGAATTACATGAGTTAGTTCCACCATGCCCATTTTACCATCTAACAACCAGACAAACTGACAAACGTCATCCATTTATGGTTGACATACCTCCAGTTTGCTCGAAGCGGTTTGCTTCTACGTTCATCATCCGTACAGCGAAGGAGTGGAACTCATTGCCTGCGTCATTGTTCCCTGAGGGGTATAATCTGGGAGTCTTCAAATCGAGAGTGAATAGGTATCTACTCGGCAAGCATGTCACATCTTCGACCGCATCATCACTTTCCATCAGGTGAGATAGTGGTCAAATGCTTGCCTATAATGCATAAAAAATATATATATATATATATCGAAAACTACGCGAGTTCTTCAACTTACAGAGACACGTTTACTAGTACACGTTTAATGAGTAACGCATATCAGATCGGTGTAAACTAACGCATATATGTAACTATATAGCATATATAACTTACCTTTATAGCAAACATGCATGGCTAAATCTGTGCACGCATGCCTATTTTGAGAATGACCTAGCTAAATACGGACTCTGGTTTATTTACATTTTATTAAGCAAATCGGTTCTACCAGCAATATTCTAATAACACGCACAAAATTAATGTTAAATTATTCATAAATATGCATTAACAATATCGTAAGGTGTTAGTGTGTGTTTCGCAAATCACTCTAAAATGTCTGGCCAACGTTGCCAACCTGTAACGCCCATTACTGCACAACCTTTGGCCAGATAAGGCCTAGAACTGCTCGTTGGCTTAGTCGGGTGGCGTTCGCCAGGGGTATCGGGTTCGATTCCCTGCTGAAACACAAGTTTTCTCGCCCAAGGAAAATTTGTGTTTCTGGTTGTGGTTGTGATTGTGTGTTATGTGAATGTTTCCAGCACCCACGACACAAGTCATCGAACTTTAGTGTGGGGCTTTGAGTGTGAAAGCGTTAATGTTTTTTTTTTATGTCACATGTATTCATACACATATTGCATGATCTTAAGTTTATGCAGTTCCAACTTGCAGTATATATATATATATTGGTTTTTGACGATCCAGTTTGCGCAGTGGGCAGTTCTCAACACACACAATCACAACCAGAAGCAGATTCCTTGGGAAGGAAAATTGTGCTGCCGGGGTCGACCTCAGGTCCCACGCTGCAGAGAGCAGAGATTTGCCTACTGCAACAATCGGGTCATAAAAACTGGGGATTATTCCATGGATTTAGACGACAGCTAAAGGTAGATAGACCTTTAGATGTCGTATTTAGTAGTATTAGTATAGTAGTAGTACTATTAGTATAGATTCCTTTATTTAGTAGTATTACTCAAAGGTATATAACAAAAACAGCACACGTTAACGTTTTTACAACAACATTTTTGAACGCGCGTCAAAAATGCTTTTACAACAACATTTTTGAACTAAGCGGGCAATTCAATAACTAAATGAAGTTGTACAATTTCATAATGATGATTGTAACCAATAAATAAACGTAAGTACATACAATATTTATTGCATAATTGACCCCTCACTCTGTTCATTACACACACATTCATGTGCATACAAATAATTCAGCTTCGATGACATTCTACTTAATATCATGACATGTAACCTACGCCTTATGCATAAAACATGGTGTTCTGTATATCACACTGTATATTTTAGACCAAGCCTGCTAATTTTCATGCTGATAAGGCTATTGCCGAGGTATTTTAATGTAAGTTTTCATACATCCTCTATATAACGTATCGAATAGAGCGGACGGCCTTGCCACGCCTCAACTTGCGTAACTGCACATATTATAAACAGTTTATATTTAATTTTATGCTCAAATGTGTTGCTAGGTGTAACCTAAGACCTAGGTTAGGTATTGAGTAAATAGCACGCCTTGTTCCATGCCCTAGTAACACAATGTAAGTTGACTTATCAGGGTTTTTATTCTACATTCCTAAGGCAATGATACAATTTATAATAACGAGATAAGACACTGTTATGATTATACTTTATATAAATAAAACGGCTTGACTCACGATTTAAGGTCGACTCTTGCGACCTAAGTTTCGGGGAATAAATCGTGAGTAAAACCGTTTCATTTATATAAAGTATAATGTGTTTGACACACTCACGAAAACTTTAATAGTAAAACTGTTTTTATTTGTTGAAGGAGAATCTAATTAAGTGAAACTATTTGTTTACTAACCGGATGTTGTTGATTGTGCCGTTTTGGGCATTTAAGATGCCCATCTAATCTAAGGGATATGATACACAAAGCGCCAGAGACGCGCGTCCCGGGCGCTGTGAAGGTAAAATGTATGGCACGTAAGGGACGTTGAAGGGACGTCACTGCATTTTTGTTAAAATTGAGTTTTATACATCATCGAAATCAGAAAAAATAGAAGCATTTACTATTATTTCTTTATTTTAACATATACGAATCTACTATAAGTCATATCATATGCTAAATAACAAAGACATTTCTGATGTATATAACTCAATATTGACAAAAATATACTTACGTCTTTTTTCCTTATGAGGGCAGTACAGGGCGCGCGTCTCAGGCGCTTTATATATCATGTCCCTAAGTGAACCTGTTAAACTTTGGGAATATCCCAGTCTTCCAACTTTAATTAGACTCTTGCATTAATAACAATAGTCTTATAATTGTGTTTGAGCAAGGTATGTTTGCAATACGGAAAGTTTCATCCTATCTGTAGTGTGTATTGTGTAGTTCCAACAACGAACAAACCCAAATATGCTCACTGATATTAGTTTTGGCCATGTTATCTACACTGCAACACATTATACGATTCTTCCAAAGAACAGTTGTTTTTGTAGGATTAGGTACAACTTAGAATAAAACTTCGCGTATCTCTATCTATAATTTAAATAGTCCAGGACTATACTCAGAGCTAGATTTTTGTAGGATTAGGTACAACTTAGAATAAAACTTCGCGTATCTCTAATCTATAATTAAAATACTCAGAGCTAGATTAATTCACCAAAACATTCAAATTACTATGCATCATTAATATACTTATAATAATACACCAACTATGTACCTAACACAAACTAAGTAATAGTTCGAATCGTTTTTAATACCTATAAAAAAATAACGTTTATTCAGAGAAATTACTAATTTCTAACTTTATAGTAAGTGGCTTAAACGAGATTTTAAAGTACCCTAGGGAACCCTGTCCCCAACACGAGGTCTCGTGAAAGCTTGTATTGTTCGGTCAAAGTAACCTATCCGGCTTTTTTTCTTTTCATATTATTATTTTTTAATCATTCAACGCTTCTAGAATAAGGTATTACGAGGCATTGTGAATGCACCTTGGTACATCCGAAATGACGATCTCCACCAGGACCTCAACATCGAGTTCGTTAACAAAATCATAAAATAATACGCAGAAGCTCATGAATATAGACTTCACCATCATGTGAACGTCGAGGCCATCCAGCTCCTCGATCACACGTATATAGTGAGACGACTCAAAAGAACAAAACCGTTTGAACTTGTTTAGTGTTAGTGTATTAGTGTTAGTGTATTAGTGTAATGTAGTGTTTTATAAGTGCTGCTCAAAAAGAACACATGAACCAAAGTGTCTTCGCCTTAATAGAGACAATAAGATAAGTGTTAATGGACACATTCTTGGGTATTTTAAATCTAGCAGAATAAGTTAAATTTAAGTTACTTATTAGCCTAATCTTGGCTAGATTGTAACAAAAATAGGGAACACACCATCGTGACCTATAATAGTAAAAAAAAAATATATTATCATGTACCTAATACATAATGTGCAAGTGTGCATGTGTGCTTAAAAGCTACCTGTATTATATGTTTATCAAAAAACCACTACTATCGAAATGTTTCAGAACATAGTGCGTGCTAACGTATTGGTTCTTACTTCTTTGACAGTAACAAGTTTTTAAATGAGTTGTAATATTATTCAATAACAAAGTAAACGATTTATTGATACAAATAACTATCCTCGAGAATAAATAACGCCACCTTAGATCTCGTTAAGATACGTATATATTAATAGGTTACTCGATCGCCTGCCAACATTTATCTTAAATTTTTTCCAATCGACGACTAAACAAGTTTTCCATAAATTAGAAATAGAATATATATGCTACTAGCGAGCCACCCCGGTTTTGCGCGTTTGTAATTTTCGTTTTTTCGTTTCCGTTTGCGGGTGGATTTTCCAAAAAAATCTTACATACAAACCTTGTCCAGACAATTACAAAGACAACAAAAAGCCAAATCGGTCGAACCGTTTTTTAGTTTTTGCAAGACTAACAATTTGTATATATATGTATAGATATTTATTATATTTATATACGGCTACTATAGCTTAATACGTTTATTCTGATGTGAATGTTTCCGACATCCACGATACATGTCTTCGAACTTAATATGGAGTTGTGAAGGCCAAAGCATTTATTGGCTATTAATTTTTCAAATGCCAAGAGAGATAGTGGTCAAGTGGTACCTTATCAGAAATATATATGACAATGAACAAATTAGTTATTAAAAAGTGGCTATTTGCAATCAGTTTATCAAAAATACGATTCCCCAAATATTGAAAAGTACATACTAATTCGGTAAATAAATATTTGACTTTGATATTAAAAATAAGCGTTATCAATATGTTTGGAAAGTTTTATAAACGTTGTCTCTATATAGAAAGATCTAAAATTACATAACTGCCGCTATCTCCCGCTGATTTTGTCTTATCAACGATTGCGATAGTGATATGAAACTCATGTTACTTTTACATTACTCATTAGCAAAAAGTATTCTATCGCGATATGTTGGGGGTTACCCTGACATAAGCACCGGAGCCACTACCTACTCTAATTACTTAAAAATCTAGAACAGAGACACAGAAAAGAAAAGGCAGAAGGCAAAGTCCTATGGATTCATTAAAGAAGTTAACAGTAAAGTAATTTACTAAATAGCTATAACTGTAAGTAATTATTTGTATTTTGATTTACTGAAAAGCTATAACAGTGAGTAACTATTATCTAACAATTTGTTCTTCAAATATTGTTTACAAAATCAAAGACTTATCATCATCATCTAAGCCACAAGAAATCCACTGCTGGATATAGGCCTCCTCCAAAGACCTCCTAAAAGAGCGGTTCTTAGAGGCCTGCATCAAAAGCTCACTTTTCCGCAAATATCTATTTTGATTCATTCATATTTTTCAAGATTTTTATAGGATGAAATTAGATACTTACAACTCTCAAACAAGAGGAAATCGATTGACGTAGGCCGAAGATACGAAGTAACACAAAAAAGTAATGTCAGTGGAATAGAGAACCTTCTTCTTTTATGGAAATCGGTTAAAAAGCACTTAATTTACGCATTACAAAAAAATGCGGATCCGCTTTACAAGCTATTATCGTAACATAGAAATTTAAAAAAATCTTTATATTCGAGTTATCTATTTAATACAACATGTAAAAAAGACAAGACAAATTATCTAAGCAGACAAAAAAAACTTCATACTTTAAACCACCACCAAACATGGCCTTTTAGACAAACACACAAAAACCACATTAATTGTTTGTACAAACAGCATAAAAAAACCTCTTCCAGTTGACCTACTGCTTTTTCACTGTGTCAGACATATCAGTGTAAATGCACAATTTACAGCAATCATTACTGATAAGAACCATTGCACGTAAGTGTTTGTTGTTGCAAATGTGATGAGTATTTAAATACCTGTTGTATGCGTCATTCTGGTCCAGCCTTACCTGTAAACAACGATAAAATAGTTATTAAATAAATTTCACGAAAGGTTTATTTATATGATAAAACCTACTTTAATTTATATGTAAATATAAGAATATCTTTTTTTTTAAACCAATGTTGCGTAAGCCATGTTAATGTTGTAAAACATTTTTATGTTTTTCTTAAGGTTTAGCCTGCTATGTAAAAATGATATAGGCACGAGAGAATTGTAGTCCATTTAAAATCGCAAAGAAAACTCAACGATGGCATATCTCTATCTGTTACGGTTGACTCACAGTAACTATTTCTTCGTTATTTTTTGTAGACTATATTATATTCTTCTTCTTTCTTCATCGTTTTCGTATCGTAAAATACTAACAATTAGATTCTATAATAATAAGTTAGGAGTAAATCCCCAACTCGTGTGACTTCCTACGCACCCTGGTTTGATTTCCCCGGCACCCATAACTTTCTTAAGTTAGGTACGTGTGGAATTTATTTACGCTCTACTAACAGTGGAGGAAAGACATTGTGAAGAAACTGAAGAAGAAAAGAATCTTAAGAAATTCGAAGACACGTGTCGTCTACCACACTTCGCCAGCTTATAAGGCCGGCACTCTCTCCCGTTTAGAAAAGGCCCCGATTCCCAGCTGTGGCAACGAAAAATAAATATAAATATAAAACATATCTACCGCAGAATAATACAAAACATGTTTTATAATAATAAAATAATAAAAAAAATAACAGATTACCATTACAATTAAAAATGCTACCTAGAATACTATTTAAACGAAAATTAAAGTCTTGGCTAATATCCAAAGTCCAATATAGCCTAAGGAATATTTTGATACTGAATCTTATACTTCTTCGTAAGTTTTTAATACTTATATACGCTTTTAAACTTGATTTGTATCTTCTTTATTTATGTTTTTAATACATTAAGATGATATATTTATTTTTATCTTAAAATATTGTACGCTCGAAATGGGCAAGCTGTTGAAGCTGTATATATGTTATTTAAGATCTTTTGTAACCACATGACAATAAACGATATTCCGATTCTGATGTATCCCTTATAGGCTGGCGTTTGATCACAATCTCACCTGATGGTAAGTGTTGATGTGGTCGAGGATGGCAACACGCTAAGCCTAGAAAGTGACTGGCTCTCAAGGCTGCTGGAACACACTATAAGTGCTTGGCGGCAGATTATTCTTAAGGGTGGTAAACTACGACATTGCAGCTAGCCAGACGGACATGGGAAAAGCACTACCGCCATGGTCATGAGAAGCATGATCTTGAAATCGTCAATGGGTACATTTCCACGCTATACTGCCGTATATACCTCATCACTTATCATCTCCGCATAGGTATTTGAAAATCATCTTTAGGTTTCTTTTGCCATTTTCGTTTTGAATGACCATTGAAGATCTATAACAATATTTACAGTTTGTTAACAACCATTCTCACTTCAATCTTCAATGCTTTATTATAGCAAAGGTGTGATAAAGTTTATATGTATTCGAATACGTTTCTATGTATATAGTAACAAATGAAATGGAGTAGAAAAAAAAATACGTTAATTCGGCAAGGAAGTTGAGTCGGGTTTTTGATTTTTAAGTACCTGTGTTGTTGTCGAGTTCGCAATAGTCAGAACAAAGTTATTGGGCTCGATTCTGATGTCGCACATAAATTAAATTTAGACTATTCCTGTCTTTTACAAAATAGGAACTTGAAGACAGAGATAGAATAAATTTTAATGCTGTCAAGTTAGTCACAACTTAGATGTCTATGCAAGCTTAGTCGCGTATGTTATTGGTGTTGACTAAAAACACGCGCCTTTCTGCTTCTGCTGTTCATATTTTAATTGATAAACTAGCTTGACAGCACTAAAATGTATGCTATCTCTGTCTTGTGTTTCTATTTTGTAAGAGACAGGGATAGTTTAAATTTAATTTAGTGAGTGTACATCAGAATCGAGGCCATTGTGCGACTAACAGCTTGTTTGAAATAAAAATACAAACATGTACATCCAGCGAACCACAACGTCTGAATTAATATAATAACCCCAGGCACATAAATCAAGTATCAAGTTATGGACATAAATACGAGCGCTACCCGACGCTCTCGTATTCCCACGCGTCGCTATTTTCCAACCAATTGGATCGTATAAACGAGTATATACGTCGAATTTTTCAGGAATAACCAGATTTTTTTATGTTATAGGTTTGTGGTGATAAAAGGAATTGGCAGATATATCAGTTTTTTTATTCGATCCGATAAAAGAAATTGTAGTTTTGAACCGACTTCACAAAAAAGGAGGAGGTTCTCAATTCGACTGTAATTTTTTTAAGTGTGTTCCCTCATATCTTCTTTCTGGGTGAACCGATTTTGATGATGTTTGTTTGATAGTTGGTATTTCCCATGTGGTCCCATTCAAATTTGGTCAAGATTTGACCAGCAGCTTTCTTTGTTCTGATCAAGGGTTCCGAAAATAAAGCGGTGAAGTCGGTTTTTTTAAACTCTTGTTAGTTCTTTCACTGCCACTTCCAGAGAAGATCCTGTATATAGATCTTCCAAATTGCAGGCGAAGTAAAAAATTCAAATTTTAATGCAATAGAAAACCCTTTAGATATATTACGAGTTTAAAAACGCAGATGAGGTAAAAATATTATTACTAAGTCGTAACAAATTACCAACATTTGCGAGAAACATTACTTACCACCCATATTCCTGGAAATGCCGTGTTTCGCATAACAAAGTGCGATGTAATGTATCCACCTGTAGAATTTTGTAGAAATCCTAGGAACTAGATCGAGAATACAAAATAGACGAAGAACATATAGGAGGAAATAGTTTTATCTATAATTGTTTTAATTCAATGCAGTTGTTTTTTTGTTTTAGTTCCATGCAGTGGTTTTTTTTTATGCATTATAGACAAACATTTGACCACTATCTCACCTGATGGAAAGTGATGCTGCGGCCGATGATGTGATATGTTTATCTAGAAGATACCTATTCACTCTTGACTTGAAGACTTCCAAATTATACCCCTCGGGAAACAAAGACACAGGTAATGAGTTCCACTCCCTCGCCGTATGGATTATAAAAACAAAAAAAACAAAAACAAACGCATTCACACTCACAGCCCCACACTAAGTTCGAAGACTTGTATCGTGGAAACATTCACGTCACACACACATTACACCCAGAACCAGAAGCACAAATATCCCTTGGAAAGGGACTGTCAGCCACGAAATACTTTTGACAAAATTAAAAAGCATTGGAATAACTGGATCAGCCCATAAAATGTTTCATTCATATCTTTCTAATCGATATCAAATAACCAAAATAGAAGGCAGCCAAAGTGCTCCACAATTAATTACCTATGGCGTCCCACAAGGGTCAATACTTGGTCCGTTGCTATTTCTAGTTTATATAAATGACATTAACAAAATCGGATTGACATCACTTTATATGCCGATGACACTAGTTTGTTCTACTCTGACGACTCCATAAGTGCCATCATAAAAAAAGCACAACATGATCTTAACCTTCTGCATACATGGTTACAATCAAATTTACTCACCATAAACATAACTAAAACTAATTATATCATATTCGCTGCAAAAAACAAAAAGATTGGACAACACGACACTTTAAATATTAATGGTGAAAAAATTAATAAAGTTAATAAAGAAAAATATTTAGGCTTAATTCTTGATAATCAGCTCACGTGGAAAGCTCATATAGAAAACATAAGGAACAAACTAATGTCACTCACAGGTGCACTTCGTGGCATGGCTCGAAGCCTAACAAAACATGTACGATACACAGTATATAATTCCATGGTGAAGTCTCATATAGATTACTTAGTTGAAATTTGGGGAACAGCGGCTAAAACAAACTTACAAAAATTACAAACTAGTCAGAATAAAATTGTTAAAACATTATTTCGATATCATTACTTAACGCCTACCGCAAAAATTTACAAGGAAACAAAACTAATGAATTTATCTCAAATATATAGATATAACACCTGTATTCTGATAAGAAAAATTCTAACTAAAGACATACATACACAATTAACATTTACAAAAAAGATAAACGTACAAAAAATTATAACGAGGCAAGCCAACAATATCTGTTTGAGAATATATAGAACAAACTATGGTAAAAAAAGTATAATGTCAGAAGGGGCCAAATTGTACAATAAACTACCGAGAGACATTAAAGAAACGAAATCTATAAATATTTTTAAGAAACTGCTTAAACATCATATCCTGCACAATATTTCGTAACTTCAATTATTATAATAAATATATATATATATATATAAATATAGATAAAAACTTTCCCGGAACACTATTACATATATAGAATAATTATGATTGTTTCTGATTACAAATTTTCATTTTGTAATATAATAATAATAATAGTTTTTAAAAAATAATTAAAATTTTAATTTCATCTTTATATTATTGATAAAAATCGCTACCGGCTATAACTGTGAACTAAGCCTACTACAACAACACTCGTTGTGTTTAGCGTTGAACGATAACCGAACGGACGAAGTACCTACTGAGACATTTTATGCAAAAATACCCCCAAATCTAAGATAAAATCACTCATTATTAAATCTTAACTACTGGCTCAAGTTATTTATAGTTACCTACCTAAGTTTGCTCACTGTCATATATCTGCGGCACATGTTTGTTTTACTTATTATAAGTTTATCTCAGCAAGTGAATTGTTAATTCTTATGAGATAATAAAGAATTCTAAACACAAAGGAATTTGTGCTCCTGCCGGGAATCGAACCCAGGGCCCACAGCGCAGAGGGCGGACATCTGTCCACTGCGCCAACTGGGTCGTCATTATGAACGTAGAAGCGAAACGCTTCGAGCGAACTGGAAGTATGTCAACCATAAATGGATGAAATTTGACAGTTTGTATTGTTGTTAGATGGTAAAAGGGGCATGGAGGAATTCACTCATTCTCTTATTTTCTTTTGTGATTAAGATGCATTATTTTATCTAAATTAAAAGTTAAATGAAAACTGCCCGCTGGCCTAGTTGGGTGTTCTTACTTTTGCCTTTTAAGCAGCGGGTAGCGATTTGGTGTAAAAAACAAGTTTTCTCCTTAAGGGCAATTTGTGTTTCCGGTTCTAGGTGTGATTTTGAGTGTGTGATGTAAATGTTTCTGACATGACGTGAGTCACAAGTCGTCGAACTTAGTGTGGGGCAGTAAAAGCTTTTAAATCATGTTTATTTATTGACTTTTCCAAAGATACTATGGCAGAGTAAGAGCAATGAGACTTTGTACACATAGGTTTTATTTTGAACCGAATTCGAAAAAAAAGGAGGAGGTTTTCAATTCGACTGTATTTTTTATATTTTTTTTTTGTGTGTTACCTCTTAACTTATTTCGTTGTGAGCCGATTATTATGATTATTTTTTTATTTGAAGGCTGGTGCTTTCCATATGGTCATGTTAAAATTTGATCAAGATCTGGCTAGTATTTCTTGAGTTATCCCCAATAATGCGTAATCTGTGGACTACATTGACAATGTTCTCGTTTAATACATTAAATCTGATCAAGGTTCCGAAGATAAAGCGGTGAAGTCGGTTTTTTTAAAGCTTTGCTTGCGTTTAATTATATATGTAACTATATGTTGTTAAATGTGTCACTATGATAATATGGTGATCAACAAGTTTTATCTATCTATATTGAATTAAAAAACAATGTATAGTTTGTGCGTTTTTTACCGAGTTTACAAAAAAGGAGGAGGTACTCAAATCGACTGTTTTTTTTACCTTATAACTTCTTTCCACGTTAACCGATTATGATGTTTTTGGAACGAAAGTTCCTTATCGCGCGTTGCGAAAGGGGGCTAGACGGAAAAAAATATGACCAAAAGTTGTAACGAAACTTTTTGCTATAGTTGTAAGCCATGCCACGTTCTCGTCCGATCACCGAAGTTAAGCAACGTCGGGCGCGGTCAGTACTTGGATGGGTGACCGCCTGGGAACACCGCGTGATGTTGGTTTTTGGATGTTTCTTTTAATTTTGGAACGAAAGTTGATCCACCCGGATGGAACGAAGTTCAATTTCCATCTAGCCCAGACGGAAATTGAACTTCGTTCCATCCGGGTGTCCCTTGACACCTCTCAAGTTTTTTTTGTTTGGTAGCTGGTGCTTTCCCATTAGATCCATATAAATTTTATCAAGATCTGGTCAGTAGTTTTTGAGATATTGTCAAGAATGCGTGTTTAATACATTTAATCCGATCAAGGTTCCGAAGATGAAGCGGTAAAGTCGGGCTTCTAAAGCTCGTGAAAAGGTATTACGTATGTTATATTGCATCTATTGACCATATTTAAGAACAGTAATGTAAGTATATGGGCTCATAACTTTAATGTATAACAACTTACCCTAATCTGGTTGAGTAAAACGAGCAAATCACGAAGCTCCAAACAAAACAGAGATAAACATCAACAAAATTCCATCCCGATTAAAACTTTAGTCTACAAGGATCGAATACCAAAAACTAGGCCAATCTAAAGTTAATACTTCATTAGATTACTAGATTACATAAATGACATCAATTCCTGAAACCTTAAAAAAACATTCAAACTGCCCGTTTAGTTGGGAGAACTTTCGCGTTATAAGCAAGGGTATCGGGTTCGATTCCCGGCGTGAATACAAGTTTTCTCCGCAAGGAAAATTTGTTTTTCTGGTCCTGGTCGCGATTGTGTCTATAATGTGAATGTTTCCGGCACCCACTATACAAGTCATTGAACTTAGTGTGGGGCTGCGTACGCGAGGTCTTAAGCTCACAGCGCCACTAGTGTATTCTTCGGGATTAAAAATAGCACAGAATATTGTTAGGGTACTGGGTTTGTACTGGTATATTTCCCATGCCTGCACCGGACTGATAACAAAAGCCGCGTGACTATATTTTATAATCCATCGACCGATGTTCAGTAACTAGAGCGTGAAATAAGGGTAAGACGCAGTCTATTACAGTCTATTTCGGGAGAAAGGTCTCATAAACGGAAAACGATCGAACCTGTAATATGTTAGTATGCGTTTTCATAAAACAATATCATGGTATCCTGGGCGTGATACTTATAGAATATCACCATCATAATGTTTATAAATAAGAAATCATTGTGTGTGTGTTATGTGAATGTTTCAGGCACCCATCATACAAGTCATCAACTTAGTGTGGGGTTGTGAGTTCGGGTTCTGGGTGTGATTGTGTGTGTGATGTGAAAGTTTCCGGCACCCACAACACACGTCATCGACTTATTGTAGGCTGTGAGTGTGAAAAGGGAATCGAACCCAATACCCCTACATAGAAGGCAGACCCGCATGTAACTAAGACAACGTGCAGGTACCCAAACATAAAAGATAAAAACTTAATACATAAAAGCCAAACCAAAGTCAATGATCGTTCATGCTTGAACAAGCACGACTACGCTGTTCATTATTATGAAAATAGGTAAGCATTGTTAAGTTACCAAGTGCACTTGATGATTAAATCAATCAAAGTTGTTTACCACACGTGAGCAGTTAAAGTGCATAAAGTATCGTTTAGTAGTAACAGTGGCGGGACCGTACCGGGCTCTACCAAACGCTCTGTATTGCCAGATCAAAGATTCAGACATAGTAGAAATATATAAGTAAGATGACTCGAGGCCCGTAGGAGATTCAAATGCCTACTCTAGCCGAATACGCAGGGTTGTCACTATCTCCGACTTTTAAAGGTACCTATAGGTAAAATGTATATTTTACCAAACCAACAAGTTAGGTACAATAAAATAGTATAAAATGTGGTGGTAAAATAGATACGATTTCATTTGCATATTAGCCGCCGACAGAGTCAAAAAAATCTTGAAAAAAATATTGTTTTGCATATGTGAAAAGAAATCACGGTAGTAGTATATATAACGAAGTTAAAAGGAAAACTAATATAGCTAAGTGGGCTTCAATAAATCAATAATATTGGCCGTCGGTGACGATGACGCTAGTTCCATGATTTTTGTTCACCCAAAAAGTGCTCAACGCGCCTATAGAAGTTTTCACTTTAAAAACCTACATAAATTGAATAAACACGTAAAGTAGGTTACACTATAAGTAGGCATATGAACTTTACCTATCTGTTTACAAAATATAAACGCGCGCACGCAACTCGGCACGCGGCACGCGACATCCGTCTGCGCGGAAAGGCCCGTGGCGAATGGCTCGAATACGGCGAAATGTCGTCGACCGCGTCGACGAGCGCGGGGGCGACCCCGGCTCGTGTCGTCTTCGCCGTTCTGTTTGTTGTCATAGTGTGCGTGCTGAGGCACGTGCGTACGGCCGTGCACACATACAAGCCGCGTTTGGTACCACTCTATGAAGACAATTTACTTATATATTTCTACTATGATTCAGATCTCAATTCGATAAATACGTTTTTTTTTATCCGACTCTATCCCACTGCTTGGCAAAGGTCTCTCTATAATCTTCCAAGAAACCCTGTTCCTGTGCCCCTGGAAGGGGCAGAGGGGGTCCACAGTGCTTCGCCAGACCGTTCGGTCCTGAGCTACGCTTTTATTTCTCTCCAGGACTTCCCAAAGACCTCTGCATCTGCAACGATGGTTCGTCGCCAGCTCTGCTATGGACGACTGTAATGACGGAATGTAGGGCTTGCCTCGGTATGTGGTCATTATCCCTTATCCTATCTACTTTAACATTTTCTGGGCCGACCACGACATTGACGTCACAGAGAACTTTGGAGCGCAACATACTCGGAGTAAAGTGGACAGATTGCGTCAGAAACTCTATGCTGCGTGAAAACGTGTGACTTTCGTTTTCATTCCAAAACCTCAAATGGAAATTCTGGTAAAGCTTCTACCACTTTACAAGGGCATGACTGGACTGTGACGGACCATGATTCTCATACTCGACTTTGACTGAGACTGGTTTCCTGAAAGACTTAACTTTAAAATATTTATTAGGTAATTGACAAATAGTTTGCCGTGTTAAAACTAAAAATAAAAAAAGATCGTATTACGGACACGTTATATTATTCTACAAATCATAATCATGTTATTTTCGATAGGACTTTCGTGGTATCTATTTTGTTGTTTTTCAATTCGACTTCTTTGGTTACTGGCGAGTGTGAAAGCGTTTAAGTTTATATAACACTTGGCAAAAATGCTGAGAATACTGCACGACGTATTAGGCACTTTATGTTATATTTTCTTCTTCTTAGCAGTTTCACACACAAACACACCCAGAATCAGAAACACAAATTGCCCTTTGGGAAGAATACTTGTGTTCCCGCCGGTAATCGAACCCGATACCCCGGCTAAGAAGGCGGACGCTTACCTAACTAAGCCAACAAGCCGTTCAAAAATGCTAGTAATCTCTCTTGCTTTTTTATGTGGAGTAGGCAAGCATTTGACCACTATCTCACCTGATGGAAAGTGATGATGCGGCCGAAGATGTGACATGCTTGCCTAGAAGATACCTATTCACTTGAGACTTGAAGACTTGCTTCTCGATGTGAGTCAATGTGTTGTCGATTGTCATTGTCAATCATTCTGCGTAAGCCTAACATGAACTAGTAACACTGATCGGACCCGGCACGGTTCGCTATAAACCACCCTAACATTTTATCAGCCGATAACCATCGAGAAGGTATTTTCCTCGCTGACGTCATGCCTCAATTCACACTACCGAGATAATGTTAAATAATTGCTGTGGTTTCATACGAGTACTCTTAAAATTATTTATATTTACTTGGTAAGTAGGTATCTACTCGATTTTATAGTTCTGGGTATCGGTTAAGGATAACTTTGAAATTGTTTAACAGGTGGATAAAGGTACAAAGAGGTAGAAATACCAGACTATGTACATTTCTTAAATTAACACATGAACATATGTAACTATCATCAGTGATGATAACTGTAACAATATGTAACTATGGCAGTTATCCTTGAGAGCCTGCGTATTCCAGGTCTAGTGTGTTTAGCAGCTTCGATCCCATCGTCACTTACCATCAGGTGAGATAGTGGTCAAACACTAGATTGTAACAAATAAAAAATAAAAAAAACTGTTATTCTTTTCCCTAACGAGTCTTTAAGAAAACCCTGTGATTGTGGTAAATATTGCTACTGTAAACCTAATTTGGAGTTAGCGTTTTGGTTTTTGGCTTGGGGGATCTGATTGTGTGTGAGAAGTAATTGTTTCAATCATATACGAGATAAGTCTTTAAAATAAATTTGTGACTGTAAATGTGAAAGTGTTTTGTGTCACATATTGAAATACAGCCACTTCAAAATATGATTTCAAGGGCCATTTACAAGCCCTCAACTAGACGTGAAATGTTCTGTTTCGGAAGCCTAAGAACAATCAGCCTCTAAATGTTCGGACTACAAAATAGTTAACAAATTCACAATATCTACATAATTATGAACCTTTCCGCGCCAGTAATCCGATGGGCAATCGTGTGCCAACAGCAATTGGCTTAATCAGCACTGTGTAACGTCTTTGTTAGTTAAAATGTTGTTTGCAACACTGACTGACTTACTGACGGCTTTTGGCCAAGGTGTGTAAAGCTACTAAATATAAATAAATATTCATCATATCTTGGCTTGATTACGAGTCAAAAATGTTTACAGCACTTAAAGAGACATTCATGAAATCCGGTTTACATTACAAAAAAATTATAAAACTGTTCATTCAAAACTGTTTATTCACATAGGCTCCGTAGAGGTACTCATCGAAGTTACTATATCAGGTTACACGTGCCAGCTGTCATTTTAACTAGTTTTTTATCACGACTGTCATGTCGTTTCTTTTCCTATACTTGTCTGTTAAAGGAAAATATATGGGTAGTTAAGTAGGGTCTATAAAACTGCTTGCAATTAAAACGATAAGATTATAGTGAGACTAGAAGTAGTGCTATATAAGGCTCTATTTGAAAAATAGTATCAGGTGAAAAGGATATTCTATCAGAGCGAAAAATCCTAATTTTTTTTTTTCATGACCATGGTTGCATAGTCCTTCAGTCGAAATATTAAACAAATATTAACAATTTCTATTCTTCATAATAAAAGTCTTAGTTACAAGTCACAGTCAAAGTCAAGTAGTCAGTCATAGTCAAGTCATGCTCAAGTAAAGTGGTAGAAACTTTACTAGAACTTCTATTGGAGTTTTGGAGCGAAGGCAAAAATCACGTTTTTCAACTTTGTATGACTTGCCTACACTTATGCACGTTTACTAAGTATTAACGGTTAATAATCCACTATTATTACACATTAACACTCGAAGAATCACAGGTTTTGGAAAATTATACAAAATCAACAACGTCATTTTTCACTTTCGCGGCAAAACTCCCGAAAAATCTTATGACTGTCAGATATTGCCAGGTGTAAAAAAGATAAAGTATATAATTTTTTTGAAGAGACTTCTTCCTTTATTTATAGACGTAATTTTGACTTTGCCAGTCTTAGAAGTACAATTGCTTGTATATTATTTCATTCTATGTAATTAGAAGTTACAGTGAAATGAAACGCACACATTTATGATATTCATGTGAAGTTGGAAACATAGGAAACCTGAAAACAAACATTTCACTACAATTCTTTGGTAAGTCGTATAAATAAAGCTACATTAATATCAGCCAGTTGAAGCCTTACAACTAAATCTAAATACAATTAGACGTTTTAAATTTTAGTTCTTCTGGAAATAAATTTACACAATTATATATCAAAACTTATCTTTAATTATCATCAGCCTGTTATAGCCCTCTGCTGGGTATAATAGAAGAACATACATAACAGAGAAACACCCTTTGGTTTTGCCATTCGGCTCTGTTTCTTGCCACTCGCATCCACGTATGCCTGCTATATTCTTGATGTCATCGGTCTTAAAACTTATCCATATTCCTATTAAACCAAAGGAAACTTAGTTAAGTAGTTAGTAACGTGTAAATTTACGAACGCACGAGTACCTTGCTCCAATATTGTTTCAGTGTAGACTATAGCTATTACGCATAGTTTCACTGAGTAATCTGGTTATCCCTCGTACGTGACGATAAGCCACAATTAGCAACCGATAATGACCAATTTGCGGATCTATTTTAGATAATTCGATGACGTCACAGAGTTGGTAAAAGGAAAGTGCGTAAACAAACTCAGAACGAATTTAATTCCATTTTGTGGAAGCCTTGGAAGCGTGACGGTAATTTTGCGTAAAAAATAATGGAGCTTTGGCCAGTGACAGCTGAAAATTAAGTAAGTCTAAACAGAGCTGAATTAACTTTTTGGAAACATCTACGTTTAGATTAGGTTAGTGAGTTAACTAGAGGCTGCGTCTCCAGGTGGCTAAGTAAATCTTTTGTGAGATCAAACTCTCCAGGATAGGATAAATTAAAATACTTCCCTTAACGGACCACGTTGTTGGAAAATAGGTAGAACGTAAGAAACATGTTACATCTTTGGCTGCATCTAGGTGGAATAGTGGTCAAATGCTTGAATAAAAACTTGAGAGGTGTCAAGGGACACCCGGATGGAACGAAGTTCAATTTCCGTCTAGCCCCCTTTCGCAACGCGCGATAGGAAACTTTCGTTCCAAAATTAAAAGAAACATGTAAAAACCAACATTACGCGGTGTTCCCAGGCGGTCACCCATCCAAGTACTGACCCCGCCCGACGTTGCTTAACTTCGGTGATCGGACGAGAACGTGATATGGCTTACAACTATAGCAAAAAGTGTCTTTACAACTTTTGGTCTTAATTTTTTCCGTCTAGCCCCCTTTCGCTACGCGCGATAAGGAACTTTCGTTTCAAAAAAAAATTATGTAACTGGACTTTATTACGAGCCCGCATATAACAGTACCACCCCAACGTTGATCAGTTGCTTATAGTTGCAAGCAGGTTTATTTTCAATTGAAAGAGTGAAGTTGCTGGTGCTATTTTCGGACTTAACTAAAGTTTTAGTCTCAGGAAGAGAAGCATCACAGGAATTAAAAGGATAATTAAAATTCTAGCCACTGCAGAGGTTAGAATCGAATTGTTCCCTTCTTAATATAATAAAATAGCAAATTTTCTATTGTCCATAATTAAAGTTGCGTAGTCACTCAACTCAAGAGAACGAGTGTGGTTTTGCTGTACCCTGTGTGACATTAGATCCTTTGCCCCCTGGTTTAAATCCCACTCAGTCCTACACAAATAACTTTCCCAAGATATGTGCGGGGTTTGCACTCGATCTAATAAAGGTGAAGAAAAACATCGTGAGTCGTATCGCAACATTCGTGGACGATTATTATTATTATTATCCGCTAACCCACACTTGGCTAGCGTGGTGTATTATGGACACTATATATGGTCTCTCTCTCTCTCTCTCTCTCTCTCTCTCTGGGAAAGAGGGCCCCGATTTCCAGCAGTGAGAACGTAATGGGCTAGTAATGATGATCATTATTTGTCTTTCTTTCAAATAGTTTAGTAATCTGAGGGTGTCTCAGATGTCCAACCTATGCAAGATATAAATGTCTTATTTGCAATATCCAGAAGTATAGGCAAGCCAATAAACACAGCCTTTCACTCCTAACGGGACGCAAAGTAATAAATGTGACAGCATTTATGTGCAATTTCCATTATTACACGAGGCTCTAACGCAGTATATCATTAAACGATGATAAGGTTAAAATTCCCCTCACAACTTCTCTACTTTAGATACAGTATACAATTTATATCAATAGTATTATAAAGCAGGCGCAGTTTGTAGGAAACAAATTAAAAAAGACTTGCATAAATATATTATCTTGTATAATCAATAAGTTATTTATTTATTCCAAGACCTAGTTTAACAATATCAATATTTAAGTTATAAAAAAGGTTAAAGATGGTTTAGACGATCTTTAATTTTCGGCAAAGTTCCCAAAATGCTTGCTGCATTACCATGTTTTACACCAAAGACCTACGTTGCTTACAAGACATGCAAGCTTACAGGTTATTTAAGTCTTATATTTTCAACATATTTAATTATAGTGATCTTCTTAGCTTCAAAATAACCAGGTAAGTTGTAATTAAATGTTGATAATAAGGTTAATAAAACGCAATTTTTGCAAAGCTATTAATTCATTATTTGTAAATTATCCATCATCGGCTGCACTATTATAAAGCGGGATACCCGCGTTATTTGCCAACATTCGGGATGTACCCACAATTACGCACAAAATGAAGTCATTACGTTTGCAAATACGTTTGCATAAATGTAGAGTGCGGCAACGTAACACGAATTAAGTAGATAAACTACGTGTTCGGTTGTTTTAGTGGAATATAATTGGTTGTTGAAAGCTGGTAGTTTCACAGGGCCGAGGTAGCAAAATATACGTTGATAGGTGTATCCAATCTATACATATATTGTACGTGTGTATGTGACCGAACACCTCCTGAACGGCTGGACCAATTTATATGTTTTTTTTGTGAGTGTTCAGATTCAATAATAGTTTGGATTCAAGCAGAATAAATATTGTAAACAAAAAAAATAAGCAATTTTTTTTTCATGGACAGGAATGTACTAGGCAAACATAAGCATGAAGGAAGTAGTAATTTAGTCAATAAGCTGTCGGCATGGTATTAAAGTACTAGGTGACCATAAACGTGAATGAGGTAAAATTATTTTTATCTTTACGTGGCATTGCAACGCGTGTCGGGTAGTTTTAATTATATAGCAAAGAATGTAAAAATATGTATTGTGTTGTGAATGTATGCGTATGAGAATAAGCAATTACTGCAATCCGTATGTGCGGCTATACACCTATATATGCTAAGCTTTATAAGACGGATAAATTGATAGTGGTTAAAAAAGATACCCTTAGAGACAAAAAACAATATACGTTCGAACTACTTGCTAAATCTGACTGCCTACACTCAACTTTTCGCTAATTTACGAGATCCTTTTCCACAGAAATATATTCTTTAGAGCAAAGTAATTGCGTACGGTGAATACATTAACTTCTCATACATATTCATAGAAGTAGATGTATGGAAATATCGCGCCCTGAGTTATGGTTCTCATTTCTTTATTGTGAGATTTTGGATTATACTTGCGTCTAATCTGAATTTCTCAAAAACAGACTTTACATTTGTTTACATAGTAGTCACGAGCATGCTCTCATTCGTATACCTATATTGTAAATTCAAAAATATGAGAGTTATAATTATTATTAAATGGTGTAGAACTTGAACCTATAAATTATGGGAGTGATACTTTAGATCACCGTTCACCATACTTATACATTTGAGTTTTGTATTTTTAATAATAATAATAATAATAATCATTTATTCAGAAAACATGTACAATACACATAAATTAAAACATCTCGTTGAATGAGAGGTAATGCATACAAAAAATATTATATTTAAATGTTAATATTACAAAAAAAAAATTTTATTCACATCATAATGATACATTTTATTTATGTAAGCACAGAACCTACACTAAGCATCGCTGCTTGTGCTGTAGGTAGCTGTTTTCTTCCAAGGGGAACTAGTAAATGGTTTTCAGAATATAACCTCTATCTGCGTGGCATATTATGGCATACTATGTATATCTGTTTGTAAGAGAGAGTGTGTGTGTGAGTGTGTGTGTGTGTGTGTGTGTGTGTGTGTGTGTGTGTGATTATATGTGGGTGTTTATGGCGGTGTGTTGAATTTTATGTACGTATTTGTTTATTTTATCTAATCACCTTTAGCAATTGTTCTGTGTCCTGATAATTTAGTTTAGCAAGCCAGCTTATTATGGCTTTTTTTGAATGATACCTATTTAAGGCAATAAAGTTATTTATTACGAGGTTTGTTTTATTATATAGGTAAGGGCCTAGAAATATCTTATGTCTTTGAGCTAGGCTTGAATTAAGTTTGGGCCTATAAAATACTCTATCTTTCCTCCTTTTTACTATAGTTTTGCTTTCCATATGTTTTGCTAACTTATGTTGACTGGTCACCAATGCAGAAACGTACAATTGGCGCACGGAGAGTACCTTACACTCTTGGTATAGTTGGGTTGTGGGGAACCTGTATGGTTTTCTTATTGCGACTTTTAGCACAGCCGGTGCGCGCTCTAGATTCATCATATAAGACCCACAAGCTCCTCCCCAAGCTGTATTACAATAGGTTAGTAGTGGCTTACACAATGCATTATAAATATTAAAAAGGAGATTGCGATCTGTTACTTCTCTTAAATTTTTGAATACGTAAATTAATTCGCGAACTCTTCCACTCAGCGAATCAATATGTGGCTTCCATGTTAACCGTTCATCTATAATAACTCCCAAATATTTTATATTTTGTACTTGTTGCAGCCCAAAACAATGACAGTTGTTATTTACTAATCTACAGTTGGAGTGTATTTTGATATCTACGGTTGGTTTTCTGCCGCGGGCATTAGTGAACGCCATGTATTTTGTTTTGTCTACATTTAGTGTTAGTAAATTGTCCCTTAGCCACTGTGTAACCTGTTTAAGTCCTAATTCCGCATGCTTACTAACTTCTTCGTTCTTTCGTTGTTTCATTAAACCAATTCAACCCATGTAATTTAGTTTTAAGCAATAATTATTCCCTCAATATAACTAAACTCTTTTTATGCTGTATTTCTTATATTTAATAATCATTGCTGCAGGTAAAATTGGCAAAGTGTCCATTTTGCGGTACACACAATTTATAATCAAATTGTAGGCCTGTCAGGTAATTTTACAAAAACTTATTGCTATTTCAAATCTATTGGTTAAATTTAACACTAAGTTAGACTTGTGCAGCGAGTGACGAAAACATTCATATCTCACACACACACAATATCACTCAGAACTCACGCACAATTTATAATTTGTTCGTAGCTCAGAATCAGAAACACAAAAGTCCCTTGGGAAGAAAACTTGTGTTCCCACCGGGAAACGAACCCGATCTGCTAAAAAGGTAGACACACACCTAACTAAGCCAACGGGTATTTCATATTGAACAGGTAATTAAATAATGTACACAACAATCGTGATTTTTTATGATATTGTAAAAAAAACCCTAAAGATCAACAAGGATATTTTGGAAAAAAATAATTGAATTAGGCGTTACTTTTCGGACATCCATAACGACAAAGTAAATTTATTATATAATTATAAATATAATAAATTAACTTTGTAGGATATTTTGGGCAGAAGTGTTTTTTAATAATTACATTTAATTCTCAATTTTGTTATCGGCGGTCGTGATGTGTTCTCTTTAAGTGCTGTCACGTAATTCTTACTTACAAGTCTTTTAGCTAGCTTCAGTTCTTTTTGGCACAATTTTAACAAAATATCCGAACTTTGAAGGCCTACACAATAAGTAGGACACACTTTCGTAACTTGATCAGCGCCAATCCCTTCCACATTATTCCGGAGAGATGTGGAGCAAACATGCTGCTAAGTAGTTTCAAACTGTATGATAATCCGAACCTGCAGTTTTAAACAAGCTTTATCTAATGATCTTTAATCCGATGATCTTTCTTCATATATTTTCTATGTTGGAAGTTGTCTAATTTAAAGTTACTCAATCTATTAAAATATTAATTTGACGGATGAATTACAGATACCGTGTTTTAGTAAAAACCTTTAATTAAGACCAAATTTAATATTTTTTTAAACCATAAAACTACATGCCGATTGTTATAACTTTGTCATTAAACTACAAATCAAAACTGTTAACAAAATAAACCTAGACAGCAAATAACAATACAATTAAACGAAATTAAAAAACTAAATTAAAAATAACCAAAAATATCAGTACTAATAACAATTAAACCCGTTAATCCTACTATTAGTTATCATCGCCTTCTTATCATATTTGCAAGAGATAATAACGGTTTTACTCTCTGATGTTACCATGTTAAACATCAACAAAGTCCCGAATTTGCGACAGATTCATCAACTTCCGCTGAGAAGCTTTTCTTCATCCAACGTGATAGACCCTAAGCTACTTTTACAGTATTTTTCGTTTTAATCACGACAATATTTCACCCTCAGTTTAGACGAGGTTGGTGTTGCCCTATTCAAGGCACGCGCCGACTTTCCGACTCTATATACTGGCGTGAATCTTATTACAGTGCCGTCGGACCTTGGAGCTTTGTACAGTGGAAAGTGTACTGAAATAATATTGCTTGGAGGCAAAGAAGATAAACGATTTCACGCTCACAGCTTCACATTAAGTTTGAGGATTTGTGCCACGGGTGACAGAATAATTTCCACATCAAAGTTAAAAAACACGATAAGATAATATCTTTTGTTTGGTAACAACATAAATCTATTTAGTTAGTTATCATCATCGTCAACATCCACAGCCCTTTTGATCCTACTGTTGGATGTAGGGCTCTCTCAAATTCTGCCATTCGACTCAGACCTACGCTTGTCCAGGTTCGACCCACAATCTTAACGAGATCGTCAACCCATCTTGCTGCTGGACGTCCGACGCTGTGTGTGCCTTGTCTTGGACACAAGGTGTTAACAGAGAATACCTTGATTCACATGTTGTCACCTCGCCTGGCCATGTGTCCCGCCATTAAATAACTACATCACATTTTTCTAGCATATCTTAACATCTAAACTTTTAGACAATGTAACCACAATAATCACTTTTTCTCACTTTCTCTATGGACTAATTATTCACGAGCAATTCTTGTATATATATATATATATATATATATTGTGTGTGTGTGTGTGTGTAATCAGGATCTCGTAAACGGCTCCAACGATTTTCATGAAAGTTACAGATTAAGGGTTTTTCGGCCCAAGGAATCGATTTATCAACGTTCCAGGTCCGACAAATGCTCGGTTCTCAAACTGCATTTGAAAAATGCAGTTTGAGAACCGAGACTCGGTCATCCGGATATTATACCCAAAGATATTGTAATCACTCCGTTTAATTATACCTATGGTGCTAGAAAGTGAATAAAAAAATTCTAAATACAACATAATTGTGTACCATTCAATTTAAAGTTGCATAAAAACGAAGCTTCTTATCTAAGGTCTCATATTACAGATAACTATATGGATATTACTATATACACTTTTTGTTTCGAAAACTTACACTAGTGAGTAGATATGACTTAGCTTATAATGTCATAGAAGCAGAACAGACACAGAGAATCTACTCAATGGACTGAAATAAGAAATCTTATTTAGTAGACATCCGCAAACCTTTTAGTGCAACGCTATGTTGCCATATCGATATCCTTACTTATTCGATAGTTACTTCTCTAGATCTTCTTCCGAAGTGATTGCAAAAGAGTGTTCGTAATCATTTATCAAATGGCTTTTAATACAACACCACACTTGTATCTTAAAGAAAGGCTTGCAGCGAGGCCGATTGCACCAACCTTGCGATTCGAGATCGTCTCGTCTGCGCAGCGACCTTCGGATTCCTGAACACTCGTGGACCGTTAACGGTTTTGTAACAAACAGTTTCCGTGACTCGGTAACTGATATTTGAGTGATGTTCAAGTGAAAGGGATTGTAAATAACTACGTATTTTTAATAAGGCTAAAAATATCTGCTTACGCCTGACTCAATTTTATGTTACTTCATATTGAACAAGATTTGGGAAACAGATTAGAATAGCGCATGCACAGTTGTTTAAAAAAATAGTAAATTTCAAATATACGATGGAAAAAACTGATAGAAGTATCATATTTTGCCATCGCCGCTTTTTATTTCTTCGGCTTTCGGCATTTTTCATAGCCCCTTCTATCTTGTATATATATATACATAATCTGAATCTCGGAAACGGCTCCAACAATTTTCATGAAATATAGTATGCAGGGGGTTTAGGGGCGATAAATCAATCTAGCTAGGTCTCATTTTATAATAAAAAAAGACGTGTGGCACTCGGGGACTGCCGCGGTAAAGCTATTGCATAGCATTTTTTATTTTAGTTTCATTTTTCTTCACAAAAAGTTTTCGGTCACGCTGAGATGCGAACTTCGTACCGATGCATACGATTCAGTATCCAATACCAATCGGCTACCGAGTCTTTTAACTATAACTTCGAAATAAGCATATAGGTCTTGACGTTTACTTTAAAAACGTAAACGTCAAAACCTATACGCTTATTTCGAAGTTATAGTAAGAAGACTCAGTAGCCGATTGGTATTGGATACTGAATCGAATGCATCAGTACGGAGATCGCATCTCATCGTGACCGAAAACTTTTTGTGAAGTCGCTAGAGTGGGGGGTGTTAGGTTTTTTCGTTACGGAATTTCTGGATTAGGTCTCCACGCTCAAGGCCCGCGATAGAAGCTATGCAATAGCTTAAAAACTGCTACAATATCATTAAATTGCGAAGGTAAAATTCACCACTGTCTACAAGGTTATAATAGCTCAGGTGGAGAATTGACTTGAACTTTATTTGGCGGCTTATCTACGATATACCGTCCTCTATCTATCACGTCAGGTGTATCAAGTTTACATCGTGTGATAAACTCGGTGCATGCGGTGAATGCGGTGCAAGAGTGCATGGGGTGAACGTGATGCAAGCGTTGAACACGTCGCATGAGGTGAACGCGGAGTATGCGGTGAACGAGGTGCATTCGATGAAAGCTAACTGGAGTGAATCTGCGATAGTAAGGTAAACAAATGGCAGCGGTAGGTATTAGGATAGACATCATTCCTTAAGTGTAAGTACAAGCTTTGGTTTCTGCTTTTCCAGCAAAACATATCTTTCTTACCTAGCTCTCCAGTCACGTTATTTTGTTTTGATTACTTTCATAATATAAAATAATTATATATACTTAATAGAAGTAAGCGATGTCTTTATCACAAAATATAATAGAATTATTGCATCAGTAATCTGTCATGAAATGATCTCATAAAAATTTAGCGTAGCATGGTTATGTTTCAAGTTAAGACACACTATGTGTCTATATCCTGTACTAACTACGGGCCAATTGCCTATATTTCCTAAAACTAAACTAAAACTATGTACAGCAAAGAACTAAAGTTACCTACAAGACATCAAGCTTATAGGTTATTGGCTACGTATAATATAGGAACGTCGTCGTTGGTGAGAATATTCAAATTTAATTTAGCAAACTTTTCTACAAGAAATTTAACACGAACACCTACGTTCTCGCAGGACTGACATTAAACACGTTACCGTCACAACTGAAAGCAGTACAAAACAGAATGTACGAGGAAAATAATATAACGTGGGAAAGAAAATTCCAAGAACAAGATGTTTCGTGTATCTCTTAAAAAGAGTAATAATCTATCGATGGAAATAAACAAGACATTCACACAAAATAAGATGTAACTAACATTTTCGTAACTTCGAGGGAACTTTCGTAAATATCGATTGATTACTGTTATAAAATATAGTTTATCTATGTACATCAAATAACACCACTTACTTCCTATTTGTCTATAATTAGTTTTCTATTGTTGTCAATACTGTACTGACTGTTGTGTGCTTCCTTTTATGAAATATATTATTATGCTCTCTTGCCATCTTGGTTTTGTCACAGAACGCAACGTGTTTTATTTAATAATTACTATCTCAATTGATTTGGTCGAGGTAAGTAATCATGCTAGGCCTAAAATAACCGGCTCTCTAGGATAGCTATCGAAATATTATTTTAAGTTGTGTTGGCGATAGATTATTATTCAAGTCTAGAGTGGTGATTACTGATGAATATCAATCAACCCTTTTCCTTAATTCTGACATTAAATATTTGATTGAATTTAAATAACTCTAATGTTTTGATTTGTTATTATTTAAGTTATCATTTGATGGAACTTGCCAGACATAAGATCATTTGTTCACCGGAAACGGTGTATGTGGAAGAAGATTACTCTGTACCAACATTCATACCATTTGACGACCCATTTGGCGCAGTGGACAGGTGTCCGCCCTATGCGCTGTGGGTCCTGGGTTCGATTCCCGGCAGGAGCACAAATTCCTTCCCAAGGGATATTTGTGCTTCTGGTTCTGGGTGTAGTGTGTGTGTGTTTGTGTGTGATGTGAATGTTTCCGGCACCCACGATACAAGTCTTTGAACTTAGTGTGGGGCTGTGAGTGTGAATGCGTTTGTTTGTTTGTTTGTATGTATGTTTGTATAATCTGACAATTTAATTTAATTTCATTTAAAAAACCCGAATCTGTAACTTGGTCGTTAAGTCAGACGATGTACAAGTTGCAAGAGAGGAAGGTTGGAATTCCTTACCTGAGTCTGTGTTCCCTGCTAAATAAGTACAATATGGAAGTGTTTAAGTCGCGAGTGAATCTTCTAGGCAAACGTGCTCCATCGTCGACCGCATCGTCACTTACCATCAGGTGAGATGGCGGTCAAACGTTTGCCTATCATGAATAATAAAAAAAAGATTTAATTGGCTACTAATTTTGTAGTAATAGATACTCCATATCTTCCGAAATGGTACTCAAATACACCTATGAACATGTAGTTTAGAGTCCTGGCTTTATTGTTCGTTCAATATACAATCCTGAAACTGGTGAAATAAGGTTAAACACAAACCACACACAGTTTAAAGATCGTCCAACGATAGAACCAGATTTCACAACCAAAGTGCCTAACCACAGGACTCAAGATATATTTTACAAACATGTTAATCCGCTTAGGTTATCCGCTTTGAACCCTCTTCAGACACGTGTTCGCCTCTACACTAGGCATTCTCCAGAGAGTGAATACGCGTGTTTGAATGGACTGTTATAAATAAACGCTCACTTTCATAACCCAGTAAGATCGAAACTTGTTTCATAGTTGTCTGAAACATGCACATGAAACCTATTTTTTCTTTGCTAAGGAAAATTGTCTATACCTATATGAGGCCTATATACAGCAGTAGGCATCTTGCGGCTGGCTGAGATGATGATGATGATTTTATAATAAGCTTTCTTTATCAAAACACTTTTTTTATTGATTAAAACTTTCCCATTGGTAATTCAGTCACAGTCTTAGGAATTTTGTTATAAAATCTAAACCTATTAGCCATAAAAGCTACCAATATTGGAACCTACCAACCAGTTTCTCCTAAACTATTAAAGGGATATTCTTACTACTTCTATTCAAGAAAAACAACAGAACTAGCAGGTAAAAAGCTTCCACTAGTTCCTTAGAACATATATCAATAGAAATAGCGAGAATTAACAAAAACTCAGAGGCTGAAACTTTACGTATGGCGAGGCGATGCAAGGCGACTCGAGTAAACCCAAACAACTACAATACATATAAAACCCTTCTAATATACCTAATTTGCCATTACCGTGCACCGTCTCGGAACCAATAAACGTGTCAGCCGTCTCCCGTGACAGGCCACCGTCCGCCGCCCTGCGCAGGGCTCCGGACGCGGCCCGGTCCTGGCACGTCCGCCTTGATTTCCCGTAGGGTGGAACCTAAATCTAATGTCGACATGCCACGGCTGTGACGGTAATTACGCAATGTGTCGTCTGCTGTTACGATTAGATACTGTTATGGTGAAATGTGCTTATTTGAAACGACTTATTTGAAAAAAGTATACCTTTTAACGATTTTTTAAATGAAACTTCTTATAGATGGCTTTGAAATTCTGATCCGCAACCTTTTTGAGAGACGAAAAGTGGTGGGGTAAACACTGTGATGAATTATCAAAATGTTTCCCTGTAATACAAAAGTTTCACTACTATCGTGTGTCTTTACAACGCACCATGTTTTTTATTTATCTCTGATAGGCTAGCATAATAAAAATCATTTTTTTCTACTTGAAAGCGGTAAGCTACGACTGTATTTAGGTGCAGGGTAGGTGGCCCATATAGAAAGGGAACGACTTTAGATGTCATCACGATATTACCTTGAATTGTATTTACTATTCCTAACGTTTATGAAATAGAAGTAATAATGTTTATACTTATTTACGAATCCGGATATTTATGAAATTAAATCCAACTTTATCGATACAGTTTGCTATTTTACCATACCTCAGACATCTTGTAGATTGACATGCCTCAAAGAAAAATTTTCTTTATTACCTGTAACAAAATAAAGTCAAAGTTTAGTTTTGGTTGCAGACATTGTACTAGTTGTTGACTAACAAGTGAACAGTTTACTGTTCGATAAAATAAAACTAAATATATTACGTGTGAGAGAGTAGAGTGAGAGCTTAAGCACTCTCACTTAAGATTAAGACCGCATCTTCTCAGTCAAGTTAATACCACACCAGCTGTGAACCGCGGCTTTGCCCGCGTTTATCCTGATGATGTTGATACTGATTCAGGATAAAAAGTAGTCCCAAATAAAATTTCATCTTCTTATTTCGTTTATAGCGTGAAAAGACAACAATAACTTACGAATAACATTAACTAACACAAAAACTTTCAGATTAGATATTCGTAGTCGAGACTGCGAATATAGAGTATAGACTACTTCTTATCCTGAACTTTAGCCTCATTACCAAAACCATGGGCGTTGCTAGCTATATGTTTTTATAATGGTTATACACGTTCAATAAATTTATCTTTTTTCAAGAAGTTGATTACACAATCGCCGTAGCTCTAAGGCCGCGTCAACACGAGTCGTTCATAACAGCGGGATGCCCGTGCCGTCTGCAGCTGACGTGCACAACGAACCGAACTGGGTTTTGACATTGCACCGATTACTAGGCACCTGTATTTACCCAGCATAAAGTGAAGCTTATGTTTCAAGGTAATTCCAATAAATAATAGAGGCATTTTGTACATATAATATGAAATTAAATATATTCAATTGCAGAAACTGCGTTATAAAAAAATGTTTTAGTATTAGTATCTGATTCAACAGTTTGTTCAAGGACGTGCAATATTAACTTACATTAATAAAGTTGATTTATAATTTCGATATTAATTCATTAAGTATCATAAATGTCAGCTCATTGGATTTAATTAAGTTAAATGAAATCGAATAAAACATCCACACAATAGTTACAAATACAGTTACTATCTAAAATATAATTGATTAATGTCATAGAAACATTATTCAACTAGCCACACATAAAGTTTTGTCAGCAATTGGTAATTGTCTAATTTCTTTAGGAAGTTTGTTAAATGTTTTAACCTAACTACTAAGTAGTATGTATGACTTATAAATTTGACTGGTTGTCCGATGATGGATGGTGATGATGATGATGGATACAAGAGTTGATTTTCTAATAAAAACAAACTTAAAAGACGTTCGTAACATGAAACTTTGTACTTTCATATGCTTAATTTTAAAGGCTTTATTGTATACACGGTGATATATATTATATAACGGTAATATGTGCGAATTTATAAGATACAAATATATTTTTTTCAATACGCATTTAAATAGAAATAAACTAATTATCAATTTATACAATTGAACCTAACAACGTAATGAATTTTTATGATGAAGAGGTAGGCGATCAAATACATACATAATAATGTATAGCTTACAATATGTTTGAAATAAAGACGTTGGATACATGGTACTTACATACAACCGTTCTTTTTGAAATTTTTAGGGGGCGCTATATCTAGCAGTGCACTTCTTGCGGCTTAGATGACATGATGATAGTACAAATATTATAAAACTTACGCACACAAAAGTAATGTACTTGAAGTACTATTTTAATTTTGAATCCGCTCGTTCGATTCCGGACTGAAACACAAGTTTTCTCTCCAAGGAACATTTGTGTTTCTGGTTCTGGTTATGATTGCGTATGTGATGTGAATGTTTCCGGCACCCACGACACAAGTCATCGGGCTGTGAGTGTGAAAGCGTTTATGTTTATGTTTATTATAATAAATGGTATTAGCCTACGCACTTAAAAACTATAGGGACTGGTTACAGTTTCATTAATTTCATGTAATAAATGAACAGACAGAAATACTTGTCAAACAGCGAACAGAATACGTGTAGCTTAATCCTAGAATAATAACATCGGATGAACACTACAAACACTGGACACGTAGTAATCCATAACGGGCGCTTGTTAAAGCGTTCTGTTCAAAACAAACAACAGAAATACCCATATTATAGTGAAGAGTAACTTTTGCTATATTTTGACGACAAAGTTGGCGCAGTAGGCGTGCCTTCTGCGCCGTGGGACCTGGGTTTGATTTTCGGCAGGAGCACAATTTGCCTTCCCATGGGACGTTTTGCTTCCGGTTCTGGGTGTGATTGTGTGTGTGATGTAAATGTTTCTGGCAACCACGATACAAGTCTTTTAAATTAGTGTGGGGCTAAACACGTAAATCGTATCAAACTCGTTCATTGCATTTAAAGTATTAAATATTAGACAGGGGATAGGTGAGCGCCTATCCTACTAATATTATAAATGCGAAAATTTTGTGTGTGTGTGTGAATGTTTGTTACCACGTATCTGCGTAACGAATAAACCGATTTTGATGAAATTTGGAGTGTAGATAGTTTAGGTTCCGGAATAACACACAGGCCACTTTTTAACTTAATTAACGAGGGCGAAACCGCGGGGCACGGCTAGTCTATAATAAAAATAATATTCGATTTCAATAATTATGCAATCCTAACTTATTCTTTTCATTGATTAAGTATGTTTTTATGAAGTAAAATGACTAGTATCTGTACTAAATTACATAAAACCTATTATCATGTAAAGTAAAACCCACCGAAATAATATTATTTCGATGGTAAAACTTTAAATGTGAACGCCCCTCTACCAAATATGTCAAACGGTCTAGTGTCAAATGTATGATTTTTTATTGAATGGACGTGCACATTTATGTTGGTTCTAATCTACCTACATAGATTTGACAATTCCAAACTAATTGGTGCACAATTTGTCCGAGACGACCTATGATATTCCATTATATGCGACCGCAAATTTAATTAAGCTGTCCGTCCCAACTTACACAAAGCTAGTTAACATCGTGTAAGCCCGGCTTTATACTGCGCTTGCAAGCTCGCAATAGCAATTAAATTTTACAAAGATGCTGGGAAAAATGGAATTTAGGGTTCCCTTGGAACAAGGAAAGTGAAAAGAGTGCTGGGAAAATGAGACCTCAAGTCGACCACATAAGTCTATCGGTATTCTATCGTTTGCATTTTGGAGAGTGTGCGCAGGAATTACATGAGTTATTCCACTATGCCCATTTTACCATCTAACAACCAGACACACTATCAAACGTCATCCATTTATGGTTGATATACCTCCAGTTTGCTCGAAGCGGTTTGCTTCTACGTTCATCATCCGTACAGCGAAGGAATGGAACTCATTACCTGCGTCATTGTTCCCTGAGGGGTATAATCTGGGAGTCTTCAAATCAAGAGTGAATAGGTATCTTCTAGGCAAGCATGTCACATCTTCGACCGCATCATCACTTTCCATCAGGTGAGATAGTAGTCAAATGCTTGCCTATTCAGCATGAAAAAAAAAAACATTGGCGGCTGACGTGTATTACCACAGCTTTTGTTATATTGTTGATACAAAAGTGCAACAAGTCAAAAGCTCAAATCCATCATGTAATTTAATTTAAAATACACTAGCTGCGCCCCGCGGGTTTACCCGCGTAAGTCCCGGACCCGCGGGAGTTCCGGGATAAAAAGTAGCCTGTGTTAATATAGGGTGTCAGCTTTACACCAAATTTCATCAAAACTGGTCCAGCCGTTTGAGCATGAAGAAATTGTAAGCTCTGGAAAGATGTAATGTAGAAAATAGCCAGTGAAAAGGTAAATTAATCGGAAACTAGGTTGACAGAAATAACATTCACTAGAAACATCTTGAATACCCGCCATTACCAGCGCCTTTCCTAGAAACTTGCTATTTCTTGTTCATAAATCAAAGTTAATTGATTAATTATCTGAACTTCATTGAAGCCGTGTATATACATGTCCTTTCATTGCGTACTTGGAAAGTAATATTAAATTTCTAGGAGTATTTATAATTTACCTTTCTACTTATTACTTTGTATTAGATACTTTTTAATATGGTACTATTTTTGTGAGCGTAGTGTGGGTGTGGAGAGCCAAAAGCTTTGAAGAAGCCTTTGGTAGTAATAACATTAATTAAATTATTTTATTTTTTTAATTTCCCAGTGAGGATATCTTCCCAGAGACTGTGGGATCGGCCGCTCTGTGAACTAGCTCGGAAAAATCTTTTAGATACGTGTCCTCGCAGTCACTGAGAGTGCTCGACTTCTAGCAGTTTCTGTATGGGAGCCAGGGCTTTGGTTGCAGGCCATTCCCTCGTTTAATAATGGTACACTTATAGATCCATCTGCTTTCCGTCTCGTTATATGCTTATGTTTGGGTGCAAGGTGCTATGTTGCCCATAGCTGTCAGTGTGGTACTGCTGTTGACCAGCTCGGCCACCACGGCCTCTCGTGCCAGAAAAGTGCAGGCCGAATTTCCCGCCACGCCAGCCTCAACGATATCACGAGGAAATATAGGCAATTGGCCCGTAGATCTTGGTAGTAATTATGTTGATTGAAAGTCTCTTACTTTCTGCCTGCTGACCCGGTGTCCTGCACCGGGATACCTGGCAAGTCCTAAGGGCTACCAGCATAAGTCTTCTCGTGACACTTCAACTCCACTGTAGTCGCGAGAGTCCTGATCAGGGTCCGTTTCGTGCACACACACAGATTTCTTGTTGTTTAGTCCGTTGAGACGCGAACGTTTCGTAATAATTTTACTATTAAAGTTTTCGTGAGTTTGACACATTATACTTTATATAAACAAAACGACTTGACTCACGATTTAAGGTCGACTCTTGCGACCTAGGTTTCGGGGATGTCCGATCCCCATCATCAGGCGAGTTCACGACGGAAGGTCACGGCGCTCACTGTCGCAAGGATTTAAGGTCGCAAGAGTCGACCTTAAATCGTGAGTCAAGTCGTTTTGTTTATATAAAGTATAATGTTTCGTAATAAGATGAGAAACTAAACACAATTTTTGACAATAACGATGAATAATAGCGGCGGGTGAACATTGCGGTGGTCTAAGCTTGACTCACTGGCTGGCCGTCGAATCGGAACAAAAAGAGGCGATGCAGCGAAAAAAATAAAAAAATTGGAGGGTAGAAATAGCCATTTATTAGCGTGAACACGTAGGTCTAACCAACTTTGGACTTTGACATACATTTACGCTTGTTTGGGTAGGTATGTAATTTCTTCCATCTCAAAAAATATTGGTATTATTTTAATTTAGAATGTACGAAATCATAAGACAATAAACACATTTTTAGAAATGAAGTTGAAAGTATTATAAAAGTGAAAACACTGGAAAGCATAAAAAGATATTTAAGACTAGCGATCCGCCCCGGCTTTGCGCGGTTTCAATTTCCAATGGATTAACAAATGTTACATACAAACCTTGCTCTTACAATTACAAACACAACATAAAAAGAATCAGTCAAATCGGTCGATCCGTTCTCTAGTTTTTGTGAGACTAGCAAACATTAATTCATTTATATATATTATATATAGTCACACCAAATTCGACTATACAGTAACACCTCTTGCATTTTTATACATCAAAAAATTACTAAATTTTTTTAGGATTTTGGAATTTTAAAATTAAACATTACTAGAGGTGATTTTAAGGATCAAACCAAATTAGGTGGCTTTGCTTAAGTGTGCTCCTACACTCCCAAACATATCTGGGTAACACCAATTTATAAAAAATCAAAACAGGCCCTTATATGCGTGGTAACTTAATAATCAAGATAAGCGTAATTACCTCTGTGACGTCATCCACTCATCTTGTATGGGCACCTAATCATGAGCTACCTACTGGGACGTTTTCAATCAACTGTGTCTAGCCAGAGATGGGACATAGTAAAAATTGTCGATAAAAATCCAATTTAATGCGTCTTTTCTTTGTCTTTCGTTGCGTATTTCTATCGTATGTCCAAGAATAGAGTAAATAATAAGGTTAATAACAATTTCTTATTTGCCAATTCACAATGTGCCAGTATCGTAGACAGCCTTTGAAAGGAAAAATGTACCTGGAATAACTTCTTAATAAGCATGCTACATCTTTGACCGCATCATCACTTTCTATCAGGTGAGATAGGGGCTAGTTAGTATGTTGCAGAGATATAAACTCTTTATTCTGCTACACCGCCTTTATATAACAAAAATATCTTCAAGACAATGCGACCCTTGCGCCTCTTTTCGTATTAATTGACTTATTTCAAATAGTTACAAACAGTAGCATTCTTGTGTTAACTAGCATTACATATTATCCAGTAATTGCGCCGGCTGCATCTAAAGCCTAAGTATTTCTTAATAACTATTTCTCCTTTAAGTTAGGCTCTGTGATTAAGCTTAATAAGTTCTGAGGTAATTAAAGTAAAGTAAGGCTAAGCGCCCCAGCTGCACTTTTATGCAAATTAAGTTGAATACAAGATAATAAAGGTACATTTTAATGAATATTTAACGCAGCTCATAGTAGTAAACCAAAATATTTTTATTTGTTTTTGTAGAAGGATGTAGGTAATTTACAAAGAGGACTAGAGTTTTAACCGACTTCAAAAAGGAGGAGGTTCTATGTTCGACTGTATGTATTTTTAAAAAATGTATTTTCACCGAATTCTCTCCCATTTGTGGACCGATTCTCAAAATATTTTTTTTGTTTCGTAGATTATACTTGAGAAGGTGGACCCATATATTTTTTTTCGAAATCGATCAAGCCAAAACCAAATTATTGCGGTGAAGTCGTTTTTTGGCTTTGCTTACGTTTGAATTATTTGTGACATGGTTGTTTTGGGAACGTCACGTGGTTTGATCGCGACGAAAACTATTATTTGCCTTGACTAAATTATACTACCTATAAGTTCAAAACACGAAAGTTTAAAAGTTAATATGGGTTATTTTGTTATTACATATATATTTTGGATTGTAATACGTAACAATTACTTACATTGAAATGGTATAATGCTTTGAATTATACACTACAGCGATTCCGTATTCCATTTGATCTCGATCCTGATTAGATACGTTTGTATTTATTTATGAACAGCATAAAATTCGGATCCTATTAATAGCACTAAGCTTAGATAAACTGTAAAAATATATATATATATATATGAACGCTTTCACACTCACAGCCCCACATGACTTGTGTCGTGGGTGCCGGAAACATTGACATCACATACACAATCACAACCAGAAATACAGATTTTCCTTGTGGAGAAAACTTGTGTTCCCGCCGGGAAACGCAAACGCCACCCAACTAAGCCAACGGGCAGTGTAAAGCACATTTAATATGCCTTTTGTCCCATCTATCGAGCATCGATAGCTATCGTCACGTCCCAGCCCTATCTCTACGGGACGCTATTACAGCCCGCATATCCGGTCAACGAACCTCACGCTCACATGCACACTTGCTAATTCACACACGTCCAAGATCAGCCAACTTCAACTACCCTCCCTGAGATAAACAAGCTCCCACATTTTTGAGGCAGAACTGGAAATGCAGGGGTCTTGTTATGCTTGATGCTCGGATGTTTGGATTAATTTCATGCGATTGGGAACTACTTTACATTTACAACAGGATTGCAACTTTGTTGATGAGCGGGTTCATATGTTGGGAATCGGAGATGTTGTGGTGCTGGTCAGTGATCTGAAGATTGCAATGGTATTTGTGTAATTGTAACTGTGTAGTGTAGATATTATAGACTGTACATTTAAAACTGCCCTATGGCTTAGTTGGGTGAGCGTTCGCCTTTTTTTTTTTAAAGTTTTCTAACCAAGAAAAAAATGTTTCTGGTTCTGGTTGTGATTGTGTGTATTGTAAATGTTTCCGGCACCCATGACACAAGTCATCGAACTTAGTATGGGGCTGTGAGTGTGAAAGCGTTTATGTTTATGTCTCTTTATTTATCTTCAATTCATGTATTTATAAGATAGGTATGTCAGGTAAGTTATTAAGATGGTAAGTTACTATACAGATTATTATTATGATTACTATCGAACCTTTCGCTCGAACCTAGTAGGTTACAACGGTAGTTTTCTCGATGATTACACCATATCATATGCATTAAATAACGTCGTAACTTATATATAATGTAAACTGTAGTTAAACATTGAAAAGTAATTAAACAACACAATGTAGGTAAATCCATTATTTACGCAGCAATAAACGAGATAATCCAATAAGATCAAACGCGAATGGTTTACTATTCCGTGAACATTATGAAACACAACAGGTTTGGTCTGCATTAGAAAGTTGTTAAATTAAATGCTTAGTTTAACACTATCGAAATTACTCAACATTACTATTTACTCATGTCAGAGTCCACCAAACTTAAGTTAAGGACATAAAGGAGATTTAACCAAGATCTGGCGATTAAATCGCATCACACTAATATTATACACAATAAATAACAAATGACCAAATACAATAAATTACCGAACGATATTGTAGAGACGACAAGCATAGCTGTTTTTAAAAGAAAAGTAAAAATCTGGCTAATAAAACAAGCGTTCTACCATGTTCTACTCTTATAATGAATTTATTAATGCGAAGGAATGACATTGCGATTTGACTTATACTTAAACTATAAATTAACAATTAATAAAATTAATAATTATTTACCATATTAATAGCAATAGACTATATATTATTTTATATTAATCAAATGTCTGACGTGTAATTAATAATTATCAATAAATTTATGTCTATGTCTATGTCTATTACAAAGGCGAAAGTTTGTAAGTGCGTTTCTATGTTTGTTATTTGTTCACACTCAAACGGCTGGACCAATTTTGATGAAATTTGATATGGATAGCTGACAATAGACCTAGATTAACACATATTTTACATTTTATCACGGAATTACCGCGGGTCCTGGACTTACGCGGTTAAAACCGCGGGGCACAGCTATTATTTAATAACTGTCAAAACAAACGACACCATACGCAACGGTGAATGACAATACTTAGTTAGACTTAAGACTAGGAATTCCGAGATATATGTACTTTGATTTGAGTCGGTACAAATATCGAATGAATTCCCAATATAATAACTTTTATATCGATAACCGCGTCCTGAAAATTAGCTGTTACGACAATTGTTGTGTCCGAAAAATAGACAAAAATTCCAAATTATTCATAAATTATTAGCATTAGAAAAGAATAAGTAGTAATTAAGTTTGTAATTGCTGTCGTCACTCACTCCGTCTCTTAACCGGAGAATTAAGCAACGTATCGTTAGCTAATGTTGATGAACTCGGGCCTCAATGTATACGGAAGTGTTAACGAAGTCGAAATTGTCGAATTAATTTACAGAAATCAAGCGATCGAGATATTTCTTGACTACATCCAGATATGATGTAGTCAAGTGTGGTAAGGACGTCTAGAGTGATGAACGACTCCCAACACTTGGTGCTTGTATTTTTTTTACATTTTTTGCATTACAATCGCTATATACTGTACTAGCCGTGCCTAGCGGCTTCGCCCGCTATTATCAAATTTAAAAGTAGCCTATGTGTTAATCCTAGGTATAATCTATGTACATTCCAAATTTCATCCAAATCCGTTCAGCTGTTAAAGCGTGAGGACAAACATACTTACACACTTACACACAAACTTTCGGATTTATAATATCAGTAGGATTAGTAGGATTTCTATTTTGAAACAGAGTTTCATGGTGGATTTTTTTTGGTGGTTTTAACCTGAACCTTCATTTTTAAAGTCAAAATTAACGTGTACATACTGAAATGTAGATTAAATTAATTGTTATTTTAATGTTTCTTTATAAGGTCCTTGGCTTATAATTATTATAAAGTTATATAATATGTATTATTTTGGGCACTATATCGAACATTAAAGATCGTCTAAACCATCTTTAACTTACAACTAAGTTTAACATAATTAACATAACTGAATTTTTTTCATTGTTTTGGATAAAAATTGACAATCAATTGTGTAATAAAATATATGTAATGCTTCCACATCAAACTACTGACTTGCAGAATACCTTATTTTTGCAGTAGTTCGAATAGTTCCCATAAAATAACGTTTAAGGAACTCTATAAATCCCACACACACACACACACACACACATATGACAATAAATAAAAATCGAGGTATACGAGGGCTCCGATCCTACCCGCATTGTGATTTTACTACAAACCAAACGTGCTCCGAAAACGAACCAATAAAAAGTAAATTTAAAAAATCAAAAACCCGACTGCTTAAAAAGGAGGGCGCTGGCAGTTAGAGCAAATATGGTGATTCGTAGGTTTGCACGTTGCACAACAGAAGTCAAAGTTACTCTCTTTAGAGCTTATTGCACCTCCTTCTACACGTGCAGCTTGTGGACAGACTACAACCAAAAATCTTACAGCGCCCTTCGTGTCCAGTTTAATAACGCATTCAGGATGATGTTGGGTCTGCCCCGGTATTGCAGTGCCTCTACAATGTTTGCCGAAGCTCGTGTAGATTGTTTCTATACAACAATGCGGAAGAGAGGCACATCACTAGTGAGACGAGTGAGGGGGAGCACTAACATCATGCTGGAGGTGTTGGCAGGAAGACTGGATTGTTCCTTTATCAATCATTGCTGCAGACTGCATGTTGCGCACATAGAGGCAAAGTAAAGGCAGATTGATGAAGGAATATCCTGACATAATTTTATTTTTAATATTGACATAATTGTAATTGTAATTGTATTAATTTCATTGTATTGTTTAATATGTAATTGTGATTTTTATTTTGAATTTTAATGTGACTAATTAATTAATTAATGAATAATTGTAAATGATAAGTCTTAAGTTACTTGAAATAAATGAATTATATATATTAAAAAGTGAACATAACTTTTCTTAGCGTCGCGAAGCCGTTTAAAATTAAAAGAGCCATTTGAACTTTATAACTCTTTAAAAAGGAAAAATGACATTTTAATAATGGATACGTTTGTTTCTATACGTTTCCTATTTATTTTTATTTTACTGGAATGAGTAATATTTGAGATTTTAAAAGCTTTGTCCACTTCAATTTTAATCAAATTTAGCCATATTATATCACTATCGAGGCTATGCATAATCGGCATAATAAATACATGGATTTGTTAGTTGTCCTACGATTTAGGTAGTATTGGCTTTCAAGACAATATAGGTAAACACTTCTTTCGTCGTGCTCCGGTAATATAAAATATTGTACAGGGCTTGTTACAATAAAATTTTCTAATTGTTACTGTACTGTAGCGTATGGCATTACATTTTGGGGAAATGTAAAACTGTATCTACATAATCCGGGTGTCAGTTTCCGCTACAAATAGATTCTCATTTTGCTGAAGCTGTCACATGGTATAGTAACTGAAAATGGTATAGTAACCAAATAAAACTAAACATTGAGTTTTAATGGTACACCATTATATCAAAAAAAATTGCACGTGGCGTGCAATCTAACACTACAATATCGATACGAATAATTTACAACGTAGGCATATATTGTAAACTATTAGGTGTAATTGTATTTCGATAAATGTTCTCATCAATACAATTCAACCGTAACAAAGAAAAATAAAAGAAAAATCAACCGCCAAACAATTACAAAATTGTGTACATTATATAACGGTCAGCTTAAATATTATGAAGATAGAAAAGTACATATCTTCTTTTGTAATATCTCGTATACAAATTAATGCAAAACAACAACAAACAGCTAGAATTGTATAATTATTCGAAAGCTGCTCAAAATGTCTGTCGCATAATAAAAAGTTAACAAGTCCAGCAAGTTTTAAAATTACGTAGCTTCTCGCAAAGTTGCTTTTAATTTAACTTAAGAGTTTTGATAAACAATGTCCTTTTGAGAGTCCAACGAACCCTTTGTTATTGTGATTGATAGCATTTCATTCAATAGAGTGTTCTATTTAAAGGCTTTCATGTTTAATTTAGATAAGTTTTATCTGGAAAAGTATTTTGTTTTGAAATATGGTAGAATTGTACCTAAGATTTTTTACCTTTAGATGAGTTGTGCTCGACCCATAACGCTAATTGCCGTGATTGCTACCAGTCTTGCACTTCCAAGTCCGGTAACACTTAGTGTGTTTTTAGCAATAAAAAAATTGTGAAATTCCTTCCCGTGTCTTTACACAGTGCACTACGCAGACACTGTTAGGACAACAAAATGATTAATTTCACGCGTAAGTTCCGTAGTTAGTGATTTTTTTTCTATCTTAGGCGACTGTTGAATTGGATGAGCGAGATGCATAGATTATAATGTGAAGAAAAAAATGTATCGCATCGTCATTAATATTAATATGCATAGGTATGTAGATAGGCGGCTTTAGTTTGTTTTTCTAGCAGTGTTGTTCGGCTATTACTACATTATTTCTTCCGATTCACTGTTAGGTAGTGTAAACTTAATAAACTAATGCCTAACAACATCAGCCTACTGTTCGTCTTGGAAAAGCTCTTATGGCCACTTTCCGGCTTCATCATCAGACCAGCTCTATCACCAAAGTTACATAAGCATCTATGTAGAATATCAGATCAACTGGATGACAGTAGGAGATTAAATTAATTTTAGTATGTATTACTTCTATTTGGAAATGCAGAAACGTACTAATAACTGCTATATCCTACTTCCTACTAATATTATAAATCCGAAAGTTTGTGTGTAAGTGTGTATGTTTGTTCCCTCTTCACGCTTTAACGGCTGAACGGATTTGCATGAAATTTTGAATGTATAGATCATACCTTTGATTAACACATAGGCAACTTTTTATCAAGATATTAGCGGGAGAAGCCGCGGGGCACGCTAGTTAAATATATAATAATATTATAAAATGTATATGTTGATTTAGTACCGGTTGTACTCACGTTATTTTTGATTTAATCGAGAAAATCGCCTTTCCCGCCCGAGCCCTCGCCGCCTCCGCCTCTATCGCAGCGGGCACTACGCGCGCTGGAACGCAGTACGCGCCAGGCTCTCGCTGTCGCTACAGCGCGTGCTCCCGAGGATGAGCGTCTATATCGATCGAACACCGGTCGAGTTTCTCGATCAAATCAAAAATAACGTGAGTACAACCGGAACTAAATCAAAATGAATACGACTCACGATAGTTTTAATAATAATTTATAATAAACCTTTTGCTATCTACAAATTTCATATTTTCGCAAATTATTATTCCAACGCCTTGTCTTAGGGAATAAGGACTTAGTCCCAACAGTGGGAGTTTAAATTAGCAGTCGGGTCCTTTAATTAAAAGCCTACGTGGGTAATTTCGTAGATCCCTCAGGAGCAGTACGCTACATTAACTTACATCAACGGTTACATAACAGTAAGTGACGACAAAAAGTATATTTTGAAGTAGTTTATGCCTACCTCCGCGGCCACAGGTTGCCCTATTGCTCTAAACACTGAGCTAGCCAAGCTCTATTTCAAGCGACATACTTTTTTATTCCTTATAGGCTAGCGTTTGACCAAAATCTCACCTGATGGTAAGTGATGATGTGGTCGAGGATTACCATCCTACCACATTAAGCCTAGAAAGTGACTGGATCTTAAGGATAGTTGCCGAAAAACACCACTTAGTGCTTGGTAACAGATTTTTCTGCTTGAGGGTGGTAAACTTGTCGTAGTTGTTAAGAGGGTTTATTTCTTTTGTCTTCTCTCTCGCTCGCACAATTCGGTATTTTTAATAAATACAAGTATGTACGTGTGTGAACGTGTGATGAAATTTTTAACTATGTATATGGACACTAATACAAGGATGTTTTAAACTTTTTTCGCTATCATATCCTTCAATAAGATGAGATAAAACAGAGGTCCCAAATTTCAATGTGTTTTTCACGCTTTCTTCGTTTAAATAAAAGTTGTGAAAATCGAAAGGTAGATTTAAACAACCAACTATATGGACAATAATGCAATTAAATTATTTAATTGTATTATTGTCCATATAGTTGGTTGAAAAGATTTTCAAAAACACACGTAGCTAATTGTATTTATTAAAAATATTGAAATGTGCGAGCGACAGAGAAGACAAATGGACCTAGCTAGGCAGAACGTTCATAATTTTATCCTTTCCTTATTATTAACGTCTTAGGGGAACGTAAGATTACAATTACTAATCCAAGCTAGTGTCTATTAAATATTTTGCGGCTCTTAAGATAGTGAATGTTTCCCGCACCCACGATACAAGTCTTTGAACTTAGTGTGGGGCTATGTGTGAACGGGTTTATGGTTAGTTAGTTTCTTGGCATTGTGGACTTTGAGGAGTATTTTGAAACTCTCCTGTCCTAGGGACTGATTCCCGATCGGCTATCTGTGTATGTGGCTTCCAGAGAATCAAGCTATCTTGGCTAATTCTTCTTCTCTGCAATAGTTTTTCAATTAATTTAAGGCACCAACATGGAGGCCCAGCCGATGCGAGTAATAATTTTAATGTTAAAACTATCGTGAGTATTACATATTATGTCCGAAACTAGTCGACTATAAAGTAAGTCGAAATCTTCGTGTTTTAAGTCGAATATAACATTGAAACATAGAGAGTAATAATGTGAGAGCAATGAAATCGATCATGAACATACGTAAGAAATTTTGATAGTGCCGGCGGATGATAATAAAATTATGATCATGATAACTTCATAGGAAGCTGAGCTTCCAGTTTCTACTGTAACCAGCTTCATTGAGTTCTCTCTCGTGTATTCACTGCGAGCTGGTTGTTTACCAAAGTTACTCAGAACTCTCAACTGAGCAACTTTACATATTCCATTTTAGTTTCGCCTCAAGACACGTTCGCTCCAGTCACGGAGCTTAGGATTAGTTGTTACCGCTATACTTGGAATTATAACTAGTATAGGTACTCAAATATATGTGTAACTAACTGCGCCCCGCGGTTTTACTCGTGTAAGTCCCGGACTCGCGGGGATTACGGGATAAAAAGTAAACTGTGTGTTAATCCAGGGTGTCAGTTTGGTTCAGCCGTTTGAGTATGAAGAAGTAATAAACATACAAACACACTTACAAACTTTCGACTTTACAATATTACTGTGATTGTTTCTGTAGCTTTTATTAGGCACAGGCATCTCCCTACCTACTAGGGATATGCGCGGAGCACTAAAATGTTAGATGTAGGTGATTCATGTAAGTTTTATTTTTTATTATTTTATGGCTTTAATGGTATTTTCAATTATTAAGTCGTTAAACTATAATTTAATTATCATTTTGACTCTGACATTATCGTATATTATTTTTATTATGATTAATTGTGATATCACAAGGCTTAAAGATATTTAATATCTAATATCCCAGGGTGACGAGTTTTTGCCGCACAGGATTTTGACCTATATAATTACATAACTCTGGGTGGTACTAGACTTTAATGAGCAAGCGTGACGCTTACCATCAGGCGAGTGACTTGCTCGTCTAGACACTCTATAACATAAAAAAATGTATATGAATGTTTTATGTACGAATGCCACTATTTAAGTATATCAGTCAAAGTTACTGAAAATAAATTATATTTAATTTAATTTTTAATTATAGTCTGATCCAGCAATATGCGTGCGCTAAAAGCAATCAACGAGCTACCTATTAATTACCCTAACAATCACAAAACAGGCAAAAACAACAACAGCAAAATAATAAACTCGTCATCAGTACACAGAAATTCACAGAATGGAGTTATTACTCCTAAACCAATTATCATTATAAATTGTGGGAACTAACTCGTGAAACACTGTTTTATTTAATCAGAAAACAATAAGTTATTACCTAACTGTGCAAAAAGTCTTTATCAGCCCGATCTAGAATACAATCAATGGAAAAAATGAAAACTTAATAATAGATTAATGGTCACAAAAAAATATATTCATTTATCAATCAGCTTGTAATTGTATTATGACTTCTAGATGACAGTAATTGCTGACCATCAACAAAGTTTCTTGGTAGTAAGGCTTTGGACAGACGAACCACACGTAAGCCACTGTAAGCAACGATCGCAACTGTCAACCACATTTATAGCAGTAGAGCTCGTCCAAGCTGAAATGACGCGCCCCACTACTTAATTAGTTTATTTAGATGTGTGAGTGCAAATATTAATGACGACTCTTCATCTGTATGGGAGCGTCGATTGTTCAGTGAACAATGGATCTGCACGCGTACAAGACGGTCGACTAGTCGGGTGATAAATCCGACCACGCTCGCTCTCGTAAATGTGAAGGTGGGGCGCGTCATTTCAGCTTGAACGAGCTCTAATAGCGTTTCACTAATTTTGGTCTGTTCGCTGCTTGCCTCCTTTTTGATTTTGTCTATTATTCTAGCCATTAATTTATTCTACACATCATTTAATGATATGTTGATAGATAATCCGCATATGTGGTTCGTCTGTGCCTACCCTACTCACCCAGTTATGCGAAGATTAGCAAGTTGCGGTAATTGTGGCACTAATTCGATTTGATGCTTGTTTACATGACCTACCTACTCATTGTATGTAGCTGATGATGATAAAATACTATCTTGTCTTGTTTTATTGATTAAAGTTAAATAAGTTGTTGATTTAAAATCGTAACATTGTACCGCAGGTGTCGCGAAACACACACACACACAGGTATAACAAAAAAATCGCCTCATGCTCAAATAAAATCTAAATCGTTTATTCACATGGTACCCAAAGAGGCACTCATAAAAGTTAATAACTCTACTGCCAGAAAACGTTTCAATTGGGAATCGAACCCAGTATTCACAGCAAACAAGGTAATAAGTTAACAATAACCACCTTAACTAACGTCACCAAAGATTATCCCCCTTCTAGAGACGTGACCAGCCCACTGCCATTTCAGCTTGCTAATTCTTTGAGCTATGTCGGCGACTTTAGTTCTCTGTCGGATCACCTCGTTCCGGACTCGATCCTTCAGAGAAATGCCGAGCATAGCTCTCTCCATAGCTCGCTGAGCAACCTTAAATTTGTGGACTAGTCCTACTGTCAGTGTCCACGTTTCGGCTGCGTAGGTCATAACTGGCAGAACGCACGCATTCAAGACTTTGGTCTTTAAGCACTGTGGATGCTTATTAACACAATCATACAATCAAAATGTTTATTTTTCTCTTAATAGAACAATGATGCCACAATTATTTCACTGACAAAAGAGACTGGTGCCTGTGGTAAGTTCAAAAAGAACCTGTAATACAGGTCACCAGGGCTCTCCCGCGGTTAAACACAAAGTTATCGCATTTGCTTTAACTTTTAATAACATTTTCTATATTATTATGGTAAAACTAGAGCCACATTAATAGGATTAACAAAAATATGATTTACTTAGATAAATTTTAGTCTTCTATTATAGTAATTGCATATTAATACAATGTTTTTAGCAAGAATGGTTTACTTATTGGTTGCACACATTTGCAATTAGGCCTATGTAAATAGAACTGATTTGCATACGTTTTTACTGAATAATAATCTCAGACTGTAACTACTATTAATTAAATATTAATCGTTATTATTCGCAACTGTGCCGCAACAAACATGCAAATTATTGTTATTATATGTTAGTTAATATGTTTACATATGCACGTAGTTAATTATCATTTAATCAGTTAAAATTCAGTTAAAAAGTGCTCTGTAAAATAACTATTCGTCAATAGTAGAGTAGTAGAGTGACATTGTATGGCATTGCATTTATAATGTTTAATATTTAATATAAATTGACATAGAATTTGTTCACTATTTTTATTTGACTAATTCTAGAGACTTCTTTACAACAGCTCTTCTATTTATTTATTAGTACATTAATAATTAATCAAAATACAGATTTAACTAAACTACTTAACTTATACATAGAATTAATTGTGACATTATTTAATTAAATTTTAATATTGTATAATTTAATAGAATTGAAATGTTTAAAATTTGCACGCGTAACACGGCAAAATGTATCTGGTATAATACTAACCATTTCCATCTTACTAACCTACATTTTAAGCAAATAAATGATTATGATTATAAATAGCTATAGCAGTAATGGTAAAATGTACACCCCGAGGTATGTAACAAAAATAATGATAGAAAATCTTAGATTTTATTTAGTTTTATTTAGTTTCATCAGAATTTTATTTAGTTTCATCTGTCCCGTTCTGTCGGTCTGCAATCAATTCTTGCAAGCTAAATTAGATTTACAATCCCGATGTCCGATCGGACTCAAATTTGATGTATTTATGTATCTTCGGTGAAAATACAATGATATGGTACCGTGGAGCTGGTCATAGGAACTTCTGAACTAAACGAGATAAACCCATCGAATTTGGGTTCGTTTGATTTATCTTGACAAGTTCTCTGGTTTTATAAATTTATCGTTTTTTTTTTAATTAATAAATGGTAAAAGCTTAATTTAAAAACTTTTTAAGGTGACTTGTTTAATTTTATTTGACTATTGATGCTTACTATATCAAGTGTTATAATAACCTAGCCAGACAATGGAGATTCTTCATAGCATTAGTATACAGTTATACACCGCTATGTAGGTCGCACTGATTGCACTAGGATCTAGGTGAGCCTAGGACGCCACAGCTTTTTCTCAATAGCAACGGATTTTATGTTTCTTTAGGATTTTACAGTAGCGGAGCCGTTCCATTACTTTTTTGCATTTTAGATTGGTACGCACAGGTTTTCAATGTAATAATGATAGTTTACAAAACTCACTTTTGCGCGCTAAAAAGTACAATACGAATGAGCCCAGATTCGATCGTTTCTTAGAGTTACAGTACCACTAAGTAAGCTACAATTTGATCCAAGTTTAACTGCACGTTGACTTAGTTGGGTACGCGTTAGCCTTCTAAGAACACTTAACACTAACACTTTCACACACACAACCCCACACTAAGTTCAAAGACTTGTATCGTGGGTGCCGGAAACATTTACATAACACACACATTACACCCAGAACCAGAAGCACAAATATCCCTTGGGAAGGAATTTGTGCTCCTGCCGGGAATCGAACCCAGGACCCGCGGCGCAGAGGGCGGACACCTGTCCACTGCGCTAACCGGGTCGTCAAGAAGGGTATCAAGTTCGATTCCCGGCGGGAACACAAGTTTTCTCCGCAAAGAAATTTTTTGTTGCTGATTCTGGTTGTGATTGTGTTTGTGATATTAAAATTTCCATCCACGACACAAGTCATCGAACTTAGTGTGGGGCTGTGAGTGTGAAATCGTTTAAGGGACACAGTCACCGATAGAGTATAGACTTGAGATTCAAATATAGGTCTAGTATATTATTTTGATATTATCAAGTTTGACATACAGAAAATGGAAATACTTCGGATGTGCTTAACGTATTGTTAAATCAAAATTACGATCATTATTTTTGGTGGAATTTTGTCGTATTAATATTACCCTTAAGATATTATTTCCTGGCAGCAAATAAGTGGAAAAGAAAAATACAGCTGCTAAGCTTTTAGTTTTACTTTCTTGCAATTTGCTCTTCTGTAGAATATTGCGTGAAATCTGCCATGGCAGCGAGCTCGGAAAATAAATTAGATAAGTACCTACTTATATACAATGTGCAGTACAACAAGTTAATGTTACTAGTGAGAAAATTATAAGTATATGTTTCATTGTAGCGTCAGTGATATTACGCAGGACGCAAAACAATTAAAATGTCTAATCTGTCGATATCGATATCGAAAATGCATAAATCATATCCTACTAATATTATAAATCCGAAAGTTTGTCTGTAAGTGTGTAAGTATGTTTCTCCCTCTTCACGCTTTAACGGCTGAACGGATTTGGATGAAATTTGGAATGTACATAGATTATACCTAGGATTAACACATAGGCTACTTTTTAACTTGATAATAGCGGACAAAGCCGCGGGGCACGGCTAGTTTAAAATATGTAACTTCGCTTTTGTTACTTTTGTAACTTATCTTTTCCATCCGAACATTGTCTGGAAGAGATCGCTTTTAGCGATAAGAGCGCCAATCGTGCACTTTAATTTATTTATTTTTAAATTATTGCAAGTGATTTATGTAAGGTGTGACAATAAACCGTTATTTATCTTAAAAAAAATAATTTTTGAGTAATAACTATGCACCTGTTCATACATATACACGGATATAAACGCCTTAATATTATAATAAGCTTACATACAATATAAATAACATAACTATTTCATAACCAAAAACTTAAATATGCAAAATTTGCTAAGCGCATGTAATAACTTAATCCATACGGCTCGATTAACAGAGTTAATAGTTACTTAAACTTAGGTTTCAGCGTCCAGGGGTCCAAGTGGTAACCTATCTAAGTTGAGCGTAACTTGGATAAGCCGGTTTGTCCTCCTAAGTGGATACTCACAGGACTGGTTACACCACGCATCGTTAAGTAAGGAATGTCAACTCCAAGTAAGGTTGTTATTTACTTAATTATTAAGATATAAAATAATAATTGTGTCTTAAAGACAAACTTGTAGATAAGGATGGTTTTGAAAAGGTTATTTTTACTTCAATAGGGTTATCTCTTATTTTTTTAGTTCTGCACTTATGATTACAAAATATATACTATTAATTATATATATTTGATCTGCCCGCTGACTTAGCTCGCTTTCTAAACAGTGGTATCAGGTTCGATTCTCGGCGAGAACACAAGTTTTCTCCCAACGAAACATTTGTGTTTCTGGTTCTAAGATTGTGTGTGTGTGATCTGAATGTTTCCGGCACGAACGACACAAGTCATCGAACTTAGTGTGGGCTGTGAGTGTGAAAGCGTTTATTTTATTTATTTAGGTACACCTTTTATTAAAAATATCCATTTCATCTGAAGAATTAACAATAGTACTACCTTGACGGTGCTTAACTTTTTAACTAACTGCAGTCTCTGACTTGGGTACAATATTTATTTTTATACATGATCTTTTGACCCTCATCTCACCTTACCATCAAGCGACGATGTGGTCGACGATGGAGCAAGCTTGCCTCAAGATTCGCTGCTATAGAATATCGAAGGTGAGGATAATTGCATTTGTTTAGACTAATAATTTCATAAGCCAGAAGCCATACGCAAAGTCGTTACAACTGATTTATGTGCCATAAACCATGACTTTAATAAAACCGTCAGTTAGCACTTGTGCAACCGGCCCCTGAAGATTAAGTTATAATTGCTAAGAGACCCGGGTTCCACACGACATTAGCAATCTGACACTTCGATGTTTACTACATTGTAATTATCTACCGCTGTGCTGGGTAATGCTAGAACAAATGACTACAGTTGTTAGGATAACACTAGTTTAATTTACACAATGGCAAGAAGCGAGGTTATCGCGATTTAAATTCGCATTTTCGCTTTCTCGTAGAAATTCAGAGGTACCTAGTAGTAGACTTTTTCCATTTAGTTCTCGTAGTTGGAAAATTCACTTTAAACAACGCTTTCACTCTCACAGCCCCACACTAAGTTTGATGACGATGTGACGTGGGTGCCGGAAACCTCATCACGTACACAATCAGACCCAGAACCACGAATTTACTTTTATGAAAATCTTGTTTTCCCACCGGGAACCGAACCCAATACCCGTTGCTTTGAAGGCAAACGCGTTCCTAACTAAGCCACCGACAGCCAGTTCGTATATCTCATCAAATTACCTACTGCAGTATAACATACCCCACCGATTTATCCGCGTTTATGTTCATAATGATTATGAATCAGGTTGGAAAATAGCGTTTTATCAGGTACACATTTTGATAGAGACGTCCTACGCTGAGATACAGATACAGATACTCGGAAACCTTTCACCTGTATTTGTTTCTGATGAAAATGTACACGTGCGATGACCGTAAATTTCATATTCATATCAACATTTCCAGAGTCGTAAAGCTTCAATCTCCAACACCTCGGAAACGCATTTTACTGGAGCCACAGTAAAGATGTTGCAGTAGATGTACTTGCGCTACTCGATGCTAGTAAGAAACTAAAAAATAGAGCATAAAATATGAACTGCCCGTCGACTCAGTTGGGTGAGCGTTCGCCTGAAATCGGGTTCAATTTCCGGCGGGCACAAAAGTTTTCTCCCTAAGGAAAATTTGTGTTTCAGGCTCTGGTTGTGAATGTGTATTATGTGATTGTTCCGGCACGCACGACACAAGGCATCGAACGTAGTAATGGGTTATAGTGTGAACTAATAAAAAAAATTGTATAATTTAACATTAAAATAGTTATGACAGCATTACCCATCAGACTTTGTGCATTGATAGAAGTTAGTTAAACGCCAGGTTATTATAATATGACACTTCACTGCGTTCACCACATTTGTCGGATGAGGAAGAAGGAAATTGGTATTTTTGTCGAATTCTGGAGTAAGTTTCCGGTATAATATGTATTTAAACACAAACTTATTTGGAAGTTACAAGTATTCGATTTATAATAACGTCGAAGGCTGCTATATTACTCGTATTAACTTAGTGCAATCAAAGGTTCTGGGTGTAATGTGTGTGTGATGTGAATGTTTCCGGCACCCACGATACAAGTCTTTGAACTTAGTGTGGGGCTGTGAGTGTAAATGCGTTTGTTTGTTGTTTATTAAAGTTAGATTCAATGTTACTGCATTTATGGATCTTAGTTTGAAAACTATCATTAGAGTCATTCGTCGTTATAATATAATATAATTTGACCTCAGATATTATACAAACACATAATTATACATATATTTATGTATTACATAGACGAAACTTGCATTTATAGAATTATCGCACTGTATTTTTCCTGTACGATTTATGTAAGTAAAGCATTAGTGATCAATATGTGTCAATATAATGTCAATAAGGAAATTAATATTTGACATTTAGAGAAATGCTCGGCTTCCTTGTTCGGTTTATTGTTATCTAATTGATTGATTTTTAGTTAATTGGGCGGCGAAGGCCGAACGATTTTATTATTGGAGAATTAGTTCCTTAATCATTAACCTAGGTTTGAATTCCTTGTTATTATAACATTTTTATTAGGTATTGAGTTTAATGTGAAATAATATTTTATTGGTTTTAACAAATGCGTTGTAAGTATATTTGTTTAAGACAAATCTTGCAAACTGATTTAGACCAACTTCTTCTTATCATAAGAGTTAATTTTTACAAAACTGATGCTTCCCGTGTGGTCCCATTTAAATTTGATCAAGATCTGACTAGTAGTTTTTGAGTTAGCCTCAATAATGCATATATAATCCATTTAATCTGATCCAAGGTACCGAAGATAAACATAAACGCTTTCACATTCACAGCCCCACACTAAGTCCGAAGACTTGTATCGTGGGTGCCGGAAACATTCACAAACACAACCAGAACCAGAAACACTTTTTATTGGGAAGAAAACTTGTGTTCCCACCGGGAATAAAACCCGATACCTGCTGCATGTTTAGTAGGAGAATGGCTACTCTTAACTTGATTTACGATATTCTAGATCCTAGATGATTCTAGGCAAGCATGCTACATTTTCAGCTGCATCATCGCTTCTCATCAGGTCAGATTGTACTCAAATGCCTGTCAAGCATTAAAAAAAAATACGGCTAAGTGCGTGTTAAGCTCTCGCCATTGTGTAGTATTATCAGTTGTTCTGTTTATCTCTAATTACATTTATGTCGAGTATATGTACAAATAAGCTTGTATATCTACTCGACATTTGTGTAATTAGTGTACTCAGTGTACAAGCTTACTCTGCGCTGTTAGCTTTAAATCATGATTAAATTAGTAAACTCAAATTACAAGATGCGCTGCGAGCTATGAACAAGGATTTTAGCAAGATTTCGTTGAAGAAATTGTAGCACAAAATACTTAATATTAGATATAACATCAATGATATTATCAAAACCCTTGTACAATATTATTGCATATAAAAATACCTTTTCTATTTTTGACAGAATGAACAGCTCTCTAAGACAGCTGCCAAAACACCACTTATAGTTTGGCGATAGTAAGCTACCACTGTATTTTATATATACATTATGTTTTATGTATACAGGGTACTTAGAGCTCCCTTGGCTAGATTTAAGTGATGTTCCAGCAACTATCTTTTAGAGTAAGGCACATTCTAGTCCCAGCGTGTTTACCACTCTTGAACACATCATCAACAATCGTTTTTACACTCCCAAAGCAGTAACTTCAAAGATGTGAAAGAAAGTGTATTGCGAGTGCTGAAAATGCATACCTACACCACAAACGCAATTACTACAATACAATACAATACAATACAAAACACTTTATTGCACCAAATAAAAATTACATAAAAAACAATCATATTATTTATATCTAAGTACAATGGGCGGACTTATCGCTAAAAGCGATCTCTTCCAGTCAACCTTTGGATGGAAAAAGAGAAAAACAATATATAAGAACGTAGGTCGGTGTTGTAATTAACTAAATATATTTATAATAATATATATTCATACATATAACATATAAATAAATAAATACATAATACAATAAAATAAAATATTTAAAAAAAAAAAATCTGAATAAATAATAATAGTTACCTATACAGTATTTGAAACTTTTTTACTAGTACAACCAAAAACATCAATTTCCTCTAGGAAGAAAATATGTGGGACTCCAACCCGGCACCTGCAAAGTAGAAGGTATACATGTAACCAAGCCATCGGACATTCCTGCTAGGCTAATTAGCGATAAAAATAATAAGCTTTGTTTACCAAGCGCTCATTATGTACTTACTTTGGCAATATCAAGTACGAACTTGAATCGCTATATCCATTCGATGGCATCGAATTGTGGATTGACATTCGACCGGAAGAGCTCCTCGAGGTCTGTAATAAGGACGTGCTTTTTGTAGGCCACATACAGGTCTAATGGACATACAGAGGATAAATATAGATGTTTTTTTTATGCTGGATAGACAAACATTTGACCACTATCTCACTTGATGGAACGTGACGATGCGGCCGAAGATGGGACATGATTGTCTAAAAGGTACCTAGACTTGAAGACACCTAGATTGTACCGTTCGGGGAACAAAGTCGCACTTATAATGACTATACGCTACTTATTAATGACGGTATATATTGTTTTAAATTTTATCTCTGAGACTGACCTTATCAAAGACTCAGTCTTTAAATAAACGCATTATAAGATAAAAAATATATTTCTGACTCACTTCGGCAAAAACTTGTAATTAAGTTCAGTAGTTATGTATTGATAAATTATTTAAAAGGGTTAAAATTTCTACTTTATTTCTTTAACTTTTTGAAAACGCTTTTAATTAAACCAAAATATCACTGAAGTGACAATGCGATTATTTGCAAGGGTGTGAAATGCCTGAAATTACTCAAATCAAATCAAAATCGTTTATTCACATGGGCCCCAAAGAGGCACTCATAAAAGTTAATGACTCAAATGCCAGATTCGCAAAATTACATCCATTAAAAACCAAACTAATTACTACATTAAAATTAATAATGCAATTTCAAATAGTTTGTTGTGCGTTGTGCGCCTTGGAAATCTAAAACAAGCAAATGTTAATAAAAAAAACAGTACGTAGATACATAAAACATAATTAGACTCGTATCTAGTAATATTAAAGACGCCTTGGACAGGCCTAAATCTCCGTAAACCCCAGTTTAATTCCTACACCCTATTTGTATAAGCGTTTCGTCATCCCCGCGTTCTAGTAAACCACTTAATTTTTATTACTGACGCCCTCCTGCTGGTGTCTGACACAGTAATAGGTTTATTAATGTATTTTTTTATTGATAGTCGATCGTTTACCGCGCAGTGGGTTACGGTGACTTGGCAATCGTAAGACCTGGGTGTACGTGACCACTGGTTCTAGAAAGCCTATCGTCAGTTCTTTTCTTTTGTAGAATTCCGTTCCTCAAAAAGAAAAACTGGTTCCTTATTGGATCACTTCGTTGCCAGTCGTGAATTGCCCAGACGGGCGGGCAATTCACGACTGGCAACGAAGTCACATCACACGTACGATCATATCCAGACGAATATGATCGTGTGTGTAACGTTAATGTTTCCGGAACCTACGACATAAGTCATCGAAATTGGGGCAGTGAGTGTGAAAGCGTTACAGTCATACTCGATTTTTTTATGTGTGTTACCTCAGAACAATTTTCTAGGTGAACCCATTTTTATGACTTTTTTATTTTATTTAAAAGCTACTGCTTTTCATGTGATCACATTTAAATTTGATCAAGATCTGACCAGTAGTTTTGAATTATCCTAAATAATGCGTATTTTAATTCATTTAATCCGATCTAAGGTTCCGAAGATAAAGCGGTGATGTCGGTTTTTTTTAAGCTTTGCATGCGAGGTACTAATTATTTGATTTTAGTTTTTATCTTTCGTTTTATTTGTTCACATAAACTAGACTAAAGTGAATTTAAACGTTTCGCAGCATCAGTCGCGCAGCTACAGCGCTATATATTTACATGGCGCCAGCGTATATCCATGTATATCCCCCTTGTAGGTAGTTGTTGCTAACCTCATCCGTCAAGTATCTAGTAACAAAATACAGGGTGTGAATGAGGGTGTTTAAGGTCAAGTGGGCGTAGTCTGGCTTGGTGGCGCCTGAAAATAATTATACATTCGACTTCTCGTGCCGGCCCCAACGGCAATCGGACCAAATTATGCGTTATTGTTTTAGTATTCGGGAAGGATTTTGGGAGTGGGTGTTGTTTATTTGTTAACAAATATTATTTATAAATTGAAACGTTCGATAAACCTAATATCAGTCAAAATAAGATAATACAACCTACAACCGGAGTATAGTACAACCGGAACTAAATCAACATGAATACGACTCACGATAGTTTTAATAATAATAAAATAAGATAAAACATATATAGAAATTCAGCCTCATTACATTTTTCAAAAAATTATCAGAGCGCCTGATTGAGCTCAACAAGTATTAGCATTGAAATTCAGAGAGGCAAGAGTGAGATCAGTACCCACTGGCAGTAAGATCACTTGAGTTTTTTTTATACTCCACAATACAAGACTTTGAACTAAGTGTAGGGCAGTGTAAATGAATTTATATGTTTTGATTTGATGTATTGGTAAACAAGGCACACTGCGACTGCATCCCGAATTAACGTAGAAGAAGGTTCAATTTGCGTATCGTTGAACCTAAATAATGCGTGTTCGTATTTTGAGTTACGACATTTGTAGATCTATACAAGTATATATCCGCTATTCCTAAAAGGCAATATGAGCAAAGCTTCTACTAATACAATTACAGCGAATAGGTATCCTCGTATACGTAGGAATAATTGTAGCGTACCGAATGGCGCCAAAAAGAAATTGCCAATAGACTCCCACTCAGCTATTCCATTGCACCCACTCTTAGTGCAAATAGGTCGGGCCTATTTGCTTATTGCTTTGTTTTAGGATCATTGGTATTGAAAGACAATAGCTTATTGTATTGCCTATCATAGAACCTATTTCAATGTAATGATAGATTGGCAGTGTAGCATTCCTAAATAAGCTCACTTATTATGGTGCCATAGTTTAATATAACTAGTAGATTTGTAAGGTGACAGCCTCGCGTATTTTTCGAAATACCCTGCCGTACATATTCGAAATATGCAAATTTGTCAGAAATTATCCTGAATTCTTCACAACACGAACACAAAAACACCCTAGCCGTTTGCTCAGCCATAGAAACAGGCTAATGATGCTATCTTCCAGCACTACATTATATTCAACGAGCCATTTCGTAATGTGCATAAAAAAATATTTAATAAATTACGTAACCTAATTAAAAAATTTTTTCAACCTGAATAGAGGAAAACAGCCGGACGGAATTAGACTGTGCAGCTATTAATTTAATAAAGCTTAAGCGATTAATAGTAGAAATAAACACATAACTATTGTACATTCATAGCCTTGCACTAACTTCACGTTCACCTAGACCTTGACCTAGGAACAAACATCCCTTATGTAGAATATCTCCTTTTATCCAACAGGTAAACTAACCTGCGCATCGATACAGGTAAGAGACCAGCTACCGATGTAAAAGTGCAGTTAACCATGGATATAAGCTTGTTATGACGACCCAGTTGGCGTAGTGGACAGGCCCTCTGCGCCGTGGGTCCTGGGTTCGATTACCGGCAGTAGCAAAAATTCCATCCCTAGGGATATTTGTGCTTCTGGTTCTGGGTGTAATGTGTGTCATGTGAATGTTTTCGGCACCTACGATACAAGTTTTTGAACTTAGTGTGGGCTGTGAGTGTGAACGCGTGTGTTTTTGTTTTTTGTAACTTTTTTTTTTCGTCTTATGATGACATTCAAACAGTGTGAAAGCGTACACTATTATTAATGTACCTTTCACACTTACAGTTTGAATTATTGCATAGTGAGTGTTTTATAAATTCCGATCACACACACTATCACACCCAACAAACACATATTTCCCTAGAGGAGAAAGCTTGTGTTTCCTCCGGGAATCAAACCTGATGTCGGCTGCTAATATGAGAGTATGGTAAGTAACATATGTCTGTATCTATAATACCACTATATTCAAATACGAAAACAATTGACGCAGTTTGCTATCAATTATTTGTTCAGGTGTCATACACGTGCTGATGGTATGGGTATCGTTTCACAAATATACAATAGCAATTTTTAAAAAACTTTGAAAATGATGTACTAGTAGGTATATAGGTAAGCATTTGACCCCAATCTCACCTTTTTTTATGCTGGATAGGCAAGCATTACCTGATGGTATGTGATGATGTTTTCGAGCTTTGTAACACGCTAAGCCTTTATAGTGACTGGCTCTCAAGGATAGCTGCTGGAACACACTATTTAGTGCTTGGCGACAGATTTTTAGTAGCTAGAAGGTACATCATTTTCATAGTTTTCTATACTGAGAAACAAATAAATTGAATAATAAATAGTTTATGGAATGCTTAGATGCTTATATTATTGTATTTTATGTATATCGTTTAGTAAACTATAAATTTATTTTATCATACAAAATAAAGATATTACTTCAATAAACATGTAAGCAGCTGACAACTAAACTAGGAGTGTTGCTGTATTTTAGACTGAGCGCTCCCGTCGTATACTAATCATTAAACAAAATATACATAAAGAAAAAGACATAAACTAAATAAACTAAATGTATATTTTGTATGATCAGAATGATGCTATGATGTCATAAATATTTAGTAATAAAAACGACTACAAACTTCCGCCAAAGTTTATGCCAACTACGAACTAAGTTATTGAACTTCATATTAAACCTACTGAAATCAATAGAGCCTATTTATATTTATATAAAAATAATGATTTAAATCAGTAGTCCTCTAAAGAAGTCGTAAGACAACAGCCGCTGAATGACAGTCGCATATGAGCTGCCTGAAATTCAGATCTTTTTGGATGAACCCTGTAACATTATTAAATTACGGCTATCACTCACGTCATTTGATCGATATTATCGACCTAGGTTTCGAGCATCATCTCGCGGCGTAAACTCATCCCGAAGAAGAGCATCGTAGATGCTCGAAACTTTGGTCGAATATATCGATCAAGTGACGTGAGTGATAGCCGTAATTTAATAATATTATAATGTTTAATTTTCACGAAAACTAAACCTTAAACCTTAAACCAAGTAGAACCCTGTAACTTGTATTTTTATTTGTTCGGTGGTATCTTAAGTATGTTTTTTTTTATTCATAATACAAGGATTAAAATAAAGTCGAGGCAAAATAGTGTAAAAACAAAAAATAGAACATCTTTTCTAAGCAACAAGTGCCTACGACCATCTACATTTAAGCCACATTTTACTAAATATATAAGGCAACCGTACATGTGTATGAGCAGTATGAGCGACAAAGCACGCATAATGAGAAGCTGGTGCTTTGTTACCAATATTTTTGGTGGTTCACTATTAGTATCTGTTGTCAATTATGTGATTTTTACTGTGTTTAGTAGATTTCATAAACTTTTCGTTACTAATAAATTGTACTCTGTGTGCAATACGTATACATGTCAGCATTGTTTGCGGTTTTTAGATTTCACATGGTATTTACGCACTATTATTACACTACACCATTTTAAATATATGGCAATAATGACAGTAACATTTAAATATCTAAACGCACTTGGCAAGACAATATTCCTATACACTATTAGGTGTTTCAAAATCGTAATGGTATACATATTCTTATATGCTAAATGCGCCCTATGACAAACTGTTTCCTATGATATTGAAGCAATTTTTGTGTTATTTCAAGTATGGAAATAACTAATAGCTTTATTTGTGTTTTCCACATTTGAGTTAAGATCAGCTGGAGCTAATTTCGAACATTTTACCGCATCAATAAATCCGAAATATTTTCTTTTAATTGAACCTGAGCCCGCGATTTTTTCTGCATGCATGAAAAAGATCAATCAGGAAAAAACATTACTAATTTATCCGTGATTTTCGTACCTAGCATTTTTTTTTACTTATCTCGGTAACGATTAATCGTGAAATTGTAACAAGCATACAATCAAGATACTTATGTATGATGTAATAACTCATTTGTATTATGTTTTAAAACCAACATCTATAAATGCAATTATTTATTCATATAATAGCAAACAGCCAACAGTCCTTACTGCCTACACTGCGATACAAATTAATTGTAGCTTGACGACGCTATAATCAGGGGTGCGACGCGGCGGCGCCACTGCCTCTTGTTGCCAACCCTGTCTAGCTTTGAAATACCAGTTCTGAGAAAATTATCTACATAGAGTTATATTTGCGACCGTATCTTTTTGGGATATTATACTCGTGTGTTATTTATATTAAATTTTGTGGCCTTCCGTGTTTCGGTTTTCATAGCCGGTTGGCAGGGATATGAAAATCAATATCTATTTATTCTGTACTAGCCGTGTCCCGCGGCTTCGCCCGCTATTATCAAGTTAAAAAGTAGCCTATGTTTTAATCCTGGGTATAATCTATGTACATTTCACATTTCATCCAAATCTGTTCAGCCGTTAAAGCGTGAAGAGGGAACAAACATACTTACACACAAACTTTCGGATTTATAGTATTACTAGCCGTGCCCCGCAGCTTCGCCCGCTATTATCAAGTTAAAAAGTAGCCTATGTGTTAATCCTAGGTATAATCTATGTTCATTCCAAATTTCATCTAAATCCGTTCAGCCGTTACAGCTTGAAGAGGGAACAAACATACTTACACACAAACTTTCGGATTTATAATATTAGTAGAATTAGGATCTATTTACGATACAGATAATAGAAAGTGCTCACAAATATATATACCTAACACTAACGCCCGGCATGCGTTGTAATTCCACGTAAAGATGAAAAGCATTTTACCTCTTTAATGTTTATGGTTGCCTAATACCTACTTTACCAAATCCGAGTGACGTATTCCTGTCCATGAGATTTTTTTAAGTAATTCTTTATAACGTGAATTAATATATATTCTGCTTGAATCTAAACAATTCTTGAATCCAACAGAACTCACAGAAACTTCGTCAATAAGGATCCAGCCGTTTAGGAGGAGTTCAGTCAAGTACAAAAGAATTATGTACAAAGATATATTGTTGTTTTTGAAACTTTTACCTAGATTTAATAGGCTAGACTACTATTATTTTTATGGCTTATTTCGTGGAACTAGTGTTACAGTTCCATGGAACTACTGGAAGAAAAAAACACCAGTAATTCCATCATGGAATTATCTAATGTACCTCCTGGGTCCAGGCGGGTTAAACAGTCAAATATATACCAACATAACAAATAAGAACTCAATTGCCAACGTAAACAATTTAATAACCCATTTCTCCAACGCACGGCGCCCTGGCGTTATCAACATTATCTAGACTTGTAGGTGGTAATCGATGACGTCACGACATCCGCGTCAACGGAGTCAAGTGGCGTACCGACGTCATCACTCTTCAAATTTGATAATAAAACACGATATCAGGTCTCCCACGCGTGATCAACGGAGTTTTTGTGAAAACATTCACCGTGATAATCCAAGTGTGAATTGGCATAAATAAATTTGCGCGGCTCAAGAAAATGTGTAGGTATATCACGCAGGTGATATTTTTGTATTAGGTATCACTATACCTAATACTAAATATCATCAGCGTGATACAGAGGTGTGTACTCGGACGGAGGTGTAGTAGCCTGAACAGATTCTCTTCACGATCCTCGCCTCAAGATGTGGCATGAAGTTAATAAAATCCACCAGCTGATTTTATAGCTTCCGTCGAAGAACTTCCCCCGGCAGTGACCTTGCATGGCCTTTTTTTTTTTTTTTTTGTGGGGGAAAATGCCTAGCACTTCCTTTCCTTCTCAGGGGTGAAGGAAAGGGGAATGTGGGGCTCGAACCCACTAAAAACCCCCCCCGTGAGCAGTCCCTCGCCGAGGTGGGGCAAGATAGGGTCACGCTAGTAGTCACTATCTTGCCCCGGCCTACATTGAAGTCACTCAACAACCGACTCCGGGCCCAAGTAGCTGCAAGTCCAACATGGCGATATGCCGACGCGGAAGCTACTCAAAGTGATTGTGGCGCCCCTGCACAAACTATGGAACAGCTTCTCTCTTGCCCTCAATGCCGTAACGTCTATAAGACAAATGATTTAAACAATGTTTCTCCTCTTGGAGACGCGTTTGCAGTATACTATACCAAAATAATTAAGATCAGCTTAGAACATCGGAATAACCATAAAAGTCAGTTTGACGAAATTTTGGACCATCGACACGACGAAAAAGACACGCACACATAAACATTTTTACTTATATGTGTGAGACTCAAAAGAACAAAACCGTTTGAACTTGTTAAGTGTTAGTGTATTAGTGTAATGTAGTGTTTTATAAGTGCTGCTCAAAAAGAACACATGAATCAAGTGTCTTTGCCTTAATAGAGACAATAAGAAAAGTGTTAATGGACACATTCTTGGATATTTTAAATATAGCAGAATAAGTTAAATTTAAGTTACTTATTAGCCTAATCTTGGCTAGATTGTAATAAAAATAGGGAACACACAATCGTGACCTATAATAGTAAAAAAAATAAAATATGTGTGAGTAGTGACAATCTTGTAAACATATATTTAAAGTAGATAGACGATGATTATGACACAGGTGCTAGTTTGCTATAAGGGCTAGTTAACCAACCAATACCTAAAAAATGGGTGAACTGGGTCTAGTCGTAGTTTCACAGGGACGAGTTCGTCCTAACGCGTTCAACGGGATATCTGTAACGACTGGACCGAATCGGATGTAATTAATCGTTTTCACTGCACAATCAATTGTTTTTTACCTGCTGCTCCTCGGATCACTGGCAGAAAATGCTGTATTAGCATTAAGTCGAAATTGTGCAAATAAATAATTCAATTTTTTTTTTTTATGTGTGACAGGCTAGTGTTTGACCACTATCTCACCTGATGGTAAGTGACGATGTGATCGAAGCTGGTAAACACACTAGACCTGGAATACGCAGGCTCTCAAGGATAACTGCCGGAACACCGTATTTGGCTTGGCGGTAGACTTTCAACTTGATGGTGGTAAGCTACTTTGGTAGCAAGCCAGGCGAGCAACTCACTAAATGCTCTACCACCTCTCAAATGTCACCTGATTAGCACCACCCGGGGACCACGTGTAGGGAGTCAGACTTAAGGGGTATCCTCCTACGGATGTGGGTGACTCAGCCCCCAAAATTCAATGAATAATGGGAATCCAATTTTAACTTACTAATATCGTATCGATTTAAAACTTTGTAAATGTATTTCGGATTACAATACAATATTTTAGTAGCACTAAACTAATCTGATGATGGAGCCAGGAGGTGGATAGTGGAACTCTTCGGTAGCTGTATGTAGGATGTGTAGTATCGAGTTGTCGATTGTTTCGAGTGTTGGCTCTTTAGTTTGTTTTAACGAATCCAAGTAACAACTTGATGGCAAATGTTTGATGATGTAGGGTATTACTAAATAATAACGTAAATCTCTTTAGTGTCTTGTAGTTATTACTTCTCTTAACGCATCAATGTCAAAAACGTGCTTTAAACTATTAGGTCTTTTTACTCGACTGCTGGATGGATTTCGACAGTTAAGGTATCGTTATATTTATTTTAAAAATCCAAGTGTTCTTATTTTATGATAGGTGTTTGAAAAAAAACCAAAATGGCGGATTTTTGGTACGAAATACGAATATATTAACTTAAAAAATTAAGTAAACCAACGAGTTGGGTATCTAAATGAAAGAAATTACATAAAAAGTAGGTTCATATTTCCACAGTCAAGTTTTTTCAATGTTTAGCACATTGAATAGTTGCATATATGTTTTTATAGAAAAAACACACACGACAATATCTGCGACAATTGCCATTTAGTTAGTAAACATTTTTAGGTTTTATTTTTAATCTGGTTCCGCCAGAACAGTTTTTCTGGCACAGCGGAATAAAAACGAACAAAATCGATAAATAATCATATTTGCGATAATGCCTGTGCAGTTGTGCAAATATTTGTATACATTTGCGCACAATGGTTATCCAAGGTGCCTTTGTATAAATCATTTTTTGAACGTTGCTGCTGAACATCACCTGCGCAAACTTTGCGAATTTTGTGGGAAATACACTTCCTTCTCATTATTTATTATGTTGTGTTTAGTATCAGACAGGGCTATTCCAATGTTTGAACGTATTTGTACAAACAGATATCCTCGAATTATTTAGGGATGTATAGGTTTATCCCAATAAAATTTTCTGTGTTAACCAATACACACTCAGATACACCAAACACACACACACGCACAGGACATTAATATAATGTAAATATCTGTAAATTAAACCTTGGCATTAATCTGATATCTCCATCTCTCAGCCAGAACCAGTCCTGCTAGCGCAGTGCTTAAATCGGGTATTTTTTCGGCGTGGTTTTTATAATTTATAATATCTAATAATTTGATTATCAGATATTCTTACTGATGAAATTCTGAAAACCGTGCAGCATTGCGCTAGCAAGACTAGTGAATTATAATATTAGTTTACGTAAACTTTTCGGGATGAGTTTACGCGTAAGCTCATCCCGAAGAAGAGCATCATACGTGCGACAATATCGATCAAATGACGTGAGTGATAGCCGTATATTAATAATATTATAATGTCTAATTCTCACGATTCCTTTTTAATAGTAAAACTGGTGCAACTGGTTAACCCAAAAAACGGTTGCAGGAACTCTTCAACAGTTACATGCATCTGTCAATTTTAGGCTTTTTGGTGTTGATTTCTGTTATCTTGTCCTGTTTATATTGATTTGGTAACCAGAGGCATAACATTAACAGTCACACTCACAGCCCGCTTATTTCAAAGACGCGACCATAAAATATACACAAATTCAAATTCAGAACGAAAGCATCATACGATAAAAAATTGTTTTCGGGATTCGAACCCACTACTCACTGCATTGAATCTTTTAGACAATGAACTCCTTGTAGACAATGCGGTCATAAAGGGCAGGTAGATATTATTTATTCACACAGTTATATTCGCTTTATTATACAACTAAAAGTTATTTATCTAAGAACAAGCTAGCACATACGTCCCCAAGGGAAACTCTCAGGTTTTACCCTGATCCAGTTCCTAAAAGTTATCTAATTTAGTCAGAGTAAACTTGTTTGTTGGTTAGTAGTTCGAAAGTTATTGTATTCACAAGAAATCTAAGGTATCGGAAGCAAATCATAAGCAAATAATAATACCAAACTAATAAACATATATTGAAGTAAATAAGATTCTCCCATAAATATTTTCATAACAAGACACCAGAGATCTTATTTTTTTGGAATTACTTAACACGCCTCTGCTGAATAAAAAATCTCATATTTATTTTTACAAACAGATGAAATATAGTTTTACCATTTACACAGATAATTAATTAATGTTGTGTACGGCTTGAAACACGTCTAAATTTCGACTTACTTTGACCAGTTTACTTACGACCAGTCACGCGCCGAGGCTCGAGCCGCTCGCCTCTGCGTATCGCGCGTCTGAGTCATCCTGATGAAGGACAACAAATTTGTCCGAAACTAGTCGACTACAAAGTAAGTCGAAATTTAGACGTGTTTCAAGCCGTACACAACATTAATTATGTGTAATACTCACGATAGTTTTAATTTTCAGATAATTAATTTTTCTTAATACTTCTTTATTGTCAGGCAGCAATAAAAGTACAACAAAAAAACGTATTATTTGCATTAGTAAACTACCCTTACTACCATTTTTCAGGTAACTTTTGGGGACCCGATATTTATCAAAACTAAGTATAATGTAAAAAAATATTTTTTATTTTGAATTACACATGTATGTTTCTACCTTAAAGTTTTTGCCGCATTCATTTAGAGTAATTATGTACTATTTACCTCTAAGTGCTTGGACAAAATCTAGGTTTTTATGTTCATATACGAGGTATAACCTTGATCATTGTTTAATAAACTGCCATTCGTAAACTATCAACATTTATAAAGTCTAATCTACTTTAGATCTGAAATCACGACGTCAAATTTGAGGCTTCTTGGCAGATTATTTTCAGCAGCTGAATCACATTAAATGTACGTTCAGATTAACTCACTGAAAGACTATTAATATTAATTTGTATGAAAATGTTATGCCATTTTTACTTAATTTTAACGAAAATAGAAATTAATATTTCTTGGCAAAATATTTCCATAGCCCGACTCCCACGAAAGGCCCGACAATTCATAATTAACCATTTATTTAGACCTCTATTACATTTCAAAGAACGCGCAAATATCGTTTTTTATGTCAACCAAAGCTTTTAATTTATTATTTATTTCGGAGCCTTTTCACTAAGGGAATATGCCGAAATGTTTCTTAGTACGCTTAAAGGTTAGATATAATAATATACTCATACAATGTACAGTCAGTTACAAAAGTAACGTAAAATATCCAGATTTAACAAAATTCTAAAATCCATACAATTAAATATACGTGACATAAACGCTTTTACACTGACAACTCACACTAGGATCGATGACTTGTATCATGTGCGTCGAAAACATTCACAGAATGTAATTACAGTTAAGTTGCATATGGTTAGCGCTTATTTGAAGCACATAATTTGAATAATACAATTAATACAATACAAATACACTCACAGCTGATTTTGTACAGAACTAAAGTAGTAAAAAACAGAGGGTTTCATTAAAATCTTACAAATCCTTGCAAATTATCAATCAGTTAGTGACATCTATTATTTCCTTAAGTACATACCAATTACGATTATATTTATGGTTGTATACTGTTTAACTCATTTAAGTTCTAGCATTTAGTTTCAATGTTTTAATTAGTTGATACAATTTATTTGTTAATATAGTACTGAGACCACGAGACATTCTTGCTCTTGTCTGGAGACCACTAGTAATCTCATATGTATATCATGTACAAATTTATGAAAAAAAAACTTTAAATAAATCTTTAAAAAGCTCTTTTAATTTATAAAGGAACAAATATTGCTTGACACCGGGATTTAATCCGCGGTCAAGGAGTTTCATGACCTATTGATATTACCCGGAAACTACTAATTATCCATCCTTATTATAAACGTCTTATGGAGTCTTGTGACGCCATCTATCGAAATAGTTTATATCACAGATGGTAAATTGCGACTTTAAAACGCTACAGGGGGTCTATTCCGGGCGTCAGATCGACGTCGAAATCGAACGATTTTCTTTTGAAATGAACATCGAATCAACTGAAATTTCAACCAATCGACTGTCGTATCGACGTCGCATCAATTCGAACAATCGTATTTTGACGACCAGAATAGACCTACAGGCTCGCTAGGCGAGCTGTAGAAAATGCTCTACCATCATAAATAATTAAAATCTCTTAAATAGCGCTATTTTTATAAAACAAGTGAGATGGCAACATTGTTATAATATATGCCGTACTCTATCTGAGGCAGAATCAGATGGGGACAGAAAACAGGCACAAAGGCTGCCACAGAAAACTGAATCTGTAAACACAACTCGCACTACTGTCCTTCCGACGGGTATAATAAAGCTGACGGCGTATTCACATCACGGCCTGTTATTATTTATTATGGCAACACCGCAATGTACAAGGTTCTTTACATGGTCTCTATTCATTCAATTGTACGTTATAAATAAAAATTAAAACATTTGAAACCTAAAACTAGCATAGCAAATTAATTTGAACCTAAAAATAAGGCTAATAAACTATTCTAATTCTTATACAATTTTTTTTTTTATTGGCTAGCAGTTGAGTACTATGTTTGCAAAACACGTTAGACTAAGAATAACTGGCTGTCAATGATAATTGACGTAATATCATATTTTGTGATTAAGGCGAGAATAAGAACAAGCCAAACGAGAAAATGCCCTACCACGATTAATTTCATCACGATGTTTTTACATCCTTTACTAAAAACCAAGCGGTCGTAGAATCCGAAACCGAGAACAGGGTCTATTCCGGGCGTCACATCGACGTCGAAATCGAACGATTTTCTTTTGTTATGAACATCGAATCAACTGAAATTTTAACCAATCGACTGTCGTTTCGACGTCGCATCAATTCGAACAATCGTATTTTGACGACCAGAATAGACCTACTGAATAGAAGGCGGGCTTACGTCAGCGCAATGACAGTTTATATTGTTTCTACTCCATCAATGATTTTATTTCATCCATTTGCCCACGACTTTAAAATCTTAGCAGGAGCTCGCTAACTTTTCCACAAACTTCAATAAACTCATAAAATATGGGCAAATAAGTTGACACGCGTTAGAAAGTCCGGGAGTTTATCGACAACAGTGCAAACTTGCCCATTGTTGTGTCCGTGATTTGTTGGACTCTGTTGGAGTTTCCGGGATCGAACTGCTCAATAATGCCATTCGATTTGATCGGAAGCTGGATTTGATTCTAACCAGCCATATTTATTTAAACTTAAACATAAACGCTTGCACACTAACAGCCCCACACTAAGTTCGACGACTTGTGTGAGTGCCGGAAACATTCATATTACTCACACAACCGGAACCAGAAACACAATCTTTCCTTGGGAATAAAACTTGTGTTTCCGCTCACCTAACTAAGCCAACGGGCAGTTCAATTTTATCTGTTAATTTTATTTCCTTTTTTAATGTACTGCTTGAACGATAATTTATTACTAAAAACAAAGAGGTTGATGGTCTATGTAAATGTTGCTTACTTAATTTTGTATAACAAATCCTCGACAGTCGAGATTGTTTACCGATGAGTAGAAACTTTGCCATTGTTGGTTCGTGATTTGTTAAAGAGCTTCCAGAGTAAATCTTAGTGACTCATTTGAGTCTACAATAAAACGAGCCGCTTTATTCAACTAGATCTTGTGTCAAATAAGAATGTGATAATTTAAATCACGTTTTAAAAAAATGCTCATTGACGTAGATACATGAGTGCCTTCGACACTGCGGGTGTCGGGTGGGATCCCCGGTGGGAACTAAAAGTGTCTCTCCGAAAGAAATTTGTGACTCTGGTTCTTTTTGTAATTATGTGTTTGTAATGTATATGTTTCCGACACCAGCGATACAAATCTTCGAAATCAATGCAGGGTTATGAGTATAAAAGACAAATAATGACATGGTCTCTGCCTTCTGTGCCGTATTCTGGGTATTCTGGGTTTAATTTCCGAGAACAGTACAGTTTTCCTTCCGAAGGCACATTTAAGCTTCTGTTTCTATAATGTATAAGTTTGTGTAATTTGAACTTAGTGTGAGTTTGTGTGTGTGAATACGTTTATGTACAAGTACAAAATTTAAGGATATTTTCTTACTAAAATTACCTTACCTACTGGATAGGAACTCAGACGAATCTATCTATAGGGAAAGGATATTTCCGTCGATTCAATCAAGGCTTGAGTAGCTCAGCGGTTAGAGCAATAGGGCATGACACTCTATAGTTACGGTTAAATCCTCACCTCTAGCGATGATTTTTCTTTTCTAAATTTACTACTACAGAATCTAAATATATATAACTCAAAGGTGACTGACTGGCTGACTGACTGACATAGTGATCTATCAACGCACAGCTCAAACCACTGGACGGATCGGGCTGAAATTTGGCATGCAGGTAGATGTTATGACGTAGGCATCCGCTAAGAAAGGATTTTGATTGATTCTACCCCCAAGGGGATAAAATAGGGGATGAAAGTTTGTATGAAACTTTGTCAATTATAAACCGATCGGGCTGAGACTTTGCATGCATAAAGCTACTATGACGTAGGCATCCCCTAAGAAAGGATTTTGAGATGCAGGCTATATGAGATTAGTAACTTTTCAGTTTAATATATACCAATTTCTGTATGCTAGCGCCATCTACATTGAGTTATTTTGGAGAGAATTTTGAATTAACCATTTTTGTGCATAGTGTATAGATAATATACCTAGCGGATTATATTTGACGACTAGCTTTTGCCCGCGGCTTCGCTCATTCAGTCACCTTTGAATTATATGTATTTAGATTTTGGCTGTTCTTTTCTTGGCATATTTTGAATTAACCATTTTTGTGCATAGTGCATAGATAATATATCTAGCGGATTATATTTGACGACTAGCTTTTGCCCGCGGCTTCGCTCAGTCAGTCACCTTTGAATTATATATATTTAGATTTTGGCTGTTCTTTTCTTGACATATTTTGGATTGCATTTGTTTTGTTTCGGTTTAGTAGTTTTGGTTATAGACTCTGCTTTGTATTTGGCATTTATTTTGTTTTAGTTTGGTTTAAGTATAGGTTTTGTTGGAGAGAATTTTGAATTAACCATTTTGTGCATAGTGCATAGATAATATATCTAGCGGATTATATTTGACGACTAGCTTTTGCCCGCGGCTTCGCTCAGTCAGTCACCTTTGAATTATATATATTTAGAAGATTTTGGCTGTTCTTTTCTTGGCATATTTTGGATTGCATTTGTTTTGTTTCGGTTTAGTAGTTTTGGTTATAGACTCTGCTTTGTATTTGGCATTTGTTTTGTTTTAGTTTGGTTTAAGTATAGGTTTTGTTGGAGAGAATTTTGAATTAACCATTTTTGTGCACAGTGCATAGATAATATATCTAGGGGATTATATTTGACGACTAGCTTTTGCCCGCGGCTTCGCTCAGTCAGTCACCTTTGAATTATATATATTTAGATTTTGGCTGTTCTTTTCTTGGCATATTTTGGATTGCATTTGTTTTGTTTCGGTTTAGTAGTTTTGGTTATAGACTCTGCTTTGTATTTGGCATTTGTTTTGTTTTAGTTTGGTTTAAGTTTAGGTTTTGTCGGTTAGACTTTTTTAAAATGGCTAAAGAAAATCTGAACGTTAATGGAGAAGTTGAAGAATGTACTGTCATCCCTATTGTTGGTGACGGTGCATGTTTGTTTTGTGCTCTCTCTTATTTAATGTACGGAACACAAGATAGAGCGATGGAGGTGCGTTCAGAAATTGTCAGATATGTGGTTAATGACTGGAGCAAGTTTTCAATTATGACCCATGACAGGAATGGTGATAACTACGTAACATCTGACGAATATTTTGCTGATATGATGAAAAATGCTACTTATGGCGGATTTTGTGAGTTGATAGCAGCAGGATTAATATTCCCATTTAAGTTTGAAGTTTATAGAAACGGTCTCATATATACGGAATCTGGATCTAACGACTATCCGGTAAGGCGATTACGATTCAGCCAAGATTTGTCCAGTGGGCATTTTGATGCCTATCTTCCCATAGCAGCACAGAAAATTACTCGGCGTCGTATGGAGGTAGCTGTAGAAGAACATGATTTTGAAATTGATACACCTTCGCAACTTAAAGTTGATAAGGATTGTCAGGAGATACCTGTTTTAGAGCGTGAACATTCACCTATGGTATATATCACCTATGGTATATATCACCAATAAATTATGATGAAAATTGCTTAAAAAGTTTATTGTCCCAATCTGAGTCTGTGACAATAATAGAAAAAAAGAAAAACAAACGTAGGGCAAGGTTTACTAATTATTACACACGAAAAAATCAAATAAAAAAGGCACAAAAAAAATATGGACAGACTCTACCTGAATCCCACCGTAAAGCTGTGTCTGAATATAAGAAAAAAAAACCTGATGTACAGAGGCAAGCTGTCGCCACCTACCAGGTTGCACACCCTGAAAAACACAGGCTAGCTGTCGCCACCTACCAGGCTGCACACTCTGAAAAACACAGGCAAGCTGTCGCCACCTATCAGGCTGCACACCCTGAAAAACATAGGCAATCTGTCGCCACCTACGAGACTGCACACCCTGAAAAACACAGGCAATCTGTCGCCACCTACCAGGCTGCACACCCTGAAAAACATAGGCAATCTGCTGCACTATATCAGGCCAGGAATACCGATGTGCATAGAGTGATTCAGTCACGGTATAGAGAAAATACAATTCAGCGTGTATGGAGAAGCAAGTTGCTTTCGGGTTTGGCGTATGATCCAGATATTGCTTATGGAACTGATAGCAGTGTAGTCTTAGGTTCTATGACGTACAAGTGTCAGTGGTGTAACGCCTTGAAGTGGAAAGATGAGACACCTGGCATGTGTTGTAGCGCCGGTAAAGTACAACTTGAGCCGTTTCAACAACTGCCTGAACCACTTTATAGTCTGGTTAATGATTTACACCCAAATCATGTACACTTCATGGATAATATCAGAAAATATAATGCCTGTTTTCAAATTACTTCCTTTGGTGGAAAACAAATAAAAGAAGGCGGTTTTTCACCAACTTTTAAAGTTCAAGGACAAGTCTATCATTTAATCGGAAGTATATTACCGGAACCTGGGCAGGATGCACAGTTTCTGCAAATTTATTTCGTCGGTGAAGATGATAGAGAAGCTAATATTCGATGTTCTAAATTTCCTGATTTGAGACCAAATTTAATCAAACAATTGCAGCTTATGTTACATGAGGTGAACCCATACATAAAAGATCTAAAAACAGCCATTGATAAAATATCACCTTCAGAGTCATTCAAAGTCATTCAAGGTCGAATACATGCAGATAAAAAACCACAAAGAGAACATAGAGGCAGATTTAATGCACCAATGGCAAATGAAGTGGCTGTTGTATTGGTAGATCAGCATTTTGACCGAAGAGACATTATCCTCGAAAGCCGAAGTAACTCACTTCAGCGTATCAGTGAGATACATCGAGCTTATGACGCGCTGCAGTACCCGTTGATGTTTTGCTGGGGGGATGATGGCTATTCAATCAACATACCACAACGCGATCCCACAACTAAGTTGCCCTTGAAAAAAACAGTCTCTGCTGTAAGTTTTTATTCATTCAGAATAATGATCAGAGAAGGAGAAGATAACTTTTTGGTTAAATATCACGCTCTTTTTAGTCAATATTTGGTAAATGAATACGCAAAAATAGAAAGTGAAAGACTAAACTACATAAAAAACAATCAAGCCAAATTGCGCGCAGATAATTATATTCATTTAAAAGATGCAATTGGACGGCAAGATACTGAAGCAAATCAGCTGGGACAAATGGTAGTACTTCCATCATCTTTTACTGGTGGACCAAGATACATGCATGAAAAAACGCAATACGCCATGACCTATGTTAGACATTACGGTCGTCCCGACCTTTTTATTACTTTTACATGTAACCCACGCTGGAGTGACATAAATGAGCACTTACTTTCAGGACAAAAATCTCATGATCGATACGATATTATTTCGCGTGTCTTTCGATTAAAGGTAAAATGGATTTGTTGATAAAAGGGAAAATATTCGGTGAAGTGAGATGCTATATGTATTCGACGGAATGGCAAAAGCGAGGTCTTCCGCATATCCATATACTTTTATGGCTTCAACATCGCATCACTCCGGATCAAATTGACAATATTATTTGTGCTGAAATACCTAATCCCGATCGTGATCCTGAGCTTTACGAAATTGTTAAAAGTAATATGATACATGGCCCCTGTGGAAGTTTAAACCGAAATTCCCCATGCATGAAAGATAATTCGTGCAGCAAACGTTATCCTAAGGCTCTTATTAAGGAAACTCAAACCGGTGATGATGGTTATCCGCAGTACAGGAGACGTTCTCTGGATGACGGTGGATTCTCTGTCAATATCAAGGGTGTTACAATAGACAATCGTTGGGTGGTTCCTTATAATCCAGTGCTATTAAGAACATGTAACGCTCACGTGAACGTAGAGTATTGCCATTCAGTGAAGTCAATCAAATACGTTTGCAAATATGTTAATAAAGGGTCAGATCAGGCTACGTTTACTTTAGAGAATGGGAAGGAAGGGAAGGATGAAGTTACAACCTACGCAAGTGGTCGATATATAAGTTCAGCTGAAGCAGTTTGGCGAATCCTTGAATTCCCAATACATGAGCGTTTTCCTCCTGTAGTGCACCTTGCTGTCCATTTAGAAAATGGACAGAGAATTTATTTTAATGAGCAGAACTTGTACGACAAATTGAGTAGTCCTCCTACAACTACACTCCTTTCCTTTTTCTATCTGTGTAACGTGGATGACTTTGCAAAAACATTGCTATACTCGGAAGTCCCTGCGTATTACGTTTGGAACAAGCGATCGTTTCAGAGACGGAAGAGAGGAGTGAATGTTGAAGGATGGTCAGGGGTCAAAAAAGAATACGTTCTAGGTAGGGTTTATACTGTTCATCCAAACAATACAGAATGTTACCACCTTCGAATGCTTCTACATGAGATCAGAGGCCCAATTTCATTTGAAGCGTTGAAAACTGTAGATGGTCACTTACATCCCACTTTCCAATCCGCGTGCAAAGCTCTAGGTCTACTCGAAGATGATCGGCATTTGGATTCAGCTCTTGAAGAGGCAGCACTTTGTCAAACACCGCATATGATTCGAGAGCTTTTTGCTATCATTTTATTGTTCTGCCAGGTTTCCAACCCCTTATGTCTTTGGGAAAAATACAAAGAATACCTTTCTGAAGACTTTAAAAAACAACTGGAAAGGCAAGATGACGTGGATGTAGAGCACTCATCGGACCTGATATTTAACAAATGCCTGTCGGTATTAGAGGATGCCGTATTATCATTAGGCGGCCGTCCTCTTAAAGAGCATGGATTACCTCAGCCAATAACATCAATACATTTTGAAAATAGAGAGTACGTGAAGGAGACCAGTTACGATACAGTGGCCTTAGAAGACGCAGTTAGAAAAAATCAAGCATCCTTGAATGACGAGCAACAGGAAGTATACAATAAAATTATCACAACTGTAGATGCAAATGAAGGTCGAATATTCTTCTTAGACGCTCCAGGTGGAACTGGTAAAACCTTCCTTATCAATTTACTTTTGGCGAAAGTAAGAAGTACTCACGGCATTGCCCTGGCTGTGGCGTCGTCCGGCATAGCTGCTACATTACTCGAAGGTGGTCGAACTGCTCATGCTACTTTTAAGTTACCACTCAATTTAATCACTGGCGAGACTCCCATTTGCAACATCTCCAAACAAAGTAATTTTGCTGAAGTTTTAAAGAGTACAAAAATAATCGTGTGGGATGAAATAACGATGGCTCATAAAGGTGGTATTGAAGCTTTAAACAGATCACTAAGGGATATAAGGGGTAATACAAAATTAATGGGTGGCGTAACAGTTTTGCTGGCCGGAGACTTTCGGCAGACTTTACCAGTGGTGCCAAAAGGAACCAGAGCTGACGAAGTAAAGTCGTGCATTAAGAAATCTAATTTGTGGCCCCAGGTTAATATTCTTAAGCTCTCTAAAAATATGAGAGCACATTTGGGCGGGGATGAGTCTGCTGGTAGATTTTCAGATCTCCTTCTTAAAATCGGTAATGGTGATTTTCCATCGTTTGATGGAATGATAACCATCCCGGAAGAATTGTGCACAGTTGTTACTACGGTTCAAGAATTGCTGTCTAAAGTTTATCCAGACATTATTCATATACATGATAAGCCTATTGAATGGTTATGTGAGCGTGCCATACTTACTCCAAAGAACGATCAAGCAGCGGCTATCAACGATATCCTGCTCATGTCGTTTGAGAGCGAAGAAAAGGTCTATACTTCGATTGATGCTGTGGTAAATACAGATGACGCTACTAATTACCCTGTAGAATTTTTAAATTCATTGAAACCGCCAGGTTTGCCTTATCATAAGCTTATTTTGCGTGTGGGCGTTCCAATTATGTTGTTGCGAAATTTAAAACCACCAAAACTTTGTAACGGTACGAGACTGCAAGTGAAAGCGTTACATCGCAATATAGTGGAAGCCACTATATTAACTGGGTGTGCGAAAGGGGAAACTGTATTTATACCACGAATCCCATTAATACCTAATGATGTCCCGTTCGAATTTAAACGATTACAGTTTCCCCTAAAAGTCTGCTTTGCCATGACAATAAACAAGTCTCAGGGGCAAACTCTCAAATTTGCGGGTATTGACTTGAGAGAACATTGCTTCTCTCATGGACAGTTTTATGTTGCTTGCTCACGAGTAAGTTCACCCAATAGCTTGATCGTTTTAGCGCCTAATGACAGATTAGTTAAGAATATTGTGTACAAAGAAGTTTTGTAGGCCCTAATTTTTTACACACGCTAAAAAAAGTAAAGCTGCAAAAACTATACCTAATTAATAATAATACTTAACGCGAGCGAAGCCGCGGGCAAAAGCTAGTCTATCATAAACAAGATACAATATTGTACCAAATCTCCGGGTAATTTCCACACGCGACATAATAAGCTTTCTTCCTCACGTTACACTGCCTTGTTGTGAGAGCTACTTTACGGCATTACTTCCTTTTACTAAGTTGGATAAATGGCTCCAAGATCGTAAAAACAAAGAAGATATGCTCGAAAGGCAGTGAGCATATTGGAGGTTGTCTGGTTTATTGAACACTTGTTGCTTGAGGGACGGAATTTGACAGTCGTTAGTGATGCCAGTAACGACGAAAAATAAAGCTTTAATATTTGGACTAGTGGGAAGGCCAAGCTTGAAGGCATTATTTCATTAAAATAACTTACAGCCTGAAACATAATTGGCAAAACATCTCAATTAAATTATTTTTTCATAAATGGGTATTTTCTTACGTACATGATGCCGTTCATTCTCTGTCTCTAAAAAAGATAAAATATAAGTTAATCTTTGAATTATTGAAGAAGGTTCCAAAATATTTTTTTTTTTATGTGGAATAGGCAAGCACCTGATGGAAAGTGATGATGCAGCCGAAGATGTGACATGCTTGCCTAGAAGATACCTATTCACTCGAGTCTTGAAGACTCCAGATTATACCGTTCGGGGAACAAAGACGCAGGCAATGAGTTCCACTCCTTCGCTTATTTTTATTCCATTTATATTCTTATATTCGTAATCCGACATATTATAGTGGTAGGTCTCTTTTGCAGAGTCCGCCTGGGACAGTACCAGACCATTGCCAGACATCTTATTTGCACTTCGGCAACAATACATTTAAGAATCATCACATTTTAAGGCTTCATTTCCACCAACAGTAGCCACTGGAGACAAACCAGTCAGTGCTATGACAAAGGTGCCTGTTGATCGCAAACTTCAAGTCGTGAAGAACCGACCACAGAGAGAGATAAGTTTTATAACCAAGCCACATTTATCCAACATATTCCCTAGCCTGTGCTGGTACTTCTCAGTACGCGTATTATCCTGTAATGTACATTTTCAGTAACTTAATATTTACGTACATTTCGTGTAACCTAATAATAACGCCCCAAGGTGTGTGAGAATAATATAAAGAGTAAAGGATGGGGTTTTGGGTGAACAAATCACTTTTACGTCCCTAACTGAGGTTTGCAGGTCTTCGTCTTATGTGGTATTAGGGTTCCGAGAATGGATGACGTTTGGAATTGTGATTTGCAAACAGGAACTTAGGGGTACACAATGACAGCAGAGCTGATTTTGAAAAAAGGAGGAGGTTTGGAATCCTGCGGTTATTGTATTTCTGTGTCCTTGATGCGCCATCGCCTTCTAAGTGAGCCTGCTAGTTGGGTATTCGCGTTCTTAACCAGACTCTTAGAAACGGGAATCGATTTTTATTCCCAAAGGGAACACAAGTTATTACCACGACACAAGTAATTCAAAATGAAAAATTATATGAGAAACCTAAGATGATTTTCAAATACCTATTCAATTATAGATACACCACTTGACATAGTTTGTTGAATTTTGTTTTTGTATTTTTACAATATAGCATCGGGCGGTCGCCATATTGATTTTTTATTATTGTCACATGACAATAAAAAATCAATAATAATAAAGACATCTTTAGTGATACTCGCAAGATAAGGACAAATCGACTACCGTAAAAATCATTAAAATGGGCTTACGCGTTTGGTTACTAGACCACCACAAAGGAACAAACACACATACATACATAGTCTGATAATTACATTATTCTCCGGACCGTTGAGCAGTTAAAAAAGTGCACCAGACTCTTTGATAGCGTACAATTCAGCTCAGCAACATACTCGATAGTTACCGCAAGGAAACTGAGAACTCGGCGTGGATATCGTGTTTCAGGCCGCGAAACAGCGCGTGCCGGGTAGAAAGCGCGCATGTGGCTCTGCCTTAATATTATTATTTTTTTAATCTCGATAGGCAAGCATTTGACCACTATCTCACCTGATGGTAAGTGACGATGTGGTCGAAGATGAAGCATGCTTGCCTAGGAGATACCTGGTCACTCGAGATTTAAAGACTCCTAGATTGTACTTATCGGGAAACACAGACTCGGGCAAAGAGTTCTATTCCTTAGCAGTTCGTATAATAAATGTGGAAGCAAAACGCTTTGTACGCACCCTTGGAATATCAACCATAAACCATGTCACGTGGTTGATTGTCTGGTTGTAAACATAAATAAACATGAACATAATATAATAATAAAAACGAGCCATAGTTTGCAATGACGCTCCGCTCCACATTCACATAGTTATGTGCTTGGGTCGATGCAACCCCACATAGACAGATTGTTCTTGTTGTAAGTGCAAGATCGATAGGTTGAAAGGGCATGATCAAATAAAATAAAACTAGTATGTGTGACATTTTTGTCGCACGTCTTATAGTGTTAAAAACGTGGGCAGGCTACCAGCTGGACTACTAGCGGTCAACTTTACACGGTGAGCTGTCGTGGGAGGGATAGATAGCTGCGGCTTTTTGTAGAAAAAATAATACTGTGAGGTAAAAGTATCATGAAAAATCACTTTGAAATGTGGCCAGGTCTAACATTATCGGTCTATAAATCTTATTTTTTAGGATTATGTTATATCTTTCTATTCAATGTATAATTAGATAAGCAAGGATTTTACTACTAATTTACTTGATAGAAAGTAATATTGCAGATGTATCATGATGTATGTTACTTAGGGTTGCAATGAGGTCTATATTACTAAGCTTAAATAGAGCGTTTGTCTGTCTGACTGAGTTGTCTGACTGAGTCCGTTTAAAGCGTTTATTCTGAGTATTAAAGATTCTATCTTTGAAACTGTAAAAAGTAACTAAGTAGCTAAAAATTTCATGTTATAACATTGTATATCATGAACAAATTAAAACAACGTTTAACGGTGGGATAAAAACTGGAAACTGACTAACCACCTGGTCGGAGTAATGCCGTAGTGTGATGGTTTGGAACCCTTAAAGTATGCGTTCGATTCGCATTTGGCTGTTGTGTATATGAACTTTTATAAACCCAGTTGGCGCGGTAGGCAAGACTCCACCCTCTGCGCCGTGGTTTGATTCTCAGTAGGAGCACAAATTTTACTTCCCAAGGGACATTTGTGCTTCTGATTCTGGGTGTGATTGTGCGTGAGATATGTAAATGTTTCAGACACCCACAATACAAATCTTTCAACTTAGTGTGGGGCTGTGAATGTAAATGCGTTTCATTGTTTCGAAGTTTAAATCATTAAGATCTCAACAGACAATTGTTTAATCAAAGCGTGGGCAATTTGGCACCTATCTTCTCATTCTTAGGCATTCCTCGTCTTATTTTGATCCAAACAGAAATGTTTTATTTTGGAAATCTTCTGTTCATTTTGTCTCTCGTATTTCCGACACACATAAGGGCATTATCTCAAAGTTAAAATTCAATATCCATAAACCTATAACGCTTCGCATATTACATTTCATATACTCAAATGTAACTCTCGTCTTTACATCTAAAACAATATCACATAAGCATCAAAGAAAAAAATACCATTAAATCCCATACTTTAATGTGACAAGGTACAATGAATCATTCTTTTCACTTCTTACGAGCGTTTCTGTCACAATATTTCACGTTCAAGGAAACGTGGGGCGGTCTACGAGCTACGGTGGTTGCTACGCGCTACGAGTTTGCTACAGATTTCATAAGGTACTTAATAACTCTCATAGAGACGATGCGATCATTTTATAAAAAACTTATAATATTTTCTAAAATATAATAACATATTCTCGCACTTTTTTTATACACTCACAGCCCCACACTATGTTTATAGACTCGTGTCTTGGGCCAATTGCATATATTTCCTTAAACTAAACCAAAATTATATACAGCAAAGAACCAAGTTACCTACAAGACAAAGTCTTGGGTGGCGGAAACATTCACATCAAACACGCAATCATACCCAAAAACTAAAACACAAATTTCCGATGGGAAGTACACACTAGTCTCGCTATATTAATGTATTTTCATGGAATCAACTTATTTTCTAATAATGTGTATAATGGTTATAATGCGTAGCTTCTCCTTTTCTATATTACAGTCAAATACGATGACGACACAAAACAATGATCCAGCTAATTTCTCCAAAATCTAATTCCCATTATAGGCTTATCGTCTCTAGCTATGCTAACATCGTCACCCAACTTCACGTAAATGCTATTTAAAAATCTTGATGATGAAAATGTATAAATATTTAAATACAGGTTCTAGCTAACAATTGCCACCAGTAAACGGAGATGACCAACTATCTTTTCCATTGAAATAAAAGTTTAAATATTGTCGGCCTTGCGAATTATTTTAAGTTATTTGTGTTACTGATAAACGTGCCTAAATATCGAAAAATTCAAACATTTTCCAATAAAAATATCTGTAAAGCGAAAATCAATCACAAAAACATTAAGAAACACCAAATTCAATTTTAAAAGCATTTTGCTTAGATTATTTTGACTGCCAAATTTCTGATACCATATTATTAGAAAGAAAATACAATATAAATGAGTAAATATTTTTATCTGCCAAAAGCCTTTCTCTTGTATTTTCACAGTCAAAAACTAATTTCCCCGAGGTTCCAAAATCAAATAATTACAGGGAAATGAAGTGTTGGTTAACGGTGGATAGCGGTGGGCGTTGTGTAGGCGTTCGTGGGCGGGCGTTCAGAACGCCGATACAATGCCGGAATTGATGACAAGCCGTTACGTAGTCTGCAAATAAAATGAAACTTGGAAAGTAACGTCCATTATATTATTGTATAGACATGAATTGGTTGATTTCCTTGGTTCCGTAGGTACTTACGCTAAGAAATAGGAAAAGAAAAATTTAGCTTGGAGTGGGATTCTAACATCTGAAATTTGGCGGTGTTCTGATGACGCCATAACCGCTAGGCAACCCGCAGTATTTCTCATATGTAACATCATACAGAACTGCCTGTTGGCAGCTGGGTGCGCGTCCGCCTTTTAAGCAGAATCGTGTTTGATTCCGGTGGCTAAACAAATTTTCTCCCAAGGGAAATTTGTGTTTCTAGTTCTGAGTGTGATGTGTCTGCCATATGAATGTTTCCGGCACCCGAGACGTAAACTTAGAACTTGGTGTGTAGGGCTGTGAGTGTGAAAGCGTTTTATGTTTTTAATAAGTGACTTACCAAATAAAAAGCAGCGTAACTTTAACATATTCTTACCTGAAACAAAAGTAAAACTGTTAAGAACTTATTAGAACGAAGTACTTTGTTTCACTTTACCGAAACACTGAAAAAACCGACACTTTTTCTATACTTTATATTGTTTTGTTATATATGTAAAAAGAACTCGGCGGTGGCTTAATATAAGAAAACCTAGTACAGTCGAAGACTGTTTCACTTATACGCCGATGAATGCTGGTTCGAACCCAGAAATTATTTTTGTTAAATTGTGTATTTATCAAATTTTCTCAAAAATAAATAAATAATAATGTAGCATTAAAAGTTCATTAAATTTTGTAATATACAGCGGAAGGAACTTCGTTCCAGCCGGTGTGCCCAGGGTAGGTTTTATATATATAAAAATCATGTTACACTTTTCAAGTAAAATAATCACTATACAATAATTTTGTTTTATTCAAAGTAAATTATTTTATGAATTCGTACACTTAACTCAACCGTAGTAAAAGTAGTAAAAATAAATATCAAGTAAAATAAATATCTTTATTTCAGTTAACTTAGTAAATAACCAGCTATTCTTTAAATACAAATCTCAGATTTTACAATTAAATGCTTACACAACATTTCATGTCTATGTCGCTGACCATAAGGGAGGTCTCTAGTCAGTCAAGACCCAACTCTGAGTGCAGCAACAATATCATGGTAAAACTTAAAACCGCCTATCATAATAATATTCGTACACAACATTTCATGTCTATGTTGCTGACCATAAGGGAGGTCTCTAGTCAGTCAAGACCCAACTCTGAGTGCAGCAACAATATCATGGTAAAACTTAAAACCGCCTATCATAATAATATTCGTACACAACATTTCATGTCTATGTTGCTGACCATAAGGGAGGTCTCTAGTCAGTCAAGACCCAACTCTGAGTGCAGCAACAATATCATGGTAAAACTTAAAACCGCCTATCATAATAATATTCGTACACAACATTTCATGTCTATGTTGCTGACCATAAGGGAGGTCTCTAGTCAGTCAGGACCCAACTCTGAGTGCAGCAACAATATCATGGTAAAACTTAAAACCGGCTATCATAATAATATTCATACACAACATTTCATGTCTACGTTGCTGACCATAAGGGAGGTCTCTAGTCAGTCAGGACCCAACTCTGAGTGCAGCAACAATATCATGGTAAAACTTAAAACCGGCTATCATAATATTATTCGTACACAACATTTCATGTCTATGTTGCTGACCATAAGGGAGGTCTCTAGTCAGTCAGGACCCAACTCTGAGTGCAGCAACAATATCATGGTAAAACTTAAAACCGGCTATCATAATAATATTTGTACACAACATTTCATGTCTATGTTGCTGACCATAAGGGAGGTCTCTAGTCAGTCAGGACCCAACTCTGAGTGCAGCAACAATATCATGGTAAAACTTAAAACCGGCTATCATAATAATATTCGTACACAACATTTCATGTCTATGTTGCTGACCATAAGGGAGGTCTCTAGTCAGTCAGGACCCAACTCTGAGTGCAGCAACAATATCATGGTAAAACTTAAAACCGGCTATCATAATAATATTCGTACACAACATTTCGTGTCTGTGCTGTTGACGAGTTTCTGTATCTGCTAATCTTGTATGTAGATTCAGGCCAAGCTTACTATAAAAATGCATTGTCATCGGAACTGAAACAATGACGACCCAGTTGGCCCAGTGGACAGGTGTCCGCCCTCTGCGCCGTGGGTCCTGGGTTCGATTCCCGGCAGGAGCACAAATTCCTTTCCAAGGGATATTTGTGCTTCTGGTTCTGGGTGTAATGTGTGTGTGTGATGTGAATGTTTCCGGCACCCACGATACAAGTCTTTGAACTTAGTGTGGGGTTGTGAATGTGAATGCGTTTGTTTGTTTATGTCAAAATTCAACTCCATATATAGTATAAGAGGAAGTGGTTCTAATTTAGCTTACGAGATTTAAACTAAACCAACTAACTCACATATAATCATTGCAACTCAAGTTAAATAAAAGCTTATAAAAATGTATATGTACGAGAAAATTAACAACAATTTATCCAGTAACAGTTTCCTTATTCCTTGCGGAGTTAAATATAAACAGAGAAGTATTTAACTGCTCCCACACAGCTATTAGCTATCTTTTTAATTATTCATCTAAAATCAAGAATTGAGGTTGTGTACTGAAACCACCAAGAGACTGCGTAGGATTGTTTCAAATACTATCTTGTCAGCATTTTTGCTACGAGTAAATCAGTTAGTAGTTCCTTTGTTGAATGTATAGTGAATATTAAGGTGTTCATCATCATCAGCCTATTTTCGTCCACTGCTGGACATAGGCCTCTCTTAATGAACACCACTGAGCCCGATCTTCGGCTCTTCACATCCAGTTTCTGCCGGCCTCCTTTCGCAGGTCGTCGCTCCACCTGGCCGACGGGCGTCCTGTGCTACGTTTGCCGAGTCGCGGTCTCCACTCAAGTTTTCGTCTACTCCAGCGGTTATCCAACCTTCTAGAGACGTGGCCAGCCCACTGCCATTTCAGCTTGCTAATTCTTCGAGCTATGTCGGCGACTTTAGTTCTCTGTCGGATCACCTCGTTCCGGACTCGATCCTTCAGAGAAATGCCGAGCATAGCTCTCTCCATAGCTCGCTGAGCAACCTTAAATTTGTGGACTAGTCCTACTGTCTGTGTCCACGTTTCGGCTCCGTAGGTCATAACTGGCAGAACGCACGCATTAAAGACTTTGGTCTCTAAGCACTGTGGGATAGACGAATGTTAAGGTGTCAATTTAATATATTTTTTAATAAAATATACAGAAAGTAACTAATAGACTATTTATAGTTCAAGACTTAAAGAGCTAAATGTTGGAGTTTATCAAGGTTCTATTTTAGGGCCATCGCTTTTTAACAAATGACAAAGGCGAGAATTAAAAAAATAATAAACAACGCATTAGTTTTCTTTTAATATTTTTGGTTTTATATCAATGATTTAAATTTGAATACAAAGAAAACTAATATGATGCTTTTCTTAACTACGGCTAGACAGAGAATCATTGTAAATATCACATTTAATGGTGTTATAATCGAACAATAACATTTGTGAAGTTTTTAGGAATTAACATTGACCACAATTTAGGTTGGAAGGACGAGATCAAATCGATTGAGCCTAACATAAGTCCCGCATGTTATGTAATTCGAAGTTTAAGAGAATATGTAGCCTTTTATCAACAAGGCAAGTTTAGTTTATATAGGCGGAATCAAAACTTAGATATAGCACAATTATTTGGGTTAATAGCTATGCTTACATTATATAATCCGCTTTTATAGTTAATAAAAGAACATAAGAAATACAAAATCTTGTACACAATTTTTTTGTAAATGTAATAAATTATTATCAGTGAGATATTATTATTGTTAGAGGTATGTAACATTAATAGTATATATCATTCAATAAATCGAGAGGTATTGCTGAAAATGAAGGTAATATCAGAAACATATCTGTGACTACAAAATATCAGATTACCTAACGTTTCACCTGACACCCTAGGCGGTTTTTGGTTTGCCGCTTCAACGCCTTCAGTAATAACTTTAATATAATAGATATAACTTTATTAGTATCGATACATTATCGATACTAATAAGTCTTTAACGGTATAACTAACAACAGCAATTACAAAAATACTTTACGGTTCAATTGTAAAAGTGAAATAAGTTTTGTTTCTTTCTATATATTTACTCAAAGCAAAACAAGGAACAAATCGAAACGAAATTATATTTTGCATGTAATCATGGCTATAGGATACTAAACGCCAAAAACAAAAACATTACTGAGGTTAAACGGAAGAATAATAAATATTTAGAATAAGATATTTTTACGAACAATTCTATTTATATGCGACATTATACACAAATAACCAACATGCGTCGTTTGTTGGAAAATTTCTCATAAATATGGAAGCAAAACGCACCGATTCACTGACCCCATATATATGTAATCCAGTTCACCGCGCCTGGACATATATCGATTATGTTTGAAATATATTCATGTAGCATAATTATTAGCAACCAGCACCGAATCAAAAGGTTATACATTTTGGTATTTAATATAGACTATACAGTAAACATGTATTATGAAGAGCCTGTCTACCGCGGCGTCGTGACTTTAGTTAAAAAACCAAGGGACGTAGATTGTCTTATGTCCATTGATATTAAGAAGGGTTCATTTTTAAATTCTTAGACAAACGGTCAACTATGATAAAAACTCACACACATTTTAAACTATTAAATTAAAATGAAAACGGAAATTAGCGTGAATGAAGCCGTAACAATTTAGATCGTCGATTTAGACATCGACAACGCGTAAGTCACGCTAATTCTCGTTTTAATTTTTAGTTATTAAACGGTCAACTAGTTAACAAACCATTATTACTATATTTACAACGATGGTAATTTTATCTGTCCAATTTAGTACACAATAATCTGTTTCGGTTTTCCAGCGCTCTGTTATCGATCATCATGAATAGTTAGTTAGTTATCTGTAGATTTTTTTACTAACTTCACACTTTTCTCGATAGAATGGAATGCAATAACAAAAAAGCAGATGATAATTTTAAGCATTTGACATATAATTTTACTCTAGACGCGTGGATTGCCCGACATGCGTAATATGTCGCTTCGAAATCTATAGAATATCGGCTTTTCTGGCCTTCTCAAAGCAACAGATAGTAATATATCTAGTAGTCAATTTATTAGCCAAAAAATCTAACTATTGGGTTTTTTATTAATACTAGAGGAATAAATGCCGTCATTAAGGCATGGTTCGAAACCGGTTACTTTAATATAGATTACTTTCTACGAGCCAATTGCCTATATTTTCTAAAACTAAACTAAAACTATATAAATCTAAGATTTAGGTCTTTGTATCTACAAGGCATCGAGCTTATAGGTAACTCAAGCTCATTAATATTATATATATAAGCTGTCGATTATCTTGGTTAAGAATTTCATCCGACAAATCTTTCTTTATAAATAAATATTTCACGATACAGTAAAGCAACAGGCTACTGAAACAAAAACATATACATCATAACAAAACCTCTAACGCCGACTTTGATCCCGCATTGTAACTACCTCTGATGGGAAGATTTCCCAGCGGTAATATGAGAAAACATTACCGAGAAATACTACGTATTAAAGAGCTATTTTCTTTTTAAATTAATACCCCACTGCCTACACTTGTTTAACTTAATACTCGGGGCGAGATATGTCTTTGAAATAAGTTATAGAAATATTTTCAGAAGAAATTTAAAGGACTTTACCTTTGACAAACGTATCTTTTGTTTTTTTAAGTCGATGTGAAAAGTGGCCAAGGGAAACTATGAACTATCTATCTACATTAGACGCTATTTTTGCTGAAAACTATTTTTGTTTAGATCAACTCTTAGATAGAAGTAAACAAAGCAATAGTCACAATGCAGACGTATCTTCTTCTTAAAATATAATTCTTCTGTGCGTGTGTTTGTCACCTAACTCCTAAACGGCTGGTTAGGTTTGGATGAAATTTTGTGTATATATTTCAATAGGTTTCTGGATAGTTTAAAAACACAATTGGACCCGGAGGTGGCGCTGCTATCGGTATGTCAATGTGGCGTTGCTTTTCCGACGCCGTTTGCCGGGTCCGCTATATATAAATCCCAAAGATTGTTTTTGTGAGTGCGATGATTTTTTTAATTATTAGGATATAATTTGGTACAGCCTAGCCTTAGGTACCAAGGAAAAGGACAATCAAATGGTTACAATAAACGGTCTTATCGCTGAAAGTTGTCTCCATGCAACTTCTATGTTCCATCCATGTTGGATATAACGCACTTTATAGCAAAGCAAACTTATTTATTATACCTATATAAATACTAAAGTTTTAATGACGATTTTTTGTGTGTTTAAAACAAGGCAGTCGTAATATTGTAACGGATGAGTGTGAAATTTGTTACGTAGATAGTATAGTCCTTATTAATGTACTCGATGTTACGAGCCAGATATATTTATCTCGAATGACGCAGGTGAATCTGCAGTCCGTCGCTATATAGTTATAGTTCACAAGATTAACTACAAAATAAACCAAATAGGTAATAATAATTCAAATATAGATCAAGAGTTTCTTTTAATTCTTTATAGGTATAAAATTACACTATGGAATTATTTTATTATTAAGATCCTTTATAAAAAAGAATTTTAACGAATATAAATGTATGGCCGATTCAAAATTCGAAAACGCACGCTATTGGCTACATTGATTGGTATTGTTAAAATGGCCTCTTTTAAAATTGCCTCAATTTGATTACATTATAACATACTTATTTAAATATACAATTAAATGTAATATGGATGGAATATAATAGTAATATAATCTGGGTGTCTTCAAGTCAAGAGTGAGTAGACAAGCTTACTACATCTTCGGCCGCATCTTCACTTTCCATCGGGAGAGATAGCGGTCAAATAATTGGCTATCGAGCATAAAACATAAAAATTTTTTTTTTTGATAATATATTAATTGAACTATCGACTCAAAGCATAAAAAAATTATGCATATCCCTATTGTAAGACTCACGCGGATTTCCTCTTACCCAAACCCAAAGTAAACAACACAATAATACTTCTTATATATATTTACTCAGGCAACACTACTCAATACCTTTTAGCTGAATGGTTTCCCCTCGCGTTTCGATCGAATATCACCCGACAAATGGACCAAGAAGTCATGAATATGCGTGGTCTAATAATGATCATTGCACGATTCGCGCTTTTCCTATGCCCATATAAAAATATATTTTCCGTGAACGCGTGTTGTGAATGAACGGTAATGGAGTGGAATAAACTAGTATGGTAGTAAAATAGAATTAGGTAGTTTTTATTCGAGATAATGTATAGAATACAATTTATTGCATGAAACTTATCGAATACCTTTAAACGAGCAATTCTTGTATGTATATATATATATATATATATATATATATATATATATATATATATATGACTGTGTAATCTGGATCTCGGAAACAGCTCCAACGATTTTCATGAAAGTTACAGATTAGGGGTTTTTCGGCCCAAGGAATCGATTTATCAACGTTCCAGGTCCGAGTAATGCTCGATTCCCAAACTGCATTTGTAAAACCGGGCTTAAGAAACTATCAGCGCCATCTATTACGCCATAACGCCAAAAACTGTTTCTACTCGACACTAGATGGAGCTTTCTGAGGCTACAAATTCAAACACATTCTACCAAAAACAAAAACCGAGCAAAGCTCGGTCATCCAGATATTATCTATTTATAAGTGCAATAATATAATGTTTTTGTTGTGTAAGGGAGTTACTAGGAACTATTCTGTGTCTTGGGATACAGTCTCTTTCATTCCACTCTTATTACAAAGAAAAATACATTGTCTTATTTTTAAACTACAATTCTAAATTTAACAAAAGAACAAAAAATTACCTAGTCATGATAATTAACAATTCAAACAATTCATATGGATTTTCATATTTTTATGGTGTATAAGCAAGCGTGTCACCGCTACATCTCCTGATGGAAAGCAATGATGCAGTCGAAGAACATCTTTGCCCAGAATATACCTGTTCACACTAGACGCGAAGACTCAGATTATACCGTCCATGGAACAAAGACGCAGACAATCAGTTCCACTTCTTCACTGTACGGATCATGAACGTAGAAACTAAATGCTACGATTGAACTAAAGGTATGTCATTTTAAAAATGTAAAAATGATTTAAAATAATAATAATATTTACTGGTGACTACAAAAACGCGCGAGCCGAGCGAGCGCAGCGAGCGTGCCGCGGCAGCGGCCGGCGAAGCGCCAGCATATAGTTATGCACATTCGTTTTAAGCCCCTTTATATTTATGCTCAATATTGTTATGCGGATTTTTTTATGCCTAAAACGTTATCATCATGTGGTGTATTGATGCGTGGGCTAAAAGTTGTTATGCCACATTAAATTATGACTTCAGATTTTATGCGAGCCATCAAAATTGAACAGCATAATTAAATGATTCTTCTAAAATAAAGTAGAATGTTAATGTCATTCTAACAACTCAGAAATCCCAATATTTGCGGTCACCGTTCATAAATATTCAATTAAAAATCATGTAAATTATTATGACATCATTACCGCATCTGATTAAACGATTACGTTTCGTCTTGATGACACAATCGGAGTTTTAACAAACATAATAAATGCAACGACTTATGTTTTGTTGCTTTGTAAATATGGTTCAATTTATTAGTTTAGGTATATATGATTAGTGCGGTAAAGACGAGTTGATGATATCCGCTTTAAGATCATACTCATTGCTTGTGTAATGTATAATCACACTATATGAATGTAAAATATAATATTGAGGAGAAATAAGAGGAGATTCTTACTAGATAAAGAAGAAATCCAGATTAATAAATAAATCTAAGAACCATTGAAAAATGTCGTAGCTCAGTTACTAACTTTTTATTGATGTTTATTTTTATGTTCTATAGGCAAACATTTCAACGCAGATAGCGCACCTGATGGGAAGCAATGTTGCGGCTAAAGATTAAGCAAGATTGCCTAGAAGATACCTATCCACTCTTGACTTGGGGAACGAAGACGCGGGCAATGAGTTCCACTCCTTTGCCGTACGGATAATAAACGTAAAAGCGAAACGCTTCTAGCTAACTGGAGGTATGATGTTTTAGCATTATCAAGAATATTTGATATCAACGTATATTAACAATTGGTATCAGATGCTCCCGACAGTTTAAGTTGCTATATATTATTTCGAAGTAAGCAACTTGTCGAAGTAATGAACTGTCAATATTTAGTATGACACCCGCAGAATAATCTCAAAGAATCTTTTGTAAATATTACCTATACACTGAAGAATACATGAAACGAGTAAAAGATTCAAGGAGTTATCACTATATAATTACATATGTACTTATTTAAATATAAACGCGTTCACACTCACAGCTCACACTAAGTTCATAAACCGAAACATGTTTCATAAACACAAAAACGTTATACTTTGACCACTCTGTCTTACCTAATGGAAAGTAGTCATGCAGCCGATGATGTAGCATGTTTCCAGGATATTTATTGGCACTACGCCAATCGAAAAACAATGTCACTTTAAACGAGTTCCAACTTTAATCTTTAGCTGTATAGGCGATGAAGAGAGTAAGCAAAGTTCTTCAATCAGATTATTTTTAGAAGTATTATAACAAATAAAAATATTAGATAGCCATAGTGACTGATAATTTAAGATTGCTTACCTACTATAAAACGATCGACTATATTAATAACAAGGATGCATGGAGACAAACTGCACAAGCGCTTTCTAGCGACTACATAATATAGATATACCAAGGATAATATAATTATGTATTAGTGTTTAAGAAAAATTTAAAAAGAATAATGAAATAAAAAATGCGCCGCCGAGTTTCTTGCCAGGTTCTACTCGAGATGGCTGTAATATTGCGAATCTGGCGGTAGAATCATTAACTTTCATGAGTGCATCTTTGGGACCCATGTGAATAAAAGATTTTGATTTTGATAATAGAAGAGGTATGGTAATTACATTCAAATTCAATTGTTTATTAATTCAATATACATATTTATCACTATTAATGGCACCCTGGCTATAATTGTATTCACTAATCTACGCACAAACGATTATCAAACGTTTCCCTTTGTTTAATATTAATTACTTGGAATTAAATGGCCGTCGAATCAATCAATTTAGAATGATTAATAGTTGCAGGAGGGAGTTAATTGTTTTTTAATTATCACGCGTTACTAGCAGCAGGCTTCAGCTGTGAAAAGAAGGATATATGCATATTTATTTTTATTCTTTTAATCGATTTTTAAATACTTTTAATTTAATGTTCATTACATTTTTTTTAGGCTTCTACATTTACAGCTTAACTTTGTTCAATCACTTGTGTCGTGGGTGTCGACTTCATTTTTTATTTTTTACAATATGTGGTCTGGCGGTCGCCATATTAAATGTCGATTACTGTCATGTCTTTATGGACACTTGCAAGATAGAGACACATTGATTGACGCAAAATCAAAATCGGTCCACGCGTTTGATCTCTAGGACGCGACAAAGAAACAAACATACATACATAGGCTTATAAATACTTTAAATACCGTCCTTTTCGTCACACAGTCGGTGTAGTCTAAGTTTCACAAGAAAGTTTATATTAAGAAATCATTTTTATTTCAGCCTTAAACGATGCCGCGATGACTTCAGTTTCATTCATATAAGCAAAGCTCTAAAAAATCGACTTCGCCGCTTATATTTTGGTTTTGGTTACATCGATTTCAATACAATTAATATGGGACCACCTTTAAAGTATAATCTACAAAAAAAAAAAAATTTTGTGAATCGGTCCACAAATATGGGAGAAATAGGTGAACATACATAAAAATGTACATAAAACATAAAGCCTTCTCCTTTTTTTAAGTCGGTTAAAAACAAAATTTGGGTTATAGTGTCAATAGTATATTCTATACAATCGTACTTGCTGAAAAACGCTACAAGTAACGGCCTGTCAGGACATCTGCACCAATTTTCACGAAACAGCTGGCTAGAAACAATCTCGATCGAGTCATCTTTCATACAAAAAAATGTATGAAAATCAGCTCATCCGTTTAGCAGCTACGTGAGACACACGTCGACCTTATAATAACCCTCTGCTTCGAGTCGGGGTTGATAAACTAATGGTAACTGAGTAAGTCACACCTTCAAATACGGCAATTTTAATCGACACTTTTATTATACTCGTGCTCATAACTAATTAGTTTAATGGACATTTTTATACTTCGAATTGGATACCACACATGTAAAAAAAAAAATAATATATCGCAACAGTTGGTTTTCACGACTCGAGTATAGTGTTTGAGGCTTAAGATATATTTATTTCTCAAAAGAATTAATTCACTTATATGAGAAACATTAAAACTTAACTTTAAATATTAACTGGACATAGCGTACATTATTTTTAGTTCATAACATATTTGAAATTTATAGTAATTAGAAATATAATAAAAACAGACTGGATGAAGGTACTTTGAGATTCTTTGCACACAAATGTAAAACATATTTTAATAAAACTATCAAATGCTAATAAATTCATAATGATAATAATATGTCACATGTAATCGTTAGATTTTAAATGTAATTAATATGATATAAGTATAAGTGAAATTAGAAAATTTTACAAAATTGTTTTTATGTTATTAATTCAATTATGTTACTATAATATTATAAATCCGAAAGTTTGTAAGTGTTAGTATGTTTGTTCCCTCTTCACACTTTAACGGCTGAACGGATTTGGAATGTACATAGCTTAAACCTAGAATTTACACATAGGCTTTTTAACTTGATAATAACGGGTGAAGCCGCGGGGCAAGGCTAGTGATTAATAAATAATCTTAAATCTAAAATAATTTTAGTCTAGTTTTAGGAAATATAGGCAATTGGCTCGTAGATATCCACAATAGAGTAAAAAATTGTATAAACGTCCCTACGTCACAAAACAGTAGCCAAGTTACAGTTACCTGATGTCGCCACCGCGTCAGAACCAGCAACAAAACACTCGCAACCTGTTACTTGGTGTTGTATATGTAAGGTGATAATGCACTCGCCGGAAGTAACCGGTAGGGCTAAGTAGCGCGACGCGGCGCCGGCGCTCCCATTGTCCATGCTCATGATATGCCTCGCACAATGCCATCTTATGGACTTTCGTGTCGGACATTTATCATAAAATAACATTTAAATAATTTACTGACTTCAAAAAAGGAGGAGGTACTATGTTCGACTGTATGTATTTTTTTTTAATTATGTACATCGATTTCTCCCCCATTTGTGAACCGATTCTCAAAATTATTTTTTTGTTTGGTAGACTATACTTAAGAGGTGGTCTCATATAAATTTTATCGAAATCGATCAAGCCAAAACCAAAATATGAGCGTTGAAGTTGGTTTTTTTAAGCTTTGCTTACGTTTAAATTATCTTATATACGTCATTACATTAAAAAAATACCATCATCGGTTCTTTTTGTAAAAAATAATTTAAATGCAAACAATGCTTCAAAAAAACCGACTTCAATTCTTTGTCTCAGAAACCCTTTATCAAATCTTGTCAATTTTTATATGCGACCAGCTTGACACCATTATCTTTCAAATAAAAAAAAAATATAATTTTTCAAATAATAAATTATGTATAATGTATAATAAGTGAGTGGTTGTTTTCATAGGGCGAGTAAACCGATGGGTTACATTTAGTTATAAGAATAAAATAACAAAATAATTATAATAAAACGCAATTTTTCTTGTAAGGAATATGTATGCGATACAAGTCTTTGAACTTAATTCGATGCTGTGAGTGCAAACGTTTATTTTTGATTTTACATACTTAAACAGTTAAAATCTTAACTCGTTCTGGTTGCTATGCCATTTTCAGGTAAATAGATCTGGGCGCCTCTACAGAAAAATGGGTTACCTACGCGAAAATTAAAGTTTGTTGTGCAAAAGTTCACTTTTCATTAAATTTCATTAAGAATGTATTTGGTAAGAAATCTCACAAAGTCACTCGATACTACATTTATGGAAATATCTACTAAACCTGTAGAACAATAACGAGGCTAAGACCCCATTCTACAGACAAAATTAAACAGTCGGAAACTCTCTGTGTATATACTTAAACATCTTGCCTGTGACAGGCTGAACCATTTACCTAGCCCTTAGTGATGACGAAGTCGTGACGTCATAAGTACGAAATGCACGGCAAATTAGATTTCAAGAGGATCTATAACTGAAAGCTGGGACCGATAATTGGTTTTCATTTGATACGACAGTAGATTTCAATTATACAGTTGCTCGGAGAAATAGAACGTACGTAGAACCGAGTAATATAGCTACGAATGAGTTCAATTTGTCCGCGTTTGAAACATCTGAAGATATATATGAAAGAAGTCAACTAAATTGTAATTCTGATGATAAGCGCCAGACATGCCTATGATGACGAACGAAATGAAAATAAATATTTTATTTTAATACTTTCCATATTAACCAATTTATACAATTTCACCCACGGTTGTTTTTTCGCATTGTTACTAGACTAGTTTCGAAACAGTCGGTGCTCCATCATCAGTCCAGTAAGCGCAGTCTATGCCGAGACGCCGGACGGTCTACGCGTAAAACATCCTTAATACATACGAAACTTAGAAATGGAACTCCTTACCTAAGTCGGTGTTTCCTGATGAGTACAATATGGGAGTCTTCAAGTCGCGAGTGAATAGGTATCTTCTAGGCGTATTCGATATAACGGCTATAAATTTGTTAATTTGGCATTAGAGTCGTTTGACATTAACTTTAATCAGTGCCTTTGTAAGGGCCATACGAATAAATAATTTTGAATTTTGACACATTGGGTTTTTTTTTCTATTCATTTTGGCTTCGCAATATTTAGCCAGCAAGTAATAATATATTTCAAGTGTATTTCATATTTAAAGTCCTATACACAAGTCATAGTCAAAGTTAAGTAAAAGAGCCAAGGTCCAATCATAGTCAAGTCATGCCCCAGTAAAGTGGTAGAAATTTTACTAGAACTTCTATTGGAGATCTGGAGCTAAGGCAAAAATCAAGTTTTCAACCTGGTATCATTTGCCTACACTTATGCACGTTTAATGGCGTTGTCCATTTTGTATTATTTTTCAAAACTCATTCGTCAAAGTTAATATGTTTTGAACTTTGAATTAAAAATCCAGATGTTTTGCTAGTAGGGCATGTCCATTCAGTCATATGGTACTATAAGATCATGACGTTTAAACTTTGTTGTTTTTCTATGTGACAATTCGGATAGCAACCCGATAATTGCTTTCATAGTATAATCAAAGCTGAAACATAATTTAGGATTTATGACTTAGAAGCCACGAATGGAACCAATATCATCCTGAAAATGAAAATCTGAAATGATACATCGGCAGCTATACGTTAGAAACCCGACGTGGAGGACTAATTAGAATTCAGATGAAAACTCGTAAGTCATACGTGTCTTTAATTAAAATTCAAGAGCTAGAACTTGTATCAGTCTTATATTTTGCTATTTACATTTTAATCTGCAAAGACTATCAAAATAATGACACTTGGAGGTATTTATAAAAAAAAAAAATTATAATATTACTGATAGGCACAAATCGAATTTATTTTTCAATTGACATCGTTTCGAGTTAATTTGCCATTGTCATATAAAAAAAGGAAAAAAAATATGTATGTAAATTGAATATTATTTGGTGAACCCCAGCACAATAAGAATTTTTTTTGTATTTTGCCTTCGCAAGATATATTATGCATTTAATCAATTTCAAGTTAGCTAGGTATATTATAATACCAAGAATCAACAATGCTGTATAGATGTATATAGTTTTAGGAAATATAGGCAACTAGCCGGGCCCGACGGCTTCGCCCGCTATGATCAAGGTAAAAAGTAGCCTATGTGTTAATCCTAAGTATAATCTATATACATTCCAAATTTCATCCAAATCCGTTCAGCCGTTAAAGCAGGAAGAGGGAACAAACATACTTACACACTTACTTACACACAAACTTTCGGATTTATAATATTAGTAGGATTAGCCCGTAAATAGCATATAAGGTTGGACCTAAAAAACAATATAAGAACATAAATGAAAATGTACTTATTTACACTTGTATTTTGTCGAATTAATTTGTTTCTTTAGCTTGGTTCTACTCTAATTAATTAGTGAGGTAAAGTTCTACTACTAGTAGTAAGTCTTGGTAGCAGAGGAAATAAATGTATGAACTCGGGCCTTAATGGACAATAGAACGCGTTACTCGATACATCAATCAAAGCCATTCGTATGACACGTAAGTACTTTACATAAACGTAGCTTAAGACAATACGACATGCAATGCACGTCTTGTTAGCCTATCAGAAGCTCATTTGCCGCTGAAATGATCGATGGATGACATCAAACCGTTGTTTGTTTGATTTATTCGCAATAAGTCATGTTTAGTGGTAAATCACATGATATAAATCAGGCTCTGGAAAACTGTTGGAGTTATAATTATTTATTATGAAATTGTCGATCATTTCATACCTGACTGCCACGAAGTACAGAGGAGGGTTTTGGTTTTAAAAGCGTATTTACATACGTGTTATATTTATATAAGGAAATTATAAGTTACGATAAATCGAAAACAAAAATGGTGAAATATTAAATATTTTTTGTATATCCGATAATATTATATGATTAGTTTATAAGACTACATTTTACGGTTAAAAAAATAGCGTGCTTTAAGTGTTAGAACAATCGACTTACAAACAAATAGACCTTGGATCTAACAAATCGCTTACATTTTGGAGAGTGTGCTCAGGAATTACATGATATAATTCCTCCATGCCCTTTTTACCATCAAACAACAAGACAAACTGTCAAACGTCATCCATTTATGGTTAACATACCTCCAGTTCGCTCGAAGCGTTTTCCTTCTACGTTTATCATCCGTACAGCGAAGGAGTGGAACTCATTGCCTGCGTCTTTGTTCCCTGAACGGTATAATCTGGGTGTCTTCAAGTCTAGAGTGAATAGGTACCTTCTAGGCAAGTATGTTCCATCTTTGGCCGCATCGTCACTTTCCATCAGGTGAGATAGCGGTCAAATACTTGCCTATCCAGTATGAAAAAAAAAAACTTCACGGAATATGTGTATAGACTACTCTATACAAAACGTGGATACCTAAACATGATAATAAACTAAAAAGAAATTAATTAATTCTTATGATTATTACTATACAGCTTACTATTGCTTGCAATAATTTATTTATTATGACTAACAACGACATTCGTTCTATTTTCACCTTACTGAGTTCTTAGCGACGCGGGATTGTTGCTTATTTTTATGTATTGGTAGACTGATGGTTAGAACAGACAGACAAACAAGGAAATAGTCCCATTTTTACCCTATGTCTGTACGGATCTCTAATAAAAGATTGTACTTTCTAAGCTAAGACTTAAGTATGACATAACTTGCGTCTGCGCCGCTAGACTCCGGCCACGGTGGAATGCGCGAGTGGTGACGTAATACGTTTACCGATTATGATGTGATTTACTTCGGTCCACAGACTTTGGAGATTCTTATATTTTAACAATCACATTGCCTGTTTTACCATCTAACAACAAGACAAACTGTCATTTATTTATGGTTGACTAGCCGCGCCCCGCGGCTTCGCCCGCTATTATCAAGCTAAAAAGTAGCCTATGTGTTAATCCTAGGTATAATGTATGTACATTCCAAATTTAAACCGTTAAACCGTTAAAGCGTGAAGAGGGAACAAACATACTTACACACTTACACACAAACTTTCGGATTTATAATATTAGTAGGATATACCTTCAGTTCAATTGAAGCGTTTCGCTTCTACGTTTATCTACGTTTATCATCCGTATTGCAAAGGAGTGGAACTCATTGCCCGCGTTTTTGTTTCCTGAACGGTATAATATGGGGGTCTTCAAGTCAAGAGTGAATGAGTATCTTCTAGGCTGGCATGCTACATCTTCGATTGCATCATCACTTTCCATCAGGTAAGATAGTGGTCAAATGCTTGCCTCGCGAATACAAAAAAAAATTATAAACCATGAGGTAGTTACATTAAATGTGTACCGGATTCAGATTAATTAAAATATATTTTCCATTAAGTAACTGGAACGTTATTTTCCTATGGAGAGACACTGTTACACATAGCAACAATATTCTTAGCCTCCGACGCAAAAAAGGGTATTATAAGTTTAACGCATATTTATTTTATCCTCAAAACCTGATGGAAAGCGATGATGCGGCTGTAGATGTAGTATGCTTGACTATAAGATACCTATTCACTTTTGAGTTGAAGAATCCCAGATTGTATCCTTCGGGGAACGAAGACGCGGGCATTGAGTTCCACTTGTACGGGGTACGGATGGTAAACGTAGATATCTGTGGGATTGTAGCTCTCAAAAGACTGAAACAATTTTGAATTAGTTTGCTTAAAAGTAACTTGATCGAGAGTGTTCTTAGCTATGTGTAGTGAGAATTGGTGCAGCTGATTTCAAATAGAATCTACGTAGGGACGATGTCCATCTGGATGATTAGATTGGAGTAGCGCCGAGGCTCAACCGGTAACATTGCGTTGAAATTGCGTCTCGTCAAAAAACACACGCAAGCGTAAGAAATGCCAATAATTGTTACAATAAGCTGTATCTACAACAATCTCAACATAGCGGAGCAATGACGTCAAATTACAACCTTATATAACATATTTGTACTTGATTTGTTATGCTACGTCAGATTGGTATTTTACTAACCATGAATATAAATATAAATGCCATTAGACTGTGCCTTAGTTTTTTTAAAATAAATATAAGAAAGAAAAAAGAAAATAATTTTATTCTTAACATCATTTAAACGCAAGCGAAACTTAAAAATACCTAATTCACCGCTTTATCTTCGAAACCCGTGATCAGATTACATGTAATTTGATCATGGTTCCTGGTAATTCATGAATTATAACGCAATAATGAGGATGACTCAAAAAATACTGGTTAGATCTTGATCAAATTTAAATGAGAATAGAAACCGACTGTGATGATTTTTTTTTATTTAAAGGCTGGTGCAGCTTTCAAATAAAATCGATTCACCTAGAAGGAAGTTATGGTAACACACATAAAAAAAACATAACAGCCGAATTGAGAACCTCCTCCTATTTAGTCAAATACCGACGGTCCCAGGAGGTCTTTTTAAAAAACTACAATTAGATTTATAAAAGATGTCGTTTATTCGACGGTTTGCTTTTTTTTTTTTTTTTTTGCTTAAGACTAACTTAATAATTAATAAAACAGTAGGCGTCTGGGGCCATAATCATCCAACGGATGTGTATAATATTTCTACGAAATATCGTTATCTTTGCTCACTTCGTTAGAAAGGGTCTTATCTGAGCTGACTACGTTCGAATTATCATCGTGCCAGTTGCAGGTGCGTGGGTGGCGAGTCGCATGACTATTTTGAAGTCTGTTCTAAATAACACTACAACAATATTAACATATGTCTAAAAATACAGTACATAAATGAACCACCACTACCTCTTTAGTTGGGTGCACGTTTGCTTTTTAAGCAGCACGCTGCTTAAAAAATAAAAAAATAAAAAATGCGGGTTAAATTAGAATTAATAAATATAGGTATAATTTCCGTGGCAATTTTCTCCCCAAGGAAAATTTGTGTCTAGATCTGAATATGATTGTGTGTGATATGTTCCCACGACACAAAATGTGTAGTGTGGGGCTGTGATTGTGAAAGCGTTTATTTAATAATAAACAAAATATTTTATATTACTAGCTGTACCCGGCATGTGTTGGAATGCCACGTTTATAAAAAGTGTTTTACCTCTTTCATGTTTATGGTTGCCTAGTACTTTAATACCATACTGAAATGAACTGCTCGTTGGCTTAGTTGGGTGGCGTTCTTCTAAGCAGAGGTATCGGGTTCGATTCCCGACAGGAACACAAGTTTTCTACACAAGGAAAATCTGTTGTGATTGTGTGTGTCACGTGAATGTTTCCGGCGCCTACGACACAAGTCATCGAATTTAGTGTGGGGCTGTGAGTGTGAAAGCGTTTATGTTCAAAACATTTTGGATATTTTTCATACAAAAATACTAAAATCACGATAAAAATGGGGGGTGGGGATTAGGAGGGTGAAAAATACTTTACGACCTATTTTCTCATACACACCAAATCTCGGCTGCAACGATTTTCATGAAAGTTACAGATTAGGGGTTTTTCGGCCCAAGGAATCGATTTATCAACGTTCCAGGTCCGAGAAATGCTCGGTGCACAAACTGCATTTGAAAAACCGTTTAAGTAACTATCAGCGCCATCTACTACGCCATGACCGATGTAAAAAACTGTTTCTACTCGACACTAGATGGAGCTTTCTGAGGCTACAAATTCAAACACATTCTACCAAAAACAAAAAACCGAGCAAAGCTCGGTCATCCGGATATTATATTATTATTTATGTAAAAAATATCCTTAACATGTATCTTAAACGCATACATGAAAGGCTAACTACAGTAGTAACTTTTAACTACAGCACCACAAAATTGCGTAACGAGGCAAAATAAAAAGCCTTCTAGAATTAGACGTTGTAGTTACAACAAAGTAATGATTAAATTACTTAACTATTGAAATGGCTCGTAATAGAAATCCTTCTTACGACGTCTCTACGTCACATGCCCTCACCAAGGTCTAGAGTAAACTCATTAGAGAAGTTCCACCTAAACCTTTTCCACCCCTTTCCGGTTACGTAAGGCCCTACCACAACAATGCATATGACTGAACTTACTTATATATAATTGAAACGTGGAAAATATTTTTTTGTAACGTGTATAACTATTTTTGGAACGTGGTTTAATTTGAACTTACGTTTATAATAGGCAACTTGTTTTAGTAACGTCGTAATTTTAAACGTTAGCGGTAATTCTGCTTTGGGTAGTGACGTCACTAGACAGTTTACAGCGGTCACATTTTACAGACAAGAGCATATTTTTCATACTGATCATATTTTTATTACTTTTTGTGATCTGATATTTTTGCCCTTGTACGACAACATGAGCCGTTTATACTAGGGACTGATACTTCCTTGTTGTAATGACTAATATATCCTACTATAATATTATAAATCCGAAAGTTTGTGTGTGTGTGTGTGAATGTTTGTTAACACGTATATACGTAACTACTACTTAACCGATTTTAAAGAAATTTGGAATGTAGGTAACTTATACTCTGGATTAGGACATAGACTACTTTAATCATCATCATCGTCAGCGGGCGAAGCTGCGGGGCTCAACTTAGTTGAAGAAGTTTCAAAATATAGTAATATACCTTTTACTGAAAATAACGGTTTATTTGCACCCGTGCGAAGCCGGGGCGAATCGCTTATCTATGTGTATATATGTATATAAATGAATTGACGTTTGTTAGTCTCACAAAAACTCATGAACAGCTCAACCGATTTGGTCGATTCTTTTTTGTTGTGTTTATAATTGTTTGGGCAATGTTTGTATTTAACTTTTTAACCGACTTCAAAAGTTACCTTATAACTTCTTTCGTTGTGAGCCGATTTTGATGATTATTTTCTATTTGAAAGCTGGTGCTTTTCAATTTGGTCAAGATCTGATCTCTAGTTTTTGAGTTATCGGCAATAATGCGTGTTTAATACATTTAATCGGATCAAGGTTCCGAAGATGAAGCGGTGGTCGGTTTTTTAAGGCTTTGCTTGCGTTTAATTATTTCTAAATATAAAGCAACTAAAATGTAAAACACAAACTATTCGTCGAACGGATTACACTGTGTTAATTGGTTAGTGTATACCTTATTTGTAAGATTGGGTACATTGAACGATTGGCGTACTACTTCACGCAATAGGTACATTTTCATTATGATTTAACGTCTTACAACATTAGAAAGGAAGGTATGTGTATATAAAGCTGTAAAATGTATACAAATAAACATTTCGTAAAATGCCAGACATTGTTGCTTAGCACCTGTCACTTCGGTTTGTTGCCCGTGGTCCGAATCCGTTTTGTTTTTAGCAACAAGTTGGAAAGGGTATTGACATTAGCGAAATCAAAAAATGGGGACAATTATCCAATTAAATAACATTTAATATAGGCAATATGACAAGAGTTAACGACAAGACAAACTGTGAAACGTCATCCATATATGGATGAAATACCTCCCGTTTGCTCGAAGCGTTTCGCTTCTACGTTTATTATCCGTACTGCAAAGGAGTGGAACTTATTACCCGCGTCTTTATTTCCCGAACGGTATACGAGTAATATGGGAGTCTTCAAGTCAAAATAGTGAATAGGTATCTTCTAGGCAAGCATGCTACATCTTCGGCTGCATCTTCATTTTCCGTCAGCTGACATAGTGACATAGTGGTGAAATGCTTGCCTATCGAGCTTAAAAAAAAGTTGGCAAGACCAAATCGGAAGGGTTACCAAAATGTCCATATCCATGATCTGCTATAATCTTTAATTGTAAAGTATGAAATAAGAAATACCTTTGTTAATATGTGTCATAGAATAATTCGTAGTCTTAGGACTTCATACACCTAAATCACTATTAAGTTATCTGTGTTTAAGTTGCGATTAGCCAACGAGATTTGTATTGAGTACCCCTACGCTCGTCGCAAAGATATAAAAAGGCTTGTGTTTACACCGCCCAAAAAAGTACCTATTTAACTACCAAAAAAATCTAAACTAAATTTATAGCAAACCAAATACACCTGAAAATGTATTGCTAAAATAAATTGGCTACGTTAGACGCCTACCCAATATATAATATAGCTGAATAATAAAGAAATGAATTTATATCCATAAGATCTTTATAACGCTGGATGCTCACGTGTATTTGACGTAGACTGTACCTTCTCGGTCGGACGACGAAGCAGGCAGTTCGCTTCAATAAATGCTGCGATAAAATTCTATTGAGATGCTGAGACTTTGCTTTGAATACGGTTGAATAAAACTTCGAAATACTAGAGTACGGCTTCTAAGATATCGGATATGACTTTATTTGCTGCGTTAACTTTTGTTTTTTTTAAGCAAGCAAATAATCAGTCGTCTGATGGTAATGGACGATTTAATTCAGGTAAGCTTACATTTCACAAATAAATTGTGTTGATTAATTGCCGTATGGACTAGAAAGCAGTATTTTTTAAAACTAGTAGGTGTTCGTTATTTTTTAATTATTGCCTACGTCGTGGGTCCTGAGATCCGACTCCCCGCAGGAGCACATATTTTTTCTCAATATATATAACTTTCTTCTTAATAGTATTATGTTTAATGGTTTTTTTTTCGTTCAAGTACAGGATTTAACGGATATTACTTACGTAATAAGTTTCAGCTTTTTGAGATAGACCGACGCGTAGCCGTTTTTGAGACCCCAACACAAATAAAGAAAAAAAAGGTGACTTTGGTGCCTACCTCGTATAGTAAATCGTTAATTTCCAACATAGATCTTTTAATAACGGTTTCGTACTCTACATGCAAAGTTCTTTACAACATAACATGGGCTGAAATATTTTGCATCGCTACTTATTTGAAAATTAAAACTATCGTGAGTATTACACATAATTTATGTTGCAAACGGCTTGAAACACGTAGAAAATGTCGACTTACTTTGTAGTCGACTAGTTTCGGAAAAATGTTGTTGTCCTTCCGTAACTAGTAGACTACAAAGTAAGTCAAAATTTTCGACGTGTTTCTAGCCGTATACCACATAAATTCTACTTATTTGTATGAGTGCGCCTTTTTATTTACATTTATATCATTTTAATTGCCATTTTTTTGCTTTGGGCCATAGATTTACATAACCTCTGAGAAATTGAAGTTATTCGCGGGTATGATTTAAACGCTAAATGCCTGCGACGGACGGCTGGACTGCTAAACCACCAAAGAAACCTTCAACTTAAATGATAACTTTAGTATAGTTTCAGAGATAAAGGCAATTGGTCGATAAACAAAGACCAACACAAAATATGGCATTATTATGACTTTACCCTTTACACGGCATTAGTATTCGATTTAACATGAATTCTTGGAACTCGTTGTACATTTACTTAAAACATAAAATAGTTTAAAACTGTTTAAGCGAAGGTACACGATTTCATTAACATTTAGAATTCTACATATTTGATATTTGCTTTACATAATTATATGCTTAACCTGTAGTCATTATTCATAACATATATTATGACAATTAGTAAATTTATGGATAAAAAAACATGTTATTTAATATTTACATATTATTTTCCGTGTCTGTCATCTCATGCATACTTTTAATAAGATAAATAACTAAGTAATAATACTAATATTATAAATCCGAAAGTTTGTGTTTAGGTATGTTTGTTCCCTCTTCGCGCTTTAATGGCTAAACGGATTTGGATGAAATTTGGAATGTACATAGATTATACCTAGGATTAACACATAGGGTACTTTATAACTTGATAATAGCGGGTGAAGTCGCAGGGCACGAGTAGTAAGTCAATAAAAATCTAAATTAACAAAACAAATAATTAAAACATTTTTAATCCTTCAGTTTTCGATTGTAGCAGTAAGTTTTACCAAACAGTCAAAAATTATGTTCCTGCAGCTATCCTTGAGAGCCGACCGTATAATATCAGGCCTAGCATGTTTACCATTTTTGTCTTCATCTTCACCTACCAACTGGCGAGTGGGCAAACAGTAACAACAAACAGTTAGTTGATGGTAAATAAATCATTGATAGGTAGTTAATGTTTTTTAATTAATTAAAAACGTACGTTTTTGTCCGCAGTTGTTCCATGAGCAAATTTTTATCGTCAAAATTACCTGTAACAAAAATAAAATTGGGTTATTAATTGGTTGTTCGCCCTGAACCAAAACCTTCTTTTGGCACTAGTAAATATTTCAGTGATTTTGTAACTTTATTTCTTATAAGTAGTAATCGTATAACTATAATGCATGTGCATTATATACATTCGCAATATGTTCGGATATATTAAGAACATGATGTAACTTAAGAGCTAGTAGTTACTGTAGAAGGAGTGTCTTAAAACAGCATTATATATTATTTTACAAGTTTTTATTAACTTGCAATATATGTATGTTAAGGCACATGGTCAGGCGAGGTGATGGTAGATGGAGTAGAGCCCTGACTATTGGATACCAAGAGAAGGCAAACGAGCCGTTAGCAAACCAGTTGCTCGATGGGTCAACGATATACTGATGATCGAAGGATAGACCTGGATGCGATCAGCGCAAAACAGAGGTGAGTGGAACAAGGGTGAGGAGGCTTATACCCTGCAATGGGTCGATACAGGCTGATGATGATGATATGTATGTTTGTCTGGGGTTCCACCCGGACAAACATCATCTTGCAACTTAATTTTGAAGCAGATATCTTTAACCGATTGAGCTAAAATTTTTTGTATTTATGTTTAGTTTGGATGACAATGCATGGTTACCTGTGTGACGTCATTCTTCAAATCAGTTGTGATAAGATTCCATGCATGTTTGATATTCGGCACTGTAAGTTTGTCAGTTATCCACCCTATTACTTTAGCTGCAAATCCTTGGCGGGACGTCATTCTAAATCGAACATGGCGGAACACCCAAAATGACGTAAATGTAATATTTAATGCACTCCTACAATATGGATCTCAAATGAGATGGTTTCTGAGGATAACTCTAAAAATAAAGTGACGTCACTTTAAATCCAATATGGTGGACTTCTAAAGCTTGTCTCTAAAAAGTTTTTAACAAGTAAGTTATTAGATGCCGGAGCGAAAAAGGTCTAAAACAGTGTTTTTTCTAAACTAAAATTAAAACTATCGTGAGTATTACACATAATGTATGTTGTATACGGCTTAAAACACGAGAGTTGTTTTTTTTACGTGTTTGAAGCCGTAAAAAACATAAATGAAGTTATTTTTCTGCTAAAATAATTAACGTTATTAATAAAAAGTTTTTATTCAACGATACCACACACGTATTTGAAAGAGGAAGAAAAGATGTTCAAGGTTCATCTACCCTTACTACCGTTTCTTTCGAACCAAATTGATCCAATCTCAATCATACCATGACGTTTAGGAAGTGCGTACCGTCATCAATCACGTGGCCGTAACGAGCGGGAGAAAAAACAATAATTGCGGACGAGCACGACATAACAAGACAAAAACTGAATAATTAAATGCAAATCCGATGACCTTGCGAACGACACGACAACCGTTGTTACACCGAAGCGAATGAGAAAGTGATACAAGGAACAAATAATATAATAAAGACCTATTTACCTTTTGATCTTTTGTTGGCTTGTTTATATTGTTATTATGTTGTTTTGCATCATAGTCAATGCATACATGTAACGTTTTTAAGCTGCTCGATTCAATAAAACAGAAAGCTAATGGCAATACTAGTGTAGGCGACGCACGTTAGCATAATAATTTAGTATTTTATTTATATTACTTGTAGCTTATTTAAAAACAATGTTCGTACGGTTTTTTCCTTTTAATATGTTTGATTTATGGTACTTTGTAACGCCATCTATTGTGATTTTTTTGAAGGATAAATAAAGTTAGAAATTAGAGGGTGTATGAACAAATACGAGTAAAATTTGATATTTGTAAATGCTGGTAGTTGTGAGAAGATCTGCACTGAGTTCGGCGATCGGCCGCACGTACGCTACTTTAAATTTGTGATTTTTTCGTATTTAATTGACTGTTTAATCCCGAGACGCGAAATATCGCACCCTCCAACTCTGTTTTGTCGCTGAAATTGTGGACTTTCATTCCAATCCGTTATAACTAGCGCAAGTAGAGATTACATTAAGATACGTAACGCGTTGCATATATAGAATATGATATAATTTATTTCATGGACTTAAATGGACATGCTCTCTTCTACCATTGGAGTAGCGCAGAGATCGTCTGTTTCGAACAATTTATTCTCCCTCTTCCCTACCTATGCCGATGACGGGCCGCTATTGTCATTACACCAGATGTGGATCAACTGGAGGTGAGAGTGAATGAAACAAGATGGTGGTCAAATGTTTGTCTATACAGAATAAAAATTAAAAACGGGCGGTTGGCTCGGGTGGTGTTGGTGGATGTCGCACGCACCTGCCACTTTGCTACGATACATTCGCTTTTGTAATACGGTGCGGAATTGTGGGGGCGCGTCTTCCGCACGCAAAAGCGCGCAATCCGGGCCTTGGTACGTGTGACACAAGATACCTCAGAGAACCCCTATTTCAAAGCATTCGGGATCCTAACAATGCCTGCCATTGTGATCTATCAGGTGGCGGTATATGTGAGAACAAATCTCGGCACGTACACGTAGTACAAACGTAGTGACATGCTCTCCTACAGCACGCACAACGCAAACAAACTCGAGGCCTTTCCTTGTAAGCTTACAAAGACCAGCCAGCTGGCGCCTGATGTTTATTCGGAAATATTTTTTGGTATATTTATAACATAATATATACAACAATATATTATGTTATAAATATACTATGTTATATTATGTTATATATATATAATAAAACAGTACCTGGATGACCGAGCTTTGCTCATGTTTATATGAGAAAACCGGGTCATTTCGCGCTATTATTTTAAAAATAGTATTATTCTGACTAACCTCGACATTTCGGCAGGGTTGCACCGGCCGGGGTGTCATCGTCTTGATTAGCGAGAAGTATTTGCAACTACCCGCACTTGTTTTTCTAAGTCCCTGGTCCGACACACAACACTAACAATATCCTCGGATACGGTCGACGATAAATCATGTTGCGAACACTTTATCAAGCCTTGCTCGTTAAAACGACGTTTTCTAAAAAATGAAACCTAGCTAGATTCATTTATCGCCTCCGAAACCCCCATTATACAAAATTTCATGAAAATCGTTGGAGCCGTTTCCGAGATTCAGATTATATGTACAAAAATTGCTCGTTTAAAGGTATCAGATAAACGCTTTCACACTTATAGCCCCACATTAAGTTCAATGACTTGTGTCTGGGTGCCGGAAACATTCACATCACACACGTAATCACAACCAGAATCAGTAACCCAAATCATCCTTGGCGAGCAAACTTGAACTTGCTAATTTTGATCTCTTTATATATTAGAATCTCTTTCGGACAATTCTGATAGTATTAGTTAAAAATGTATGTCAAATGCCCTTAATCATTGAGCTTAAGTTTTTTGCACAATACGGTGTGACAGACGTACATATGACAGTAATCTTGTTTGGTAGACGTGCAATGAAAACTTGTCAATTTGTATTTGTTATACTTTCACCTTAGCGTAAAAACATAGATTCCTTTTATCTGGATTCACAAGTTGTTTAAGCTTATTTTACATTACAAACCAGACAAACGCATTAAGGCTCACAGCCTCGCACTAAATTCAAAGACTTGTACCGTGGGTGCCGGAAACTAAAATTTATTTCCGCTACCCACTGGATAAACAATTCTTACTATTGACGTGGTCTATTCCAATGTTGTTCTTAACATAAAAGTTTATAACGAGATTATTTATAACGCATAAAAGTCATTTTGCTGAACACAAAAGCACAATAGAAATGGCCAAAATCATACAGAGTACTAAATTCACGCTAAAAACTGATGCAAATATACGGGATTTGCAAGATGTTGACAGATTCAGTAGCGTGACACATTGACATAGAATAATAATAATAAATTTGACATTTGTTTTTTTTTTTAATATTGACATAATGAATTAAATGTATTCTCTGATTATTATTATTTTATTGCAATGAACATGAACACACGACATAAATACTGTCTTTAATTTTGTTACTATTTGTTTTTCTGCTTATTTTAAATGCATTTATTTATATAATTTATTGTTTTTATAATTTTTGTTATTAATGGTTAAATAATAATAATATATTAATTGTAATTGACATACCTGTTATAACGTACTTTGTTATAAGGTGAATAAATGATGATTATGATGCTACTATCAGTGTTTAGGTACTCTATTTCCGCGCAGATATCTTTAATATTTTACAGAAGAAAGCATTCCTAAGCTTTTATATCACCCATGTCAACGACAATACGAAGCTGACACTAGTTGATGCGACGGAAAGAAAATAAAGAAAAATATGACCAACATAGCGATACACCGACAATTCTCAGACTTCTATTTATCCCACATTAAGACAAAAAGGACTCTATTCTAAAATCAATAAAGTCTAGTATAGGACTTGTTATTCTCACAACAAACAAACTCTACTGCAAATCTTTAGAAGAGAATATAACGTATTTGTGAGATGCTTAGACTGGTTTTCCTTTGAGGCGGTATTGTTGGAGGTCAGTAGAGCGAGTTACAGCAACAGGTTCTATCGATCGTAGCGCCATCTATAAATTTAAAAGCAAACTTAACGACGCTGGTTTGCCAAGTTTTTGTTTGTTGACTTTTGCTAGTTCTCAAGCTCAGTATAAATAGATAGGTACTTCTGTAGAAGGTTGAAAATTGTCTGGTTAGGTCTTGATACTTATATAAGTACGTAGTTATAGTCCAAGCTAAGAGTAAACGCATCTATACTTAATTTGACTAAAACTGTTAGGCATCTCGCACGTTTGTATTTTTTTATGATCGATAGGGAAGCATTTGACCACTATCTAGCATGATGGAAAGCGATGACGCGGCCGATGTTGCATGCTTGTCTAAAAGATACATATTCACTCTTGACTTGAAGACTCCCAGATTATACCGTTCGGGGAATCGGCTGTCTTCAAAATTTTACGTATGTTAGTAGTTAAGTCGTCCGCACGTACAAGTACAGTCAGATTAAAAAGAATTCAAACTAATTTATAGTATTTGAATGCCACTCAAATTATTATACAAAAGTAAAGCCATTCTGCTAAATTGTCCAACGATTGTGGAATATTATATTATTTGTTTTTTTTTACCTGTAAGTGTTTTCGGCTGCCTCTACATCCTACACCGCTGTTTTGATATCCGATACGAACAATACATTCCTATACAAGGGATTTTTTTCCTAGGTTTATTTTTCCTCTACGGTTTATTTGTGTAAGAAACATGATGTCGCGCCGAAGACTTAAATAATATAAATTTAGTTTTCTCATTGGACGCTACTTGGCAATATGTTATATACAACTTGAACAACAATTAAAGATATCAAACAATTATTATATTAAAAAAGTTATAAGCAATTAACCTCAAAAGTTTTATGTTGGCGCTAGATCTAAGTTCGGGGCAAACGACTAGTTATATATGACGATAAGTTTATATATCAATAAAATATATAAACACTGTTAAACATGCACACAACACAACAATGATCACAATATAAAATTACGTAAATAAATCTACAAAATACTCCATTCAAGTACCAATTTTAAATCCATTTAAAAGTGAACAGCCAAAGAGGTTCAATTATGACAATCATCGACATAATCTCGAGCGGTTAGCACACCACGAGCATAATGCGAGCACATCTGATCATTGAGCTAATATTGACACGTCTCATAATACCTACCGTGGTAAAGGGTGTTTAAAAACATTCCATCCAAAGGCTCTTTTTTTAAAACCGGTTTCGTACTTGCAGAGGTAACCAGAGCTAGATAAAGCGGGATTTTTTAAATAATTTATTCATGAAAATTATAAACAATTTAAAAACTTAACTAAGTATATCTACATACCATACTATATAAATTTACAGATTACAATTTAGGTAGGTAAAGTAGGTAGGTACACTAATCTGTGGTGGCCGTGCTAGGTCATACCTGTGTTACAGCCACCAAGCACCTATTCCAGTGCACATATTTAAAGTTAAATAAGTATTATTATATAATATGAATACAATATATTGGTTCGAAATAAGAAGACATACTTCTAAATACTATGTCGTACCCAAATTAAACCATACATATAATTATTACTGGAACCACATTAGCAAATCCTAATAGTAAATAGTAAGCGATGCGAATAAGACACTCGTACTGTCAAGGGATAGATATAGCTAGATAAAACGAGGAGCAAAATAATTAAAAAAATTTTGCTCCCCGCTTGCGTACATAGGAGCCTCCTTAACACTTTCAGTTTGACTGTCATTTCTGGCTTTGGGCCGTAGCTTTACACATTCTCTGAGAATTTTAAGTTATTTGCTTGTATGGCTTAAACGTTACACACGGACGGGCGTTTGACAGACGGACGGACGGACGGACAAAGTGCTGAGCCACCCAAGTCAACTGAGAGATCTCGCTTCGCAATAAATCGTGCTATCTTCCTTCAACCAATTCATCACTCACTATCAAGTGAAGAAAAGCCTTTATATTTAGTTTAGGTAGGTCTGCATTCTTCTCGAGACCATGGCCAATGCAACTTGGCTGAAACGTCGAGGTAAATAAAAATAGTTTTTTAGCGCGATTAAGTCCCGAGATATTACCTAAACTACGTGTTCGAATCGCGAAAGTTTAAAAAAAAAAAAAAAAAAAAGCCTTTATATTATTTAAAGATCTATTATTTAAAGCCCATCAGAGACACAAAACTTTTATGTTTAATATTGTGAAGGATTAGACACCGCGATAAGCGATTTACCCGATGTCATCCTCTATGTAGTTTAACAACCGGTCACGTTTATGTATTTCGCGTCACGTTTTTATTGTAAACGTCAACCATCACAATATGTGTTCATCAGATGTTCACTGAACATCATATCTGTGTAAAGTTGACATTTTACCATCGAGATAGGAAACAAACCTACGGTCATTTTACTCGTAGGTGTCGCCATCTAGTTCCGCATTAACTCCGCCTTTTCGCGTAACGCCAACTTAGGTTAGAATCATGATGATGTCAGGGCAAGGTTTGTAAGGTTTGGTATTTATTATAATCCACTGGAAATTGCACTCGCGTGAAGCCGGGGCTGGTCGCTAGTATTATATAAGTACGTAACCCATCGTCTTAGCTACGCGTCTTCTAAGCAGGTGGGTATTGGGTTCGTTTGCCGGCGGGAACACAAGTTTTCTCCCCAAGGAAAAATGTTATACCTGGTTCCGGCATCCTGTGTATCAATGCTTACAGCATCCATCGAACTTAATGTGGGGCTGTGAGCTGTGTTTTGAAATTGAACATTTTTGGTGTAAATTTCAGTTTGACATTTTATCTTTTTTTTAAATCGTTTGTTACAATTTACTATATATAACGTCGGAGTGCAGACTTTACTTTATATTTATATTGATAGCAATTAGAAAGTCTCTGAGGTTTAATTAGTAAATTTATAAAGATATATTTCATACACGCCAAAAACATATAAACATTTTTTTTTAATTACAAATTGATTATATTTTAAGAAATAATATTTAGTTATTTACGATCACAGTATAATTATTTAAATCCAAAACTAAAAACAAGCGTCTAGTAGCTATAACTATATGCAAAACAGTTACGAATTAGTAAAAAATATCTATGTCAATATTTGTATATTAATATGTATTCTTTCACAAATATTTTTATGTAAATCGTTGATTCCATTTGCGTGCGGCATTACTATTTTCCGATTGAGAGATATCGCACATTCATATGGTAAATAGATTTTATTACGTCGTAAATATTAACTAGTATTAATGTTTCGTGTAACAACATTCAATTGTAAGAGATTAATAAACAAACGCTTTTACTCTCACATACAGAATAAGAAATTTTCATCATAATTATCTTTCTCACTAAGGATACACACATGCCCAAATACAAATATACAATTTATGGATATGACAAATAAAATAATTTGAATTTAGGTTCATTTATAATATACATATGAATCCTAGCTATGGAATTTTAATTTTCTGGTTCTGAGTATAATTACGCGCGTACGATAACTTCCAAGAAGAAGTCTTTGAAGTGTAAAAGCAATTCGTGCGAATGCCTCCTCCTCTGTTATATTTCTCTCGGTCTACACTGCAATTTGGTCAACACATATTCTCAACATGAGTTCTCGACCAAATAAAAAATATTTCCCTCAAAGAGCTCACATGAAAATAGTTTACTCCACATGGAAAAAAATATTTTGCCTCCAGCTTACGTGTAAGAGTGAATATTTTCATTCATATAATTTTACTGTCATTTTTGGCGTTGGGAAATATATCGAATTCTCTGAGAATATGTAAGGGTACATATTCTCAGAGAATTTGATATAATTCGCTTGTATAGTTTAGACGCTAGATGCCTCTGATGGATGGACGGATGGACGGACAAAGCGCTGAACCATCAAGTCAACTTAGAGGTCTCGCTTCGTCCGGTCAATTAACGAATCATTGAGAGATATCGATGTATCGTAGCAGGAACAAATCACAAATTCCGATAAAAATGTACGTGTAACCTTCATGGCAAGAGTTGCAGTGACAATCCAAGTTTTCCACAGTTGTTTCATGCACGTAACTGCGCCCGCGCAGGGGGCTATTACCGTGTCCGTCACCGGAACAATGCCAAGGCCACCCGACGCCTGTTTGGATTGTCCGACGATTGTTTAGGTTTGCGTAATTGGACCCGGCCGTTGAGTAAATCGGCGATGCGCAGTTCGGTGTTTACTGAAGTGTCAATTTACAACTCATATTACAAAAAAATACATTTATTTGTAGGTACCCGGCATGTGTTGCAATGCCACGTAAACAAAAAGTGTTTTACCTCTTTCGTGTCTATGTTTACCTAGTACTTTACTAAGTCCGAAATAGGCGTTTTGCCGCGAAAGTGAAAAGATGGCGTTGTTGATTTTGATTAATATTCCAAAAAAGTCATCGAGTGTCAATGTGTTTATTGTAATTTTTAAAATTCGAGGTAAATAAAAATAGTTTTTAGCACTTATTTGTTCGTATTGTTTAGAGTTTTAGACGCTACAGGACGCGTAAATAATTGAATCACCTAGTAAACTTAAAAAAATCGCTTGGCTCGCTGAATAAAGTATAACGCCACATTTACAATAGCAATATAATTTCATTGCTATCCTGGTATCTAGGAGTCGAAAATATCTACGTCGTAGCACTGCACAATCTGAATGCGCCGATGGAAACGTATCAAGTTAAATTTAGATTCCACGATTTTATACGAAATATCTCGAGCTAAGCAATTTTATTGTGTTCCTAGCGATTCGAAGATATTATCACGAAGCATTAGTGGAAGATATGATGTCTGTTTCTAATACTTTGGATAGCACTTTTTTATTTATGACTAACTCCTGCCCGCTACTTCGTACAGAACGACTAACTTAGATAAGTTAGTCGTAAACGGATTTCATGGAAGTGCGGTACGAGTTTTCTTAAAATCTGTTAATTTCGGCATTAATTGCGAATGGAGTGATGACAATTTGGTTCAATTTAATGCGTCCAAAACACAGGCGTGTCTTTTCTCCGCCAAACGGAGACCCTTTCAGCTTTCTCCGACTTTCGGGGATGTACCGATCCCGATGGCAAACCACCTTGATCTCCTTGGTGGCACTTTGACGTCCAATCATAATTTTGGTACCTACATCGAATCCAGAGCTCAACTGGCATCCAAAAAACTGGGCATACTCGCTAAGGTCAGACTGTGCTTCTCACCGGGGCAGCTTCTAAATCTGTACCAAGCTCAAGTCCGATCATGTATGGAGTATTGTGGTCATCTTTGGGATGGATGAAATAAAGTTTATTTATCGCTTCAGATAAAGTTTAATCGGCTTGTAAAAACCATATTCTTCAATTAAGCTAGTGTTTAATAAATTTGTAATTAACCTATTTTTAAGCGATTATGCTGTACATAGCTAGGCCTAGCATGTGACTCGTTCTCTAGGATAGCTATCCTAGCATTTTCTGATTTTCTGACACAGGCTATGCTCAACTACAATGAGTTTCATCATGTTTAGGTAAACACCTTACTTAAGAGTTGTGGAATTCGAAATAAAATTCGGGTGACGACTAAACGATTAAAACATTAAAATAATGCCAGCAAAGCATTACGAAATCGACCTATTCTCACAAAACAGTGCAATACTTTGTCAGTGTAAACAACAACAAGCCAGCGCTCGCGCAGCGAGAGCGTGCCGCGGCCTTGCCACCGGTTCCGTGAAAGGCGACCGGTATATACGTATATATACATATATGTACCGGTATAACACGCGTAGGGTTAATGTATCATATACAGGTTATATTATGCTGTAAATATTACATTGTTATTATTTAAGACGCTGTGTAAATTTATGAGCTGCTAACAACTAGTAGTATTCAGTATAAACTAAAGATTAAGTGTTCATATTTATAAAAAATAGGAATAGTTATTATGATAATGAAACGCGTTAGAAACTACTAAATATTTGCGTATCATGTTACGCGCACTATAAGGTCACGATTTCCGCAACATAGCTGTGAAACAAGGTAAATAAAATCAAACAATAGTAACGTTATAAATCTGAAAGCTTATGTGATTTTTGTTGCGTTTACACACACACAACACCCCTTACATACATTTTCACCTCTTACACATACATACGCATAAAAAAACATATTTATTTTAGAAATAATAAAAAATAAGTTGTGCATCCTAATGGTGCTAATTCTGTTGAGCACCGAACTAACCTAAACTAAACTAAAAATAAACTAATTTTAGTCAAAGAATACCTAAACGCTATTCTGATTTTACGTTGAACTTAATTTAAAAGTTGAAATGACAGGACTAAAATTGATTTTGACAGCAACCAAATTGAATTGTATTCACAAGAGCCGCAATCACATATTCCTCCATTATAGACTTTGTAGGTCAGTATTTGCTTCATTAATTGCACGTGTTATTCTTTCAAGTATGAGATCACATTAAAAATAATCCAAACCTTTTTCATACAGACTAATTTGAGTTTAAAATTTCTATTTTTAGTCTTAATTTGACGTAAAACATGTACATCAGAATAAGAATTTGGCCATTTTCACTAAATAGAGTAACTAAACTAACTTAGTCCTGTCAAACTTAATTTTAGTCTAATCTTGCATTTTCTGAATAGGTTTTGGACTAAAGCAGGACTAAAACTAATTTAAGGCTAGTTTAGTCTAATTCTGGACAACAGAATCGGCACCATTGTGTCAATAAATTTATTTGGTTTGGTTTTGAACATATCCGAATGTTTGGTATGTACTAGGATTGAATTAGCATAATATATTACAGCTCAGGGATATATATTTAAAAGACTTAGCAAATATACTTACTATTTTACCGGGTCACAGCTACTAAATTAATTATTTTCTCAATACCCTTGTCTCATGAAGTCAACAACACTTGAATCAATATCCATTTCACCCTATCTTTGTTGGTGTACATCCAAGCTTTCAATCTGAAATTTATTTACAAAAATTGATTGCCTGCGCATGATATGCAATAATGATAATATTATAATGTAAAATGTAAGTTTTCAAGCTACCATGGTCACTTTCACTATAAATGTTTGTTAAGAGACCTACGTGACGATAACAATGTCCTTGTGTTAAGAGCAGATAAAGGAAATGCGACTGTTGTTATCAACACTATAGAGTATGACGAAAAAGTCCGTAACTTACTTAGTGATGACATAACGTACAAAAAAGTGAAATACAACCCGACGGCAAGAACGAACCGGAACACACAAAAGCTCGTCAAGGAGTGCGAGCATGCTATTGGTGAAGAAACCGTAAAACATCTTCTTCGGCCAAGAAATCTCCAACCCCCTAAACTGTATGGCCTCCCAAAAGTTCATAAACCAAACGTCCCCCTGCGACCGATTGTGAGTCAAATAGACTCACCAACGTATGAACTTGCAATGCATGTAGCCAGTGTGTTGCAACCTTTGGTAGGAAGAACAACCTCTTTCGTTAAGGATTCCCGCCATTTTGTCGACATTTTAAGGCTTCATAAGGTCGATGAAAATGAAGTGATGGTCAGTTTTGACGTAGAATCACTGTTCACAAACATCCCTATTGGTGATTGCATGGAAGTTATCAGATGTAAAATTCAGGACAATAATATACCCATGGAGTATGCCGACTTGGTGCACCACTGCTTGTCTACCAACTACTTCATTTACCAGGGTGAGTTCTATCTTCAAATAGATGGGGTAGCCATGGGAAGTCCCGTAGCTCCTGTTGTAGCAAATTTGTGGATGGAGCACTTTGAAGACAGAGCTATTTCTACTGCTCCAATTGCGATCAAACTCTGGAAAAGGTATGTGGATGATGTTTTTGGTATTATACAAGGTGACGAACAGGTTGTACAAAATTACGTGGCACATCTAAACAGCATCCATGCGAAAATGAATTTTACATATGAAATGGAAAAAGAGAGATCTATATCTTTCCTTGATGTGAAGGTAGAAGTCCGAATAGATGGTTCGTTCAGCCACTCTGTATACAGGAAACCAACCCACACAGACCGCTACCTACATGCGGACTCACATCATCATCCTCGTCAACTTAACTCTGTGGTTATGTCACTCACTAACCGTGCATATAACCTATGCGACAAGGAACATCTACAAGATGAGCTTAAGCATGTAAGAGGTGCTCTACAGAGGAATGGTTACAAAGGACGGATGATAGTACCAAAACACACAACAAAATACCGGCGTTGTATGGTCGAACGGCATCCAGCGTACTTACCGTACGTAAAAGGAGTGACAGATAAGGTAGCCAACATCCTCAGCAAGTATTCTGTCAAGACCATCTTCACTCCTTTCAAGAAGATAGCCCAAATGTTACGTACGCCGAAGGACAGCTTTCCTCTCGAAAAGCCAGGCGTCTACAAAGTTAACTGTAGCTGTGGTAGTTCTTATATCGGCCAAACAAAACGTACAGTGGCATGCCGTATCAAAGAGCACATAAGAGCAGTCAAGAACAATGACCCTCATAAATCGGCCATCGCTGAACATCTTTTGGAGTCCGGGTCAAACCATTGGATTGAGTTGCATAACCCACAGATTTTGTCAGTTGAACGCCACTACATACCTAGACTGGTGAGAGAAGCGATTGAGATATCTAAGTTTAGTAATTTCAATCGTGAAAATGGCTTTCAACTGTCAAATGTCTGGCATCCTGTGGTGAGACTGTGTGGAAATAACAATAAACGTGTCTCAGTGAATTCGCCTAAGGATACTGTGAGTGTTGTGTGTCGCGATCGAGTTCAAGCTCAAAGTGATAACAATGGTAGTGGTGTTCAACGCAGTAAACGAGTACGAAAGCGGGTAGACCGTTTTGTATGCTCGTAAATCTAAATCTTCATCCACCCGCACTACTCCAGTTACTCCGTGATCATGGCGCTTGCAACAGTGCCGAAATATCGGAAACTCAAAACAAACGAAATACATGGTAAATATCCCGTTATTGATACAAACATTTATAATGTAAAATGTAGTTTGATTCACTTGCAAAGATATCAAATTCCATCGACAAGTGAGGCCAAGAGATCTCCAAAAGAATTTGTCATCACTTATCTTTAAAATGAATCACCGACGCGAATAATACGATATACCTACTAAAAATAAATCCACGACTTATTATGGAGGAAATCTTTTTCGATAAAGCAACAAAGGAAGATTTAATTTTAGCACCGTATCTCTAAAATGCTTGATTGCGTCATATAATTAATTATGATTTTAATATTTGTGTGAGTAATACCAATGTTGAAGCCCTTAAGTTTGTGTGTATGTGTGAACGAAATAAAATATAATATATATATATATATATATATTATATATATAAATATTTTTTTTCATAAAAAAAAATATATTTTGAAACTGAATATATCTGTAATGGAATGGATTTTATCAAAAGTTTACATCATGTCTAGCTAGCAGTATACAGTCTAGCTTAATGATGGTAAAACCATGTATTTATTTTATTTAATACTTTTGCACGAAACAACAGTACAAGGAGGACTTAATGCTAGAATATCATTTTCTGCCAGTCACAAGTCAACCATGTGTCATCTTTCGACCGCGAAAAATTCGACCACGTGGTCGAGTTACTTTTTTCCGGGATCAGATGTTTTGGAACTGCACCAAATTTCGAGACGGAAGCCGACCCCGGCCTGCCACGAATGTGGTACGCTGGCGGATACGGTGTCCCGTAAATTGTATTCTTTGTATTTCGATGACCTATTAATCTCTGTAGCAGACCACGAAAGGTGATTTGAAAACGTAGTGACGATTTAAGTAGGTTTTTTAGAATAGAAAAATTATACCAAAATCAAATCAAAATCGTTTATTCACATGGGCCCCAAAGAAAGTTTTAAAAATTATGAAAGTTAGTGACTCTAACCCGCATGAAAGGTCTCTACAGGACAATACTGCAAGATTCGCAAAATAACAGCCATTTCGAAAAGAACCTGGCAAGAGAATCGGCGGCGCATTTTTTCATTATTATTTTTTTAACACTATATTAACCCAGGTATATCTCTACTATGTGACTACATAGTTGCTAGAAAGCGCTTGTGCAGTAATTTGCCTCCATGCATTCTTGTCATTATTATATTCAATCGTTTTAAAATAAGCTTTCTTAATTAATGCCCGTTTTATTACTAATTTGAACTTTACCAGTGGTACCACAACACAAGTCCAAGTTTCAGCGACCTTGGTCGTACGTCCGTGACGTCACATCCTGTAGCTCATCAACCGAGTCATTATCATTACAATGATTGTAAGCCTAGTTTTCTTTTTATCTGAAAAAATACATGGCGAATTCCCAAGAGCAATGAGCATTCGGTTTTCCTTGTAGGTACTTAGAATCGGTACAAAGTCGTAGTACCTACTCAATTCGCCGGTTTTATTTTCAATTTCAAGGCTGTTAATCCTTTTGAAAACCATTAAAACTGGAGTGGTTACTGATCCGCTCGATTACTGATTGCCCCTAAAATGATTTATTGAATTACTTATAGTTAAAAAATAACGATGGTGCTAAGTATATACTTTATATAAATGAAACGGCTTGAGTGAGAGTGAGCGCCGTGACCTTCCGTCGTGAACTCGCCTGATGATGGGGATCGGACATCCCCGAAACTTAGGTCGCAAGTCGACCTTAAATCGTGAGTCAAGCCGTTTCATTTATATAAAGTATAATGTGTCAAACTCACGAAAACTTTAATAGTGCTAAGTATAGTTGTGCATTTCGGCTTTAAATGCGTACATCGCACCATGAACCTGAGAGTTTATGTGTATGTGTGAAAAAAACATGCGGCGCAGTTTTTGGGGACTGCCTATAACAACTCCAATTTAATAACGCGTTTAGGGCGATGATGGGGCTGCCCCCCGATACTGCAGCGCCTCTGGTATGTTTGCGCAGGCTCGCGTGGACTGCTTTCACGCGACCATGCGCAAGCGTGCCGCGTCCCTGGTGCGCAGGGTGCGGGCCAGTGCCAACATCGTCCTGGCGATGATTGCGGACCGGGTCTACTGTCCTTTTATGAGGCAGTGCTCGCTACGCCATAATTAGTCAGTAATAAGTGTAATTTGTATGTGTGTCATTTTTAATTTTATTTTCTTATATCAACATATTCTATTTGTTTCTTTAATAATATAAATTTTTCGATTATTTAATTTCAATTTAATTTAATTTTGTTAATTTGTCTTGTCCTTTTAATATCTAATAATTTGTGTGTTATCTAATAATTTTGTTTATTGTGTCGTAAAATTATGAGTCCTTGTTACTTGAAATAAATGATTATTATTATTATTTTATTATTATTATAAAAGAAAAAATTAGAAAGAGACTGACGCCATTAGCCAGTATACCACGCTTTCGGTGACGATGACGCGAGTTCCATGATTTTGTTCACCCAAAAAAGTGCTCAACGAAGTTTTCACTTCAAAAACATACGCACTTACATACCACTCTAAATAAAGTATAGTGAGCTAAGATTGTTATATCTGTAGATAAGATTTGCGCCCACCGTATTGACTGGAGTGCAAGGTAGTTACCGTCTTGTGTGAGAGAGAAAAAAAATATCGCAGTTTAATGTGCATACATATATAAATAAACACTCTTAAGTCGGTATGAAGATAGGCGGCTTTTAGTTAGTTTTCAAGCTATTCTAGCAATTTATTAAGTTGTCGTTCAGCTATAACTACGCTATTTATTTCTACTCACTGCTATATAATGGTTTATTTACCAAAAACTCATATTATGTAACACAGTATTATATATTTATAAAATTACAGTTTTTAATACATTTAATATCATATTGCGGGCGCCAAATTAGGCTAGGCCTGGCTTGTATCTTGATGGGGCGCAGAGGCTTTGTTATTAAGCTGGATGGTAAGTAAGGGTCTTCTTTTTTATGTTGTTTCACAACACTCGAATTTCAAGGTTTTACTTCTGAAATATGAACATTTTCTAATATAAAAAATATTATTTGCTTAGGGATCGCCTACACACTGTGGAATACACCCTCTAATTATTATTTTCCGGCCGCCGCACAATATTTGCTCCCAAGGGAAATTCATTTTTCTAGTTCCGGCCTGTGCGTGTACACTGTACAGGCGTTTATTCTATTTATCTAAATTGTTAAATAAGTGATAGCTTCAAGCCTGAACTAATATAATAAATAATTTAATATCAAATCGAAATAAAATCTCCAAAAGTTTGATACACCCAATTCCATTGAGCAAAAGAGCTAACTACAATTCATTAAACTTAAAGGTACCTCAGTGATGTGTGCTGCTGTGCTGCACCACAATCTCACCTGATGGAAAGTGATGATGCGGCCGAAGATGTAACATGCTCGCCTAGAACCTTCTAGTGCGTATGTCAATACCTACCTATTCACTCTTGACTTGAAGACTAAAGAAGATTGTTTGGTGGAGATCGCTTTTTGTGATAAGCCCGCCTACGGTGACAATTAACGTGCGTTTAAGTTTGTTAGTAGCCCCTTTGTATCTTTTGAAGAGGTACATTAATTTAAATTTATTTAAAAAAAACTTCAATAGAACTTCTAGTAAAGGTGTCTACCACTTGCGAGGGAATGACTTGACTATGTCTGGACTACTCTGAACCATAACTGTTATACTTGACTTTGAATGTGACTTATGTCTAGGACTATACTTGAAATACTCAATTATACTTGAAAACTATTCATCACTTGATACAAAGAAATATTAATTTTCATCCAATATTCCAAAACTAATACTATTATCTGTAATGTTACTTATATAATATCTATTACATTTAAATATTTGTACATCGAAACGGTTGAGTGTGTGAAACTAATACTATGTCCTACTATTAATTACCATACTCTGACAAATAAATACATTTTGATTTGATTTGAATTGAAAGATAGCTGGAGTCAAATTAAAATATATATATATATATATATATATATATATATATATATATATATATTATCTTTCTTATATTCTTTATTGTACACACATTTACAAAATTTATAATAAGGCCATAACAAAAGATGTACAAAGGCGAGCTTAACCCTTCACAGAGTTTTCTTCCAGCAAACCCTTTAAGTAGGATATACTTTCTAGGAGCGAGTAGGTTGTTGTGTACATAGAAATATGATAACAATACATGTTACTAATAATATGTTACAAATATACGATCAAATTTTTAATAATAATAGACAACATAACAAGACAATTAAAATTAAAATTAAAATTAAAACGGGAATTAGCGTGACTTACGCGTTCTCGATGTCTAAATTAACAATTGTTTCGGCTTCATTCGGAAGCCTTCTTACGCGTAAGTCACGCTAATTCCAGTTTCATGAATTTTAATTTAATAGTTCAAAATATGCGTGAGTTTTTATCAAATTTTTGTGTTTTAGTTCCTATATTTTTTGGTGTTATAATATTGTTTTTAACACTTTCATAAGTTTAAATGCTTGTATTGCCGAAAACAATCTCATCACAAAAACAATTACAATCAAAACTAGAAACTCAAAAAAATTGGCAAGATGTTAAAAGAACTTACAATTCCTTCACAGCCAAACCCGCGGTTCAAACTAAATTACCTATAATCCGGTCGTCCTTCGCACTTAAACTGCTTTTGACGGTGCAACGACCCGGAAAACCTTATAAGGAGCACACGTAACACGAGGGGATTGTGAGGTGTTATGAAGAAGTAAGACATACAAAATAGCCATTCAAAATGTATGAAAGTTTCTGTGACTTCGCAACAAAAATCACGTTGTCTCTACAGTTACTTTAAACTCACACTACAGTTACTTTAAACACACACTAATTCCTCGTTTTACTAAACACCAGTGGTGCCCCGCGGTTTCGCCCGCGTTTATTCAGTTATAAGGTGTTTTATGTGTAGCCTAGGTACGAGTATAAGGCATACTCGTATGTACATTCCAAATTTCAATCAAATCCGTTCAGCCGTTAAAGCGTGAAGAAAAAACAAACACACTTACTTATACAGTTACACACAAACTTTCGGACTTATAATATTAGTGTGATTGAATGAAAGTGTTCAAAATTAATTACTCGATCGCATCGTTACTTGCCATGAGTTAAGATAGTGGTCAAGTAGTCAAATTATGCCTTTTCCAAATTCTAAATCTATCTATCTATCTATATATATAAAATCAATGCCACTTTTCGTTGTAATTTTATAACTAAAGAACGGGCTCACCTATCCAAACCAAATGTTTAGGCTTTGCTCGAACTATTTAGTATATGGTTTATGTGAAGTTTGCACAAAATCGGTCGAGCGGTTCTTCATTTATCACACCCGGGCGAAGCCGGGGCGGATCGCTAGTAATCTATATATATAAAATAAAGTCGTGTTAGTTACACTATTTATAACTCAAGAACGGGAACCGATTTGGCTGAAAATTGGTGGGGAGGTAGCTTAGAACCAGGAGACGGACATAGGATACTTTTCGCCGCGGGGAACAACTAGTTATACATACATTTCCCTTGGCGAGAGAACAACTCGGTACCAGCTGCCTTTTTCCAGTTAACCTGATATCAGTATTTTTATTTTTCTACTTCTTAAAATATTGTATGTCCAGTGAGCCAATTCAAGGTGCACATGTAACTCAATTAATACCTATGCTTACGATAAATCCTACTAATATTATAAATCCGAAAGTTTGTGTGTAAGTGTGTAAGTAAGTATGTTTGTTCCCTCTTCAAGCTTTAACGGCTGAACGGATTTGGATGAAATTTGGAATGTACATAGATTATACATAGGATTAACACATAGGCTACTTTTTAACTTGATAATAGCGGGCGAAGCCGCGGGACACGGCTAGTATATAATAATTTCAATAATATACAGTCCCAATCCGCGGAGTAAAGCTGGTTCATTATAATTACTGTATTAGTGTTTTTTATAACAGCATCTATTTATTATAGGTATTTCCATTCTCTTTCAACTTTTCCTGTATTTTTAAATTTACTGTATCGAAACGGTCATAAAATATTCTAATTTAAGAACATTAATCTGCAATAAAATATTTTAAACGCGACATTTACGTGTTTTCAATATTCATTTTTACCAAGATTTTACATAAATGGCTGATTCAAAATTAATAAAAATTTAAATTTACATCAAATATATAACCTTGACTTATAAACTGATATATTGACATTTGATAATGATCAAGGGGACAGATGGAAGTCGGTTACTTTCTATCCCTACTATAATATAATAAATGTGAATGTAAGTTTGTTTGTTTCGCTTTCACGCGAAATCACTTAACCGACCATCATGAAACTTTGTACACATATTCTTGGAGGTATTAGAAGTAACATAGGATAAGATAATAAAAAAATTTTTTTTTTTTTCAATGTGAGCGAATCCGCGTGTAAAAGCTAGTTATTTTATAAATGACTAGTTGTATGTATACTCGGCATGCGTTGCGCACGCTCAAAAATCCCCCATGGAGCAGTCCCTTACCGAGGTGGGGCAGGATCAAATACTCCATGCCTACCTCAACACAAAAAATGGTGGCCACATAGTCTAGTTGGTGGCGGAGCTGGCTGCTTGCCAACCCTTGTTAAATTGCTACCGGGTTACTATAGACACAGATTCTTCTCGAGATGGCTGTAATTTTGCCAATCTGGCAGTAGAGTCATTAACTTTCATGAGTGCCTCTTTGGGGCTCATGTGAAAAAACGATTTTGATTTTGACATCAACTTCATACTTGTGAGCATTGTATTTATATAGTTTATTTTTTAATTTGTCACTAAGCCAGCGTTAGACCACAATCTCACCTGCTGAAAAGTGACGATGCCGAGGAGAAGCACGCTTCAATAAATACCTGTTCACTCTCTTCTTGAACAAACCCTTTTTCGGGAAATACAATAGACGGTAGGAATTTCCATTTTTTGCAGTTCTTGTAATGGAAGTGGTAATGAAACTCTTCGTGCAAATGGTAGGTAATCCTACTGATCCGGAAGTTTGTGTATAAGTACGTTTGTTCCCTCTTCATGCTTTAACGGCTGAACGGATTAGAATGAAATTTGGAATGTACATAGATTATAACTAGGAATAGCACATAGGATTAACACATACTTTTCAGCTTGGTAATGGCGGGCGAAGCCGCGGGGCACGGATAGTTTATACATAAGCGGATGCCGCATTGCTAGATTTACTTATGTTAATGAGAATAAGATCGTGCAATTCCTTCTTTGCTAACGGAGAGGAGCAAGGTTGACTTGGGTGGTTCAGCACATCCGTCTGTCCGTCCATCTGTCAGAAGCATTAAGCGTCTAAGCCATACAAGCAAATAACTTTAATCGATTGGACAAGCTACACAGGGCCTACCTCTTCCTAAGGAAGCAGGCTCAGGCTGTAGGAACGATTACTGAACCAGCTAATCCGGACACACGTTTTTTTTATTTGACGACCCAGTTGGCGCCGTGGACAGGTGTCCGCCCTCTGCGCCATGGGTCATGGGTTCGATTCCCGGCAGGAGCACAAATTCCTTCCCAAGGGATATTTGTGCTTCTGGTTCTGGGCGTAATGTGTGTGTGATGTGAATGTTTCCGGCACCCACGATACAAGTCTTTGAACTTAGTGTGGGGCTGTGAGTGTGAATGCGTTTGTTTGTTTGTTTGTTATTTCGTCAACCGGACAAATCAAATCAAATCAAAATCGTTTATTCACATGGGCCCCAAAGAGGCACTCATGAAAGTTTATGAATCTATAATCACAGACTCACTTTGAAACTCGAAATAAAATAAACGCTTTCACACTCATAGCCCTACACTAAATTTGATGACTTGTGTCATGGGTGCCAAAACACATTATACACATAACACATTCACATTATACACACACAGTCACAACCAGAACCAGAAACAAACTTTCCTAGGGGAGAAAACTTGTGTTTCAGACGGCACACCCAACATCGCATAGATAGTCATTCGATTTTCGTTGCGCCATGAAACTGCGCCGACTGCATTTATAAATGCGTCAGTATGCCTTACAACACTTGATGAACATCACTAGCGTGACTGCGTGGGCACGGTGTTAGCGATTTTGCTGTAGAAAGTTATTGGCCTATATAGCCTTCGAAGCATCGAAGTATCGGGTTCGATTTCCGGCAGGAACACAAGTTTTCTTTCCAAGGAAAATTGGTGTTTCTAGTTGTTGTGATTGTATGTGTACTGTGAATGTCTCCAGCGCCTACAATACAAGTCATCGAAACAACAGCTAGATAATGTATGCGTTTGCTAGTATTAAACCAGTAAATTTTTTATTTGTGTAATCGAAATCTGTATTGCAATGAAGCGAAATTACACCTGTTATAATAATTTCTTATTTAAAAGGTTTTTAATTAGGAATTTTAAGAATTAAAGATTAAAAATGCATGGTAAATCCAAAATGTAAAAGGCAAGCTATAATGTAACATATATTTAATTGTATAGCTTAACCTTCCTACCAACGTTAAAACCGCTGCATATTACAGTTTATGTTATTTTCTTTAATTATTTGCATTAAGTACTCATGTATATGTATTCATAGTATATATCTTGAGTCGGTGTGAATAATTATGTACTATTTTTTTCTTATTGTGCACCATTGCCAGTAATAGAAGAAGGAATAGACATTCCTTCTTCTATTACTGTCAATCCAAAGGTTCTCTGGAAGAGAACGGCGATTGTAATATTTTATTTGTTATTGTTTATATTTGTCGGTACACAATAAAGTGTTTTATATTGTATTGTATTGTACTATTTATATTATATTTTTTGGAAATTAACCTAACAATCGATGAAAAGCATAAAAAATATATTATGTATAATTATTTCATTTTACCCGCTGGCAGTCGCACTGCAACCCTCCACTTCACGATGTCGATCACGAGCTGTCCAATGTAATGCAAAAATCGTGATTCACACTATCCTCGCACGTTTGCTTTATTACTGTCTATATGTCTTCAATTATTTTAATAAATGGCTAAACTTAGACGAGGCTAGCACCGAAATATATACTCTAAGTCGGGGAGGTAGAGTCGGTGCCGGATTGGTAAAGGTAGTGAATGTAGGTGTTTTATATCATTAGTAAATCAACATTAGAGGTGAGAACTGATGACACAGTAAACCTTATAAACATAAGGCGTTAAGGTTATGAGAAGAAAACGTGGAGATTTGCGAGATGTAGTTTCACGCAATTAACAGCAAAGTATTTATCAACTTCAACGGAACAGGAACATTTTAACGGGATTCTGGTTTGATACCTTAAAAAAACTGAAAGGTTGGAATCGATGTACTAAGAGTTAAGTAATATAAGTTACTTGCAAAAACTTTTCAAAAGCTTGCCTATTAAGCATAAAAAAAACATGCGGGGTAGTCTTTGGGGATATACACAGTAAACATATATTTCACGAGAAGCGTCCGGTGACGATGACGCGAGTTCCATGATATTTGTACACCCAATAAGTGCTCAACGCGCCTAAAGAAGTTTTTATTCCAATAAAAAAAGTTAGTTATAAGTCTAAGTAAATCTCTAAGTATTTACAAGTCCTTTGTGATTTGCTGATAGCCTTCGCTTTGGCTGACCAACCTTGCATCACGCTTCCTCCAACAAATTTAAATAACATTTTTACTCCTTTCAATTATTGGTATATTTCGCAACAAATTAATAAAGTCAGGTAATATTATTGTTTACACCATTTTTTCTGTACTTTGTATTTGTGTTCGAGTTGAGTACTATACAAATTAAAATAATTAAACGCAAGCAAAGCTTTAAAAAAACCGACTAAACACGCATTATTGACAACCACTCAAAAAGTAGTATTCAGATCTTGACCAAATTTAAATAGGTCTACATGAAAAGCTCCAGCTATCAAATAAAAAAATAATTATCAAAATCCGCGTACAAAGAAAGAAGTTATGAGGTAACTTTTGAAGTTGGTTAAAAACGAGAACATCGTCAATGTAGTCCACAGAATACGCATTATTGAGAATATTTCAAGAACTACTGACCAGATCTTGATTAAATTTAAATGGAACCAATACGAAAGCAACATCTTTCAAACTAAAAAAAAATTTCGAAGTCGGTTCACGTGGAAAGAAGTTATGAGGTAACACACAATAAAAAAAATACATTGGACTTGAGTACCTCCTCCTTTTCTTGTAAAGTCGGTAAAAAATATATAAGTGGCAACTCGACCACGTGTTTGAATTTTTCGCTGTCGCCAACTCCCAACTCACTCAATTTGGCAAATATAATAGAAAGCCCACATTGATGTTTTATTTACCAGACACCTGTCAGACGTGTTTTCACCTAAAATAGGGCCAGCAGAGTCGTATCTAATAGTCACTCTACCATTCTTGGTAGCCAGATTTTCGATCATTTTTCAATTTTATTCAATCAAGTTTCTTTTATTTATATTAGGCTTCATTCGGTTTTTATCCCTGCTATGTTACTTTATTGTCTCAATAAGGTAAATACGCTAAGTCTAGAATGCTTCTGGCTATTATGGATGCTGAACAAAAGTTCGGTAACCGACTTTTCTACTTCAGCGTAATCATTCGTAATTAATGATTGTATTTCAGCATTAAAATGCGTAGAGTCTAGTAAAAGCTACAAGGGACTGTAGATTTTACAGGCAGGACAATTACGAACGACCCGACGCGTTTGTTTTCTTTCTTAATCTATATATATATAAATCAATACCACTTTTCGTTGTAATTTTATAACTCAAGAACGGGCTCACCTATCCAAACCAAATGTTTGTTCGGACTATTTAGTAGATGGTTTATGTGAAGTTTCACAATATCGGTCGAGCGGTTCTTCATTTATCACATTTTTTCCCACCGGAAATTGCACCCGGGCGAAGCCGGGGCGGATCGCTAGTTTAACATATAACTAAATAAATATATGTAACATATATTATTTCCTTCTTGATACATAGTAAATAATAATGGTGTCAAGTAAACTCATGATCAGCAACTGGCGCGTTGTAAATCAAGCACAGATCGAGCGGTGACACTCACTCCCTCTTCGTTTTTGTCAGTTTCCACCTCCAGCTGTTTGTTTACAAACACACATATACATAGTGTTCTATCCAGAAGTTGGATGCAGCCGGATAGGGAGGTAAAAGTATGTTTCCGACGTTCAATGCCATAAAAGTGCGAACTTCATACCACTGTATATAATGTATGAATAACTGTATATAAGCTACGATAACACCGTTTGCCGACAGCACATATGGCCGACCGACATACATAATATATGGAATATCAGTTATACCTACCTCACAGCCTCTAGAATACAGTGGATAATCAAAATATTAGTTTATCTTGCTTAAAAGGTCGCAAGATTTTTTTTTAATCCACTTACGCGATACAATCTCTGTGCTGATTATAGCACAACACAGCTAACGCTGATTCAGACTGAAAGGGCGAAGTTTCTAGTATAAAAATGAGTTGTCATCTAAAAAAGCCGAGCACCATTTAAACTCAAGAAAGGCTGGACAGATTTTTATCGCCCCGCAATGGTACCACCCCGAACAGCAGCATAACAACTAAGAATACGTGAGCATAACAATTATAACATTGAACAAAATCACAAATAAAAACAAAATTTATGAAAATCTCAATTTTCTCTTACAACGTTTTTTTGATGATATCTCGAGAACTGATTTTTTTATAATACAAGCTGCGCCCTGCGGTTTTGCCCGCGTAAGTCCCGGATAAAACGACCCGGGATAAAATTTTCTTGAACAAAAAACTATTTTAAAATTCTCTTGATAATATATATAATTAACACCGTGATGCGATGACCAAGGGAAATGGAGATTCATTTATATAAGTATAGATTGGACAGGTTTCCTTCTATTGGATTTGATATAAGAGGTAATTTGGCTAATAATTTATTAATTAAGTTTTTAAGTATGGTATCAAAGAACTAAGCAACCATAAACGTGAAAGAGGTAAAACACTTTTTAACTTTACGTGGCATTGCAACGCACGCCGGGTACACAGCTAGTTATAAAATAAAAGAACCTAAGTGTTGGCCAGGGGAATATGTAGTAGCTCTTATAAGGCTTTAGACTCTCCAACTTCTTTTAGATAAAATATTGTAATTGAAACGCCAGCAAAGCTTAAAAAACGACTTCATCGCTATTATTATATGGGACCACCTCTGAAGTATACTCTACCAAACAAAACAAAATAACGAAATCTATCCATAATTGGCGGAGATATCGCGTAACATATATACAAAAAAAAACATGCAATCGAATTGCGAACCTCCTTTTTTTAAGTCGGTTGAAAATACTTTAGTTGTGCAATGAAGTTTCTTATTCGCGATAGATATTAGATACAAACAGGTTATATTATGTGTTGAGGTCAGAAGGTCGTACGTTAGAGAGCTGCGCGACCTCTATTGAAATAATGTATATATTTTAAATAATGACAGCTTTTGATCGCCAATCTCCAATAATCTTATTTTTTAACTTCAGGATAGGCAAACGCTTCGTGCACATTTGAAAAATGCATATCTTGATTAATAAATTCAATTCACAATTGTGAACCTAAAATGATGAGTAAATAAGACCTAATTCATTATGCATTACAAACTAAACGAGTATATCCTGTTGTTGGTTAAGCTCTTTATGTCAAGATACAATGTTGCAGGCCAGAGTTACAGCACAGGATATCATAGTTGCCGTAATTACGTGCGTCAATCCCTGCGCCCGCGCATTCAATGATGATGGACGTTGCGAAAGACGAACAAAGATAATCGAGACTGACGTAGCATGGGAAAAGATTTCTCCAGTCCAAGAGAATCGCAGTTTCCTTAACATCATACATATCCATAAACCTTTCCTTGGTCCTTTTTTCAAGAAACCTATCCCTATCATTGCATAGTCTTCAATTAGCCGCATACTGGACGCGACCGCTACTTTTATTTATGTCGAAACCAAAAAAGTGTAAGTTGTTTCGGTGTAAAATTGATGACGGCAATCTATGTTTCTAGTGAAACCTATAGAGAAAATAGAAAAGCGAATCAAGAAACAGGCATCAAGTTCAATGATCCCCAACTTCTTGAATTACATGAAACCCAGACAGCAAGTTCCAAAACATTGTTAATAAGATTAGGTAAACACGTGCGACCTCTATGGCGCACCTCATTACGCCAAGGTTCATTCATTGCTTGTAGGATTTCTCTAAATTAACTAATATGTTAAGCAGGAACGGCAGTAATGTATGCTACATAGTGACCAAGTCACAGGAACTTCTACTAAAACATCCGCGAAGCTTAGTTTGGTCAACTCTATTAATGGTAAGCATACTCAACATATGGAAAACAATTATATAAAAAAAAGTGTGTAAACAAAAGTTTGATCTTTGTTTTGTCTATTTATTTTTATTCAAAATGGTATAAAATAATAAGAATCTGGTGATCTTTTTCATATTATATTTCTTATTTAGTAATATGTTCACTAGATGCGTAAGAGAGTGGTCAAATTTTGACATTCCAAACTTAGATAGGGTTGGATTTATAAAAGTCATAATAAAAATAATAGTTTTTAGAAAATTGGTCTGTTATTAATTTTTGTTATGAAAATTTGTAGTTTTACTGAGTTATTATAGTAAAACAAAATTATACGTAAAGTGTTAAAACAGGGGAGGATTTTTTTGTATTCAGGTGGATTCAATGGTAAAGGAATGGCTTAGATTCACAATTCAATCCGATAAATAATGTTTTTACCGACTTCACAAAAAAGGAGGAGAAAAAAGACACTCACAATTCGACTGTATTTTTTAATGTGTTTTTTTTTTATTGATCGCGGGTGCTTTCTCATTGTTCCCATTTAATTTTGATTAAGATCTTATCAGTTTTTAAGTTATCGTCATTAATTCGTGTTTACTACATTCAATGTGATCAAAGTTCTGAAGATAAAGCGGTGAAGTCGGTTTTTATAAGCTTTGCTTGCGTTTAATTATTATTTCAATATATGCAGGAGAAACCGCGGGAAACCACTAGTCAATGGAATTATACGAGTTAATTCCACCTTGTCCATTTTACCATCCAACAACAAGACAAACTGTCAAACGTCATCCATATATGGTTGACATACCTCCAGTTCGCTCGAAGCGTTTCGATTCTACGTTTATCATCCGTACTGCGAAGAAGTGGCACTCATTGCCTTCGTCTTTGTTCCCCGAACGGTTCAATCTGGGAGTCTTCAAGTCAAGAGTGAATAGGTACCTTCTAGGCAAGCATGCTACATCTTCGGCCGTATCATCACTTTCCATCAGGTGAGATTGTAATCAAATGCTTGCCTATCAGGCATAAAAAAAAAGTCAGAAAAAAAAAGTCAGAAAAAAAAGCTGTATCCCGTATCCAACTAATATAAGAAAGTTTGGATGTGGTCTGCATGTCGTCCTTATTCTCAATTACTCTTATCTCAGAGCATTATGGACAAGCACAATGTAACTCAATTTAAATCAAAATTAAAGTCTTTTGTACCATAGATTAAGGAAAATATACCTAGTTTTAATCTCCGCTATTATATTCTGTCGGAAACAGGATGACAGGTTGAAACGAGGCTTCAATAGACCCAATCTTTCATGAAATCCCTCCATTATAACCAGCTGAGTTTTTGGGGTGATGTTCTACTATTTTTTTTCATTAGAAACAAAATAAATTTAAATACCACGTTGACACCATAAAAGACATTCTCGAGTTACAATGACATTACTGTATATGTATAATACTATATTATACTATCATCACACTAATAATATAAATCCGTAAGTTTGTGTGTAAGTATGTTTGTTTTCTCTTCACGCTGTAACGCTGATTTAGATGATGAAATTTGGATACATAGATCGCACTTAGGATTAACACTTAGGCTAATTTTTGACTTGATAAACATGTAATTTCATTGTTACATTTACAGACCCGAAAATTTGTATGTAAGAATGTGCGTATGTAAATTCAAGACTCTAGGTAAATAGATTTGAAACGAAGAAGATAGAATATTTATTTATTACCACAGTCTAGAAAAGATTTAGAAAAGAATGAAAAAAGATTTGGAAAGGATAGAAAGTTTTAGAAAATTATATACATTTTTATTTTATTACAAACTATATATGTATATTCAATTAAGTGCTATGTATTTATATATAACATCGTCTTGGCTTAGGCTGTAATGATGTTATAATTGTGTGTGTAATAAATGAAATGAAAGATTGAATAGCGATGTTTTACCGTTCACGCCTCCGTCGCGTATGTGTGGCTCAAACTTAGCAGAATCTAGGTCCAGATAAGTTTCAATTTTAAACCCTTTTCAGCGAGTCCTGATGACCTATTTTATCTGTCCTTGGTATTCAGGCTAAGGACAACTTAGCGACGAGTTTGCAGGCCTGTTTTGTGTGAACTTTGTTGCCTGTTAACTTTAAACAGTAGTAACGACTCTTGTTAACGAGATAGAAAGTTGAAACTAGGTAGAAGATAGTTCCAGTATTTCTTGGGATAGTTCAAAAGTTCGGGCCGGCTTGTTTATGTTAAGGACAATGAAGTGTAACATTACCAATTTACTTAGTTTACTAAATATTAAGCTACATTTTGTATTTATTATCATACTAGACGTGCCCCGCGGCTTCGCTCTCTTTTGTCAAGTTAAAAAGTAGCCTATGTGTTAATCCTAGTATAATGTAATATAGAGTAATCTATGTACATTCCAAATATCATCCAAATCCGTTCAGCTAATAAAGCGTGAAAAGGGAACAAACATACTTACACACTCACACACTTACACACAAACTTTCGGATTTATAATAGTAGTAGGATAATTATGCTTTTCCTTGTTTTTAGTGTTTAACAGCAGGTGTAATTAATGTTTTAATGTTAGATAAGCGAGCATTTGACCACTCATCTGATTAAAAGTGATGATGAGGCCGAAGATGTAGCATGCCTGTCTAGAAAAAACCTTTTCACTCTTCACTTGAACACTCTCAAGTTATAACGTTCAAGGAACAATGACTAGGCCAATGAGTTCCACTTCTTCTTATGGATGATAAAGGTAGAACCGAAACGCTTCGAGTGAACTGCAGTGGTTTCAACCATAAATATATGACGTAAAAATATATATTTGGACTGTGCAAAATGCCTACGTTGCAAACTGGAGAGTAGAACACTATAACTGTACCATGTTAAATACTTGCAAAAAATAAGCAAAATTACTATATCTCTATCTAGATATTCAACTTATATACGGAGGAAATTTTCTGTATTTTTTTTTTATGTTTTTTTTTTTTTAATTTGACCATTGAGTCCCACGTCTATCTTGGTACGACTATTGCAAATTCTGTTATTATATGTATGATTGTTCAAATAAATTTAAAAAATATATTATTTATTTCTCTGTTAAGTCTGATCATCCGTATAGCGTAGGAGTAGAACTCATTGGCTGCTTCTTTGTGTCCTGAACAGTACAATCTAGGTGTGTTCAAGTCTAGAGTGAATAGGTACAAAGCACGTTCCATATTCGGTCGCATCGTCACTTTCCATCAGATGTGATAGCGGTCAAATGCTTGCCTATCTAGGAAAAAAACAAAGGAAAATATAGCAATCAGAAGAAAGTCATTAAACTAAATCAGCTAAAGGTTTGAACAGTATTTTTTAACAGATGAAGCATGCTTACCTAGAAGATACTTATTCACTCTAGACTTGAAGACTCCCAGACTATATATACTGTTCGGGGAACAAGGATGCGGTATATATGTATAATTTCCATAACAATACCCGGGCTATTATTTTTCGTAATGACAACAGTCAGTGATGATTTTCCACGCAATTAAAGTAAGTCTGTCATTTACAAAGTCAAGTTCATTCATAATGATTACAATTGTTGAAAACCAGTGAATCACCGCGTCGTTGAACTAAAACATCAAGTATAGTATTTTTAATAATAATACCTCATTGTCTATGGGTACACAACAATAAAATACGTGTTCCACCAGACTTCTGCTTATTTACATAAGTATAACATTAAATAAGCGAGACCGAAGATAAACTTTTATACTATACTACACATCAAACGATTGTAAACTATACTGTACGGAAACTATGCATGTGGAAGTAAATATATAATTTACTAGCTGCGCCCCGCGGTTTCACCCGCGTTGATAATGATGAAAAGTGATGATGATGAAAAATAGATGTTGGCCGATTCTCATAGATACCGGATAAGCACAAAAAATTTCATCAAAATCGGTCGAGCCGTTTCGGAGGAGTATAGCAACGAAAACTGTGACACGAGAATTTTATATATTAGACTAGCTGCGCCTCGCGGTTTCACCCGCGTTGATAATGATGAAAAGTGATGATGATGATGATGATGAAAAATAGATGTTGGCCGATTCTCATAGATACCGGATATGCACAAAAAATTTCATCAAAATCGGTCAAGCCGTTTCGGAGGAGTATGGCAACGAAAACTGTGACACGAGAATTTTATATATTAGATATTTGGCCTAAGCTGTAGTCGGTTGCGCGTCTGCCTAGGAAGCAACGTATATTGGGTTCTATTCCTAATGGAAACAGAAGTGTCTTCCCAAGGGAAATTTGTATTTCTGGTTCAGGGTGTGATTATGTGTGTGATGTGAATGTTTCTGGCATTCACGATACAATTCTCCGAACTTAGTGTGGGACTATGTTACTGAGAGGGATGCCAATCAGACATCTCTCTCTCGCAATCATGTGTTCACATTACGGAATACTACGGATGCCCAATCGATCCCAATAATGTTGCTCTGGTCTTCGTCAAGGCCGACATTTGACAAAATTCGACCCTACAAATGTAAACTCAATTCAGTTACATAGGGGAGGTAATACATGGTCTCTTAATTCGAATCGGTTCAAACCGAAAGAGTACGTAATAAACACACTCGCCCTTGAGCGCTCCGACATCCGCCAACGTGATATCGATTTTCTACGTACATAGATTCGTCCACAATAAGGCTTCACTGTCCACAATACAGCGCGCGTAATAACTCACGTAACATCCACGGAAAACACGCGAAAATCGGCCTTACTTAGCGATAATCAAAATACAATATTACGTGTCAAGTTATGTCATTTATAGACTATTAATTGTTATGACGGTATGATACAGTGACCTATAGTAATTATTGGACTTTACGACCTTGAAAAAGATTTCGATTTCAACCGGCGCGGCGGCGCTTGGGCAGCAAAAACTAAAGCATACTTCGAAGGAAACTAAACAATCAAGTTTAGTTTAAGACGGTACACAAATTTATTTTAAGTTGGACATTTGAATTGCTTACACTAACGAGATACTCCAAACTGGTGATGACTCGCCGCCGACGAGTGCGCGTGAGTTGCTAGGCCAGGCGTTGGGATCACCCAGCCTGCTGACGTCCTACTCCCAGAAGAGCGTCGTATACGCATGAAATTGGTCGGAGTATTTTTGATACAAAAATTCCTGCGAATAACAGTTATTAGCCGGTTAAAACCGTAAAGTAATTTACCCGCCTGGTCTAAAAAATCGAACAAGCTCTATATATTACTCAATTACTCACTATACATTGAAAAGAGATAAACATATAGATTATAGTCCCGTCTCATGATCTCAGTTAAGCGATAAATCTTAAAAACTCGTTTTGCGTGATAACTTTACCATTTAGAATGAAATAGTTCCTATTTAAAGTATTTCGACTATCTAAGGAATGTTAGTAAACAATATTGTTTCTAATTTTTAGAGCTGATTTAAGAACTATATTAGAGTTTCAAAAGTCCCAACTTTGAAAAATAATTCAGTCGAGAAAACTTTCACCAACCATATTTCTGGATTCCATTTATTTAAATATAGCCTTAAGTAAATGTTGCCCAAACATGAAAACTTTATCTTCTGTTGTTATTTAATCCGAGTAATTATAAGGGCTCAAAATATTGTGTAGCAACTTAATAGATGTTACGATCTACTTAATAGGTTTTTTGTCGGCGACATAGCAGGATGTTGTTAAAAACCGGTTCGATAACATTTAGACAAAATAATTCTGAATACCTAATTAATTTGATTAGTATTTAGAACGTATGCCAACATTCTAAATGCATATGATTTGTATTCCGACATAATGTAGGAAATTTGTAATAAAAATTATGCAAATTAAAGGAAACTATTATGAAAATTGTACATTCAGATTTATGTTAATAAAAACGAGAAAATGCATTGTACTAGTATCATGGCTCTACATGTCCGTGTGGTCTAGACCCGTTTGGCAATTCTTTAGCAAAGGAACTCATCGAGAAGGAAATGACAAATATTATAAGTAGTGTCTGAATCCTAAGGATTTTGAGTCATATCAGGACTGTCATCTGGGAAATGCTTATGATGATGAAAGTATTGAATATCGTATCTTCGTAATATCGTAATTCGTATCTTTAAATTTTCACGCGTTACTTTACACATCAGCATAGTGACAAGGATTCAATCGATCTAAGTATCCACGGCCATGCAGTGCTTGGTCACGCATTGAGATCTTTCATGTACCTACATTTCTAATAAGATTAATAATTTTCGTATAGAAAATACACATTTCCAAACACATATACTTAAATATCAAGCTTTAACCGACATGCGTTGGAAAGAAAAAGCTGCTTTACCTCTTTCGTGTTTACTTTAACAAGTCTGACAGACATATCCTGTCTAAAATTATAAAAAAAAACCATTAGCAACTTTTTCAATATACCGAAAAAAACCAGTAAGTTTCATTATAATCGCCAGTCCGTTTTCGAAATATCGTCAAAACCCCGTTTCATACAAAACTTATTTTTAGAAAATATTAATAATTTTTAATAATAACTTATTTTTAAATATTTCCGTTGTTTAAATAATGGTACCTACTGCTATTCGTAGCGGAGACAAATCCAACAAATCAGTGATCATAAAAATTAATCCAGCCGTTCTAGAGTTATAAATGTAACTAAAATTTTGTTTTTAAATATATATATCCTAAAGATAGATAGGACCTTGGGGAAGAAAATAAGCTACTCGAAGTACTTATCATGCGCAAATGATGTCGCGGGCACCAGCTAGTAATTTAAAATATAAAAAGGCATTGTATATGTAACGTATGCAGACACTACGACATGCAGAGAACTTGCAGTGTTTTTTTTTTATAGGTATTGGCAAACCATCGTCGGAAACATCTCAGCTGCTTGCTATTTGTGCATCCTACCCCGGCAGCAAGATTGTCCTTCACATAACAAACAAGCAAAAGACTGTAGTAAACGCGAAGTTACGAAAGCTTTGCATTCGGCGTATTCGTATCAAAGGACTGAAGGTTCGGTTATAAAGGAGACAGACAAAGGCATATTAAATTAGACTATTAGACTTCCTTTGGTCCCGTGGGCCCTCTAACGGAAAGATACGATTCAGATTACATTGGAGGGTTAAGTGTCTTTCAAAACAACCGGAGATACGAATATTAAATTTATACCCGCTGTCTGTTTCGGGTTAATTGAATTGATCAGTGTATTGTAAACATTAATGGATAAATATAATTAATTTACAATTCAACCTACACAATTAACGAGATATGACTGTAGGAAAATGGTTGTATCAGGTACACAGATAAGCGATTTGAGCTAAGTATAATGTAGGTATGTAATTAAGTAATTAAGTAATTGGTTCTTATAATTTGTTCTATCAACGGGTCAATTGCCAATAATTCCTAAAACTAAACTAAAACTATATAGATCTGTACAGCTAAGACCCAAATTACCAGATTATAGGTAACAAAAGTGCTTAAGCCCACTACCAGTGGGTAGTGTACCCATCATGCTGGCGGCATGGCCTCTCTAATTAATAAAAAAAAATATTGAAATGCCCGTTGGCTTAGTCGGGCAACCGTTCGCTTTCTAAGCGGGGGAGTATCGGGTTCGATACTCGGCGGGAACACAAGTTTTCTCCTTAAGGAACATTTGTGTTTCTGGTTCTGGTTGTGATTGTGTGTTTGATGTGAATGTTTCCAGCACCCATGATACAAGTCATCGAACTTAGGACTATGAGTGTGAAAGCGTTAAAAAAATATAGTATGTATATAACTTTCCTTATGTCTTTATATACTGGGTTAATTGGTTGGCGTGCATGTTTCTCCTCAGAAAGATGACAATATAGAAAGAGACTGAAAACTATCTCATTAGTTCACTATACATTTTCAGTACTTAAAGGTTTCTTTACCTGGCTTTTTTCTTTACCTCATAAGCACATGCTTTTGTAATTTTTACAAGCTTTTATATAGTTTTACCGGTCCTGTTGTCTATCTGTAATCATATCTTGCAAGCTAAATGCGACACACTTCCTGATGTCCGATTGAACTCAGATATGGTATACTTATCTTCGCTAACAATACAATGATATGGTACCTAGGAGCTGGTCTGATGATGGAAAATCTAAACCAAACAAGATAAGCCTATCGAGTTTGAGCTCGTTTGATTCATCTTGACAAGTTCTCTGGTTAACTTAAACTTTTTAGTCTTTTATTTATTTACATTTGGTAGAAGATTTATTTTAAAAACTTTTGTAGAAAGTATTACTTGTTTAGTTAAAAATAATTGTCATTATCATCTTAAGGAAACAACATAAATGTTAATGTTAAGACTATGCACATTAATTTTGAATTTGCTATTGTAGCTGTTCTAAATTATTAATTATTAGCTTCCGTAAACATAGCTAAAACGGAAATATGCCCTTAAAAGCAGGAAATCAGAGCAAACGGCACAAAAAACGAATTAATTTACTCAAATATAATTATTTGAGTAAATTAATTCGTTTTTTGGCTTCAAATAGCAGAAGATTAACGTATTGGTTTTTTTCTATGTAAGTACACCAATTAATTAGATTTCTGGGACGATTTAGTACATTCTAATCTAAGTTATCTAGGTAAGCTAGTAAATTTCGAAATAAAAATTTACATTTAAGTCACTTTTCAAATCCGCCGCCATATAATGTTTTTGCTGTAACTTCTGAGCTAACCAAGCCCTGCTCTAAACAGCGAATTTATCCTTCCTTATTATTGATGTCTTATGGTGTTAGTTTTGTTGGTTGGTAATTAGATCTGCCATATGAACAAAAAACGCATTCAGGTCCAAGTCCGAGTGGTAAGAGGTCCAAGTTCCCCAATTTCCGGTTAAAGCTGTAGCGGTTGTTATCAGTTATTGTGGGCAATGTTTTTTTTTTTTTTTCCTTTGGCTTTGCAATCTTATGCATTTAGCCAGTGTCAAGTGATAATATATTTCAAGTGTATTTCATATTATAGGTCCTAGTCACAAGTCACAGTCAAAGTCAAGTAAAAGAGTCAAGGTCCAGTCGTAGTCAAGTCATGCCCTAGTAAAGTGGTAGAAACTTTACTAGAACTTCTATTGGAGTTTTGGAGCGAAGGTGAAAATCACGTTTTTCAACTTTCTATGATTTGCCTACACTTATGCACATTCACTAAGTATTAACGGTTAATAATCCACCATTATTACACATTAACACTTGAAGAATCACAGGTTTTGGAAAATTTTACAAAATCAACAACGCCATTTTTTCACTTTCGCGGCAAAAACTCGTGGGCATTGTTATTGGTTATTAATTTTGGGAAGCTGTCAAAAGCTGACGTCATCACATGCAACGTTGAACAACAATGACATACCCGAGAATTAAGTACTTAAGTAGACCTACGTAAAGTTTATATCTCTTTACTAGGACATGACTGAACCATGACTATTTTACTTGACTTTGACTGTGACTAGTACAAGTATTATTCCTAATACCATATTAGAGGCAACTTCTTCTAATTGTTTTAAAAATAATTTAAACGATGCCTTATCGAGCAAACGTTTTGTAGCACAGATTAGTTTATGAAAATTAAATAAATTTATACATTTATATAAATGATGTCAAATATTGTCATTTTTATGGTTTTTTTTTTATTTTACTTAGTAACATTTTTATTTTTTCATTATATTTGTAATTAATTAATATCTCATTTTCAACTGTACAAAAGAACGTGTAAACTAATGTTTATGAATAAATTAGTAGGTATTTGAGTATTATGAACTACAAAAATAACCTGGAAAAATACTTTATACTTGACGCTGGCTAAATGCGCATGGTATGCGCTAGACAAAATAAAAATAAACGGGCCTAATTATAACATATAATAATCGTATAATATACCATCATCCTGGTCACTCTGCATAATATGTAGTAAGTACCCAAGCAGATCACACAATAAAACGTCTGAACTCAACACTAGACTTTCAAATTCTCCGATATGACCTTCGATCACCTGTCTTGCAACTTGCAACTTGAGTAAATTACAAGATGGTTACCTACAAGTAATGTTAACCTAATGTTACCTTCATTGATTGACATACGAAACGCAACAAGTTGCTACATATTACGAAAAGAAGTGGGTAGCTAAAGGTTACTAAAAATATTGAGGCAAGTGCTCACTGGAGATAAGTGTTTTTTAAAGGTTAATGATGCAGATGCTTATTGTTGAACGTCTATTAATAATTAGTAATTGGGCGTTTGGTCGAAGCAACTCGTGAGCAAAATGCAGGCAAATATTTTGGACAGATATTGAGCATTGCTATCCAACGTAGCAATGATGCCAGCATTTTGGGTACTTTGCCAACTGGCAGCGGTCTGTTAGATTACATTTTGTATAGGTTTATATCTTAATACACTTATTTTTGGTTCGTTTTAATTTAGTTTTTAGTTAATTTTTTTATTATTTTAATTAAAGGTTATTTAAAGTTCGTAGTCTAATAATATATTGTTGAAAACATTTAAGTTTTTTCATGGAGCGGTTTGCGCTTTTAGAAAGATCTATACATACCCATTACAGATTAAAATATATATCAATGTATGGACAAAAAGACAGGCGTAGTTTTAGTAATATGTACGGCACCCTTTAACACTAGAGCGCAAGCACCCCCTTTTTTACACACTTGCTCGCGTTCTCTAGCATACTAGAAAATAAGAAATTAATTTCTTTAAAATATCTATTGCATTGATAATCAACAACGATATAAACATAATTAGGAACTATTTTTTTTTTACTATATAAAAATAAGTCGGGTTTTCCTTCCTGACGCTATAACTCCAGAACGCACGAACCGATTTCCACGGTTTTGCATTCGTTGGAAAGGTCTCGGGCTCCGTGAGGTTTATATGAAGTTCGCACAAAATTGGTCGAGCGGTTCTTCATTTATCACACCCGGGCGAAGCTGGGGCGGATCGCTAGTATTAATATGAAATAATAAAATAAAAGAACGTAACGTTTTACTTCGCTTACGACCTTATTTAAATAGAGATCAATAAAAAATTTAACAAATTGGTCATGTTTGAGTTCATAAAACATGACCAATTTGTTATTTTTTTTATAACTCATAACTTCTTTCGTTGTGAGCCGATTTAGATTTTTTATTTTTATTTGTAAGCTGGTGCTTTTCATGTGGTCCGATAAAAATTTAATCACAATTTTTTGAGTTATAATCAATAATGCGTGTTTAATACATTAAATCTGATCAAGGTTCCGAAGATGAGCTTTGAAGTCGGTTTTTTTAAGCTTTGCTTGCGTTTAATTATTCGTGTATCGATTTTCGGTTCGTGGTCATTAAATTTGTGCGAGTTCTGAGAGAGGTACATCATCTTAAGATGATGAAGAAGAATCGCTATTTACCTCCTCATTTGCGCAATTATGTAGGCCTGGCTTATCCGGAAGCGCGGGGGGACCTCAGAAAAAGAACTCATGTCACGCAGTTAACTGATTCTTCTACTATAGTAAATCGCGCGTGCACTCTAATGTTAAGGAAATCAACACTAAACAACGTCAAGAGAAATAGTACCTACACAACAGAAATTACGTCTACCAACCATACATTAGCATATTGATGTAACCAGTCGCGATTAATCCCGCATTGACAAGATAATTTGCTTCAACGCAGGATAACTTAATAATAAATAGAGCGAGTGTTTCGAAATCCCGAGAGGTTTGCTAATATGTAATCAAGATAATAACGAATCTCTCGGACAAGTTTTATTTATATTTACGAGCTATATAATTTGCAATTACTCGAAAAGTAAAGGTTAATCGCTACTGTTACTAGATAAATTAATTCATATACAAAGTAGCTGCCTGTGTGGTCCGAGCTTTACCGTGATGCATCAAGATAAATATTACATAAGGCAGACGTTCACTGTACACTCTGATGTAAATAATATACTGTTACTTTTACACAACGCATACTATTTGAACACAAATTTGAAATTATATTGCATTTGCCAAATGATTCATCTCAGGACGTAAATGTGTGTCTAGTTCTGGGTGCGATTCTGTGTGTTATATGAATGATTTCCGGCACCAGCGATAGAAGTCTTGAACTTAGTGCGGTGCGCAATTTGAGTGAATCTATTTCTTTGTGTGTTATTTTGCTTATTATTTGATACATGCACACCGTTGTCGTCGACATTGTGCGCCAATTGATATAATTTATTTTGTAACTTCGATAACGTATCAATCCGGCTCATTTGGTTAAATAATTTGGCAATGTTATCTCAGAATATTGGCGTTCGTTAACCAAATATGATTTTGAAGAGAAAATTAAATATTTCATTTTGATCAAGTATAAATTTTACATTACAAATTTATAATTATAAAAAGAAAGAAAAAAAAGGTTCAATATAGTTAAGACGATTAATGTTCGGCAAAAATGCTTGCTGCATTACCACGCTGTATAGCAAGGTTTATCCTCTGCTCCTTATAAAACCCAGCATTTTGGTCATGTGCCGACTCAATCAACCTGACAGAATAAGTTATTTTTTTCTCTGAGAGGTTGTTTAAAAAAAATCACTATACAAATTGTACCATTTGAACTTGTGTAATGTTAATATATATCAGTGTAATATAAAGTGAGAGTGCTGCAAAAGAACACATGAACAAAGTGTATTACCCTTAAATAGAGACAAAAAGAAAAGAGTTAATGGACACATTCTTAGGTAAGTAATGTAGCAGTTTAAGTTAAAGTTAAATTACTGATTAGCCATATTTTGGCTAGATTGTAATTATAATAGGGCACTTTGTAAGAAGTACTCCGGAAGTAAAAAAAAAACTATAGAAATGTTCAGTTTTATTAATTAAAGCGCATAACATTATTTGGGTTATTTATCGCCCAGTCACAATTAAAATCCGTAGTAGATGATAGTTGAGTGAACAAAGGTAATTTTAGGTAGTAGCGGTTAAAGTAGTTCATTTTAAATAATGTTTAACACAATATAACCCCTGTTTTGTTCGTTTCCTTGCTGATGGTGTAAAGCGTCGCCAGACGGACCGCGTCACCGGTTAGACAAGCGAGTGGAAATCCGTGTATCAAGGCCGCGGTTTTGTTTCACTGAACAAAAGAGAGAATTCCAAAGCTGTACACGGCACATGGTATTTTCTTTATTGTTTAATTCGATCCGAACTTAACGTATTTTTATTGACAAAAAAATTTTTGCTCTGCAGTAATCTTATTCTTCACAAGCCGTGACCCGACGCTTCGCCCGCGTTTATCAAGTTAAAAAGTAGTATACGTGTTAATCCTAGGTAAAAGCTATGTAAATTCCAAATTGTGAATTTTTGTGAGTAGGTTCGGTTATTATAGATTTTTTGGGTTGATTCAGTTTTTGGAAATTTTTCAAAATTCCGGAAGATTTGGGGGTTGAAAACGCAAAAAAACATCAGCAATTTCGAGAAATACGCGAGGCCTTCAGCTCACTTAGCCACTATACATAAATATAGTCAGAAATAGTCGCATTCGATTTTAGTCTTCAACAAACAACAAGTTGTACTAGCCATTATGAACCCATTAATGTATCCACTTGCCTTGCCGACACCTTAATCGCCTGTCAAAACAGATTCCAAGCATTTCCTAGTTAGCAATATTTGCTGCTTTGTATTTACGCGTCAATTACTAGCGCAATACTTGCAAAACGAGCTAAATGTGTCTTTACAACTACTGACGACAGTTTTGGATTCAGGATTGTAATTTGGGGGGTTTCACCCAGCTGAGGGTAGATTTTGCTGCCCCTGCAGCAATAATGATCACGAGACAAGATTTGCCACGGAAGAACTCAGTAAATTTTGGAGGGGCTTGAGCCCCTTATCCTCCCCCCCCTTAAATCTGCTGCTAACTGACAACGAGTGAAGTACTGTAATTGCAGCCTTACTTAGAGCTTTACTTACGTCTGTAGTCAGCCTAAATGCAAAACTGAAATTAACTTTTTTTTGTGCCAGATAGGGAAGCATTTGGCCGCTATCTAACCTAATATTAATAGACGATGTGGTCTAAGGCAGTAAGCATGGTAGAACTAGAAAGTGTATGCTATAATAACTTTTAATTTTTGAATTTATTTTTGTAATAACAACCTGTATTATATGTAAAGACTTAAAGAATATGTTCACAGATAAAAAATAAAAGTTAGTAGTCAAGTGTTTTTCTACGCGTGAAAATCTCAAGTCTAGTACCAATAAAGATAAAGATAAACAAACAACCAAAAAAAATACTCGTTCACAGCCCCACACTAACGTTAAATTCTTGTATCGTGGGTGCCGGAAACATTCACATCACACACATTACACCCAAAACCAAAAGCACAAATAATCCGTTCGGAAGGAATTTGTTTTCCTGCCGGGAATCGAACCCAGGACCCACGGTAGAGAGGGCGGAGACCTGTCCACTGCGCCAACTAGGTCGTCAAACAAAACAGTTGAAAAGAGACGACTGCCGCCGCTTATACCATGATTAACGAAAGGGATAGAGGATATCTCTTTCCCTCATCATTGCATCTAGATATTCACATGCATTCCCTCGAAACTAGAACTAGAAATGCAGTCATTTCTCGAAGAGCGAAGGTATAAAGCGAATCACCGGCATGCGCCATTGCTTGCCCGAAGAGAAAGGCGTGCACTGGTCTAAATAAGCGTTTTGTAAGTTCCCTTACATAACAGTTATGTTACCATTAGATACCACTCGAGATCACGGCATCCATTGTCGATTTGTGAACTACGATTTTTTATCCGGGTTTGCCTGCCTATGACTTATAGGTTAAACTATAAACGCTTTCACACTTACAACCACAAACTTAGTTCAGTGAATTGTGTTGGGGTGCCAAAAACATTCACATCACACGTTATCATCTCAGTCACACCCTGAAACAGAAACACACATTTCTTTTAAATAAAAATCCTCCGGGAATCGAACCCAATGCCCACTGCGCAAAAGACAATTCGCATAGAAAAATAAAACAATTTTTTTTTCTTGGTTCAATACACAATTAAAAGTGGCTCATCGAACCCATTTATTTAATTCAAAACACTTACATCAAGTCTGACGAAGTAAGACTGACAAGACAGACTTTTCATTAAGATCTGTGCCCTATGTCAAATTAGGACAGCCAAGATTCTTCATCAGGATAATGGATACTTTTATACAGATAAATGCGGGAAATCAGTTGAGTACATCAAATATTAAAATATTAATGTAGTGAATCATATACCTATTCAAAAAGAACATTATTTAGAACTCTAGGTACATAGTAATAGGAACAAAAAAAGAAATAATATACCGATTTTTTACCTATTATATGTCAAATTATACAATACGGTCTCTATACGTCGCTCTCAATCACTCCACACTTTTAAAGAACAAATAAAAAAATTGTATCACTCTCAATTAAGTTAAAGCTATGAATGTCTATATATATTAGTCATATATATATGACTAATAAAGGACATTGTATAATAATATATATTAGTTTGTGTATGTTTATAATATATTATTATTATTTGTGTAGTTTACATAATATACAAAGTATGTGTAAGTACATTTATTAATTTAAATACGTGTTAAGGTACACCACCGTCCCTGTTTGTAATATTTTTATCATCTCCCTTTGGTTGTCTGGAAGAAATCGCTTTGAGCGATAAGACCGCCCTTTGTGCTCCTAAGTTATATTTAAGATTTCTTTGTAAGTGTTATTTTTTGGTGTGCAAATAAAGAATTTATCTATCTACGTCAACTGGAATTTTACTTATAAATCGCTTCTCACCCATTTAAGGTAAAGACAGACAAACATATATTTCACTATATCAGGTTTGCAACAGACATCTCTTTTTGGAATAGTATCGACCTTTTGTTACTTTTACTACAATAATTACAATTATCTTGAACAAGGAAATGATTGCAAGAAACATACTTGGCTTTTTAGAGAACAAAAAAATGATGATGACTTGACGTATCCGGTGTTATCTAAGTGCTTTATAAGGTGGTCATTATAATAGTATTATCACACAAAAAGTACTGTTTTTATTATATAATATACATTATACGTAAAGTAAATTTACAATCAATGTAATAGAGTTACATATTACCCAAGTTTCACACACACAGCCCCACACTAAATTCGATGACTTGCGTTGTGGGTGCCGGCAACATTCACATCACATACAAAATCGCAACCAGAACCAGAAACACAAATTTTCATTGATTGAATTGAATGAATTGTTCGGTGGATGTGCGAAGTCACTAGGCTCGATAAAATCCGCAACGAGTACGTGCGAGGAAGCCTTGGTGTACGCGATATTGCCGATAAGATGCAAGAGAGTAGGCTGAGATGGTATGGGCAAGCTAAGAGAAGGCTTGCCTTGCTGATTTCATTGGGAGCTCTGCTCTGCAGCTTCTTGTACCCGGTCGAATATATATGCAGAAATACGGGGAACGTGAGCTATTTGAAACAGACATCCAGGACGGAGCGAAGTGGAAGAAATTAGTAGGAAGGTTGACTCACCGTGTGGATGTAGGTATTTTTCTTTAATTTCACGGCTGAACTAAACGATATGAATGTAATTTGGTCACAGGTCGTCAACAATACATTTATTTTATCACTTTAAAATAAATTGTCACATTTGACACAATAGATGTGGCATGCTGGCACTTATTTGGCTCAACGTATTAGCGTTGCAATTTAGAGAGGCAATGCCGCCAGCATGATGGGAACGGTACCCACTGGTTGTGGGCTTGGGCACTTGAGTTACCTATAAGCACGATGTCTCGTAGGTAACTTAGTTCTTTCCTGTAGGTATATAGTTTTAGTTTAGTTTGGGAAATATAGGCAATTGGCCCGTAGATAGTACAAGATAAAAAAAATTAAAGAAAAAAATATATTGATATGGTGACGTAGGTAAGGTTTACATTGTTTAATAAATAGTTACTGTGCTATGGTGTCAATTTCACTCCATTTTTTTTATTTGCGATAGGGAATCGTTTATTCCGAATTTAATTTATTTTCACTAATACTTATTAGTTTTTCCCGATTTTCTATAGCATTGTTTAGAATTTAGTACTCAAGTAGTAAACATATAAGTATTAAGTCAACAGACAAGGAACAGACTCAACTCATTTTATCAAGAAGTTTGGAAAAGCTAGTCCAGCTACTACAAGATTTTATTTAGTTTGACTTGTCTTATTGTCTATCTGTCGGTATGTAATCTGATCTTACAAGCTAAATTAGACCCATTTCCCGAAGTCCAATAAGACTTAAATTTGGAATACTTATGCATCCTCAGTAACAATACAATAAGATGGTCTGATGATGGAATCGAAATATTGTCTTAGGAACTTCTGAACTAAACAAGATAAATCCATCTAGTTTGGGCTCCTTTGATTCTTGACAAGTTCTCTGGTTATCTAACTTTTCAGAGGTTTTTTTATTTAGAACTGGTAAAAGCTTGATTTTAAAAAATCTTTTGAAAGTAGTTATTAATTGTTTCTAGTATAGACAAATTAGCCGTGCCCCGCGGCTTCGCCCGCTATTATCAAGTCAAAAAGTAGCCTATGTGATCCTAGGTATAATCTATGTACATTCCAAATTTCATCCAAATCCGTTCAGCCGTTAAAGCGTGAAGAGGGAACAAACATACTTACACACACACTTGCACAGAAACTTTCGGATTTATAATATTAGTAGTTGTTTCTAGTATAGACAAATATCAGCGGCCAAGTCTGTAAGAATAAATATAAACCACAATCGAGACGGTAGGTATAGTAAATTGTTCCTAACAAGTCCGATTGACATCCTAAAAGAACTCTCGAGGGAGTTATTTTTAGTCATTCCACGTGCGGGCGAAAAAGTTGGAAAAGTTTATTTGGAACGTGTTGTTTTAGATAGAACCTAATATAATTTAGTAAAGTATATAATACTAGGCGTGCCCCGTGGCTTCGCGCGCTATTATAAAGTTAAAAAGTAGCCTATATATTAATCCTAGGTATCATCTATGTACATTCCAAATTTCATCCAAATCAGTTCAGCCGTTAAAGCGTGAAAAGGGAACAAACATACACATAAACTTTCGCATTTCTTGTAATAGTGGGATTGTAAAATTCAAATTTTAAACAAACATTCAAACGTATTGACACTCACAGCCCCACACTAAGTTCAAAGACTTGGATCGTGGGTGCCAGAAACATTCACATCACACACACATTACACCCAGAACCAGAAGCACAAATATCCCTTGGGAAGAAATTTGTGCTCCTGCCAGGAATCGAACCCAGGACCCACGGCGCAGAGGGCGGGCACCTGTCCACTGCGCAAACTAAGTCGTCATTGCTCGTTTGATTTGTAATGCGCAAGTAGAAATAAATTATAAAGTTATCGTAGAAAACAATGAGTGATATATGTATTATAAAAAATTGGTCGAGATCCAAGTCTTGCGGTATCATTGCAGGCAACAAAATGAAACTTCCGAAGAAAAGTAATGTTTGTTTGTAAATCACTTTTACAAAGAATAGCAGACTGACCTAAATATGTCTCATCTCATTGCCAGACAATTAACCGCCAAGCAGTAGTGGGCAAACATTACTGAATTAGAGTAATAGCACTCATGAAAGTTAATGATTCTACTGCCAGATTCGCAAAATGACAGTTTTGCGAATCTGGCAGTAGAATCATTAACTTTCATGAGTGCCTCTTTGGGGCCCATGTGAATAAACGACTTTGATTTTGATTTTTGATTGATTTTATTTCGGATTAAAGAGCAATGTTTTCAGTATAATTACACTTCATCTTAGGTATATCTCGGGGTAACGAGCGCAGTGCTTGCGGATCAAATTTGGAATGTATATAGCTTATACCTAGAATTAAGACATAGGCTACTTTTTAATTTGATAATAGCGAGCGAAGCCGCGGGGCAAGGCTAGTAATATACGTGTCATTTAAAAATCTAAAATTGTAACTGTCAAATAACGCACAGCATAAACTGGTAGTTCTGGTTTCGTGTAATTCTGCATAAGAGTTTATCATTTAAAGTAAATGAGCATTAAATCACTCTTTCTCAAGGATTGAGTTTTCAAAAAATCCTTTTAGTCCTAAAAAGAGGATGGATAATTACAAGATAACAGCCCGGTGGGATTCAAATTCTTTAATTGTACAATAGGCAAGCAAAATACAATTGTCCAAGTATGAACTCACGTCGATTAAGAAACTTATTTATGTAGAACTGAATTCAGGCACAACAAAATAGACAACAGCAATAAACTAAATCCATGGCTTCAACTTCCAGCCATGTCGGATGCCTTCAGGCGGCCTGAACAATTCTGACACTAGGACTCGCCACTAGTACATACGATAATCAAGCAAGCACTTTCATAAAACCACAGGATTAACCAGGATCCCATCCGTATCCGTACAAACACCTCAAGATTTCACGAAAATATCATCTTCATAGACAATAAACATCGATAAGTTAACACTTTACCTGCTATCATCTAAAAAAACAGTTGCACGTATCAGAAATACATGACTACATCTAACAGAAGATAAAGAAAAGGCGGAAATTAGGCCTAGGATAGATCGACGTACAGCACAATCTGATGTGTCTTAAAATAAAATCAACCATAAAGAGGTTGAAGAGGGATAAAAACGCTCCTCACTCACCTGAGCAATAGTATCCAAGGCAAGGCGCTCGATGTCAACGTTGTAGAAGCTGAGCGGCGGCACGTACCGCCTCCTCGGCCGGATATCATCATAGTATGCCACCACATCATTGATGGACACAACTGGGCAGTCATCAGCTGTGCTGCATCCACTGCTCACCCCATCGACACCGCTGTCGGAATCCCCCTCCCCTCCGAAACCCTCCTTACTATCCCGCCTGTCTCCGTAACTCTGCTCCGACCCCTCCTGGTACCCTGACTCGTTCATCTCATCTGGAGTAACGATCTCGGGTATCTTCGTGAAGTCGAAATCCTCGTCAGCTGTAATGTCGAGCTCGATCGTGTCCGCCATTTTGAAAATTATTTGTTTCACTATTTGTTTGTCACTACATGCTGTCACTGTGTGCACACTGGTAGCGCCCTGCGGACAAAAAAAAAAGTTAGTATAACAAAGTATTGGGTCTCTAGATCGAACTACAGCTGAGATGACCTATAGTTCATCACCAGATGTAATTGCTGTTTAAAAACAGCTGTAAACTTGATTTACAAGTACAAGTCGACAAGTTAATTGTTATTTAAACGGCGGCAGCTATAATTTGTAAATGTATGTATTGTTGCATTATAATCTTTTTACAACTAAATTCTTAAAAAATAACTTTTTTCTGATTTATCTTGAGATCTGACATCTCAACCGACTTATTTAAAAGGCAATCAGATAGCATACCTATTAATAAAACGAGGCAAATAAAGTGTTGAACAAATGTATACGCAATAATAATTTTAAAATGCCAATGAATTTAAGATAGCCGTTCGAAGCTTGTCGATCCTGTATGACCTTGGACGAAAATGTTATCTCTATATCAACCGAAGAAGGCAGCTGTATGCATTAAATTTAATAATTGCAGCGAGATTCGCTGTTGGGCAATAAAAAATTCTTCATATTTTTTCGGCCTTGGTGCGAGTAATGAAATGAAATCCTAGGATCCATAAAACAATAGTTCCTATGAAACTCTCATATCGAATAGATACCACATAATTATAAAAACTCGAAAGACGATAGGCTCCAATCCATTATCTTTGTAAAAACGAAATCAAAAGAACATCAACAATCGTCCACCGCGCCGAATAACTCTCCCCAAATAAACAGCCAACAACTATTGATGCCGAAACACTCTCGATTTCCTCGAGACGGCACCAAAACAAACTTTCCCTCTCGCTGGAGTCGACACGGTGACCTCACTATTAGATCTCGACAGTAGAGTTACAACGCTAAAACGCTACTTCAATTCAGCAGATGTATCTTTTGAATCGAAGGTTTTGACATCAATTTTATTTATAAATAGGTTATGTCCGCGTGATACTTTTTATGACGATAAAAAACGACTTTTCACTTAGTCTCATATGTAGGATACCATATAATGTATAATTAAGAGAGGAAATAAAACGAATAGCACACAATGTAGCCCACTGGCCGAAGGAAAAGTGCCCAGTACACTGACTGTATTGAAACCTAGTGAAACCATTTCGGAGATATGTTGTGCAGCCATAACAGAGAGAACTTGTTCAACCATTACAGAGATACTTTGTGCAGCCATTACAGAGATAAATATATACATACATATAGTCACACCTCTTCTCCCATTGGGAAAAGCAGACCACATCTCTCTACCTGCTACGGTCCTAACACCTACATCGCTTCTCCTACATTCACAAGTCTTTTCATACATGCTTGTTGTTTACTCGGGTCTTGGTCTTTCTTTAAAACGTTGTCGACCTAATTTCAAAGATAAATGAATGCGTTTTTACCAACCTCGATCACATCGAAAACGCTAATATTTCAGAGAACAAAAATCTAAAAAAAAGTCAAATAAGGATGCTTTATTTTACTTAGTTACCAAAGTCTACGTCATAATATTCGCACTCCAATAAGAGGTTCCTCTAAAGAAAAGACTTTTCCTTTCGTTCTGTGTAACAGTGACCTCGTGCTGGGGTCATAAGTTAACGGGCAGTAATGTTGGCTCGTTGGATACCAGTAGGTATAAGTGGAATATTACAGCTAGTTATTTGATACACGTGTAACACTTTTGTCCAAACTAGTCGTGCCCCGTGACTCAGCCCGCGTTTATCAAGTAAAAAAGAAGCCTGTGTTAATCCTAGATAAAAGCTCTCTAGAGCGCCACAAAGGAACAAACATACATACATAGGCTGTAATATTTGCAAACAGCCTTTAAACTGCATTAGTTAAGGATGCATTAAATATTACTTTGATGATAGATGGGAAAAGTAATAGGTCTAATAGCAACAATTTAAATTCTAAGTTTTTATAATAATATAGTATATATAATATAGTAAATATATACTCATACACTATATTTATTTTAAATTAAGATTTCATAATTCTTGTATTAACTTTTAATTTTAATTCAAAGTTTAAAGACACCTACACTTTATATTATCTTTTGTTATATTATAAATATGTATAATTTTATTTTGCAATTAGTTTCACTCCTTCGCTGTATGGATGATAAATTATTATATCTATATATAAAAGAAAGTCGTCTTAGTTACACTATTTATTACTCAAGAACGGCTGAACCGACTTGGCTGAAAATTGGTGGGTAGGTACCAGGAGACGGACATAGGATAATTTTTAGGAACGGAGGAATGAAAAGGATTTTTTTTTAATGTGTATAAATATCATTTTCTTATACGTCACTCGGATTTGGTAAAGTAGGTACTAGGCAAACATAAACATGAAGGAGGTAGTCATATAGTCACGTGGCATTGTAACGCATGCCGGGTATGGCTTCCTAAACATGCACATTCATTGACTGTTAGGCGGAACGAAGGTCGCCGAGACAACTAGTTAATCATAAATTGATGACAACTGACAATATATCTTATTTTTTTTTAGTTCGTAAAAAGGGCTCGGAGGAATTATATCATCTAATTCCTGAGCACGCTCTTCATAGAGAGCTTGAATTCACAGAGATCTTGTAAGCGATAGAATATCGATAGGCTTGCTACCTTACGTCGTCGGTGACCAAGACTTTGCAATTTTGACTCAACTAGCTTGAATTGCCTGACCTTAGCAAGGATACCCAGCTTTTTAGCAGGCAGTTAAGCTCTGGCTTTGGTAAGTGCCAAAGTTGAGATATACCATTGGGTCGCAGGTAAAACAACACCTAACAACAATAGGTTTCAGTTCCGTATTGGTTTCCAATCAGTCAAGGATTTGTTCAAACTTTTTCAATAAACAAAAACAGTCTGCTCGTGTCGGGAATTCGAACAAGTTATGATATTGTTGCCGTTTGCCGATTGCTACAGGTGGAACTTCCACTTTGTTTTGCTATGCGGTGTTTGTATTTCGTATTTTGTTGAAATTGGAGCTATTTTTGGTAACTTTGTGCCAAGGAATATGTGAATATAATTTACATTACTTTTGTTGAGGATAATATAAATATATATGTTATATATATTTAAATATATAGTATGTTGTAGGCATCTAGCGTCTAAACCATATAAGCGAATGACTTCAAATTCTAAAAGAATATGTAAAACTACGGCCCAAAGCCAGAAGTAACATTTAAAATTATATAAATAAAAATATTAAAGGGGCACATGTAAGTGGGAAGGAAAATATATTTTTTTTTACCTTTGAGGAGTAACGTTGAAAGGGCTTGATAGGTTGATTACGAAACTGGTTCTAAAAAAATCTATGTTGGCAAATAACCATTTGGTAGGCCACCAAAGTCACTGTTTTTATTTAATACCTATTTTGTCCCGAAGTCTATCTCAAAAACGGCTTCACACTGAACGCTGAAACTTACTTATATATACTACTTAATATATACTTGAACAACAAAAACAGAAATCAAACAATTATTATATAGAAAAGAAGTTATAAGGTAACCTCAAAAGTTTTTCTCTATGAAGCAAAATGTAGGCGCGAGATCTCAGGTCGGCGCAAACGACATGTTTAATTTAATTGCATAATTTGTTCGTTTATAAAATTAGGTTCGGTCTACTACGTTTTGTACATATTTATCTATATATATAATAAAATAAATGATAAACTTAGCTGTTTGCAACGGGTAGGTTCGTAGTAAAATTCAATTTAAAATAATATTGCTAGTAATCACTTAAGAGTTTTTTCTAATAATAATATTGGCCCGAGTGTACCTTCGACTCATTCATAAAACTACATAAGAGAATACTCAACAGTTACTACGTAAACTACACCCAAATATCCAACCCCAAATATTCAACAAGTAGGGGTCGGAGTGACCTAGTTCGTTATTTCAAGGGCACGAATGGTGTTCCAAGCACAGATGTGCAATCGATTTCTCTAAAGAAACATTCAACATAGGAAAAATTACTAGTTTATCTTTTAAAATCAGGCATATCGTTTCCAATTAACTGCCCGATGGCGTAGTTGGCTTCTGATTTCTATGCAGCGGGAATTGGGTTCGAGTTCTCACTACATGGGAAATGTGTGTTCCTAGTTCTGATTGTGATTGTTGTGTGTGAGTGATGTGAATGTGTACAGCACCCACGACACTAAGAGTGGGGCTGCAAGTATGAAAGCGTTTTTATTTATTGTTTTTTAAGCACCGAAACTTCTTAACCGACTGCAACTATACTTGTCTATGTATGAAACATAGACAATAATATTTTTTGCAATGCCAGTACAGTTTATTTTTACCTAGATAAATTTCAAGCTACATAATTAATTCCTCGTATTTAACAATAAAAGATTTATAAATTATATCGCATCTTATACACGTTTCTACGGGGAATATCTCTAATCTAAATATATATAACTCAAAGGTGACTGACTGACTGACATAGTGATCTATCAACGCACAGCCCAAACCACTAAACGGATCGGGCTGAAATTTGGCATGCAGGTAGATGTTATGACGTAGGCATCCGCTAAGAAGGATTTTGATTAATTCTACCCCCAAAGGGATAAAATAGGGGATGAAAGTTTGTATGAAACTTTGTCAATTTTAAAATAATACTTCTTAACGCGAGCGAAGCCGCGGGCAAAAGCTAGTGAACTATTTAGAGTTGTTTGATTGTAAAAAGATTTACTCGTCTCTAAAGCAGAAAAAGAAATGACAATAAATCAAAAAGATCACAGAACATGTAAAAACCAAATATTTTCGTTTATATCTCAAATCCCCTTTTATCCCCATTCATAAAACTACACCATTTCAACCCCAAGGTTCAACAAGTAGGGGTCCCAGTGACCCAGTTCGGTATGTCAAGGTTGATCCCGCAACAAGTGGGGTCCCCGTCCCCCCTTACTTACCAGGCGATTATCCATGATCGTTTATGGGGTTTATTTGTCGGTTACTTTTAGGAAAATTAAGGGCAGATGGAAATATTTAAAAGTCAATAAGGGAAATACAATGGCTAAGTTAACTGGTTCATCGGGGAATCTCGTAGTATCTAATACCTTTAAACGAGCAATTCTTGTATATTTATATATATGTGTAATCAGGATCTCGGAAACGGCTCCAACGATTTTCATGAAATTTAGTATGCAGGGAGTTTCAGGGGCGATAAATCGATCTAGCTAGGTTTCATTCTTAAAAAACGTCATTTACCATAAAAAACCGAGCAAAGCTCGGTCATCCGGGTACTAATATATTATATCCCTATTTATTTGAATTTTGTTTTATACCAGACACCCTGTTATCGAAATTGTAGGATTCCTATGGCCTCTCTAATAAAACTAACTGTCAAACGCTATCCATTGATGGTTGACATACCTCCAGTTCGATTGAAGCGATTCGCTTGTACGTTCATCATCCGTATGGCGAACGAGTGGGACTCATAGCTTGAGTCTTTGTTTCCTGAATGATATAAATTGGAGTCTTCAAGTCAAGAGTGAATAGGTATCTTCTAGGCAAGCATGTTACGTCTTCGGCCGCATTTTCATTTTCCATCAGGTGAGATGGTGGTCAAATGCTTGATATACAAGCATTTGACCACCAAACCTTTGTTTAGGGTATCGCTGACGAGTAAGAGTCCTCAAGGAAACTTTTTTTTACGACCCTTCATTTTATAGCTCTCCATGGAAAAACGGAACAGACAGTCGCGTTTAGAAGCAACAAAACCCAGCTAAGAAACACGGACCTAAAAAAATACGGATGTAGCCGTCATCGACGCCTAATCATGGGTGAAGCCTGCAAATGGTCGACCACTATTCTTCTTCTTACAAAAACTATGGCTTGCTGAGCATGATAATAAATGAGCCATGTTTGCAGTGACACTCCACAATCGCTTCGGTTTGTGCTTGGGTCGATGTAACTTTACCTCGACAATTTTTCTTTTGATCTACCAACCTAGGTACGCAGCCTGTTGAACGCCTACCAGATTGGCCAAGGAAGTTTGCGTCCCGGGTGTAGTTTTTCAACCGGTGGACATAGATCGGGATGGATATTTAATTCAGACTACCTAATATTGTGTGCGTGCTAATTATGTAGTATTAACTATAACAGATCACGGTTTTCGACATAGACAATGACGGTTTTATATATACCTATATTGATTTTGTTATCATATCCAATGTCGGAGTTTTGCCGCAAAAGTGAAAAAATGGCGTTGTTGATTTTGTATAATTTTCCAAAACCTGTGATTCTTCGAGTATTAATGTGTAATAATGTATTAACATTACTAGTTTACCGTGTATTAAGTATTAACTTAGTAAACGTGCATAAGTGTAGGCAAATCTTACAAAGTTGAAACACGTGATTTTCACCTTCGCTTCAAAACTCCAATAGAAGTTCTATTAAAGTTTATACCACTTTACTAGGTCATGACTTGACTATGACTGGACTTTGACTCTTTTACTTAACTTTGATTGTGACTTGTGACTAGGACTTTGAATATGAAATACACTTGAAATATATTATAACTTGACACTGGCTAATGCACACGATTGCGAAGCCAAATATACTTAAAGAAAGAAAAAACAACGTCACTAATTATGGAGTGGACCGTGAATTTGGCCTGTGATACAAAAGGCAGTCCATCTGGCGCTATGCCAGCTTACAAGCACCATTCACCCTGCATTCCCGACCTGTCTGTGAACGAGTAACAGTTATGAGAAATTGCCACATTGTACCTACAGAACAGATCCCATATACTCTTACTTTGTTGCGATCTATTTGTATTTGAGTTAGATAAAATTGGACCTTATTTCTTCGGAGTTTTTTCTGTTATTGCCCATATTGGCTCTTTAAACATTTATATCGAATCGTAACACGAATAAATTAATACATTATCACTTAAAAGGTCAAATAGTGGTCAAATGTTAGCCTACCTAAGTTATAATACAAAAAACGAGTTGGGTTGAGGCATATCGTTAAGGGTTTAAAATATGCATTGTATACGCAAATTGTGTAACAAATCCCCTAATATTTACAACCTACTTCAAAAAAGGAGGTTCTCAATCGGACTGTATGTTTTTTTTTGTATGTATGTTACGCGATATCTCCGCCAATTCTGAATTGATTTTGATGATTCTTCTTTGGTAGAGTATTCTTCAGAGGTGGTTCCATATAAATTTTATCGAAATCGGTCAAGCTAAAATCGAATTATAAGCAATGAAGTAATTTTTTTTTGCGTTTTTTAAACTTTGCTTGCGTTTCAATTATATCTGAAAATGTTTTCAACGTATATGTACCTATGGTATGAAAAATAATGTCCAAAAGTAATGATGAAAAAAAATATGTCCTATAAATGCAAATCAATCACAAAAATAAAATTTAAACTGCTGTTACAACGACACATCAGGTATTAGGTATCTTCTAGGCAAGCATGCTACATCTTCGGCTGCATCTTCACTTTTCATCCAATGAGATAGTGTTCGCTTACCTATCGAGCATTAAATAAACATTTGAAAAATCTGAACACCTGTCAGCATTCCAATGTGCTTGTAGCTCACCCCAGACAGGTCAGAATCTAATTACTATTTAAAACATGTATTTACTCTTTCCAATCACGTTCACACAGTTAAGTTAACAACATACAACTCTAATAACGATAGCTGCCTAGTTAATATTAGGTGGACACGTACCTATAGGTATCGTATTACTCCACCCAGTTGCGAAATGCTTATCAAGTTGCGTTATCGCAGGTAGGCCCACCGAAGCCTATCTATGCAGCCTTAGTATAGAGATATATTGCCATTTTTGCCAAGGTAATCTAGATAACCTAGATATTGGGCAGGACGTGTCCGGTCGCCGGTCTGACACCGGTCACCTTAAATGCCACATATGTTGGGTAAAATATAAATGTACTAGCGATCCGCCCCGGCTTTACCCGGGTGTGATAAATGAAGAACCGCTCGACCTATTTTGTGCAAACTTCACATAAACCATCTACTAAATAGTCCGAACAAAGCCTAAACATTTGGTTTGGATAGGTGAGCCCGTTCTTGAGTTATAAAATAACAACGAAAAGTGGCATTGATTTATATACATATAGATTTAGCTTGCTACGAGTTCAATAATAAATCAAAAACGCGTTAATATACTTGATTCTTTGTAACATTTTGTACTCGCTGTCCTTGATAGTTTTGTATATATATTGAACTTTAAGTCTATTATTGGAATGTATTCGTTATTACGCATTTTTCTTCTAGCCACCCAAACAGACCTCACTTCTAATTCTAATTAGAATTAAACCTCATTTGTACGTAGTGTCACTCTAAGAAACACAAGTAGTATATAAAAATTCAAAATTGATTTTTCAAATGGGTCCCATAGAAACACTCATGCAAGTAAATGACTAATGCCATTCCAAAGGTAGTGAGGGGAGCAGTAAGATGCCAAACCTTTTACACAAGATGGGTTATCCAGTTAGTAAGTTACTCTTGAGTGGAGACTGCGTCACGGCAAACGTTTGCGAGGACGCCCTCTGGCTACGTGGAGCGACGACTTACTTAAAGTGACTGGCAGCGGTTGGAAAAGAAGAGCTGAAGATCAAGCTCAGTGGCGAGCATTGGAGAGGCCTATGTCCAGCAATGGACGAATATAGGCTGATGATGATGGTTAAGTTACTCTTTCTCCAAGATAATGTATGTCTGTAATAACCTCTAAAAGAGATTTTTACGATGGTGATAATTTCTTAAAATTCTTTATTGTGGTTAATGACGGCTCTCGTCGAAAAAAACACGCACATGTTGTATGTATTCTAAAGTGCTAAAAACTAGCCTTTGTTACAACTACTTGAACCGAGATCAATAAAAATTTACATCGTCCTATAAGGATTAATCTGCAATATTACTGACTTAATGAAGAAACTTGCGTAAATTGTATGATTCAAGACAGTTATTTATATTATATCCTTTCTATTTCTTGAAATATAACTTGAAGCGAAGCAATGTGTGTATACTTATTATATTTACGATTAAAAAACAATTTAAATTTAACTCCCCAAACAATTCCCACAACCATTTCTTTGTAAAGGTAAATTTAATTAAGTAAAAAAAGGTAAATTAAATTAGGTGGACGCTGGATACGATACAGTTTTATTTTCCTTTACTGTAGCTGATGTATTTGTATGAGCAATCCAACTCACGTGATTTTCTTCTGAAGACCACGTGAGTGGAGTAAAGTTGGAGTACTCGTCACGTGGTTTCCTTCATGTAATTATTTACAGGCCTCGTTGTCATCATAATATTAGGATTCTGCGTAAGTATTTGTAAACGCTTTCACACTCACAGCCCCACACTAAGTCCGAAGACTTGTGGTGGCGGAATTTTAGTTTACATCACACACACAACACCCAGAACCAAAAACACAAATTTCACTAGAGGAGAAAACTTGTGTTTCTACCGGAAATTAAATCAACGCACCCAACAAAGCCAACGAGCAGTTCAATATACTGGATAATGTACAGATCGATGTTTGGCATAACCCTTAATTATTTCAATCATTATTAGCATTCCGGTAGCATGAATCGTGATATTCTTATTTATTAACAGCCCTAGTATGTTAGGAGATAAATAAAATACCTCCCGCAGACCACTAGACGGGCGAGATGAAATACCGTCCTCTAACGAGGTGGTAGAAAATACTTGCAGGTCCGCCTAGGGTGGTGCCACCCCTTTTATAAACAGTCGAACAGTAGAACTAGGTTAGAAGAATTGTTTCCAGCTGCAGATGTGTTGTGTCTTTCTTTATATGGGAAATTCGATGTTGACAATCCGCTTAGCCCAGTCTTTACTGGAAATATGCGACGTATAACTATTAAGAACCCGTATACATTTTTATGTCTTTCTCGCTCGCACGATCCACTGATTTTGAGATATAAAACTGACGGTGTGAGTTATTGTAAATGTTGTCAATATAATCCCTAAATAATAATATCATGGATCTTATAAACTGATATTCGTTTTCTTAGCTTTTGGATTGGCGGAGAAAATCGATGTCAAATTGATTTTATATTTTTTTCACTCTTTCTTCTTCTAATTAATAGGTATTTAAACGAAAATTAATTTAAAGTATCCGTTACATAATTATTTAGTAAATTTATTGACAACATTTTCCATAACTCGCTCTATAATTTTTACTTCTCAAAATGAATGATTTGTGCGAGCGAGACAGACATAAAAATGTATACGGGTTCTTAAAGTCTTAGGCACCTAAGTATATTGCTACGCGTAGCTTTTTTATTCATCTTGGTCTGATGACCTACTATCAGGTGAGCTTCTTGCTTATCTTCGTTATTACTTGAGTAACAGGATAAGAGGCTTTCGAGACTAAGGACCCTGACCCTCTGAGAGAGATCACAGGCAGAGGGTCCGGGCTATAACCGACCACGCTCCATGCGATGTGCATCTACACAATGTTCTCGAGTTGCTACTTGCTTGTTTTACTTGTTTAGTGCGTCGCATAGTATACAATAGAGAGGAAGTAAATCCGGAAATAATTAAAATTTTAAGAAAATGTAAGAAATTATAAAATATTATCAAAACAATTAAAAGAACTATTGACATTAAAAACATATAACTTAATTGACAAATATATAAATGATAAAATTTGACAAAAAAATTACATACTTATATTAATTATTTTATCTTTATTTACTTTTTTTTTTAACACCAATCTCAAATAGTAATAATAATACATATTTTCTTTGATAATATTAAATCGAATAATACTTTAACTAAATTTATAAACACAAATATTATATAATATTTCTTGTGTAGTATTTGTGTTTATTTTTTATCTGTCAACAAAACCTAGCAGTCCTTCTCTCTTCTAAGATAATTGCGGTGCCCCACGGGGTATATAGAACTGTACTCTTAAAAATCACCTGTATAGTACTATTATTATAGATTGCAATAAGTAAATGAATATATATGAATATGTAATCTGTGCTCATAAGGTTATTTTGCGATACTTTGAGACAGCGTGCAGCGCCGGCGCGGCGGGGCCAAGACATCTGGTGAGAATATAGTATTCCAAGTGTGGTAGGTAGCTGGCATACCATCGACACGTGGCCATTCGCCACACATCACGGTCCACAGCTCGCCGCCATATTTAATCAGCAGCCAGTTTATAAACACCGTAATCGCTGTCAAGGGCCGGCGTAACATCGACCGATAACGTTCTAGTAATGAAATTAAGGAAAATTCTTTCGAGATTAAAACGTCGCAATAATCGAGGAATAACATATTAAAACTAATTCGTTTAACACGGACCCGTGACGGTTAAGAGAGAACTTTTTGATACAAGTTCTCTGGTAAATTTGTGAATAGAAAGATATGACAGGTTCCTTTAAAATTTACAATCTAGCTACACAACTGTAGAGGATCAAAGTTCTTTTTTTTTCCGGGCGCAGGATCCCGGCCAGCGTGTTGCTCCCTAAAGACTTACTTCATAGGATCATTTCTATGGTAAGCTCTTCCCAAGACAGAAAGTATCAAAGTAAGTGAAGCGAACAAGAAAACACTATAGAAAAGAGAAAATCCCAAATTAGTGGCTACTATTATCCACTGATCTAGGCTACTATTAGCCACTAATCTAGGCTACTATGAGCCACTTATCTAGGCTACTATTAGCCACTAATCCAGGCTACCATTCGCCACTAATCTCAGTCCCTATTCAGTCCATAGGTATAGTCTTTTCTGTATTGTATAGAAACTATACGTTACCATCCAGTACATATCAGTGTGACGGTAAAAAGAACGTTTGCTAAACTAAGGATAGTGTCAAGGGAACGATTCGTTAGTGAATATTTACATCGATCAAAAGAAATATATTGAATTAATGTATATCAATATGCTTTAATTATATTTGTTTACATTTTGCCCACTCATATCGTCGTTAAGTGATAATGTGGTGGAGTGCGGTACGTTTATTGAATGGATACTGCCTCTCAAGGCACTCGAACTCTCACAGCTACTTTAAAACAAAACCAAGACACAATTGAATTAGGTATAACATATGCTCTTATTTGCAAGTAAATGATGATCATAAGTGAGCACCATCACATGCTCAATGAGATGCATACTCGAAGAGAAAACTGCTTACGGTGACGCGTGGTCAAGTGAAAAGTCGGAAACACGCATAAGTGAAAAAGTGCACGTTTATGAGTTGTCGTAAGTAGGTAATGTGACATTTTATTTTTATAGCTGTGTACGTGGCTTGTCTACTGTTGTATTACTTTTATTACTTTGAAACTCTGAGTGCAACGAAACATTTTTATATTGTGGATTTTAGAATAGTCACTTTTGTCGTTTTTTTAGGTTTTTAGTATTGCGGCGACATAAACGGTGATCAAGAAAATTTCGTGATGATTTTATTGTAATTTTTTTTTTTTGTTATTAATAGCATAGCGAAACTTTTGATCAATATCTCACGTTATGGTAATAACGGATGCGGTCGACGATAAAGTTCATTTACCAATAAGATACCTTCTCACTCATTAGGTCCTTGAATAACGTTCTACTGAAATCATCTTGAAAATGGTTTCAAGACTATTTACTGATAGAAACACAAACAACACTTTGGAAACAAGGCCGACTGTTGTTACACTTTAGATATAAATTTGCTTGTTACTTCTTTGTCGACGTCGTAAAACGTGAAACCTATTTATGAACCCTTTAAAAAGCTTTTATTATGTTAGTACTCAATTGTGATAAAGAAAATGCTCCTAAGCCGCTGAAATCAAACAGAAAACGAAGCGGAATCCGATGTGCCATCAACTACGTACTGAGCAAATACAAAGTATTGTAGGCACACTAGATAGTAAACATAGTGCGTCTACAGACCGGGTCAACTCAATTGAGTCGCAACTTGAAAGTCTTCGCAGCCGTTTGACGTATTGGAAAAGTAAATGATTAACTGGAAATAGGAATTGTTCAGAAGATAGTTCTTTAGTTTACTATGAAATAAAATGAGAATACTTTATTTACAACTTACTTGATATTCTTAGCTAATATTTTGCTTGAGTCAGACAGTTATTTGTAAAGTTTGAGATGTTTTTCTAGAAGGAGCGTGCGGTTTTTATGATATCTACCATACTATTTGTACCTGTATCATACTACTAGCTGCACCCAGCGACGTTAAAAATTAAAGTTATATACTTTTTTAGGGTAAAGGACAACCTATTTTTTTAATTTAAGTTATTTCTACCTTAATCCCTATCTATTCAGCCGTTTCAGCGAGAAATACTAACAAATATACTAACTCTCACACAAACGTTATAATATTAAAAAAAGGAAGAAAATTAATTTATAACGACACGTTACTACAATCTTCCTGGATGTTGCACAAGCATTTGATAAGGTGTGGCATAAAGGCAAATACACAAACTTAGAAATTTACTTCCAAAGCACTTTGCGGATATATAGTCTTACCTCACACAGATAATATTCAGAGTAAGACTAGACGATGCATACTCAAAACTTAAATAAATAAAAGCTGGAGTACCTCAGGGAAGTGCACTAGGTCCGGACCTGTTCTTATTATATACTTGTGATATTCCAGTCTTGAAGAAACGCGTTATAGCAAATAGCCATTAATACCATTTGCGCTTGGATAAAAAAATAGAGGATAAAACTCAGTGACACCAAATATATACATATAGATTTCACCAACATAAGAACTAAGTGTATGTATATTGTATATCTTCCCTTTAATAGAGACAGTAAGAAAAGTGTTGTTGGATACATTCTTAGTTTACTACTCAACTTAGCAGCTTAGGTCAAAACGAAATAACTTATACGAATCAGTTTCTAAATTATTAACAACCCCATTACAATCCTTGTCTACTACAAATACTGGTTAATTTCTTATAATTCTTCGCAATTATACTGATAGTCAAGGCAAATAATTTGATGTTTTTTCGATGGTTGTACAGAATTTGCACATTTTCCACCTGTGTCAACAAATAGTACGTATTGTTTCCTAAAGTTATGTCACACGATGCGGTAGCTTACTAAAAAAAATATAAACCTACTTGATAGGTTTAGTTATGTATTTTTATAAACGTATTACTATTTCGCGCCATTTTGTTTTCTTTTTCAAACACCTATGTAAGGACACTTGGGTTTTTAAGACGAATATAACGATACCTTAACTGTAGAAATACATCCAGCCGTTTAGAAGATATCAGGTAATAAAGAAATTTATAAATGTACATACAAGATACGCGCGACAAACATAACCCTTGTATCTGATAGAAATAATACCTTTAGACACAAATCAACATAGAAAAGAATTTACTTTACATCAGCTCCCTACTTATCACGACTCTGACCCGTAGGAAATGTCTTAGATTGGTGGATATATAAACCTGGAACTTGATAAAAACAATATGGGAGTCCTCAAATTGCAAGAGAATAGGCCTCTTCTGCTGCTCTAACGTAGACCGCTTCGTCACTTAGCATCCCGTGAGATAATGATCAAACGTTTGCCTATCTTGAATTGTAAATAATATATACGAGTTTATAAAATATAATGATGAATTGATGTCATCAAAATAATCTAGAACAAACTGTTGCATACAATTTAGATTTTTATGTTAAATTACTAGAGCACACTATTGTACGCTCGAAACGGGCAAACTGTTGTAACTTGTACAATATTATCATTTTTGTAATACCATATTATTTACACAGTTTACAATAAAGGAAATTCTATTGTATTCAAAAACTAATAACCGAGTTGAATCGTAAATATTTCCGAAACTCTTCATCAGATCTTGATCAAATAATAATTGGACTAACTAGAACGTATGCGAACATAACAATAATTTTAAGTTCATAGGTAACATACATAAAAAAAATCCGACGAATTACTTTTACAAATTAGTCCGTTATAACCAATAATGCAAACATAGTCACGAAAACATTTAAAATATAATGAATGCAAAACTGGTCAAAGTTGTGCAATACTACAAACAATAAAAAAATGCTGAACAGTTGTTGTTTTGACAGAACATCAACTTACCAAATGTCAAGTAAGGTACAAGTTGATGAGGCGTATGCTGTTAAATTTGCTTATTTACAACTGAATAATTGCAAATTGAGTCAGATTTATGTAAAATTGCCTAAGTATGTTGTGTGCAAGTGTAAAGCGTATTCATGAGGTTTTATGTTATCATATTGTATTTATGTTACATGATGTATTTATGTATTATGTTGTTTTATGTTAATATGTTATATTTATGTTATTGTCTTGTATTTATGTTGTTGTATGTTATTTAAGTTTTAATTATTTTGGCATACAAAGTAAGGTAGCAATTCCTGTAAATTTTGACTCAAGAGAAGTTCCTTAAGTTATATAATCTATCTATCTATCTATCTATCTATAATATACTACGAATGTCACTGAAAATAAAAGAAAACAATGCGCTTATTTTTTTAAAATAGATGTAGGGTTTCGTAAATCAATACCAGTGATTTTATTCAAAATGGAAAGATTCTTTACGCTTAAGCATCAAGTAAACGAAAACTGGACCAGATGCATCTACTAGAAAAAGAGATTTACGTTTATATATTTTATTATTATATTTACATTCCTATATTATTATATTTACATTCCTTTTGGCTCTGTTCAATAGCTTTATATATTATTATCTATATATTATTTGAAGTCATTTGCTTGTATGGTTTCGACGCTAAATACCTCTGTCAGACGTACGGGCAAAGTGCTGAACCACGCAAGTTACCTTAGAAATCATGCTTCGTTCGATCAATTAGACTTACGCTTTAAGAAAACAAAATATATTTTGAGAATATTAAACGTAGGTACTATTGTAGGCCTTGAGTTTCTAACGAACAATGTAGTAAATAGCGTTTGTTTTTGCAAGTTTCTTTTAAAACAAATGCACAGGTGTTTTTCTATACGTGAAGAAGAAAAGCATAATAGTGTAGTGTGCAGTTGTGCAATAATTTACATATGTAAATAAACCAGTGCGCGACAAGTTAAAGTTGTACAAACGGCTACTACAGATGATCTTCCTACATTACATAATTATCCTTATAGGTAACTAGCTTTTGCCCGCGGCTTCGCTCGCGTTAAGAAGTACAACAAACTTTCATCCCCTATTTTATCCCCTTGGGGGTAGAATTAATCAAAATCCTTTCTTAGCGGATGCCTACGTCATAACATCTACCTGCATGCCAAATTTCAGCCTGATCCGTCCAGTGGTTTGGGCTGTGCGTTGATAGATCACTATGTCAGTCAGTCAGTCACCTTTGAGTTATATATTTAGATTTATTTTTGTACATATACATTACTAGCTGTACCCCGCAGTTTTATGTGCGTAAGTACCGGACCTCCGGAAATTTCGGGATAAATAGTAGCCTCTCCTTTCCCAAGTTGATTCTATCTCTGTACGAAATTTCATCAAAATCAGTTTAGTGGTTTAGGCGTGAAAGCGTAACAGGCAGACAGGGTTATTTTCGCATTTATAATATTATTAAAGTTGGGATAAGTGATTGAAGATTTATAATTTCACTAGCAGTATGTGTTTACTATCCTGGACCACATTATCACTTACGATTGGATGCTAGCCTAAATCTATCAAAATCAATTGCCGTGCGTTTGAGAATTCTAGGACTGAAAATGAATAAGACATGCATATGAGTACTTTAGCGGATCTCAAAGATAACAGGCTATAAATAGAAAAAAATTGACCAAAAACGCATTTGCATTCACACTCACAACCCCACACTAAGTTCAAAGACTTGTATCGTGGGTGCCGGAAACATTCACATCACACACACATTACACCCAGAACCAGAAGCACAAATATCCCTTGGGAAGGAATTTGTGCTCCTGCCGGGAATCGAACCCAGAACCCACGGCGCAGAGGGCGGACACCTGTCCACTGCGCCAACTGCAACAACAGACCGTCAGAAAACAGACTTGCAGTCAAAGAATTTAGCTTCCACATTCATTATGCGAAGTGAAAAGAAATGGAACTCCTTGCCACTTAAGTCCACTTAGATCTTTGCTATATAGATGTACATAGTTTTAGTTTAGTTTTAAGAAATGTAGGCAATTGGCCCGTAGATACTTATTAGTACTTATTGGACCTATAGCTATATATATATTATATTATAGCTTATTGTAATACGTAAAAGCTATCAATGTTATTTCAAGACAGATTATAAGCCTAAAAAGCGTCTGCCTGTCTACGATTCGTCTAACATCGACATTTTTATGTTTTATATTGTTCGATATACCTGGCCGATTCTTTCATTGTTACCTGCGGATATTGATAGAACCGTCGGAAAATACGAGTACCTGCATACTGTACTCGTACAATGTCTTACACAGCGATGTTTAGTACTCATTATGTCTTGTTAACTATATTTTTTAAGGATAATGAGGCTTTTATTTAGCACAACAAATATTATAGCTATTCCACGTGTAAACTCAGCCAATAGTCTGGGCACTTATCCTTCGGCACGCTATCAAATTTTTTTTTGTGATATTTGTTTTATTTCCCCTCTTTTTTACATTTATTATCTCTAGGATAAAAATAATTAGTTGCCTATATACAGCCTATATACAGGGTTATTTGTAAAATACTAGAAACTTCTTGGAACATCACTCAAGTCTCAAGAGGTTTTTACTGTAAGTAGAACAACATATTTAGTGGTAAGGCTATTGCGAATTCATTATTATTTTTTAAATACATTTTAAAATTATTATCTAACTTCTTTGTTAAATCTAATGAGTCAAATGTCAAACGGCATTAGCGTGCAAATAATTAAGCGAGCGCGGCGATGCCCTTATTTACGAGACTATGTAGTTCAAACAACTATGAATTATAGTTTGTATAGAAAACATCATGGTAATTATTAAGGAAGATATTTACAACAAAGTCGTGGAACTAAATGAGCTAAGGGTTAGAATAGGAATCAGGGCCCGAGAGCTTTCTGGTAAAAACAAATGACCCTGTATACTCACACACACAATCATCATTATGTAGTATTACTATTAACTATAAGTACCTACCCGGATGACCGAGCTTTGCTCGGCTGAAAACACGGATACAACGACGTTTTCTAAAATTGAAACCTAGCTAGATCGATTTATCGCACCCGAAACCCCCTGCATACAAAATTTCATGAAAATCGTTGGAGCCGTTATTCTGATTACACATATTTATACAAGAATTGCTCTTTCAAAGGTATTAGATACATTAAGGTGCATATGGTTAATTAACAATAGAACTCAGTGTTTAATTATTGATCCCAGGAAATATAATGTTACAAAAATAGTTCGATGATTCAATTTACTTAAGTGGAACAAATTGCAAAAGATAAACCTATTTAACTGACGCAATTAGTCGCCTATAAACGTATTATAAAACAATACGATGTTCGATTCAAAGTAAAGGTTATAAAAATTTAATAAAACTGATAGCGGTTCCAATAAAACCGAATCGGTCAATAAATCAAACAGCAAGGAAAGCCAGCTCCGCAAATGGTAACATACTAACATACACAAACAAAAAACCGCTCTCATTACAAAATTACCATTAACAGTGATGTCATAAAGAATATTTTCGATTGACACACATAATTCGAGCATACTATGTCGGCGTGAACACCGGTCAGCCTTGGTACACTCACTTTTGTATATAACCATTTATTTATTGTGAATGCCGATTTGTAGAACGAATTTAATAATGCACCTCTCTTAGACCCTATTTTCTGTGGCAAAAAGCTTAGAATTGTATCCAAATCGCGAATGAGGCAAGGAACTAGGACATTATAGATTGACATTTGAACATCGAGTTTGGTAATAAACTATCGATTTTGTTACTCTTTTGTTTTTGTAGATAACGCGCGTGTTTATAGTTGAGATAACTTATAATGAGGTGATATATGATTAAGGTGTATATAATATATCTAAACATTTGATACAATATTATTATATACACATATTACAATGTTATATTCAACAAGCTGCTAACTACAGATTTGCCGGCATTCATTGGGATAAAATAGTCCATACTATCGATGTGTCCAAATATATAATAATTTGCCCGACTGTTTGAAAAGCATTGACAAGAACACAGTATTTGCAAACAACCTTAAAAATGCATTAGTTAAGAAGGCATATTACAGCATTAACTATTACTTTGATGATAGATGGGAAATCTAAGCTTTTAAATAGAAATACCATGTACATACAGTCATACTTAGTTTTAAGTTAAGATATTTTAATTTTTGTATTAAGAAGTTAAGTTTTTAATTTTAATTTAATGTTTAAAGACTAGTTTTCATTTAATTTAATATTTAAAAGATAAGTATGTTTTGTTACATGACATATAAATATGTATAATTAAGTTTGCAATACCCTACCCGGGTCCATATTCCATTATATAATATAGTGCAATAAATAAATAAATAAATAAATAAAACGCCTAAGTAAATTCCAAGGACGAGCTGCAATTTTTTTTTTCAAATTTCACATATTTTAAATCCGAAAGTTTGTGTATAAATGTGTAAGTATATATATATAAGTTTCTTAATTTTCGCTTCACACTGTAATGACTGAACGGATTTGGATGAAATTTGGAATGTACCAACATAGCTTATACCTAGGATTAACACATAGGCCTGTTGACGAAGACCATGTAAATTATAGCCTATGTGTTATTCTGATGTTATATATCAGCTATATTATTTTAAAGTTTCATCAAAATTAATTTAGTAGTTTTTGCGTGAAAGAGTACATACAAACATTCGCGTTTTTTTTGTGACAGATAGGTAAGCATATGGCCGCTATCTCATCTAATGGAAATTAGCGATGCGGCCGAAGATGAAGCATGCTTACCTAAAAGATACCTATTCACTCTAGACTTAAAGACTCCCAGATTATACTGTTCGGGGAACAAGGACGCGGGCAGTGAGTTCCACTCCTTCGCTGGACGGACAATAAATGTAGAAGCAAAACGCTTCGAGCGGCTATGAGGTATGTCAACTATATATGGATTACGTTGGTCTGTTCGTCTTGTGGTCCGATTATAGAAAGGGCAAAGGGGAACTGGTGTAATTCGAGTGCACATACCGAAATGCAAGCGATAGAACACCGACAGGCTACCTTACGTCGATGACTGTACTAGATGGTATTAGTAAGGATTTGGAATGGTTTACTCGCAGAACGTCCCATTCGCATTCGGTCACGCAGTCGCAAAACGTCCCATTCGCAAAATGTCCAATTCTCAAATTGTCGCATTCGCAGATCGTCTCATACTCAAACGGTCCCATACGCAGTATGTCCCATTCTCAAACCGTCCTATAACGCAGCCTGTGCCATTCTCAAACCGTCCCATTCGCAGAATGTCCCATGCATACATCACATTAATAATAATGATAATTGAGTTTTTATGACCGATCACCTGCCTGACACTACTTGCGGGCGTACTTTGAGTCACCAGAGCTTCGTCCTTCGATAGGCAGGGGTTATACCAAGGCGGTGTAACCCACAGTCAGCACATATTCATAAATTATACGTCAACGGACGCATGATTTATTTCTTTGACAGTATTTATTACAATAAAAACAATGTGCTCAAAGAAATAGAACACAAGTTATTCAATAGTATTGTTTTATATCTGTGTTTGGACGGATCACTTTGTTTCAGGCTTAATAATGTGATTTTATAAAAGCGCAAGAAGTGAACAAGTGTTTTACTGCAACGTTATTGTTTTGAGAACACACGTGTACTCTAATTATAGTTCTTTACCATTGAATATTTAATTTATTGGTTACAAGAAACAAAATAGGTAAGTGCGGTGTGGTCTGTGACAGCAATATTTTAAATACGCTGACGTCAGACCTTATTTTGAAACATATTCAAATTATCACATTATCTTGAGTCTTGAATTTTTTTTTATATGTGATATACAACGTTTGGTCAATATCTCACAAATGACGATGCGGTCGACTATGGAGCACGTTTGCCTTTTAGATACCTATTCACTCACGACTTGAAGACTCCCATACTGTACTTTTTTGGCTTAGACAAGGAGTTTTTTTTTTTTTTTATGCAGAATAGGCAAGCATTTGACCACTATCTCACCTGATGGAAAGTGATGATGCGGTCGAAGATGTGACATGCTTGCCTAGAAGATACCTATTCACTCTTGATTTGAAGACTCCCAGATTATACCCCTCAGGGAACAATGACGCAGGCAATGAGTTCCACTCCTTCGCTGTACGGATGATATTACATTCCTTTGCGGTTCACATAATAAATGTGGAAGCAAAACACTTCGTCTTCGTTTGTGAAATGTCTATTATATAACGGTGTCGCTTAGCAGACTCTGGATGTCCGATGATATTGATGAGGATGGGGAATTCGATCGTGAGAATCGAACCCGATACCTCTGGTTAGAAGGCGAACGCGCACCCAACTAGGCCAACGGGCAGATCAAAACGAATATGTTATGTACTTACATACAGTTTAATCAAATCTAAGCATTACACGCGGCAAAGGTAAACACAAGGTTATAGAAATCCAACTACAAACGTATTGTATATTCGAGGTGGTAGAACTTCTTCCAAATCGCTTGGAGAGGTAGCCACTACTTATCCGGGCAAGCTCTTTTTTCGCGGACTACTATCGAGTTTATAAGAGAAATGACAGTCTCTTGGCCACAAGAGACTGTCATTTCTGTTATGTTATTTGCCGATATGGCTATCGGCAACTGTTGAAACGTCGAGGATATGCAAATTAATTATTTTGAATCTAAAAGCGCGAACAGATCCGTTTTTTTTATATAAACTTGATAGCAGCTTAGAAGTAGGTACTTACCACAAAACTGTGACAGTACTAAGTAAACATGGACTATTTCCGGTTGAAAGAGCGTGTTTCCATGAGCCAGGGTCATTACTATGAATGGGACACACGACCTGAATGCTCTGAGGAAGACGGAATATCGATCACGCCGGAATTTAGTTTTTAAAGCACCAATTCACTGCAGATGTTACAGTAGTACTGTTTATAAATAACGAAGATACACACTCGCACTCATCCACATTACTGTATTGCATTTCTGTACGGTACTCTTTTGCAGAGTCCGCCTGGGAAAGTACCGCACTAACATCAACCATCAGTATTTCAGATGGAAGGGCAATATACAATACAAAAAGTATATTTACAAAGGAGAAACATTTTTTCATGATATTGAGTGACGAGACTAGCAAGTCGCTCGCTTGGTAGTAAGCGCCGTCACGCTTGCTATCACAATTAAGTGCTACCTAGAGTTTTAAACTTAGAATTCGAACTTTTGCGCGGCAAAGCTCTACGCTCTTCACCGTTAGATGTAAAATATCTTTAAGCCCTGTCATTTCACTGGTAACATTGCCCTTCTATATCAGCACATTCGTTTTGAAGAACTCAGAAAGTAATAAACATATTTTCAATAAAAACACAGAGCATAAAGATTTAATATATCTCAGGGTGACAATAGCATCGACGCATTGACGCGCAGGATTTTGAAATGCTGAAGTTCTAAATTATATATCAAGCAAAAGATATGAAAGTGTTCTCTTTGTTTCTTAAAAAAATAAAGTATAATATGTACATATATTATAATTAAAACTATCCCTTAGCTAAGTTGGGCGTGCGTTCGCCTTTTAAGCAGCAGCATATATTTACATTTACAATGTAAAGTAATTTATAAATAACGCAAAGTTTAGTAATGTAATAATAACTATAGTTTATAATAAAAACCACTCTATTTCCGTTTTATCTCTCCTTCCGCTTTTATATAAAAATAATACCATTGGAGAAATAAGTTCAGTTATTTAAAACAAAAGACTCCCCGAGGCAATTCCGCGAACTGGCAACTTTGAAGCCAATCTTATTCTGAACATTTCTTCGGCGTCTAACCCAAGCCGACAAGGCTTGGAGGAAAATATCGGAATCGAATTAGGAATTTGCGAATCCGCAACAAGCTCGACGTGATAATTCGAGTAGGAGTTGAGAGTGATTACAATGAATATTCTCGGAGAAACAAATTGTGGTGCGAAAGCGGCTTATTGCGAAGGTGTACTTATAAGTCTAAATGCGTACAAAATATCTTAGTTAATAAGCACGCGCGGTTACAGTGCTCGCTTGTCCTATGTGTATTGAAGTTTTTTTTGTCTTTAATATATACATAGTTAGAAATGGGCAGTCTTGCAGTCGGTTTAACTCAGGCCGCTAGAAAGCGACACGGCTTAACCACTGTCATTTCGCGAATATCAACGTGAACTGTTACGGAATGATACTCGTGATTATTACTCAAGATATCATTATATCTTCATACTAAAATAATAGAAATCCGTGATAAGGTAACATACAGATTGTAAACTATTAAATTAAAACGGGAATTAGTGTGACTTACGCGTTGTCGATGTCTAAATCGACAATTGTTTCGGCTTCATTCGGAAGCCTTCTTCAGGATGAGTGCAGAGCGCTCGCCGTCGCGTCCCACCTCGCACTACTACTGTGTGTTATTTAATAGTTCAAAATGTGTGTGAGTTTTTATCAAATTATACGGATTGTGGGCCGAGACTATTTTTTTATTTTATAAATTGATGTGATCGGTATCTTGTGGTGTAAAATGTGATGATATGATAAAATCTGGAATAAGGCTGCACCGATTATATTAATCGTAAATAATAACCACCGGTTATATTGTAATAGCTATTAGACACCTGTATCAAACTCTATCCATTCGCTCGGAGGCTATGATGCTGCAGAGAACAGAATAGAAAGGTAAAATAAACAAACACAAAAAATTATAGTAATAGGCTAGGATAAATTATAACTCCATGCTTGTTAATCAAAGATACGGTAAGAAGATAAGGTTCGTACTTGTCGGTCGGTACTCTGTCGTCACATCACTCACGACCCCACAAACATAAATATTAGTAAACAAAGCTGAACAAAAACCCGATCGGCTAGTGTCCGCGTTGCGCGAGCGCAGTGAAAGTGCCCCGCCATCGAGCCAGCTGATTGGTCTAGCGCAGGTCGGTGTTACCATAGCGTAGATTTAAAATATCTATGACACAACGGCAAACTGAATTGAACTGATACTATTATTATACGCTTTTAGGGAGATATAGGGTTACTAGCTATTCTCTAAAAAGGAAACGCTTAAGACGGTAAAATCTTAGGCGTGACCAATTTAAAATAAAGTCGAAAAAGTCTTGGCAAACAGGCAAAATTTACTGACCGCATTGACCTAGCATTTATTTCACTTTCCAACATGTAAGATAGCGGTCAAAGTTGATAGACTAAAAAATTTGGCAAACATCCGGTAATTACTTTAACCATGACATTATTTGCCCAATTTACGATAAAAAATTTATAATATCCGGCGTTATATAACAAGTCAAAATACTACAACAAAAAACCCGTCTGCGTAAAAAGTGAACATACTTATTTTATTTGACACTTTTTCATCAATAAGACCTATTAAGCGATTATCTAAGTTTTTTAACTATTACTTTACTATGGTACTTTTTTAAGTCATCACATTAATGCAATATGTATGTTACGGTTGTTCTCGCAGAAGTTATTGAATTTAGAGACAAATGCGAGACAGTTCATAAAAAATGCAGATTGGAGACTAGAAGAAAAGACATACAATCTGACTTTTTACCAAAACTGAACATTGCCAAGTAGGTTTATAAGGTACCAGGCTGTGAAATTATTTTGCAAATGGAGTTGAAATCAATTGAAAGTTTAAATATATTTCAACAAAAAATAAAGAAACTTTTGCTAAAAGGATGCTTTTATTCAGTTAACGATTTCATCAATAATATATTTAAAAATTTTAATGTCTCGTGATTATTTATTTTGAATTAATATTTTGATAGAGTGGAATGAATAGCTGCCATGGTTAGGTTGTAAAAACTTTGTAAAAATTTGTATTTGTTTTGCTAATCCAATATTCTTAATTATGACGTTGGACTATTTATTGACATTATTTTGAGAATTGATATTTTACCATTATGTAATGCATAATTGTATAGAAAATTGTTTTTAAATTATATTTCCACTGTAGAAAAAAATAAATATATAGTTTTCAGTACCTAATTACAAAAACACCTATAAAATAACATTGGTAGGATAAAATACAAAACCAGGTCCTTTTTACGAGTAAAAATATAAACAACATAAACATCTTAAAACGTGCTAGATCTAGCCATACTTATAATGTTGGCAACACTGTCTGCCAGACTGTTGTAGAAGTTACCCTGCCACTGATGACCTACTCTTGGTAAACCAGGTAACCTGAGCGGCGTTAAAAGTTGTTCCCTGACAATATGGAAATTTGAAATTGATGCATGTTACCATTATTGGATTTTAGCACCAATAGAAATAATATTAAATTCCGTTGATTTTGGTTCGTATGGAAAAATAAGGGACAACATAATACATATAATATCCGGATGAGCGAGCTTTGCTCGGTTATTTGTTTTTGGTAGAATGTGTTTGAATTTGTAGCCTCAGAAAGCTGCATCTAGTGTCGAGTAGAAACAGTTTTTTACATCGGTCATGGCGTAATTGATGGCGCTGATAGTTTCTTAAACCCGGTTTTTCAAATGCAGTTTGGGAACCGAGCATTTCTCGGACCTGGAACGTTGATAAATCGATTCCTTGGGCCGAAAACCCCCTAATCAGTGACTTTCATGAAAATCGTTGGAGCCGTTTCCGAGATCCTGATTACACACACACATATATATATATATATATATATATATATACAAGAATTGCTCGTTTAAAGATATTAGATACGGAGTTATCGTATATAATATGTATTATGGCAGTTGAGCAGCGAACTACTGATAAGTAATCGAATATTCTAAATTTACAGTCTATATTGTGCATAGAAATATTCATATATAATTTCGGCGATATAATGAAAATATTTTTAACTAACCGTGCCCAGTAGCTTGGCTAATATATAAAGTTTTCCTATGAATACGAAACTAGAATAAAAATTTTTTCACTTCCAGGTCTGATGTGCTTACGACCCTCGACCACATCAACAACAACAGATAGTATAATTAAACGCAAGCAAAGCTTCAAAAAACCGACTTTACCGCTTTATTTTCGGAACCTTGATCAGATTTAATCTATTAAACACGCATTGTTGACTATAACTCAAAAACTAGATATCAGATCTTGATCAAATTTCAATGGGACCACATGAAAAGCACCAGCATTCAAATAAAAAAAAAACATCAAAATCGGCTCACAACAAAAGAAGTTATGACGTAACTTTTGAAGTCGGGTAAACGAGAACATCGTCAAAGTAGTCCACAAAATAGGCATTATTGACGATATTTCAAGAACTACTGATCATAAAAATATTTTTGTAAGATCTTTATACACAGTTTTTGGCAATAAAAATTTTGTGATTTGTGATTTGTGATTTGTCATCTAATTTAAATGGGACCAATTAGAATACAACATATTACAAACTAAAAAAAGTTTTCGAAATCGGCTCACGTAGAGAGAATTTTTGAGGTAACACACAAAAAAAAGACAAGTCGACTTGAGTACCTCCTTCTTTTTTGGGGAGTCGGTAAAAAATATCGATAAACACGGCGAAACCTATTCTTGTGGTCTTACTTTATTAATGAAGTCCTGTCCCTTTACTTTATACACGTGCTTAGTATATTACTCATTATACTACGGGCACTATTTTTTTTAACAGCACTTCATTGTCCGCCATATCGAATCGCAAAACGTTAGCGGTGTTAATCGATTACCACAATTAGGTGCTTATCGCTAGCTCTTGGACTTGATACTTTAAAAAATAATTTATCACAGCCTTGTGTTCATTGGTCAATAACAATGACGACTGAACTGTCAATAACAACACAACAATAATTGAGAAAAACTGCCCTTTGGATTAGTTAGGTGCGCGTCCTTTCTAAGCTCTTTACGTCCGTAGGAAGATAATCCCCTAAAGTCTGACTCCCTACACGTGGTCAAAGGGTGGTGCTAATCAGGTGACATTTGAGAGGTGGTAGAGCATTTTGTGAGTTACTCGCCTGGCTTGCTACCAAAGTAGCTTACCACCATCAAGTTGAAAGTCTGCCGCCAAGCCAAATACGGTGTTCCGGCAGTTATCCTTGAGAGCCTGCGTATTCCAGGTCTAGTGTGTTTACCAGCTTCGATCACATCATCACTTACCATCAGGTGAGATAGTGGTCAAACACTAGCCTGTCACAAATAAAAAAAAAAAAAAAAAAAGCAGGGATATCTGGTTCGATTCTGGTGAGAACACATGCTTTCTCCCCAAAATAAATTTGTGTTTCTGGTTCTGGGTGTGATGTGTTCAAAGTCATTGAACTTAATGTGGGGTTATGAGTGTGAGAGCGTTTATGTTTGTAATAATTCGAAAGTTACAATTTGGGTGTGATCTAATGAAAAGTGAGGTATTTACTGAGCAAGCGTGTTCCACCTTAGACTACATCGTCACTTTCCATCGGGTGTGATTGTAGTCAAAGGTTAGCTTGGTAAAAACTATTTCGTTGAGAAAATAGTGATGCAGACAAGATCTCTATATAAAGATAATAACTCCAGTTGATAGCGCATGAGGCTATTTTTCCTTCAAAACAGAATTTACAACCGTTGGAAGAAGGCGAAGGATATGAAATATTTGTGATTGGCCGGTACGTGCTTGTGATTGGCCGATACGACAGTTGTCAGCGTCAGTTGCGGAACGACCAATCATAACTACTGAATTGATACTTCAAAAGGCATGTTGTTTTCGTCAGTGTGGAAAAGGTACTAGCAGTCAATTGGTTATTTTGTCTGTCTCTAAATACAAAATGAGCGTGGTTACAAAAAACCGGGCTGTGGGCCTGAATATGCACATTCGACTATATCGCAATGGGCCTATAACCTATTTCTATTTCATTTTAATGTATACCGTGTAGGTAGATAACTATATTGCGGTGCATCCAATTATCAGAAATAATGTAGCTTATACAGGACTCGCGAGCTTCAGCAATCTACGTGCAAAATTTCAGCCGTTTCGACGTACAAAGACAAATAAATAAACAAACAGACGTTTCACTATTACATATAATTAACTATAGATGCATCAAGACAATATTAGTAGCCCATCTAACCACAAGAACTTTCAACAAAAAGCTTTATAGTTAAATTCAACAGGTTCCATTTGCTCTTTTGCTCAAAACCACCACTGAGTCACCCACGTCCGTAGGAGGATACCCCTTAAGTCTGACTCCCTACACGTGGTCCCCGGGTGGTGCTAATCAGGTGACATTTGAGAGGTGGTAGAGCATTTTGTGAGTTGCTCGCCTGGCTTGCTACCAAAGTAGCTTACCACCATCAAGTTGAAAGTCTGCCGCCAAGCCAAATACGGTGTTCCGGCAGTTATCCTTGAAAGCCTGCGTATTCCAGGTTTAGTGTGTTTACCAACTTCGATCACATCGTCACTTACCATCAGGTGAGATAGTGGTCAAACACTAGCCTGTCACAAATAAAAAAAAAAAAAAAAAAGACACTTAGCTTAAGCTGTGCCTGTTAAAATTAATAACTATCTATACATCTATACCTAGAGCTATAATATCATCGAGTTAATAACAAAACTTTACAGTCAATAAGTTAAGATCTCCCAAGGTGAAAACCATTTATATATGCCATCAACAAAGCACATCATACAGATCTGGTAACGTATTTGAAACGAACAGAAACGATTCGGATGGACGTCGAAATTAAAGATAAAGCTTAGAGGGTAAAACATTGAGTCTTATTACACGTTATATCTAAATGTAGCTTAAACTTAGCAATTATACTGGTATATTATACAACGCTATATATAATAAAATTAAATGCAAGCAAAGCTTAAAAAAACCAACTTCACCGCTTTATCTTCGGAACCTTGATCACCTTCATTTTTGTGAAGTTAAAAATTTAATTGAGAACATCTTCCTATTTTGAAGTTTTTAAAAAAACCTTTAATGGATCATCTAACATGACCATAAATACCGTAAGAAAACAAACACGCATAAGGCTCGACTCAATTTTATCAACGTGTAAGTCCTTTCTAAAACATTTATTACAAGTTTTATCTCCGTCCGCCGTCGTTCGACAAGTGCCTTATGTTACTACAACGAGGGACCGGGGTCATAATTCACCTCAGTACTTTGTTTTCTCCATTTGTCATGCATTGTTAACCTCAGCACTTTTTTATATATTAAAATAGATTGTTCACTGAACAATGAAATTAACGATTACATTCTTTTTTTTTAAGCTATTGCATAGCTTCTATCGCGGGCCTCGAGCGTGGAGACCGAATCCAGAAATTCCGTAACGAAAATAACCTAACAACCCCCACTCCGACCGGCACAGCGAACAAAGACGAAAGCAATGAGTTCCACTCCTTCGCAGTTCAGATGATTAACGTAGAAGCGAAACGCTTTGAGAAAACTGGGAGTATGTTAACCATATATGGATGACGCGACGTTTGACTGTTTGTCTTGTTGTTCTTAATTACGTTATTATTATGCGTTCTATATAAATCATAATAAACGCTTTTACTCTCACAGCCCCACACTAAGTTCGAAGACTTGTGTCGTAGGTGCCGGACACATTCACATCACACACACAATCACAAATTTCCCTTGGGCGATAAAATCTAAGATAGGCAATATAAAGTACGAAAATAATGCCAGTAAAGAGAAACTTATAGAATAGATTAAACTATATACATATATAAATAATAATATGTACAATACCGTTTTTAATTATCTATGAAAATTATTTCAATGTCATATTACGTTCATTTCTTCTTTATCAACAGTTATCTTAGGTCACTTTATCGATTTATTGCATATACCTAGTTACACAAATTACATTGGTCATTTCGATTAAACTTTAGTCAATGTAAAAGTAAGAATAAAATATATCTTCGCTAATACACAGCCCGCTGGCTTAGTTAGGTGAGCAACCGCCTTCTAAACAGGGGTATCGGGTTCGATCCGCGGCGGCAACACAAGTTTTGTCCCGAGGAAAATTTGTATTTCTCATTCGGTGTGCGATTGTGAGTGTGAATGCTTCTCACACCTACGATACAAGTAATTAAAAACAAACGGATTCACACTCACAGCCCCAAGTTCAAAGACTTGGGTAATAAGGGTGCCGGAAACATTACTACATATCACATTCATAATCATACCCAGAACCAGAAGCACAAATGTTGGTAACGAAAACTTAGCGCCTGCCGGAAATCGAACTCAGGACCCACGACGCAAAAGGCACTTGACCACTGCGCTAACTGGGTAGTCTTAACTCGTTGAACTTTGTGAGGAGCTGCGAGTGTGAAAGCGTAATTAAGCGTTATTCTTCATACTCATCATTATAGAAACTTAATTGCCGTCAAAGTCCAAGCACTTACCTTCTCATTGTGAAATGGCTTATGATGTATTGTACAATGTATATTTTTATGTTTAGCTCATTATATATAAGACTAGTTGACCCGGCGAACTTCATACCGCCAATTGTGGCAAAATAAAATACTACTTTTTACTAATTTTATTGCAATTTCTTTATATTTTCTCACCTTTTAAACCTTCCCTGAACTTCCACAAATATTTCAAGATCAAAATTAGCCAAATCGGTCCAGCCATTCTCGAGTTTTAGCGAGGCTAACGAACAGCAATTCATTTTAATATATAAGAAGATAGATTTATTATAAGTGCCAACTCATAGATACTTATAGCTGTGTCACCACTTAAAGAGGCGATATAGAGTTGCATAACGTGGTTTTATAAAAGGGTTTACTCAACAATATGTCAAGTTGTTAAAAAAGCCACTACAAAGCAAATTCGTGTTAAGTAACACAAGTAGCTTTAATATAAACGTTACTCAAAAACTTTAAAGTGGACCACTTGTTTTAATAATTTTTAGTCAAACAGAATAACGCTTTGACGGTTACAAATACCTAAAACCATTAAAACATAAATAAAACGCTTTTCGTGTTTTTTTGCTGACGATCCAGTTGGCGCAGTGGTCAAGCCTCTTTTCTCTGCGCCATGGGTGCTGGGTTCGAATCCCGGCAGGTGCATAATTTTTATTCACATGGAGATTGTGTTTCTGGTTCTGGGCGAGGTGTGGTGATTTGTAAATGTTTCCGGCACTCACGATACAAGTGTTTGAAGTTAGTGTGAATGCGTTTGTTTGCGTTTTGTTTTTTCACACTCACAGCTAAGTTCGAAGACTTGTGTCGTGGGTGCTGGAAACATTCACATGATTTAAGAAGTGTGATATAACGTTGCCTATCTTGAATAAAAAATTTAAAAACAAAATCCACGCTTCCACAATCACAGCCCCACACTAAGTTAACTCACAAAATAACACCCCGAACCAGGAACATGAATTTCCTTTGGATAGAAAATTTGTGTTCCCGCCAACCCCATGCTTAGAAGGCAGACGCGTAACCATACAGGCTAGCGGGCAGTTCAGAAGGCAACAATTCTGTTACGTTTTTGTAAAAGGTTTGTTGCCTGTTACAAAAATGTAACAGGTTTGTTGCCTGTTACAACAATTTAACAGGTTTGTTGCCTTCTAAACTACAAAAAGGATTTTTATTTTTTAATTTGACAGTTTTGTCTTTATAGTTCAGAAAGCAACACACCTGTTACAAACACTGTCAAATTTAAAAAACTATTTTATTTTAACTTACTATTTCATCCTCGAGATTTAATGTTGGATTTTGGATCATTGAAATATTTCCATTTATATTTCTTCATATAATTTTCGCCGATGACTGGGCCTATTGTAGCGAATGTAAGGTACAATGATTGTTTCGAGAACCGTGTGAACGCAGCCTAACGTCTGACCTATCAGGAGAGGAGACGTGATCATATTATTGTAATTGGAACTTCAATGCAAAATTGTGACGCTGTGCCTTCGAATTACAATGTTTACTCGCTCTGTAAACCAAAGCATTTGGTAAGCTAGTGGTCTAGGGACGTGTATTATGTTACTAGTCCTAACTCCTACGAGACAAATGCATACGATATACCCATAAGCTATTGAAAAGCCGGAACTTTTCACTTAGATTAAAAAAATATTTCTAGGAGATCAACTTTGACCTTTTTTCCCGAAGCGCGACCGGACCCTTAGCAACTTTAGTTCGAACACCCTATACCCACCTGTTATAGTTTCCGAGATATAAAGCGTTCAATTTTGTATGGGAAAAAAGTTTTTTTGTATGGCATCCCTATTTTTTTCTAATTTCCCTAAAGAGGTCCGAGGGTGTACTGTAATATTAGTTTGAGACCAAATTTTTTTCATCCAGCAGTTTCCGAGATATTCCCCTCGACATATGTCAGGAGTCGACTTTTCGAAGATCAGGGATTTTTCCCGGAGTCTCGGGATTTTTCCCTACGCTTCTCCCGAACATTCTCCATACCCCCCGCGGCTCCTTCTGGGAGAACAATTCTGTCAGTCAGTTTTTTCTAGGAGATCAGGACTACAAAACTATACGATCAAACGTATATACAAAAACGTACGTATACCCAAATATGTACGTATTATCAAACGTAATACACAAAATTGACGTATATACCTATTATCAAAACTTGTGTTTCCACCGGGAATCGAACCCGATACCCGCTGTTAAGAGCAGCTAAGCATTTATTCATCTGGATACTAGCTGCGCCCCGCGGTTTTCCCCGCGTAAGTCCCGGACCCGTAGGAAAAAATGGAAAGGATTCAGGGGAAAATGGAAAGGATAGAATGTAGCCTGTCTTAACCCAAGCTCTAGTCTATCTCTGTATCAAATTTCATAAAAAATCGGGTTAACTAGACAAGCGCGGGCGAAGCCGCGGGGCACGGCTAGTTTATATTAGTAGGGATTGACTGGTTCGAGGCAGTGTTTCACCTTCTAATGCTAGATACAGTTGAGTCATAGATAAGCATACGTCGCCCACAGTCGACTTCCTGTGAAACGCAGCGTCAGTGACACCGATACTTGCCAGCCTGTCAGCGTTTCCCGAATGGAGCGCACTGTGCCGATGCAGAACACTTGTAGGTTTTGATAAATAAGCAATTTACACCTGCATTTATTCAGTACTAACGGTACATTTTTATACGACTGCGCAACGCAAAAGTAGATCTTTCATTCTAAATATGCACGCCCCTCCATAAACATTTTCATACATTTGACGCTCGATAGTTTAACAAATTTGGTGGAGGGGCGCACATTTAGAATGAAAGATCTCTAATGTGTTTATCAGACTATCTTGCAAGCTAAATTGGATTCAAATTTGTTGTACTTATGTATCTTCGGTGACAATACAATGATATGGAGCTGGCCTGATGATGGAGACGGAATATGGCCATAGGAACTTCTTAACTAAACAAAACAAACGAACAAAAACAAACGCATTTTAACCCCACACTAAGTTCAAAGACTTGTATCGTGGGTGCCGAAAACATTCACATCACACACACATTACACCCAGAACCAGAAGCACAAATATCCCTTGGGAAGGAATTTGTGCTCATTTTTTTTGTGGTGCGGGAAATGCCTGGCATTTCCCTTCCTTCCCAGGGGTGAAGGAAAGGGGTGTGAGGGGCTTGAACCTACTAAAATCCCCCCCGTGAGCAGTCCTTGGCCGAATCGAACCCAAGACCCACGGCGCAGAGGGCGGAGACCTATCCACTGCGCCAACTAGGTAGTCAAAACAAAGATAAACCCATAATAATAAAACAAGATAAACCCATCGAGTTTGGGCGAGTTTGATTCGTCTTGACAAGTTACAAAGACTCTGGTTATATAACTTTATAGTCCTTTTTTATTTACAAATGGTAAAAGCTTGAATTTAAAAAACATTTTAAAGTATTACTTGCTTCGAGTATGATAACAATAGTAATATATTTATTGCTCCGGTTTAATGTTGTACCATATGGTTTCACACGAGATGTATCTCTTATAAATGGATTTGGATATAGTCCAGATTAGACATATATATTAGGTTTCCTTTTACCATAATTGAACACGGGAAATAGCTTAGAAAATGAATAAAGTTTTCGGTCTCAATCATCATTACAAATCCACTAAATACTAGGCTAAATAAAATAACGGCATACATGAGTTTAGCCTTCAATAGTTTTATAACAACATTCAAAATTGTTTCCCACAGATTTGAACAACAGAATAGGCAATAGCACAAGTACTACAACAGGATATCTTCAATGATCTATTAACACTCTTCAATAATGTTTTGATTGCATCAAGTACAAACTGACCATGTTATTTAAAACCAGCTTGTCATAAACGATAGTACTCAGAGTGTAGATAGATAGATAGATGTATTCTTTATTGAACACCTTAAAATAACAAAGAACACAAATAGGAATGACAGTAAAAAAATATATAAGTGTAACAATAGGCGGTCTTATCGCTGAGAGCGATCTCTGCCAGACAACCTTTGGATGGAGAGGAATAACGCAATACAATAGGACGTCGTTCTACGTTCATAAAAGATTAGATAGAAGAACAGTGATTAAAAACAGAGGATATATAAATAATAAATTTACATTCACGTAAACAGATACTATATAATTATAAAATACTAAACATTTTTAAATATACAATACATACACATACACATAATAAAATTATGTCTATTTAATATGTAGAAAAAAAAAGCTAAATAAAAAGGAATGAACTTGGGCAAGTATGGATAGAACAAAGTACTAAGGCGCCAAATATTAAGAATAGGTATTATATATATTATATATTCTAGACAAGTGGCTACATCTTCTACCGCATAATCACTTTCCATCCAAGAGAGAAGAGAGACAAAGAAATAATTCCTATACATAGATATTCCTATATAATAAAAAAAACCCTCTTTAGTGTTTCCTATCATTCTAACACAAATCCAATGCATAAAAAAGCCAAGTATATCTAGGTCAATCTAGGTAATACCACAGATTAGATAACTGCTTATACACAGTTATATATTCTGCTATCTGTTTTTAGCCACTCTACGCCTCCTGACAAAACAGTACTTCAATTATTTGTTTTGTTCTTCTACATATACAGGTAATGTAGTCCACTTTACCACGTTTTGTTCATTGGGTTGATAAAAACAACTTTAGGGAATTTAAGCATCAAAGTTTAAACATATGATTTTAAGTGACGAACACTTTCCTCAAATATATCGAATATCTTTAAACGAGCCATTCTTGTATATATATACACTAGCTTTTGCCCGCGGCTTCGCTCGCGTTAAGAAGTATTATTTTAAAATTGACAAAGTTTCACACAAACTTTTATCCCCTATTTTATCCCCTTGGGGGTAGAATTAATCAAAATCCTTTCTTAGCGGATGCCTACGTCATAACATCTACCTGCATGCCAAATTTCAGCCTGATCCGTCCAGTGGTTTGGGCTGTGCGTTGATAGATCACTATGTCAGTCAGTCAGTCAGTCAGTCACCTTTGAGTTATATATATTTAGATATATGTGTAATCAGGATCTCGGAGACGGCTCCAACGATTTTCATGAAAGTTACAGATTAGGGGTTTTTCGGCCCAAGGAATCGATTTATCAACGTTCCAGGTCCGAGAAATGCTCGGTTCCCAAACTGCATTTGAGAAACCGTGTTTAAGAAACTATCAGCGCCATCTATTACGCCATGACCGATGTAAAAAACTGTTTCTACTCGACACTAGATGGAGCTTTCTGAGGCTACAAATTCAAACAAATACTACCAAAAACAAAAAACCGAGCAAAGCTCGGTCATCCGGATATTCATCATATAATCATCAATAGCGGAAGATAGTTTTTTGTATATAATAACAAATTAAACAATTGTTTGTAAGAGAATTGACAGTGTACGTAGGTAAGTGCTATGCTGCGAAAGTTCTGGTGACGGTATTAACTAAAAAATCCTACTTATATTATAAATCCGAAATTTATGTGAAAGTGTGTAAGTAGGTTTGTTCCCTTTTCACGCTTTAACGGCAGAACGGATTTGGATGAAATTTAGAGTGTACATAGCTTATACCTAGGATTAACACATACTTTTTTAATTGATAATAGCGGGCGAAGACGCGGGGCACGGCTAGTATACAATAGTCTATGTTTGTCTTTCTTTGCTTATCTTGATTCTTTGTCGTTTAAAAAAAATTGTGACATTCATTTTTTTATGATGTTTTTGATCAAGATCTGATCAGTAGTTATTGATCTATCGTCAATAATGCCTATTTTGTGACGAATAATGCGTATTTTGACGATGTTCTCGTTTACCCGACTTCAAAAGTTACCTCATAACTTCTTTCGTTGTGAGCTGATTTTGTTGATTCTTTTTTTATTTGAAAGCTGGTGCTTTTTATGTAGTCCCATTGAAATTTGATCAAGGTCTGATCTAGTTTTTTAGTTATAGTCAATAATGCGTGTTTAATACATTAAAATCTGATCAAGGTTCCGAAGATGCGGTGAAGTCGGTTTTTTAAGCTTTGCTTGCGTTTAATTGTTTGTAAAATCTTATCCGCTTACATTATCGTTATGTTAGGTCCAAGTACTAGACACAGTGAAATGCATGAACCTTGGCATTCTTGGTCAATTATAGGCAGTAAGTTATCGAGGCCTGGCACGCAACTGTAGTTCTACAATGCACTATTTCAACTATTACTTGATAAAGGTTAATACATAGTTCGTACATTTTCATTGTTTATCGCTATGGACATATTATACCTATACGTATGTAGGGCTGTCATATTTTATCTCGATAATTTTAATACAAAAAAAAACATTTACTAATAAACGCTAAAACAACGACAAGCATTTCTTGTAATTCTAGCATGTTCAATGGAAATGCGAACTATTCATTATTTTTGACAACTTACAACAACACGTTCTGCCAGAATCTTCTTTGCCAGATGACCTGTCTCGGCCGAAGAAGGCAGAGAAAATTGGGTTAAAACTATATCATCGTAATCATATATTAATACTATTATTTCTTTGCGTTAATATCTAAACAAAACATTAAATGAGTAGCATAAGAACATTTTTTATATTTTATAAATGCTGTAGGTACTCATACACTCATACTTATTTCCTAGGCGCGCCAAGTATATTTTTTTAATTTTGTTAGTTAATGACTATGCCATAAGTAGGTATACGAATAATCATACACAAACAATGTCTAAAAATAACGCTGCTGTCAGATCGGTATTACATTTTGCATGTATCTGGATACATGCAAAATGTAATACCGATCTGACATGTTAGAGTGTAACATTATAATTTTAAGTGTCTTTACAAATTGTAGGTAACAAAAACGTTTAAAATTTCTAGTTTCACTAACTGAGCACACGTCTCCAGAATCCCGTGTCCAGTTGATACTACGCTGTATGTTCTTTTATTTATTTTTTTATGTACGATAGGCAAGCATTTGACCACAATCTCACCTGATGGAAAGCGATGATGCGGCCGAAGATACAGTAGAACTCCAATTATCCGACCCATTCGGATAATCGGATTTTTTTTTAAATAATTGCCAATGGAGAGAATAAAAGCTACGTTTTGATATTGCACTATTTTTTTATTGAATTAAATGAAAGAAACATGAAATTTTCACATGTTTTAAATATAAATAAAATGTACTTATGTACAAGTTTAGAAATAAAAATCATTGTTTTTTAAACATCTCCGTCAATGTAAGCTGTTTTGCGGTCTTCAACCGTTTTCGGGCAGCCAGGTCACGCATTCGCTTGACGGTGAGCAGTTGCAAGTGGTCACACTCGGGCTGACGCTCCATCCACTTCAAAGCAAAGTGATTCGGATAATCGGCGATTCGGATAGTCGGAGTTCGGATAATTGGAGTTCTACTGTATTGTATTCTTATTCTCAATTAATTATCCTACTAATATTATAAATGCGAAAGTGTGTGTGTGTGTTAATGTTTTTTACCACGTATTTCCGTAATGAATAAACCGATTTTGATGAAATTTAGATTAGGTTCCGGAATAACACATAGGCTACTTTTTACCTTAATTAAGGCTGACGACGCTGCGTGGCACGGCTAGTTTTTGAATATTTTGTTAGTTAACGTGCTAGAATCCAACTTTTTGCAGTGATCAGGCCTAAATATGGCACAATCTGGCAAGCTGTAATTCAACGAATTGTCATTGAGACTAAACATTATTCGCAGTGGTATTTGGAAGTGTCTGCTTTGATTTTTTCTGACAAAAGAAACGTTTTGTCTAAGTTAGCAACTGACTCATTTTTCATTTCTCTAAATGCGCGAGACTAACGCATGGCTGTTATCGGCTGTTGTATTAGAATTCATGTTAAAGATACACATAACAAAGTAATCGCTGTGAAAGGCTTTATTAACACGACTGTAACAGGGGATTGTATTTTTTTAATTTATTATAATAGTCAACGTCTAATTAGATACTTATCAGTACCCGTGGTATTTTTTGCCACAACCAATTGGGTCTTCATAATAATGCGTATTCTATTACAGTCTATTGATCAGGATATAGGTATCTTCAGATCAGAGAATATATATAGAGTAGTGTCAAATAGCTCGCAATATGTTCCTCCTATCATTGAATGCCAAAGAAAAGGATAAAGTCTCGTATTTCCTATTTCTAAACCTTTTGAAAGCGTCACCTAAACGGAGTACAATGTAGAAGCCTTTGAAAGTATATATAGCATTCAAATCTTTGAATAGGCTTTGTACTTTACTCCATCTTTACGTGTGTAGAAGAATTATTTGTATAGATCTTGGAATCATATGAATTCCAGTGAAATTTTTCCTTCAATTCAGCATTCTAGATTTTGTCTATAACATAACATAATCATAAACATTTACGCTTTCACACTTATAGCCCCACACTCAGTTCGATGACTTGTGTCGTGGGTGCTGGTAACATTCATCACACACACAATCACAACCAGAACAAGAAACACAAATTTTCCTAGAAAACTTGAGTTTCAACCGAGGATCGAACCCAACGAGCTGTCTATATAGATATTTTTCATGTGATTGCCTGGCTGCTACTCTGTATTGTACTCTGTACCTTCAAATATAAAATCTGTTGACATCACCACAAAAAATTACGTTCCGGCAGCTATCTTGAGAGTACATGTAGGTCTTACGTATTTACCATCCTCGACCATATCATCACTTACAATCAGATGACACATAAACAAACTACTAACCGCTACACCGCTATAGACATTCCACAATTTCGGACGAAGCGTTTTGCTTCCACATTCATTGTGCGCAAAGGAACGGAAGTCCTTCCTCGAGTCGAGTGAATAGGTATCTTCTAAGCAAGCTTGCCCTCATCGTCGAGCACATCGTCGCTTACTATCAGTTGATATAGTGGTCAAAAGTTAAAAAATAACGACTGCCTAAAAATAAATACCATTATGTACCATTTATTAAGCATGCTTGTAAATGGTACACCATTGGTACATCATGCTTTTTAAGCATGCTTCTTCTTCGGCCGCATCATCACTTTTGATCAGGTGAGATAGCGGCCAAGTGCTTACCTATTTGTCATATAAAACAAAAAAACCATACATATTGAAAATTCCATAACGTCAAACTCCGTTAATCAGAACCTGAGTTTTATTTAATGTACAATATATTACTTTTACGCATTAGCGCCGTATCAAATTAACGTCACAGATAAAAAGCGAAGTGCATTAGAGAGAATGACAAACAGCCACAATATTGTATAATGTAAAAGGATGTGGATAACGTAGAGTTACGAGTTATAAGAGACACAACTCAAGACCTTTCCCGGAGAATCAGATATACCAGTTTAGTTGACTCATTTGCGAAATTTCTCTTATTAAATATGGATTTAGAAAGAAAACTTAAATACAAACATAAACGCTTTCACACTCACAGCCCCACACAAAGTTCAATGACGAGTGTCGGACGGAAACACAACCAGAACCAGAAACTCTATTTTTCAATTGAAAAAACATGTGTTCGCGTAGGGAATCGATCCCGATACCATACCATTTCTACTATGCCGATACCCCCTCTGCTAAGAAGGCGAACGCTTAACCAACTAAGCAAAGGGCAGTTCAATTTCTCTTATTAGATGAAGATTTAGATGAAAACTTAGGCGCCTACTTTAATAACTTAAAAAAAACAAAAACATTTCATAAGAACATCAAAGTAAAATGGTACGAGTTAAAAGCTAGCCTACCAGAGATATAAAAAAAACAATAAGATATTGTAAACATGACATTTTTAATGGATAACTGTTTTGTTTATAAAATAATTTAAGGTGATCAAAGAAAAGGATGATAAAAATAATAATTTAAAAAGAACGTATCTCCAAAATCATAAAACATAATGTGTACCATCGAAATAACAACATGAAAATAACAAAGACTAACAACAATCTGATTATGAAGAAAGTATTGGTCATAAAACCGATATCATTATTAACTAATGTTATCGATTCGTGAGTGCACTCATAAAATAATAATGGCCATAAAGAGAAAAGTCACTAAAGTCACGGTCGAGGAATAATGTTCAACGTGGCTTTGTTATAACAAAACCTTTTATAACATGATTGCAATAAAATAGGTAAATAAATGAATATTACTTCGTTTGTGTCAATTGATGCCAAGAAGTTAAAATCAAAACCAAAATTTATTTAACCATCAACATTACAAAATAGTTAGGGGATTTTGGAAGACATTTTATTCTAAAGTTTTCATATTTGTACGTTATAATTTTTTTTTTATAAACTTACTTTTTTTATATATTTGTTTTAAAATAAGAATGCTATCTACGGGCCAATTGTCTATATTTCCTAAAACTATACTAAAACTATGTACAGCAAAGAACTAAGTTACCTACAAGACATCGAGCTTATAGGTAACTCAAGTGCTCAAGCCCACTAACAGTGGGTAGTGTTTCCATCATGCTGGCATTGCGTCTCTGAATTGCAAATAAACATGATGATAACATATTAGGTACGTCATCACACTACACACAAACATTATTAATCTGAAAGTTTGTGTGTAAGTTTGTAAATGTGTAAGTATGTTTGTTTTCTCTTCACGCTGTAACGGCTGAATAGATTACAATGAAATTTGGAACGTACATAGAATTAACACATAGGTTACTTTTTAACTTGATAAACGCGGGTGAAGCCGTGGAGCACGGCTAGTCACTTATGTAACTTTTTTTATACTTCAAATCAAATAACATTTAATGCATGTTACGTAAGGTGAGATCATTATAATAACGGTGACGTAAAATAGTGACAATAATTGCCCGGCGACGAGAATAATAACCCATTTTATAGCAAAACTATTGTATTTTTTAATCTGTGACAGACTAGCGTTTAGCCCCTATCACATCTGATGGTAAGTGGTGATGTGGTCAAGGATAGTAAATACGATAATTTATATTGTCGTATAAAATAACAGTTTTACAAAAAAAAAATCCTTTGTTAGTATAATTATGTACTATTGACATTATCGACTGTAATAAATCTGCAATCAAATATTTTATAATATTATGTTCCAAGGTACATATGCCGCAGAACTTACAACTGTTGGAGTAGACGAGTTCTGGAGTGGAGACCACGAATCGGTAAGCGTAGCAGAGGACGTCCTGTGACTAGGTGGAGCGACGATATACGTAGGGCTGCTGGTAACGACTGGAAAAGAACAGCCGAAGATCGGGCTCAGTGGGAGAGGCCTATGTCCAACAGTGGACTGAGGTAGGCTGAGTATGATGATGATAGTTCCAATGTATTCGGTGCTAGTATTATTTTGATGTACTACAATACGTGCCCCGCAGCTTCGCCCGTGTTAAATTGATCAAAATAGCTTATGTTCTATTCCGAGTTTTGGAATATTCCCATTCCTAAATTAAAACATTTAAGAATATGTTATGTTTAATTGAAATCATTTTTTTTGCATCTAGACTCTTGCACTAGATAGATTGTAATAATATCGGGTGATACAAGTATCGTTCGCCGACACTGTGAACGTGCGCAACGTTTTTTTCCCGATTGTCAACAGTGTTGGAGACCAGGGTGTTACCGACTTCAATGTCCCAAATTCACTAGATTCATTTACCCATTATACACTGATATACAATTATGTTAAACATACAGATTCACATTCTTCTACATAAAATTTTAGTTCGATACTTAATTTAACTACAACAGGTCTTGTAGGTAACTTAGGTCTTTGCTGTTTATAGTTTTAGTTAGTTTTAGGAAATATAGACAACCAGCCGTGCCCCGCGGCTTCGCCCGCTTTTATCAAGTTAAAAAGTAGCCTATGTGTATTCCTAGATATGTAAGTTACAAATTTCTTCCACATCCGTTCAGCTGTTAAAGCGTGAAGAGGGAAAAAACATACATACATAGATTACACAGTTATATACAAACGTTAGGAATTATAATATTAGTAGGATTGCCCCGTAGTTTGATCCCGTACATGATAAAAAACCCTGGATGGGTTTGATTGAATATAAAATTTATGATATACGTACATTACTATCGAAGATATGCTTGAATTATAATTAAAATTCAAATTTATTCAAGTAAATTATACAACATTACATATTTATATCGTAAATTATACAACATTACATTCTTATTAATATAGCATTAGATACTCTTTATCTCCTCCTTTCTTATAGCTGGCTTATGGTTCAGTTGGGTGACGTTCGCCTTCTAAGCAGGGGTATTTGGTTCGATTCCCGGCGGAAATGTGTGTTTCTGGATCTGGTTGTAATTGTGTGCGTTATGTGAATGTTTCCGGCACCCACGACACAAGTCATCGAACTTAGTGTGGGATGTGAGCGTGAAAGTGAAAAAAACAGTGGTTTATGCGGTTATTAAGTGAATCTGTTCCAAGTTCTATTTCCCCTAGTTTCTCTCTGAAGTCCTCTTTTCAGCTTCTTCGTTATGAAATTGACGACTTCAGTATATTATATTTCAATTAACGCGTTGTTGTAAGAGCCTATTTCTAAGAGCCTAGTCATCTAAAAGCGAAAGCAAAAGCATTTAAAGCAAAACCAGAAAAGACAATCTGAATATAAGATCACGACGCGCACCCCAATAACAATAAAGCAGACTGGAGACCTAATTCACTAACAAATGAAGTGCCATGGAAACCTCTTCACCTACAAACGGGATTAGTTCACGCAGTCACGTTTTAGTAACAGGATTAGCTATAATCAGAATAAATGTCATATAAAGATAAACACTGCTTCGAGATTATTACTGACGGCATTGTCACATAACAATGCCAACGATATTTACCTACATTTCAAGGATTGAGACGGCAGTTAAACAAAACATGTCAATCTACCCTCTTTCAACGCTGTCGCGAAACGAGACATTGCTTATTAAAGTCACGAATAGACACTACTATTCTAGGCATAATTGCCTACTGCGTTACTTTGCCTGCAAACGAGAGTAGCTTACTTTCAATCGGCTCAGTTAGATCAACGGAAATTGGCAATCGAGTATTGACAACGTTGGCGTCTGTTTTGGAAAGTTTCTCAATCTACAAAACGATGCTAAGTATTACGGCAGAATTAATTGCCATCCATGATTCGCATAACACACGTAGCAGCATCAGTGCCAAAGATCCAATTAGAAAACATGCAACGATCGACAAAACAGAAATCGGCGGCGTTCGCGAGCGTCGGATCAACAAGTGCAGCGCGTCCCACGAAAACACCTCTCCCGCGGTAAACAAAGAAAACTAAACGAAAGGAATCCACTAGAGACAGAGCCGAGTATCGTGAAAACTGGGCCGGACATGTGTGCCTCGGCCGTGACCGCGTTACAATCACTTTTCAATTAATAAAGAACAAGCAAGCACCTGCAGAATGCAACAGATTGTAACTATCACTCGCAACGGTCATGCAATACGCACGCGTGTGTTGCTGCTCCAAGATCACTCGGCACTTTCACAGATTATTCGGCGAGTTTTGTTTACGTACTTTTTAGGGGATATAACACAGGGCACGGACACACGGGGTAGCGCGAGTCGCGGAGGGCGCGACGGCACGAAACAAGCGGTTGACGCGGTGGTCGGCGCGATACTGCCGGCCCCCGCTGCCACCGGCCGTCAAGCGAGCGCGCCACCGTCGCCACGCGAACGCGAACGCTCGGCCCGCGCGGACAATTCGCAACTCTCAATACCTACGTAACGTAACTTAACTCCATAATATTTTATAGTTTCGTAATCGTGTTACTCGATTACCGTGCGCCGCTCGCGTCTAATCGATGTCACGATTTCGGGAGCGGTCCTCGGAGGCCGTCGATAGCTCACACACATTCCTCGTTGCTGGAAACGCGGGATGGAAAGGTCAAACGGCGTTCCGCGGAGCCACTTCGCAGGATGGATGATGCTAGTCGACCTCTAAACGAGCTCAAACCTGTCAACATTGCGACGTTCCGTTGGTGACAATTTTCTGACCTTTACACGCGCACTTTGGTATTTTTAACCGGTGTCTTTAGGCACGGCCCACGTTAGTCTCAAGAGTCTCAAAAGCTCGATCCATACTATTAATTATGTGTATAAAAGTAAATTGAAGCCGTTTACCTACGTTTAGAATATTCAGATCCTGAGTAAAGGAAATTTCATAATTAGTGCGAGGTGCGCGCCGCGCGTCGTATCGGCGACGTCGCTGAATGATGCCCCATGAATATTCAAGCGGAGTTAATGAAAAGTCATTTTATATTCTGCCCGTCTCAATGAGTCCACCTCTATATCTATCCTCTGTAAAAGGACACAGATGATTATGGTTTGCGGAGCCCGTAAAAGGCAACTCGTTTAAAGAGAATTCTGTTTTTAGATTCAATTCAGTCCCAAATTAGATTAGATACGGGCATATTAGTTCAGATACAGAACATTAATTATGTTCTTTATTTGATTACTTAATCAACTTATGGTACCCCTATTGGCTAAGTGTGATAGGTGAGACATTTCAAGGCCTAGTGTGTTTACTTTCCCCAACAACATCAGTTACCATCAGATGAGATAGTGTAGTCAAAGTATTTTCTGATATCAATGACAAAGACCCCAATTTTAGCCGCAACATTTTTTATTTGTATTTCGATCTTTATCTGAAACTTTCACAACTTTGCCTGGTAGAGATCGCTATTAGTGATAAGGCCGCCTGTTGTGATACTTTACGTATAAGCTTGTTTGTTACCTTTGTTTTATCTCATCTTATAAAGTGGATCAATAAAGTATTATCTATCTATCTATCTTTCATGTAATGGATGAAAATCAAGTCGTAAAAAGCATTAACGCTTTTACAATCACAGTCCCACTATAAGTTCAAAGACTTGAGTCGTGGGTGCCGGAAAAAATCACATCACACATACAATCACACCTAGTTCAGGTTGTGATTGTGTGTGTATAATGTGAATTTATCCGAAACCCACGACACAAGTCATCGAACTTAGTGTGGGGCTTTGAGTATGAAAGCGTTTAATGTAATTTTGAAGGTGTTCCGATTCAAACCGGATTTTACTTGTAACAACCTTTTGTGCATCTGACATAATACTGTGACATTCGAAAAGGCGATATGGTCGATACGAATCGTACCCTTCCATGAACGTGACAATAAAATGTTATAGCGGTGCTAAGTGGAACACATAATCCTTGTTGCTGTGGAAGAAGTGTGTTCCCTATAAGAACCGTGTTACTGAATAGATGTAACTATGCAAAATAATCGGGGCTTGATCAATTATTATTGATAACAGGGTGTCTGCTACCTCCATACAAAATTTCATCAAGATTTGTTTTTTTTCTGACTAAGCAAACGTTTGACCACAATCACAACTGATGGAAAGTGACGATGTAGTCTAAGGTGGAGCACGCTTGCTCAGTAAATACCTGTTCACTTTACTTTTGAATACACCAATATACACTCACAAACTTTAGCCTTTATAATATTAATGTGATTGATCAAGCGAAACGAGATGTCTGAGTTGACTTGGGTGTCCGTCTGTCTGTCAGAGGCAAATCTTGCAAGCTAAATTAGACCCACTTCTGATGTCCGTGTGGACTCAAATTTGGTGTACTTATGTATCTTCGGTGACAATACAATAATATGGTACTATGGTGCTGGTCTGATGATGCAGACGGAAAATGGCCATAGGAACTTCTGAACCAAAACAAAATAAACCCATCGAGTTTTGGCTCGTTTTATTCGTCTTGACAAGTTCTCTGTTACAAAACTTTTTGGTCCTGTTTTTCTTTACAACTAGTAAAACCTTGATTTTTAAAAGTATAACTTGTTTCTCACAAACAAAAGTATGAATTCTTGTTCTTAGGCAACAAGAATACACATTGATTGTGCACGACGCAAGCGTTGTTTCCAGAGAAGAAAGTAGACGAAGTGGAATATTATGGAAGCCAATCCAAATTATGATGCAGTAATGAAGTTTTAACGGAAGAGGAATGCCGGCCGCGTCCACTGTCAACAAGTGGTGTTGACATAGATAAAATACGTGTTGATCAAACATGTGCTTTTTTAGGGTTCCGTACCCAAAGGGTAAAAACGTGACCCTATTACTAAGACTTCGCTGTCCGTCCGTCCGTCCGTCTGTCACCAGGCTGTATCTCAAGAACGGTGATAGCTAGACAGTTGAAATTTTCACAGATGATGTATTTCTATTGCCTCTATAACAACAAATACTTAAAATAAAATAAATATTTAAGGGAGGCTCTCATACAAAAAACTTGATTTTTTATAGACAATGGTACGGAACACTTCATGCGCGAGTCCGACTCGCACTTGGTCGGTTTTTTTGTACACTTACAGCTCTGTCACAGCCATCTCTCTCTTCTCAGTTCACAAATCACAAACCCGTATCCCGAGTGTCGGAAACATTAACATCACGCATACATAATCACAACCAGAACCATAAGCACCAATTTGCCCTGGTTGAAAATGTATGCTTCGTCCAATAATTGAACCCGGCACCTGCAGCGTAGAAGGCAGGCATGTAACAAACTAAGCCAACGGGAAGCAATTAGTTCTTAAAAAAAAAAAAATGAATTAGGCGTTACTTTTCGGAAATCCATAACTACAAAGTTAATTTGTTCTTACTCTCCATTTCTATCTTAATATTTATTATATTTCTTACTTGATAGTTACAATTTAAGAATGCTTCTTAAGCTACATTTGAATGTTCATTTTAAGAGATTAGAATTATTTGTATTTTTTTGTTTTCATAGCATTGGGCAGTTTAGTAGTCACTCTGGAATTATATTATATATATACATTTGTGTAAGTATATTTGTATTCTCTTCAAGCTGTAACGGCTTTTTTTATTATGCTAAATAGACAAGCATACACCTGATGGAAAGTGATGATCCGGTCAAAGATGTGACATGCTTGCCTAGAACATACCTATTCACTCTTGATTTGAAGACTCCCAGATTATACCCCTTAGGCAATGACGCAGGCAATGAGTTCCACTGAACAGATTCGGATGAAATTTAGGAAGTGCACTGCTTATAACCAGGATAAACTCATTATGTTTAACTTGACGCTATCTACCTTACGCCTGCCGACATATCCTATTTCCGTCCTTACATTTTAGAAAGGCTATTTTACTAAACCTTAATAGAAAGAAAGAGCTGAGATTTTCACATAAAATAAGGGGTAAAAGATATTTGAAAAAAAAATTACACACAAATTAAAATTTTAATAATCTATCCCAAAAAATAAACGCGCCGGTCTTCCACAATATTCCATTGAGAATGTAAAATGCGTACCTATTTAAGTTCCAACAGATCCTATGATCGGTTGAGAACAACAATATATAATTTACTGAAGTCCCAACGGATTTTATGATCAGTTGGGAAGAATAATATATTATTTATTTTAGTTGCAACTGATCTTATGATCAGATGGGAACAACTGTTATGATCGGTTAATGTGAAAATCCGATACTATGATCCGTTGGGAAGTACCCTTTGTTTTCGACCTATCGATAAAGTATCACTTACAAGGTCTGGAGATATTATAGTTTAAACTTCAAAGATTATTAACAAATAATAAAAGTGGCCAAAATTTGGTGTCACCATGATGGTTGGTACTTGGCCAATTGGCCAATTGAAACCAGTGCAAACTTATATCAAAAGTTATTAGAACTTTAACAAGTTTAGGTTGCAACTTGCACAGCCTTCGTCGCCCTTCTATCTAATTGGAGCACGTATGTTTTATTCAACGTATATGTGCTAGTAATATTATAGTGTTGATAATTTTTCTATTATACAGAATGCAGACCTTTAACCTGGTTCCAGATCATAACTAGAAACTATAAACGCCTTATTAATGTTTTACGATAGCGCAGAAGCATCAATATACTCAAGGGTACCTATATTATGTACAACTAGGTTTATCGCCTATATTGTATAGATATGTCATAGGACGATTATAAAAACGAATATAGTAGAAGTATATATAAAATTTGTGTTTCTGGTTCTGGGTGTGATTGTGTGTGTGAAGTGAATGTTTCCAGCACCCACGACACAAGTCATTGAAATTAGTGTGGGGCTGTGAGTGTGAAAGCGTTTATATTTATGTATAAAAATGAATCCCTATTTACCTAAGTCACGGCATAAATTGAGAACGACTCGATTTCATAATTTTTTTTAAAATTTTCCAATACTTTGTAGAAGGTACTTACCAAATAAAAATTAAGAAAACATATTGAAATATTTGAAAAAATCATTTGGACAGGATTTTATGCCTGTCGGGCAAAAGTGCTCGGCAATTTTACTATGAAAATATCACAATTGCTATTCATAATCATTGTGGTACTAACCGATTAGTACCATACAGCACTAGGCAAACATAAATATAAAAAGAGATAAGCATTTAGTCATTTAGTTAATAACATTATAAAGTACTAGGGAATCATAAACGTTAAACGTAACGGTTATAAAGTACTAGGGAATCATAAACGTTAAACGAAACGGTTATAAAGTACTAGGGAATCATAAACGTTAAACGAAACGGTTATAAAGTACTAGGGAATCATAAAGCACTCTTTCTCTTTACGTGGCATTACATACGGGTACAGCTAGTTGTTATTAAGCAAACGACTTGCTTGCTTCCAAACAGCAAAATCAGGAATGTGCCATATTAACCTCAAAATACCTAATGTAATGACAGTTTCCGCATAAGGTGTTTATGATTCCGGTGACATGTTATTTAACGATTACTGTTTTGTCGCCTCTGCAAGATTGATTAAGTTTTAGGACGTAGGTATACGAGGAGACAAATTCCTCGTCGTGTATTCCTCGGCAGACATATGAGATTTTTATGTGATTTATAGTTAAGAGTACTTAGTTTAGATGATGTCAAACTATTTTTAAACAAGATAATTTGCATCCCTTATTTGTCTTTTAAGATTTTCATTACATTAAAATTTATTTGCATAACTATGTGCATAAATTTAAACCCAGTGATGGATTTACCAGCAGGCTGAGTAGCCTGGAGCCTCCTAGGGCGGCAGATTTTAGGGGCGGCAAATTTGGGACCAATTTTTTTTGACTAGTTTGCATTCATACTAATTACGGGCAAAAGATGGTGTAATAAACACTATCATCCTATTACACTAACCTTTTATTTAAATTGCTACATTATGATTTGGGAATCATAATATTTCATTGACGAAAACATTGCAATTAATATGATTGTGAACTAAGTAATTGAATTGTAGAGGTTGGTAAGAGCGGCAAAATGATATACCCTACTGGCGGCAATTGTGTAAATCCGCCACTGTTTAAACCTTATAATGGTAATTATACGTTTTTAAACGTCACCTTTCCAACCATCGCAAAATAGGCCTGCTCCATTTTAATCTATTATTCTAATACATGAATGGATTTGAGCCCACATTTTGTTCCACTCGTATCTATCACGTGACACGACGTGACACCGATATAAGATAAGAAACTAGCTATTCATTTACTTAGTTGCAAGTATCACTCCTATACTCCATTAAACAACACTTTAAATATCATTTCAACAACGCTTCTTACCCTTAGTATAAGGTTTTTATATCATCTAAGCCCAATCATTTTCCTGCCTCCTTTGGCCTTTCAACCGGAACCAATCGTATTGATAATTAGTTCCATTCCTTCGCTATTCGAACTTTGAATGTTGACGCGAAACGGTTCGAACATTGTGCAGGTATGCAGTAGTTTTGGACAATGCCAGTCGGGAATCCATCTACCATGTAATAAAGCAATATTAGTTGATATTCTGCAAATACGCAAAAAGCGCTTTGCTTCCAAATTTTTTATGCGTCCGAAGAGGGAATTCTGTACTCGATTATATGTTTCCCGTGTTAGTATTATGTATATTCCGGGAGTCTTCAAGTCAGTATTTTTTTGGTAAACGTGCTCTATCTTCGACCGCATTCGCTTACAGATGAGAAAGTTGAAATGTTTGCCTATTCTTAATTAAAAAAAAGGTATTGACACTAAGACAAAGTTAACTATTTAGCTCTAACAAATCGTTGCCTTGTTAATTAATGAAATTGATAGATACTCTGCGTTCACAATATAATTGGTAGGTCTACAATCTGCTCGTACAAGGCAGACGTGAACTAAGTGAGTCGAGTTGGCACGTTCCGAACCAGGGCTCGGTAAAATAATATGATTATTCTGCTTTGCGATCCTCTAGACAAGGAGCTACTTACTTCAATAATATAGTATATTCAACAAGTTGTGATTTCACTTACTGTACTGTAAGTAAATTTAAGACTATTTAGATTTTCTAGGAACTTGTCTACCAGTTTATGTTTGACGATGTCCACAAATTCACTATAATTTACTCGATTTAACTAAACGTAAACATAAACGCTTTTACAATCACAGTCCCACAATACGTTCGATGTCTGGTGTCGTGGGTGCCGCAAACATTGACATCATAAACAATCACAACCAGAACCAGAAACAGCGAGGGAGTGGAACTCATTTCCTGCGTCTTTAATTCCTGAACAGTATTCTGGGTGTCTTCAAGTCAAGCATACGTCATCGACCGCATCTGCACTCAGGTAGTGTTCGAATGCGGCATGCATTTAACCACTATCTCACCTATCAAGCAAAAAAAAACTGTTGGTCAAACTTTAAACAAATCAATATAAAAAGTGACTGAAAAGTGAACTTATTTTTTTAATTATACTCTTTTTCCTTGATAAGACCTATTATGAGATTACATAAGAACTTAATCACAATTTTATTATAAGTGTTATTAATTAAACACAAGCAGAGCTTAAAAAACCAACTTCACCGCTTTATCTTTGGAACCTTGATCAGATTAAATGTATTTAACACGCAATATTGACTATAACCCAAAAACTACTAATGAGATCTTGACCATATTTAAATGGGACCAATGGAAAAGCTTTCAAACAAAAAAAATATCAAAATCGGTTCGTGGAAAGAGGTTATGAGGTAACACAAAAAAAAAACAGTCGAATTAAATACCTCCTCTTTTTTTGTAGTCGGTAAAAATGTGAGGTGAGAAAGGATGCTAACCGATCGCTAAGCGATTAAAGATTGGTAACCATTCTCACCTCACATTTTACCGACTTCACAAAAAAAAGAGGAGGTACTGACCCTCAGTAGACTAGGGTCAGTATCTGACCCTAAGTAGGGCCTTTAACAAACTCTAAGTAGACTAAGGCCTGTACACACACAGCGACCTGATAGATGCCAAATTCTTTTTTAACCGTCTACGACAAAACTAAAAGAAGGGTTATGTTTTTTAAAAGCTGTCACATTCAAAGCTTCACTCTAAATGTGACGACTTTAGTCGCGAGTATCGCAATGTTCAATCATAATCACAACTACAACAAAAACCAGAAACACAAATTTATCTTGGGGAAAATTTGTGTTCCCACCGGGAATCGTATCCGGCGCCCATATCGTAGAAGGCAGACATGTTAACAACTATGCCTAAATACATATAGGCAATTCAGCTGATAAAACGAAGTCCAAAAACCTAGCCTGCAACTAATAAATTTAATTGCCGACTGTATGTTTTAAACTGCCTGTTGGCTAAGTTTGTTGCGCGTTCGCCTTCTAAGTACCGGTATCGGGTTCGATTCCCGGCGGGAACACGAGTTTTTTTTCCAAAGAAAATTTGTGTTTCTGGCTCTAGTTAAGTGTGTGTGGTGTTAATGTTTCCGGCACCACGACACAAGTCATAGAACTTAGTGTGGGGTATAAAACGCTAAACGTTTTTACACTTACAGGAGTGTGATAGCGTTTAGCGTTTTATTTACGCGTACTTCCAGTAAATTTCTCCCAAGTTTTTAATAAGTTAGCCCATGAAAAGGTTTGAGATTGCAATTAACTTGTAAATCTGTTTGAATATTCAGTGGACCGACATAATTTATATCTTTAGTGAAGGAACCCCGATGTAATTTATAAATATATATGCTTAAAACTTTTCAATGTCTTGTATTTATTATGTTTTCTTGTTTACTTAAACAACTTAGTTTTTTAATAAGGACCTTTATAATTTTAACGTAAGCAAAGCTTAAATAAACCGACTTCACCTCTTATATTTTGGTTTTGGCTTGATCGATTTCGATAAAATTTATATTGGACCATCTCTGAAGTACCACACAAATAAAGAATTTGAGAATCAGTCCACAAATGGGAGAGAAATCGGTAAACCTACATAAAAAAATACATACAGTCGAACATAAAACCTCCTCCTTTTTAATGTTGGTTAAAAGATAATTTCCATCCGCCTTACACCATTTACTTTACTTACAGACGTTGCAATAGGTTCCTTCATTACATCCCGCGGATTCTAACTAAAACATTAAAACCTTTCACACTCACAGCTCCACACTATATCCGTATACTTGTATAGTAAGTGCCGGAATTATTCACATCACACACACAATCACACTCGTAACCAGAAACACAAAATTTTCTTGTGCAAAAGCTGGTGTTCCCACCAGGATTCGAACCCGACACCCGTAGTTTATGGGAATCTGGGAATCAATAGATGGATTCTGAAAAAAAATTACTTGACTGATTATAACCAATCAGGGTAAAATGTATCCATGTTCATTTTTATCTTATGTTATGTTTATTTACACACAAACTTCCGCATTTATGATATTAGTGTGATATAGTATACTTACGTGTGCTTCGATCAAAAGTGATGTGAATTGTGATGCGATCCTTAAACATTTACAACTTTAATCAGGATAGAGGTATCAGAATAGATTCAAATCTCAACTGGAAAAGCCATATTGCCAAAACTAAAGCTAAACTCCCCCAATTTGTGTATGCATTGTCAATCCTCAAAATTAACAGCAACAAAACTACTGCAACTATAGCCTATTACACCTATGCATATGCTTGGCTGCGATATGGAGTAATTTTATGGGGTAACAGCACCGATGCTGATGCAACTTCTCATCATGCAAAAAAGTTTCTAAGTTTAGTCTTATGACCTACTGTACATGCAATGCATATGAATAAATAATAAGCTTTAAAACCAATTCAGTGTTTGTTCAATCCATTATTTTATTCAACAAACTCGATCAATACGTAGCGTAGTCGTCGAGCACCCATTTACTCAGACAATTTGCTTTTACTTTCTTTCGCACCGTTGGCTTCCAAAATTAATAAAATACACCTCAGCTCCCTTCCTATCAACATCGAACGCTTATTGCAAAAGCGTGTCTCCAAGAAATACACGATAAACCCATATGCAAATAGGACGAGGGCGACAAACCAAACACTTTTAAATATCGCTTGCTGACGCTACATGCCGCCGACGCCTAAATATCGCACTACACATACTTTTATTTATCTGTGGCTCTATTCACTTTTACTTTTATTTATTCGTAATGGAATTAAAACAATTTTGTAAATCACGCCTCAACTGGGGAAGTACCACCCTTTTAGTAGTCATTTAAAAGCCCAGCAGTGTGTATATTACAATAAGAACACAATCTACAGAGCATAAAATGATTTAAGATAGATTATCTCAGGGTATGTTTCCTCTAGAAGGTTAATTGAAATTATTATTATATATGAATGAGGCTAAAACTAAGTTTAATTTGTGTATTAGTTTTCTCTTATTTTTGCATGTTGAGACGTCTCTTTCGTCTTATATTTTGAACTGATGAATTGTAGAGGTTATATCTATTCAGAAATTGAGGCTGAAATTATTTTTATTATCTATTTCACAATATCAAATCAATACATTTTTACCGTCTTCACAAAAAAGGAGGGGGTACTCAAGTAGAATGTATTTTTTTTAAGTGTGTTACCTCATTAATTCTTTCCATGTGAACCGATTTCGAATTTTTTATTTTATTTTAAAAGATGATGCTTTTTAATTGGTCCCAATTAAATTTAATCAAGATCTGATCAGTAGTTCTTGAAATATCGTCAATAATATTTATTCCATTGACGATATTCTCTTTTTTAACCGGCTTCAAAAGTTACCTCATAACTTCTTTCGTTGTGAGCCGATTTTGATGATTATTATTTTATTTAAAATCTAGTGCTTTTCATGTGGTCCCATTGAAATTTGATCAAGATCTGATCTCTAGTTTTGAGTTATCGTCAATAATGCGTGTTTAATACATTAAATCTGATCAAGGTTCCGAAGATAAAGCGGTGAAGTCGTTTTTTTAAGCTTTGCTTGCGTTTAATTATTATGTAACCAAAAAATCGAAATGAAATCCACCAAAATGAATGAATTAGACATATTACAGCTTGTGGTTTTAGGTAACAGGTTGATAAACTATGATTCAAATAGTTTCATACTAGACGTTGCATGCATACAATAGTTTCTTATATGATTATATTATATTAGTTTTTGCCCGCGACTTCGTCCACCATATCTTTATAAATTATAAACAGCCCATGTGTTATTATGATGTATGTGACCTTTATTATTGTAAAGTTTCATTGAAATCAATTCAGTAGTTTTTGCGTAAAAAAGTAACAACATCCATACATCCTCACAAAGTTTCATATACAATCAAATTAATTTATTATAATTCAATAAAAACGTGATTTCTTATTAATGTTGATAAAGAAACAGTAAGTCAAAAAAGCATCGGAATAAGAACGTAAAAGATAAAATAATTGTAATGTTAACATAATGACATCACTTCTAAAGATTCAGGCCATAGCAGCTATAGGCACTAAAATATAATGTTACAATACTGACATTTGGCTGAATGGTGGATTTTAATGTCTTCATTTTAGTGAAGTCCGAAATGTCATCAGCTCAATCAGTATTGGAATTGCCTGATCAACACTAATATCACGTTTTATGACAGTTTAGGATTTAGGTATTTACTGCACGACCTTCTTCCAGGCGGACCTTACATCCACCTTACATCCAGACGGACGGACGGCGTCGCGTCACCCATTTATGGTTGAAATACCGTTCATTCGCAAAATATGTTTCGCGTCTTCCTTCATTTATAGAACAGCAAAAGAATGGAACGCTTTGCCATCTATCGCCATTTTTCGAAAGGTACAATTTGGGCGTGTTCAAAAGTAAAGTGAATAGGTATTTACTGAGCAAGCGGGCTCTGCCTTAGACTACATCGTCGTTTTCCAACAGGTGTGATTGTAGTAAAAAGTTTGCTAAGTTTGTTATTAAAAAAAGTTTTTCTCGTAGACAGTCGTGCAAAATCTATGTAATGCTGTTCAAGCAGATATCCTTTATTGATCTCTCAAAGTCGGAAACCAACGACATAATATATATATCACTATGAACTGCCCGCTACCGCGCAAGAAACACACAAGTAATTTTATTTCCTCGGTATTACCATGAATCTCACATTGTATCCTGACTAGATGTTCAGTAGAAAAATAATGACACGGGAATAAAATCACGTAATTTCCTTGGAAAAGAAGAAAACCAATTAGGCTAGGCAATTTTCTCCGATTAAAGAGACTTTGTGGTCTGGGGTTCAACTAGTATTGTTGTAAGTGATTTTCATAGCCCGCCATTCGATGGATCCCAGAGCCTCTAGCTTATACCTGATACCTGGTAGCTTATACTGGTTGATCCAACCCAAAAGCGGTTACAGTACTCCATACACGACCAGACATGGAAATGGATATGATATACGAGAAAAATTAATTCCTTTATCAGAACTGCTTACGTCAAAACAATTCCTCAATCGAAACCAGTTACATAACTCCGGTTAAGAATAGTATAGGGCCGAAAGTAGGGCTTGCAATCCGGATATCCGTTACATTTACTAACCGAATAATTCAACATCCAGTATTCGGATTTTTCGAATATTACGAATTTTTTTTTTACAATTTATCTACTTATTGATGGAAATAAAATATCTTATTTATAATAAAACAATAATACCAGTTTTCTCTGTTGTCACTCTTATCATACCAATTATATTTCTATAGTTATCGCTTCCCGTCACGCCAAGTGGATTTGCTTATTAGCTAATAACGACAGTACGATGATCCCCGCACTACCTCACCTCACTAAATTTAAAATTAATATGTCTACTATTTTGTGATCTCATTTGCTTGTTTTAGTTTTAGTACTAAACAGGGATTGATTTATTCTATATAACTTTATGTTTTTCATTTATAAAGTAACTATTTTATGCTATATTTTTATACTATATTCGAAAAATCCGAAATATCCGGATATTCAAATATTTAGGATAATTACTATCCATGTTATCCGAATACTAAATATGAACGGATAATGCAAACCCTAGCCGAAAGGCAATCTCATAATTCTCAATTCTTATTCTCATAAAATACAGTAACTTTACACTAATATCATAAAATTGTGGTGTATTGAAGACTCACACTAACAATCACACACAACATTACGGATTTAATCGTAGACACGATTTTTAAAGTTGGTGAAGCGTCTTTGCTTTTTATAATATTAAAACTAAATGTAAATTATATATCTGTGAATGAATACTTCACCTAGTTGCGATCTTTATATACCTATTATTCATATTCATATACTATACATATAATTAACCAGGACTTAAATTAAAAACTCCATCGTGTCTCTTACGATCGACCATTTCCTATGTGATAAAACTTAGTGATTTGTGCCCCGTGTTCACTATAATATTTTTGGACTGAAACTCGCCGGCCGGCGTGCTGTTGTGCGTGTGCGCTGAGGCACACACACAGTTTGCTGTAATTCTTATCTTCGAAGATCGGATGCGGTTTCGACGCAGTTTTAGCTACGGGGGCTTAAACAAAAAATGATCCGTGTATCCCTACTGATTATTGCCAATATTTAAATCTAAATTTAACCTACCGCTATCGTTTATAATATTGATATAATATGAGTGCCTCTTTGGGGCCCATGTGAATAAACGATTTTGATTTTATTAATTCGTAGATGGTGCACGCGAGCGATTTTACTCGCATCATCAAATGTCTTTGAAACGACGTGTCTCTCAAGCGGTTAGACAAATTTTAATACAGTCTGACAAGTAAATAGTCGAGACTCTATTGTTTTGTGAAATACAAAGAAAACAGTAAGCACAGCCAAGTGTATGATTACTTCAGTTACCTAAGAAAATAAACAAACGTTTAATTTGAACGGTTTTGTTAAGCAACTTAACTTAAAGGTCATAAATAAGTAACTGACGAAACGGTTCATGTGGAATATAAGGTGCGAATATAAGCTATGTTAAAGTTTTAGCCGAGATGGAGCAAACAGATGTTAGTCATGTTAAATAGTTGTACCTTTTTTTTTTGTATTTGCAATTTGCCGTTAGCCAGTATCAAGTAATACAATGTTTTAAGTATAGAATACTTCGTGATAGGAGTTCTGACTAGGACTCCTATTACGAAATATGTAATACCGATAGATACAGAAGTCACAGTCAAAGTCCAGTCAAAGTCAAGTGAACTGGTAGAAACTTTATTTCTATGATTTTCCTACACTCATGCACGTTCACAAACTATTAACGGTTAAAACACCACCATTTTTACATATTAACATTCAAAGAATTACAAGTTTTGCAAAAAAAAATAAAAAATCAACAATGCCATTTTCTTCCACCAACAGCATTTTTCTGCGTGTCGTACGGCGCGGATAGGTGTGCGGGCTATTTCATATAAAGAGTTATAATATACGATGATTGCGGCGCGGCTAGATGCGCTTCCACTTTATAACATCCCGATTAACGAAAAAGCCCGGCGCAGAGCTATTATATATCTAGTAAATAATCATGATAAATCGCGTAGCTAGTGCATCATACGGCTTAATGCGTCAATTTTGGGAGTCCCTAATAAAAGACTTCAACGCGCTAGGCCTACGAATTTCGGCTGCTACGCACAGCGCGTAGATGCTACGCATTCTGATCTGCCACTCACCTTATAGTCGCAAATAGGTTATTTGACGGAATATGTCATTATGTTTCAATATATTTATTACCTAATAACCTAAACAAGCACAGTAGCAAGCTTTGTGGTTACTCGAAATTCTATAGTCCTGCAACGGGTGCAAGTACCTACATTAATGTTCACTTTGGGTAGGCTTCGACCTGACATCGAACATAACTAGATTTGGTAACAACTTGATTGGAGATAGCCTCAGGCCTCAGTTAAAAGTAAATATTCTCATAAAAATAAATAAAGTTACATGATAAACATTTAAATACTTACACTTTACGATTTCATAAGTACATGGAATGTGAATGGACAGAAAAATGGAGAATCAAACTCAATGAAACTTAATCAATTCACATTGACTTTAGTAACAAAAAACACCATTACTGCCCTGTGTATATTAATGGTAAATTAGTCCCATATGAAAACACAGCCAAATATCTTGGCATCACACTTGACGCAAAGCTACGCTGGAAAGCACACGTCAAGAAAAAAAAGGATGAGTTAGAAATGCGATACAAAAGAATGTATTGGTTGCTTGGAAGACATTCTATGTTGTCAACACATAATAAGATATTGTTGTACAAACAAGTCCTTATGCCTGTTTGGACTTATGGTATACAGCTTTGGGGCTGTACCAAACAGAACAATAAAATGATTATCCAACGCTTTCAAAACAAAGTACTGAGGGAAATTGTCAACGCTCCCTGGTACGTCAGAAATGACGATCTTCATAGGGACCTTAAGATAGAGATCGTTGAAAAAGTAATTAATACATACGCAGAAGCTCACCAATATAAACTTCATCACCACGTTAATGTCGAGGCAATCCAGCTCCTTGACGTTACAGACTTAGTGAGAAGACTTAAAAGAACTAAACCATTTGAACTTGTGTAATGTTAGTATATATCAGTGTAATATATAGTGAGAGTGCTGCAAAAGAACACATGAAGAAAGTGTATTACCCTTAAATAGAGACAATAAGAAAAGTGTTAATGGACACATTCTTAGTTTAGCAATGTAGCAGTTTAAGTTAAAGTTAAATTACTGATTAGCCATAGTTTGGCTACTACTCTAGAAGATAAAAAAAAAATAATAAGTACATGTATGCAGGCCAGATATTCTAACACATGGCCGACACCTTCACATATGTTCAGATTTCAAAATATCGGCGGTTATCATAACAATTATCATTAGCCGACATTTAAAACTGACAGATTGACATTTGAAAAAGAACCGCAAATATCACGTGCATTACCTAATGCATTAAATTTTAATTTTAAATCATGGGTTTGTATCTGGAACTAATCATAATGTACTGTAAATTGTGAATTATGGAATCATCATGCATCATATGCATCATTATCACAATTACCAGATTCAAAAAGTAACGCAAAAGTAAAAAAATGTGTATTGCCAAAAAAGGTTTTATCATTTACAAAGTAAACATTTTATACAAGATATTTAAACGCAAGCAAAGCTTAAAAAAACTGACTTCACCGCTTTATCTTCGGAAATTTGATTGATTTGATTTACTAAACACGCATTATTGAAGATATTTCAAGAACTACTGATCAGTTCTTGATCAAATTTAAATGGAAAGATTAACGAATTGCAAGGTGCTATGTTGCCCATAGCTGTCAGTGTGGTACTGCTGTTGACCAGCTCGCAGAGAGGCAATGCAGCCAGCATGATGGGAACGCTACCCACTGGTAGTGGGCTTGAACACTTAAGTTACCTATAGGCTCGATGACTTGTACGTAACTTGGTTCTTTGCTGTATATAGTTTTAGTTGAGTTTTAGGAAATATAGGCAATTGGCCCGTAGATAGATAACTATTTTACAATAAAGATTAACTACTTTTAGTATTTAGGACAGATTCGCAAGCCAAGGGAGCTAATAAAAAGGATTTCAATGATTATGGCTGACTACATTACAGTCTTATTTATCACCAGAAGCTGAAATTCTATTCTAGAATCATCCCTGAATACTTACGCCTTTAGTCAATGCTCTGACGTCTTAAATTCAAGGGTGGGCGTGTAATGGAAATCTAGGTTTAGAGAAATTTATGCAAATGTAGGGAATTATTTATGAGCTATTTATCTAAACAATCTCGACGACCGGATTCTATATGCCGTATTTATATGTATGTTTATGATGACAAATGGGGTCTAAATAAGTCTCTGATGTAATATTTTTAACCTCCGCAAATAGAGGAGTATCTGTGTATGTATTATAATGTGTGTTTGTCTGTGATATCGTAACTTCCAAACGGCTGAACCTATTTTCATTAAAATTTTCCCGACTGCGCGACACAAAGGAGGGTAATGTGTCTATTAGTCTATATGTCCTTTGTTGCGCTCTAAATACCAAACACATGGGCCGATTTTGATGATTCCTACATTAATCGCTTTGTCTTCTAGTCAGTGTCATTAAAGACATGTCAATAATCTAAATTCAATATGGCGACTGCTTGTCGCCATATTGAATTAGTGATAAATTTAATTCGATAAATTTCAATTCGATTTATGTTTATGTTTATGTATATATTTGTTTAAATAACATTATTTCAATCTATAAAACACTTTTTCATTACCCATTCATCAAGTCTGTTTTATTCTGTTCTGTATGTGAACATTATACAGTTATTGTACTCATCTTCATCAGGTATTCCAACCGCGAGAGCCTGTGATTTAACTTTCTTATGAGATCTCCCAAAGCTTTAATATTATCCAAACGATCTTAGATCTGATAAAATCAAACTCAGGTATCAGTTCGGCACGTACGACGTAAAACAGTGAGCTGTGACTTACCGTAAAGTAGCAAGATACGTGAACGATGTGCTAAAAATTGCGGATTTATGTCATGTCATGTGTTGTGCTGTCAGAATAGCATTTTAAAATGTTTTTATTCTTTTAATTTTCGCTTCGCAATCTTGTATATTTAGCCAGTGTCGAGTGATATATAGTGATAGTATATTTACACATTTCTGTACGTCCGCGTCCCTAGTCAAAAGTCAAGTAAATGAGGGTTAATGTAATGTGTCAATCAGCATATCATATTTCAAGTGTATTTCTTATTAAAAGTCCTAGTCACGAGTCAAGTAAAAGAGTCAAGATCCAGTCGTAGTCAAGTCATGTCCTAGTAAAGTGGTAGAAACTTTACTAGAACTTCTATTGGAGTTTTGGAGCGAAGGCGAAAATCACGTTTTTCAACTTGGTATAATTTGCCTACACTTATGCACGTTTACTTAGTATTAATGCATAATAATCCACCATTATTACACATTACCACTGGAAGAATCACAGGTTTTGGAAAATTATACAAAATCAACAACGCCATTTTTTCACTTTCGCGGCAAAACTGTTTTAAAATGTTTGCTCCTTGTTTTATTTTTTGACTGCAGCCGTCGTCCTCGTCCTCGCATGCATGTTGTATGATGCAGATATTAGAATTACGTATATAACTTGTTGTTCCGCGCGGCTGATCGGATTGAATCCTACTAATACATATTATAAATCCGAAAGTTTGTGTGTAAGTTTGTGAGTATGTTTGTTCCCTCTTCACGCTTTAACGGCTGAACGGATTTTGATGAAATTTTGAATGTTCATAAATTATACCTAGGATTAACACATAGGCTACTTTTTAACTTGATAATAGCGGGCGAAGCCGCGGGACACTGCTAGTTGTAAATATAAACCATTCTTGAATCCAATGTGTTGTTCTACCACGCCGTAAGTACTGAACCAATTTGGTAGTAATTTACAACGTAAGAAAGATATTCGTTATCCTACTAATATTATAAATCCGAAAGTTTGTGCGTAAGTGTGTAAGTATATTTGTTCCCTATTCACGCTATAACGCCTGAACGGATTTGGATGAAATTTAGAATGTACATAGCTTATACCTAGGATTAACACACAGGCTACTTTTTAACTTGATAATAGCGGGCGAAGCCGCGGGGCACGGCTAGTAATGAATAAAAATGATAAAAAAGTTAAAAATTTACATAACGTTCGTTAAGATTGTTTTTATCGGCTGAACGGATTTGGATGAAATTTGGAATGTACATAGGTTATACCTAGGATTAACATATAGGCTATTTTTTAACTTGATAATAGCGGTCGAAGCCGCGGGGCGCCACATATGCTGCATTTAATCTAATTAATGCGGGCAAAGGTGCGGAACACAGATAATAATAGATAAGTAAAATATAGAATAAGTTAACATAATAAAATATTAAAAAAGTTATAAATAAAAAAGTTATTGGATAGCCACTAGAGTAATATTTATCACAAAACTAACTTACTTAGAGTGCATCTCAAACCATCTTACAAATAAATATGGAGTGCAGCGCGGCCACAGGAGTCATCGGCCGTCCACGGAGCGCCGTCGAAAGTAAGAGTGCATGTGTGCGCCACAGAGTTTACGGTACGACATCTATGGCATCACAGATGCAAAATGAATACATGTAACCACCAAATGGACCACGGGTATGAAACAAACTTCACAAACGTTATGTCTATTTTTTTTTCATTATAGACAAGCATGTGCCCACTATCTCACCTGATGGTAAACGATGATGTGGTCGACGATGGAGCACGCTTGGCTAGAAGATAACTATTCACTCGCGTCTTTAAGACTCTCATATTGTACCTATCAGGCAACACCAACTCATGCAAGGTGTTCAATTCGGTTCGCACAATAAATGTAGAAGCAAAACGCTTGTTCGCATTTGTCGAATTTCTATAAAATACCTATGTATGAATTCACAAAAGAGGTACCATAATTATTAAAGTGAAACTTTTTTTGGGAGAGCTTTGAAATTCTGATCCGGAACCTTTTTGTGTGACGAAAAATAGTGGGGGTAAATAAACACTTGAATAATTAAAATGTTTCCCTGTAATACAAAAGTTTTTCTTCTATCAAGTGTCTTTACGAAACGCCATGTTGTATGAACATATTGATAATGTAATTTACTAGATTTAAAATGTTTATAACTATGAATTCCTCATAGCAACATTGCATAGGATAGCAACATTATTCCTTCGCCGATAGTGACTTTAAGAGCGTGTATTGTTTTTTTTACAAACAAAGTAAGTAGTTTAACTGGTCAGTGTTTAACTGTGACAGCCCACAGATAACTAGCCAGTAAGCAGTGCACCTGGTCGGTGCAGTTATGTAGGTATCCAGTGCAATTAGGCGGTGCCTCTGTATGGCGTAACCGGTCCGGAGTGCCTCGTATTGTGTCTTTAAAGTTTAATCTATTGTTATTTTTCTGTGCCTTTACTTTTAATTGTATTTGGGCGATTATTTGTTATTTTTCAAAAATATGTGAGCACAAGTATTCCATTTAAACATAAAGTAAAAAAAACAGTTGGGAGTATATTTGAATGAAAGGAGGTTTATGATTTTAGCGCCGTATGTATGTATATCATAGTACATACATACATACATATGTACTATGATTTCTCACAACATTCAAAGTAATAATGTATACGAGTTTAATAACCGACTTTAATCGCAAATATCTCCGAAACTCTTCATCAAATCTTGATCAAATTATATTGGGACCACCTGGGAAGTACCTATACTCTTTTAAATAAATAAAGAATTTCTCAAATCGGTTCAGGTGTCTTCTGGGAACATACATAAAAATAAAAAGATTACCTCCTCCTTTTTTTGAAGTCGGTTAGTAAGCTGATTGAAGGTATCGTTAAATTCATTTCAATAGGGAATATACACGAGATTTAAATATGTTGTTCAAGTATTTTTTTAAATCTTTATACCTTTATTGAATAGGTATTTAATATTTAATGCTTTGGTGCGCTTATAATTGGTGCTGTAACGAGATTTAAATTTGTTATTATAGGTACTAAATATCCATATATACAATATTTGTTTACGCTTCACCAAGTACGATGACTTGAGTTGTGGGTGCTAGAAACATTCACATCACACACACAATCACACCACAGAACAAACGTTTACCTTGAGGAAAAAACTTGTATTCCCACCGGGAATCGAATCCGATACCCGCTGCTTAGAAAGCAGATTGCAATCAAAAACGTCATCATTAGTATTAACTTAGCTATTAGTCAACCAAGGTGCAGAAACATATACCTTTCGAAACTCTAACTGTAACAATGCTCATGAAATTTACTAATACATTATTCCAGTTGTCACGAGTAGATTAGGTGTACCTACTTGCCGCTTCGAAACAGAAGCGTTCCTTCCAAGGTAATTAAAAACACACGGAGAGTTCTTCCTACTTCAACGCAGGCGTAAGCAACTGATAGCGTTGGAAAGAGTGTTTTGAACCCTTCACCTAATTGCAGTCTTCCTAGCATTTGCATCTCCTAGCTATAGCCTAATCTGCCAGATCTACCTAAAGAGCTATGATTAAAGTGAATATAATTACAAAAATACAACCCGTCTTTAATTGATTTAATTTCTTATCACTCGTCTTTAATTTTTGAAGAACAAGAACTCGTTTGTAATACAATTATTTGTTTGCCGTCTCCGAGCTATATTAATGTGACAATCTCAAGCGCCTAGAACTATTAAAGAAGCGGGAATCTGCCAACATTCAACTGCAAATCTTAGCTTGCGACGTCTAGCGCAATCAAATCCAATAAGGTCTTTACGACACAGGCATGCCTTGTATGAAGGCTACAGTATAAGGTTGCACGTATTGTGAACGAACATTTCAGCTCAAGACACCGGAACAGTTATAAATTGACTTAGTTTGTATTCTGCTATAAATATATCTATTTTCATTTTAATTTCATTCTATTTTCAATAGAGCGCCTATAATAGTGCGTCTACTACGGGTATCTATAAAGTGTTTTATGTCCAACACTTACATGTTTTTGCTGCATTAGATAGACTAGAACCCGCTTGTAATACCACACTGTTTTCCCCACGTCTGTCGCAATGTTACGTGATGTCACTGTCTACAACACCTAGTGCACCAACTACGGAGCGTTTTGTGCGCAAAACCGTACCGTATCGTCTGTAATCAAACCCCGTATGTTTCCCCGCGTCGTAGATAGCGCAATGTGACAGACCTGACTAGAGCACCCAGTGTACCGACTAAACTAATTGGACGGGCCGGGTTCTCTTCACGACTAGTTGGCCAACTGCTGTAGGCGCTGTTGATAAGCGAATGATTTGCTAGAACGCAATTCCGACTCGAAATCTTTAGCTGGAATTAATCAATTTTAAAACCTTCCTTTATTTTTACATACTACGGAACGGAGTCGGTAACCCAAACTTATATAGCGTTTGGGTTTGTTTTTATTTATTTTCATAATCCAACAGCGTTTACAAATATAGATAGATGAAAAAATAACCGAATAGTATAGTCAAATATTTTAAGTAGGTATGATATATTATGAACATTGTGTGTCAGATCCCAAACGAAAGGATCCCTATAGTTTCAAAATGTAAGTCATAAGAGTGATTTGTGTGTGTCCACCCAGGACCCGCGGCTTAGAAGGCAATTGTGCACACCTTTTACTGAAATCTCAAACTGCTGTCAATCGTTCCTAGATTTTTTTATGCCTGATTGGTGAGCATTTGGCCGCTACTTCACCTGATAGAAAGTGATGCAGCCGAAGATGTACTTTTGTAGGTAATGGCATTTTGTTATGTAATGTGTAACTAGATATTTACCTATCTTGGTAGTTATAGGTACTATACTTACTGAATACAAAAAATACTTACGAAATACATATAAAATTATATTTTTGTAACTTTTTACTCGATAAGTAGGTACCTTTATACTTACAGATTCGTTAAATTGTTAAATCATAATCATAAAAACCCATTGAGGTCTGTAATTCTGTAATACAGGTGACCATTATGGATCTGGAAGTATAAAAGTTGCTTAATACAGGTGACTACTATGGATATAGGTATATGGTGGATTTTGGAGATGTTCGTAAAATTTTATGAATGTAGAAAGTTCCGCCACAGGTTGGCCAGTTTACCAGACCGCTTATTACAAATCTGTGTTGCAAGCGGTTTATATTTAAATTAAGCAAAAGCAAAAATAAACCTTATTTCTTTGCGTTTTGTTGTTTTCTAATTAGAACCGTTAGCAACAAAGATACGTAGGGTCAGATCTTGCACACAGTTTGGATGTTTTCATGATACTTACCGTCTCTAAAGACTACTAATCGTTCGCCCTGAACTGAGATCTTACGCCTTCATTTTTCCGTAGGTACGTACAGAGAAAAACTTATGAAGTTTATTACATATTATAACTTTTTCTTATTATTGTTTGTTTTATGTATTTTTTGTTCAAGTACAAGACATCGCGGATATTATACGCGAGCTTCAGCTCGCTTTGACCCCGGGATAAAATAGGTCTAAAACATTGAATTTGGTGGCCAAATTGTTATTTTCCACCATAGATTTTTTTAAACGGTTTCGTACACTACTTAGAAAGTTCTTTTCAAGGATGCGGGTATTTCAACACGGGCTGAAGAAAAACATTTTACTCCGCACTTACGTGTATGGGTGCCACCTACTAACAAATTGTTGCCACATTAATATTTTCGTTTCATCATTTTTAATTGCATTTCTGGCTTTGGGCCATAGCTTTACATTATTCTATGAGTATTTAAAATTATTCGCTAGTATAATACTCGGGTAGAGTATATTTTTTTCTATGGCTTGAACTACTATTTAAATAATATGGTCGACCTGAGATTTCGACAGACTGCAGACTTGCGCCATCTATCATGTGTTAGATACAACTTGGAACTTGGTAAACAGCTTAAATATCATGTAACATGAAACCATGATGAAACGATCCGACTTTATGCTTATGTCACATGTCAAGCAATCATGGGTTGTCAGTGTTACTGTCAAATGTATTTGTATTTATTTCAATCTAGCTCTTGTCACTTGAATATAAAGTTAATTTCAGCTTGATGCATATAATATCGCTGAAGAAGTAAACAAACAGAAAAATACAGTGATTTCGTCAGATCGTTCAGCGTTATCAATGAATTTTAATCAAAGCAAAGCAAATTACAATTGCAGATAACATGAGTTAGGTACCTACTTACTTAATAAATTGGTCATAGTCGGTCAAGACATAAAAACGCTCGTCAGTCGCTGTATAATTTTCTAACGCAGTAAAGATGTCGAATTTAGTGCCACAAAGGAGTGTATTCTTTGTGAAATTAATCAGAAATGTTACAAACTGCTCAAAAAGGCTATCATCCCACTTCACATACTATCCGGATAAAGAAAAACCAGTAGATGGTGAGTATATATTTCCAAACATATTTATGTTGATTAAAAAGCTTAGGTAGTCTGAGAAATTTTGAAAATACTTTTGGATATCATAACAAAACTTGATAGTCATTGAAAAAACAATAAATGACAAACTACTTCATCAATAGTACATTAAATCAACACATGGATTGCTCAGATAAGAGTAACCAATAAGATAATAACTGCTTACCTATTTGCCTTAACCTCAGAAATCTGCACTTACATACTCAGCTAACTTATCGAAGAAGTTAAATGAAGTTTTATCAAATACAAAACATACATGTTAATTTAGAGATCTGTCACAAGTTTGTTCCTTACAGCCTGTGTCAGGAGGTAAAGAATTGAACAGTCAAACAAGCCCAAGCCTGTAATCCTACATCTCTTGCAATCATGGGATGAAACCATCATACTGATCTCACAACAACGCTTTCAAACACACTGCACCCTAATTTATACTCATTTGATCATTATGCAGTACAGTTTAAGGATTTATACGACTTCACTCACGGTTGTTTGCTTGCATTGATACGGGACTAGTTTCAGAACATTTGGTGCTCCTACATCAGTTCATCTAGTCTTGTAACAATCCTTAATATGTGTAATACTGACGAATCTTTAAATCTAACAGAACAGTTAGTTTTTTTTTTGCTTAATATATTGCTTCCCATTATTGTGCAAGGAGTTGCTAATTAGGGCGAATCCTAAGGGTAACCTGATTCCACACGGGTTGCATCCTCAGATGGAAGAAAAACACCTATTAAGATGTAAAACAATTGGAGCAAAATGAAATATCTAAAGACCACAAGTAATTTAATTGAAAATATAGCGCTTGGGATTTAATTGATTGACATACACTTTGACACTCAAAGCTCCTCACTTATTTCGAAGACTTGTGCGGTGCTGGAAACATTCACAACACACACAATTACACCCAGCATTAAAATCACAAATTTCCTTCAGGGAGAAAACTGTGTTCCTTCAAAAATTATATAGATTCCCTATTGTAGCAGTCTGTTTTATTGACTACTTGAATTACTTTCCAACGTCCTGGAAAAACGCTAAAATGATCGCTATACATAAGCCCGGAAAGGAGAAATCAGATCCCACCTCTTATCGACCAATTAGTTTACTTCCATGCTTCGGCAAATTGTTTGAAATGGCTATACATACTCGACTTACCCGAGTCACAGAAAACTACATTATAGACGAACAATTTGCATTTCGCGAAGGTTATTCTACTGTGCAGCAGTTGGCCAGAGTTGCTGAATCCGTGACACACAATCTTAACCTTAAAATATCAACAGGCATGGTTCTGTTAGATATTGAAAAAGCTTTCGACACTGTTTGGCACGATGCTTTATTACACAAACTTATAAACCTACACACACCAATGCCGTTAGTGAAACTGATTAAATCGTATCTCTCTGGACGTTCTTTCCGAGTCCATATTAACGATTACACATCCTCGCCAACCCTCGTACCCGCTGGGGTGCCCCAAGGCTCAATCTTGGGGCCTCGCCTCTTCCTAATCTATCTCAACGACATACCCGTGCAAACCAGAACGAGTATCGCCTGTTTTGCTGACGATACTGCATCTTATAGCTCGTCAAATGATATAGATCTTATAATTGACCGGTTACAATTATCAATTGACCGCCTCATATCCTTTTTTATAAAATGGAAACTTAAAATAAATGCTTCTAAAACTGAAGCAATACTTTTTTCCCGCCATCGTTCCTTTCCCAAACGTACACTAAAAACTGATGGCTACGACATACCTTGGCGGCGTTCGGTCAAATACTTGGGTGTTGTATTGGATAATAAACTCAACTGGTCAGAAAATTGCACAAAATTACGCCTGAAGGGTATTAAAGCACTCAATGCTTTAAATCCTGTGTTAAATAGACAATCTTGTCTCAGTAGCACAACAAAATTGAGCATATATCGTACTTTAGTGCGACCGTGTATCACATATGCGTGTCCCGTTTGGAGCAGTACCTGTTATACAAATATTATCAAACTACAAGTCATCCAAAATAAAGCTGTAAAATATTCGTTTAACACCCCTTTTTACACTAATATTTCTAAACTACACAAAAAAATTGGGTTACCCACCGTTAAAATGTTTATTTATAAATTATCAAAAAAGTTTTATCTTCATAGTAATCCCAAACATAAAAACAAATTAATTAAAAATATATGCAAAACACGAAAAACAGATCTCGCTTATATCGATAAATATAATCGATACAAATTACCACATCACCTTTTCCTGGACTGGTTTGAATAAGTAGTCACCCGCGCCAAGTGAGCAAGCGGCTCGCTTGTCGCTGTCGCTCGCGCCATTCCCATCCGTATTATCTAGTCATATGAAGCGCGGTAATGGCGCGCGCGACAGCAGGCGGAACGCGTGAGCTTGTACGAGAAATACTCAACCGGTTTTGATCCTGCTGTTAGCTGCTTACGTCTGCGCGTATTGCGCGCGATCCAAATAACTTTATTTAAGTAGTTAATTTAACTACTACTGCCTAGTGGCGTTATGTTTACCTTTTGATTGTATAGTTAGCACTAAAACTTACAAAATTATAAAAAGAAATATGTCGCATATAATTAGTATTGACGTTCATTTATAATGATATAATAATATTTAAAAACATAAGAGAAAAGTTTTGTAAAAGCGCCTCAGCTTGTAAAACAAACAAATGTGTCATTATTTGTCGCTTCTAGGATATTACTTACACTAGAAATGTACATGTGTTATTATTATTTATGTTTAATTAAAGATATTTTGAAATTGAAATTGAATTGAGTCTGTTTTATTTATTTCCCCCTTGTGTGTAGTAGTGGCTATCCAAGCCATCCTTCCTTCTTTATATATCGAAAAATAGCTTTAGATTTCTTACATAACTGTTCCATTGCTGTAGGTGTTACTGGGATATCAGAATTCTTATTTTGAGGGTTGTGAGGGTATGAGGTTGCAAGAAGAAACTTCTTCTCTAAGCATAGATTATTTAAAATATTGCAATAATATAATTTCAGGAGAAACAACAAAAATGAACATGATGCAGGCCATAAACAATGCAATGGATATCACACTTAAAAACGACTCCACAGCAGTGCTATTCGGAGAGGATGTGGGCTTCGGAGGGGTTTTCAGATGTGCGCTCGGACTTCAGGTAAACATTATGCTATTTGACCATAATTTCCTGTGTAACAAGTAAAAGATTAGATAAACTATCAACCCTACTACTGCTACAGCTGGTTGGTACTAACACAGTATAATGTTTTTTGTTCATACCACTACTCCAGAATAGTAAGGACAAAGTTAAGTAAAAACAAATGAAAATCGGTGAAGGCTAGTAAAAGTAGGAAAACAAAAGAAAATTGGTAAAACCAGCACAGATTATGGTTTTTTAAAAGGTTTTTTAAAGCCCAGCCATATAGGTAGTGCTGCTTTAATGAAAAACATGCTTAACTTAATGACTCATACTTAAGAATAGCTGCTTTAACAAAATTTTCAGTGATTTTAAAAAAAAGAACAATCAGTAACAGTATGTTGGATGCCTTAAGGTGTCCTGAAAAATCCTAACAAGGACTCTTAATACAAGCAAGCTAACAAGTGACTTTGGCGAAAGTTTTTTTACATTCTCATATGATTCAAATAGTTAACTGTAGTGTGTAATAGTATAGTAAATTATGCTCCCACTGGCAATATGTACATAATTCACACACAATTACATCAAATACCAGAAACACAAATTTCCCATAGGGAACCCCGTGCCCGCAGCGTAGAACGCAAACATGTATCAAATAACCCAAAACTGCAATGGGCAGTTCAAGAGGGCAATTGTTACCCTGAGCGGTTTCCCACCCACTGTGTAAGTCATCGAACTTAGTGTTGGGCTGTGAGCATAAAAGCATTTATTATATTTAATTTGGGATGAAAACCGTATTTCAGGAAAAGTACGGACGTGACCGAGTATTCAACACTCCGCTGTGTGAGCAGGGTATAGCCGGGTTTGGCATCGGGCTGGCCACCGCCGGCGCTACGGCTATCGCAGAAATACAGTTCGCCGACTATATATTCCCAGCTTTCGATCAGGTAATTAACATTTTGATATTCACTTAATGTAGCATTTTCAAACATTCACATGTATTTTACCCATAATCAGAAACAAATTTCCCTTGGAGAGAAGGGTGTTGCTTAGAAAACAAATACGCAAGCAACTAATCGGACGCCATCGGGTTCGAGGGTTGTGGGGCCGAAAAAATCACATCTCACAAACACAATCACAACCAGAACCAAAACCACTAATTTCTCTAGGGGAGTAAACTTGTGCTCTCGCCGGGAATCAAAACCGAACCGTTTGCAAGACGAACGCGTACCCAACTAAGCTAACGGGCAGTTCCCTATCACGATATGGGTATAATGTGTGCGTGATGTGAATGTTTCCGGCACCCACGATACAAGTCTTTGAACTTAGTATGGGGCTGTGAGTGTGAATGTGTTTGTTTGATATAGAGTTACAGTTTATTTGATTTGCAGCTGGTGAACGAAGCGGCGAAGGTCCGGTACCGTTCGGGCGGACAGTTCGACTGCGGCGCTCTCACCGTGCGCGCCCCGTGCGGCGCCGTGGGCCACGGCGGCCTCTACCACTCGCAGAGTCCGGAGGCCATGTTCGCGCACGTGCCCGGACTTAAGGTCATTACTTGATCAACTCACTACACTAAACAATCAAAAATCCCGACTGCGTGTAAGGCTGACGTCCACCGGAGTGGAGAGGACCGGAGCTGTGCCAATATTAACCAATAGAATTGAGGCTTCCTTTTAAAAATTAATTAAATTTCATACTTTTAACGCGAAGCGTAGAAGCAGAGCGGGGCGCGGACGTGGAACGGAGAAGCGGGTCTCGTAGCCACTCGCCAGTGCGTGGCCGTCCTCCGCCGCCCGCTTCAAATGACTCGTAGCCTAGCTCCCCTCTCCACTCCATTTGCTCGTCCTGCTCCACTGAACAAGCAGCCTAAAACGCCTTAACTGTATCTTTTTAATTTTATACTTTTTCGTTAGTAAGACATATTATGCGATTATAGAAGATCTTAACTATTTTACTATGGAAGTATTGAAAATTCTAATTCGCTAATCGACTTTAAATCTATATAGATCCTATTGGTTTTTCGAAACGATAAATGATAGGCTCGCTACTTTGCATAGGTGACCGATACTTTGCAGTTTGGACTCAACAAGCTTACTATCGCCAATGAGTCTCTTGGCTAGCCGGTCAATAAATTCAAGAGCTTCTAGCTGGTAGTTACCGGATCCATCCCAGAGGTGGCCGCAGTTGTCGAAACATTTGTAATGGCATTATGTGTTGGCAGATAGCAGTCCCGCGCGGCGCCGTGTCCGCCAAGGGCTTGCTGCTGTCGTGCCTGCAGTCCCGCGACCCGTGCCTGTTCCTGGAGCCCAAGGTCCTGTACCGCGCCGCCAGCGAGGATGTCCCCACGGCCGACTACACGATTCCGCTGGGGAAGGCCCAGGTGCTCACTGAAGGTAACCCTGGGACATCACATATCCACTACAATCCAGATAGATTCTCAGGAGAGACAAACTGGGGTCTTCAAGGTTTCGGAGATAACAGATGTTATCGCGAACGTACACGCAAACTCCCGAGCGTGGCTTGAATTTATGCTCAAAGGTGTAGCCTGGGTATGCTAGGTACGACGCGTCAGCTGGACATCTGATCTGCGTCTCCGTGAGAAATAGTAGGTTGGGTTTAGCGGTCTCCAGATGGTGAAATATTTGTGTGCAATTCTCGGTTATTCTAGATGTGCACTTGCAAGGAGAGGATGTGCTTCTGCTGTTTAAACGATTTTCTTGTACTGTTTCTCATATGGTTATATGTAAGAGGACGCTTCTCTTTGAGTCATGGCATACAACAAAATAATAACTAAATCAGGGGGGAACCAAACCGGAGACCGCGGGTACGCCCGAGCCCCCCAAGAGTGTCCATCGGGTCGCCAACCAGCACGATGGCGCTCTCCCGGGAATTTCGCCAGATAGCGGAGCAGCCTTTCATGAGTGGCTAGCTCACTACTTGGGCCCCCAACTATCTGCGGTCGGCCAGCGGAGAACCGCGCCTCGGATCCCGCTTCTCTCCGAGTTTGGTTACCCGATGCGGCATTATTGCGTACGCCATCCCAGTCTTAAAAGCAGCGCAACTAAACTTACTTCTTCCTCTACACGTTCTCTGGTTCTTTTTAGCTTTTTTTTATTTACAACTGCTAAAAGTTTGATTTTACAAAATTGTCTTGTTATGAATAGATGTTGTTTAGATGAAATGTATTTTGACCCAGGCGACGCGGTGACTCTTATCGGGTGGGCGACGCAGATCCACGTGTTGCTGGAAGTAGCAGAGATGGCGCGGGACAAGCTCGGCGTGCGCTGTGAGGTCATCGACCTGCAGTCCATCCTGCCGTGGGACGAGGAGACTGTTTGTAACGTGAGTACTAATTGCCAGAGGCCCGGGACAACCTCGGCGTGCGCTGTGAGGGCATTGACCTGCCGTCCATCCTGCCGTGGGACGAGGAGACTGTTTGTAACGTGAGTACTAATTGCCAGAGGCCCGGGACAACTCCGGCGCGCGCTGTGAGGTCATCGACTTACAATCCATCCTGCCGTGAAGGAGACTGTTTGTAACGTGAGTACTTATCGCCAGACCTTTGGATGGACTGAAAATTATCACGATCGGGTCGATGTGGTGTTCTATACATCAATAAAACCATATACTTATTGTATATTAGAGATAAATACACATAATCATTAAAATATATATAAACAGCTTTTTACCCGATTGCCAAGATAGGGTTATGTTTTTCACGCGTATATTTGCAAAATTCTTTATTACCGTGTATCATACAAAAGGCCAGACAAACTGTCAAACGTCATCCATTTATGGTTGACATATATATATCCAGTTCGCTCGAAGCGGTTTGCTTCTACGTTCATAATCCGTACAGCGTAGGAGTGGAACTCATTATTTTATTTATTTATTTATTACCAACATGAAAGTTTAATAAAATATTCAAAATCATGCATCTGTAAACCTCGTAAAGATTTGTCTAGATGCAAGGTCCTCTACAATAATATAAGCTTAGCAATCAGTCGCGTGCCGGGCATCGTTCCGACCGCACGAGGTGAGCGAAACCGTACGGCCGACTCCTTTGTTTACGTAGATAAGCGGGTGAAGCCCGCGTATAACAATGGACGAAAACAATGTTTGTGATATTGTGCTTTCTGATGCAAATGACAGTGAAGTGAATGAAGAATGTGAACGTGAGTTAAAGCAGATGAAGGATTGGAATGTCGAGATGGAATATGAAGTGTTAGAAACTGCGAAGAGTAGGGAGAAGAGACCAAGGGGAAATAGTGAGGAGAGTAATGAAGAAGGATTTATTACTATTACTCGGAGACGACATAAGAGATTGATTCGAAGTTGTTCTATGGAAGGAAATTATACAGAAAGTTCTGAGAAAAACGTAAATAACGCGTCAATGTCAAATGGAAAAGATAAGAATTTTGAAGTATGTTTAACCTCAGTGAAGCCTCTTCCTAAGCAAATGGCATTTGCAAAGTATATGAAAGAAGAAAATATTAAAAATATAATTAGAATTAAATACAAGAGCCCATACAAGATTTTTGTTTTGTTTGATAACAAAAAAGAGGCAGAAAAATTGGTCAATTGCCCAAAAGTGTTGCTAGCAAACATAAGAACTCAATTTACTGACCAAGGTAACTTGTCATATGGCATAATAAAGGGAGTGGACTTGGAGATGAGTGAGCAGGAAATTATGGCGTCATTAAGTAGCTCTGTGGATATCGAATCGATAAGAAGACTAAAACGAATGAACGGTGAGGGCAAATGGGTAGATAGCGAGTCTGTTAGGCTATGTTTTAAGAATCCTATATGTCCTGAATATATTCATGCATATGACTGTAGATTTAAGGTGGAACGATATGTATTCCCGGTATCACAATGCTCAGCATGTTGGAAATTTGGGCATCCAAAAAAATTCTGCCCGCTTAACAAACTACTTTGCCCAAAATGTGGAAATGAGCACGAAAATTGTGAAACTACAGCATTTAAGTGTCTTAACTGCAAAGGAGCGCATATGGCACTGGACAAAAATTGTCCATTCTTTTTAAAAGAAAAAAGAATACGGATGATAATGAGTGAACAAAATGTTACCTACAAAAAAGCTCTTGAAATATATTTAAATGCAAAAAAAGCGAATATTGATGATAGTCAGGAAAAATTGCGACTTATAGATGAGTATCCTTCACTCATTACATCGAAAGCAGACAAATTCACCAAAAATGCGAACTTAGATACCCAACTAAGCACTAATGACATCGCTTCAGCTCCGGTTTGGCCAAGCTTTTATCAAGACAATTCCGAAGAGAAAAATACCAATACAAACTCACAGCCCCCGAAAAAGAGTGGACAAAACACTAAAAAAAAGAATAATAAAAAATCCAAATCGATCGGTAAAGAATCGCTAGCTGATCAATGGCATATGGAAACAGAAGCAATCAATGATCCTGTAGCAGAAATAGCAGAAGACCAAAGCAAGATTAAAAAAAGAGAATGGAAAGTAGAATGGGGAAAGATTTTTGCTAAAATTAAAGAAGTGGCGTGTTCTGATAAGCAAATAGAAGAAAAAGTAATGTTGATAGCGAAATTGATTCTGACAGAGATTAAGTCTTTTGTCTTTAATTTATTTACTGAAGGAGAGATGCTAAAAAAAATATTTAGCATCTATGATGGATAACACACCTTATAAAGACTTTGTAATCAATATAATTCAATGGAACTCTCAAAGTCTGAAACCTAAATTAACAAGTTTTGAAGCGTTATTAAATCAAGAAAAAATACACATAGCTATACTTTCTGAAACTTGGTTGCAGCAAAAAAGTGAATTATCTATCAACAGTTATAATGTTTACAGAAAGGACAGAAGTGACTCGTATGGGGGTGCTGCTATTATTGTTCACAAAAGTATTAATTCCTATGTGTGTCCTTTACGTATGGTAAATTCGGGAGTAGAGGTGCTTCATGTTAAAATTAATAACTGCAGTTATTTAGAAAATATTATATCGGTGTATTGTCCTTCATCAGTTAATACACGCCCAAGTGATTGGGATAGGCTTTTCTCCATATGCTCTAGGCAAACACTCGTTGCTGGAGACTTTAACGGACATCATACTAATTGGTCCTACAAAGTTGACCACCGAGGTACACAATTGTTAGATTCATCGTTGGAGAATGGATTTATATCATTAAATAATGGGGAAGCATCACGGGTCAAACTAGTTAATGGAAATATACAGCGCTCAACACCAGATATAACATTTGCATCCTCTGACATAGCAGTTAATTTCAATTGGCAAGTTTTTAATGAAAATTTGGGTAGCGACCATCTTATTATTAAAATAAATATGAATTATAAAAATACAGTAAATTTAGAATCTAGAAGAAATTATAAAAAGGCAAATTGGCAGATCTACAGTAACGATCTGATTGATCCGTTTTCCAACGTTGAGCTTTCATACAATGTACAAGAAATGTATAATTACTTAGAGAATCAAATGAATATATCTGCCAATAAAAACATACCGGCTATTAAAATATGTACAGATCCTACAACAAAATTTAAACCAAAAGAGTATTGGAGTCGCCAACTATCTGAAGCGGTAGCAGAACGTAGAAGGGCATTAAGTATGTTCAGGAGAAATCCTACTCCTAATAATTTACGTCAATTTCAAAAAAAAACTGAAAAAGCGAGTCTTTTGATAAATAAGGCTAGATCAACCAGTTGGCGTAAATTCTGTAGTGGTATTGACGAAACAACATCAGTGTCTGAAATGTGGCGTAAAATGCGGTGGTTTAAAGGATATCGTCAAACGCGAAACTATTCATCTGCAAGTAGACAAAGTGATTTATTACATAACCTCGCACCAGACTCTGTTTTATGTTCCAAACCCATATTTGTTTCGCAAAATAACACCTTGCAAATGCCATTTACGTTACAAGAACTTTGTAATTGCATAAAGAAAAAAGATACTGCTCCAGGTAGTGACGACATCACATACTCAATGATATATTACTTACCTCCAGTATGTAAAGTATATCTTTTGGTTATATACAATATGATATATACAACTGGAATAATACCACAACAATGGCGAACAATAGCAATAGTTCCTATACCTAAAATATCTAGTAATAGTAATGACCAGGAAAAGATTCGCCCTATATCTCTAATTTCGTGTTTATGCAAATTATTTCATAATATGATTGTAAAAAGGCTTGAGTGGTATACAGAAAGAAATGGCATTTTGTCTCCCAATACAACTGGTTTTAGAAGGGGCCAGTCTTGTCTAGATTCCCTTTCTAGGTTAATTACTAGCATACAAATTGGCTTTTCCCACAATATTCCTACAGCAGCAATTTTCCTTGATGTTGAAAATGCTTATAATAATGTTTTAATTGAAAAGGTTATTAGTATATTAGATGATATAAATGTGGGCAGTTATATTTGTAACTACGTCTGGTCATATTTAAGTGCAAGACGCCTTCAGATTAAGTCTGAATTTGGCAAATTGATTCAATGTAGATGGACAAACAAAGGACTTGCACAGGGAGATCCCTTGTCACCCTTACTTTTTAATTTGACAACGCATAAAATATGTTGCGAAATAGCGAACACGGTATCTATCTCCCAATTCGCAGATGACTTTGTTATATACATAAGCAACCAAAGTCTGATATATTGTGAAATTAACTTGCAACTGTCTCTCAACTACATGGTAGATAAACTAAAAGATATAGGACTTGAACTGTCAGACAGTAAATCTAAACTATGCTTATTTAGCAGGGGACGTAAAAACAATAGGATAAATCTTAAAATTAATGATAATTATATAGCTTCTGTAACAAATGTTAAATATCTAGGTATGTGGCTTGATCAGTCATTATTGTGGAGTAAACACATTAATGAAATAACACAAAAGTCGTCAAAATTTTTGAATCTCTTAAGAGTTCTGGCTGGGTCCTCATGGGGAATTCATCCCAAGTACTTACGAACATTATATATATCTTTGGTAAGAAGTAGATTAGACTTTGGTTGCTTTCTTTATGATACCAGCGCAAAAACACATTTGTATAAACTAGACAAAATGCAAAATCAAGCCTTGAGAATAGTGGGTGGCTTCATCAAAAGTACTCCTATACATGTTATGCAGAGTGAGATTTGTCTCCCACCGTTGCACATACGGCGACTGTATTTAGCATACAAATTTTGTCTCAAAAGTATGTCATGTACAAATAACCCAATTATCCAACTTTTATGTAATCTACATCGACTTGTAAAAATTGACAATTTGAGATATTGGCGAAGAAAAAACCAGCCCCTATTGGTGGCTGTGTTTGAAGAATGCAAAGACTTTGACATTTATTCTACAAATCCTTTGGATATGTTTAAGTTGGATACTTGGGTTTCTCATATATGTTTAGACGGTATTATTCAGAGTAATTTAGAATGCATTAAGGGCTCTAAAAGAAATCAGGAAGTTACCTCGCTTAAACATAATGTCATCGAGGAAATTAACGAAAAATACCGTGACTGGAATAAGTTTTATACTGACGGGTCTAAAAGCATAGATGGCCTTGGAGCTGCTTTCTATAGTCCAAATGAATGTAGATCAGCAATGTTTAAAACGACTTCTGATGTATCTATTATGACGATGGAACTCACTGCAATATCAAAAACCCTTGAAGTGGCTCACAATACAGGACATCAGTTTATAGCTATATTTACGGATAGTAAAAGCTCACTTCAGCATCTAGCTCGATGCGCCTCTGGTTTCAGAGGCTTTTCGGTAGCTTACAATATATTAAGTAAGATCAACGATCTTATTTTGAATAATATTCAATTAAAGTTGCAGTGGATTCCATCTCATATTGGCATTACGGGTAATGAAGAGGCAGATAGACTAGCAAAATTAGCAGCTACTGAAGGGACCGAATTCCGACTAAGTCCCAACCACACTGAAATACTGTATAGATGCAGACAGAAATGTTACATCCAATACAAAGAATATTTTGACGAGAGAAGCAAGGAAAAAGGAATTTGGTATAAAACCATCCAGAGTCTGCCTCTTCACATACCTTGGTTTGTCAGAAATAAACTTAGCAGACAACATATAGTTTGGGCTCACAGAATTCGTTCCGGACACATTCCATCAAGGAAGTTTGGATATCTAATGAAAAAAGAAGCGTCACCAAATTGTGAAACGTGCGGTGTAGTTGAAGATATCCACCACTTGCTTATGGAATGTACCCGTAACAAAAATCAAAGAGAAACATTAATGCAGACACTTAGTTTAGGTAAAAATGATGTCGGAGTGTTTACTGGATTGTTAGGTGAACCAGCATCTGAGGCAGCATCGCTCCTTATAGATATGGTTAAGCAATCATTAGCATAAGTTTTATGTTCTATAGTTAATTAGTTAATACATTGGTTAAGTTACGATGGGACTGGCTTGCCATGTGGATAAAAGTCCCCAAATAAATATTGATTAAAAAAAAATAAAAAATAAAAAAAAATAAAAAAAAAAAATAAAAAAAAAAAAAAAAAAAAGCTTAGCAATAACAAATCAGTAACAATATACATGTGTAAAGTGAGTATTTTTCTAATTATCCTTATTATTGAGTAGGTAGTAATTAACATTCCGTATTATTGTTGAATGAACGCAGCGCCTGAGTCACGCGCTCGCCTCGGTGCAACAAGTAGGTAGTTTGATAAACTATTTCGGTCCCTTATACATGATGCTCTCAATTACTTTGATAAATTATTGTTGACGAAGTATTTTCTTAATATATGTTTTATGTTATATGTTTTAAGGGGTTATTTTATTGCGTATTTCTATAGGTAAGTTATTTATAAGTTTAGGAATTAAGTAATGCGACATTCTTTTACAATAAATGTTATTAAATCTAGGAATTAAAAGCTTATTATTGGTCATATTTCTTGTTAATATATTATGTGTTATTTCCGTTTGAATATTAGTTCTGATATGTATGTTGCCTGCGTAATTTTCCCCGAGGGGTATAACATTTTTGATGATTGATTTTTGATTTTATTTGATTTTTTAATTGACTTTTGTAATGTGACATTTATAATAATTATGTACTTAGACTTAAAATATTTAATTGTGTGTATACATTGTATTATGGATTTAATCTGAAATAAATGAATTGAATTGAATTGAAATAATCTGGGAGTCTTCAAATCAAGAGTGCATAGGTATCTTCTAGGCAAGCATTTCACATCTTCGACCGCATCATCACTTTACATCAGGTGAGATAGTGGTCAATTTATTACCTATTAAGCATTCAAAAAATGGATGTTTTGCATTAGTTAAGGTATCGTTACATTTATCATAACAACCCAAGTGTAATTAAATAGGGGTTTGAAATATAATTAAATGCAAGCAAAGCTTAAAAAACCGACTTCACCGCTTTTACTTTGGAACCTTGATCAGATTTAATGTAATGCACACGCATTATTGACGATAACTCAAAAACAAGAGATCACATCTTGATCAAATTTCAACGGGACTACATAAAAAGCACCAGCTTTCAAATAAAAAAAAGAATCGTCAAAATCGGTTCACAACGAAAGAAGTTACGAGGTAACTTTTGAAGTCGGTCAAAAACGAGAACATCGTCTAATTAGTCCACAGAATACGCATTATTGACCAAGTATCTGGGGTCGATGCCATCGAAATCGACGATGACGACGATATAAAACTATTGTTTCAGTCTGTGAAGAAAACGGGGCGCTGCCTCATCTCGCACGAGGCGCCACTCACGGCCGGCTTCGGGGCGGAGCTGGCTGCCACCATACAGGTACACGGGAATCTGAATTGTTTATTCACATGGGCCCCAAGGATCTGATGAGTACCCTCATGAAAGTTAATGACTCTACTGCCAGATTCACAAAATTACAGCCATCTTGAGAAGAATCTGGCAAGAAACTCACGCATTTTTTTTTAATTATTCTTATACACATACATAAGTAAATTAACCTAGGTGTATCTATATTACGTAGTCGCTCGAAAGCGCTTCTGTAGTTTGCCTCCATGCGTCCTCGTCATTACGTTGCATATTGTCATTAGCGAACGCGAACCCAATTTCGCCAGCAGCAGTTTTCGTGTTATAAGTTGTTGTGTGTGTGCAGGAGGCGTGCTTCCTGCACCTGGAGGCTCCGGTGGTGCGCGTGACGGGGTGGGACGCGCCGTTCCCGCACGTGTTCGAGCCCTACTACCTGCCCGACAAGTGGCGCTGCTACCACGCCCTCGAGGAACTACTCCACTACTGAACGACACCGCCGCCTTAAATATATGTCACAGGGAACATGCGTTATTTTTGTACTTCTAAGTGTTAATCGTAGGGTATAAGTAGGTAAATACGATGCAAATAAAATAACGACCTAGTTCTGCCAGTCGGGTAGTTATTTTTTTATGTTTCTAACCTGAAATATTTTATTATGTCCGTCGTTTATATTGTCAAAAAATATTTGACCGTGATTTTGTTTTAATATTTCATCGCTCGAGGTAGGGCTTGAGTAGCTCAGCGGTTGGAGCAATAGGGCGTGACGCCCTATGGCCGCGGGTTCAAACCCCGCCTCGAGCGATAATGTTTCCTTTCTAAATTTATCAATATTTGATTCTATATATACTATGTATTTTTTACAATTAAACAAAAAATTTCGAAGATAGTGCGTCAAATTTTGCGTGACGTCACGCCTCTGTGCACTTTTTACCGAAGCGTGACGTCACGAGCCCCCACTCAACATAACCAGACGTACAATCACGCTCAAAACTAGACGCAACATTTTCACACGAACAAAATTGTCAAACTGAAAATTGAAGATTGTTGGATGAACTTAAATGTCATATGTAGATTACAAAAACTTTTCATCATTTCATGGTGCTATGTCGTTCGGAGCCTTCAAGCGTATACCAACAGCCGACCAACCGAAGTCGTAGACACAGTACGCAACCCTGCATTTTGATCACGCGTCGCCTCAACCAGGCTCTCGTGATATTTAAAAAAAAAAAAAAAGAATGAGCTCCCAGGTCCCACGGGCCCAGTAAATCTATATATATAAAAGAAAGTCGTGTTAGTTACACTATTTATAACTCAAGAACGGCTGAACCGATTTGGCTGAAAATTGGTGGGGAGATAGCTTAGAACCAGGAGACGGACATAGGTTACTTTTTAGAAACGTCAAATTAAAAAAAAAGGTGTTAAAAAATCATTTTCCCATACGTCACTCGGACTTGGTAAAGTACTAGGCAAACATAAACATGAGGTAATAATATAGTCACGTGGCATTTTGTCGCATGCCGGGTATGGCTTCCTAAACATGCACATTTATTGACTGTTAGGCGGAACGAAGGTCGCCGGGACAGCTAGTTTATGATAAATTTATTATCAATTGTGCTCCGAAATATTTTAACCTTTATAAATATTGCCTTGTTGGTGATGCTTGTGACTGTTGATGAACTTATGACCAATGTTTATTTATGGAGTTGTGAGTCACACATGAATCTATTCATGGCGTTAAAATCCAGTGCGACGCCATATTGCCCAAGTCATTTAAGCAGCCTTATAAATTTATTGTTGTTACTAGCTGTGTCCCGCGGCTTTGCGTTTATCAAGTTAAAAAGTAGCATGTGTGTTAATCATAGGTATAAGCTTTGTACATTCCAAATTCTTTCAGTCGTTACACAGTGAAGAGAAAACCAACATACTTACACAGAAACTTTCGGATTTATAATATTAGTGTGTGCAATTTTAATTTTTACAACACTTATGAAACTTGGCAAGACATTGTAGGGACTCATAATGCACATATTGACGTTAGAAGTTTGTATAAAGTCCCTTTTGTGATGTTCTCGATCCTAAAAACATTATTTAGCGTGTATATAATGACTTCCCATCGGTATTTTTTTTTCGAATTATGATTACAAACATTACAAATTTATTTTTTTACGCGCGCTGCGGCATTTCTACTGTGCTTGGGAGACAAGTATTTGACCATTATCACAACTGATGGAACAAGTGATGGTGTTGAAGATGTACTTATGACAAATACATTGAAATTTAAAAATACTTATTGACCTTTCTTTTTTCACGCGCGACCTTTTTGACAAAAAATGCCGCTTTGAGAACATTCCGAAACGAACTAAAGTAAATTTTGATAGTATATTGAATGTTATATATTCTAGTGTTAACAATCTGATTAAGTGTACGTATGGTTGTGAATACATTATTTATTTTAAAAAAACTGTGTTTACATGTGTTGTTTCTTTTGGTACTTTGAAGGGAGCACCTATTGCAACACCTACTTCCTTCCTACACCTACCACATTAAGGAATAGGACTTCATAAGATACAAAATTAAAAAAGCCTGTTACTTACATTAAATTTATTAAAAAATGAAAATCAATCCATAAAGTATCGCTAGAAATGACGAACAGTATTGTTAGTAGAATAGAAATACTTAATATAAACAATGTCAAACTTATATGAAATTAAACATTAACTGTGCCAGCGCATCATAAACTAGAGAAAAATAGAAATAAATTGTGTCAAATTAGTGTAAGACCATATGAAACTAAATTACTTAAAACTACAATTTTAACAATTTAATCCGTAAACGTCATTAAAATCAGTAACAAAAATACAAACCATTGACATCTAGCTTACAATTAGTTAGAAAATACAAATTTGAATTGTGATGTCGCTATTTACAAACCTCCAGAACTGCGCAGCATTATCTAATTTACTGATAACGAAATCATGACCAGCACCTTACACTAGAAATAAGCAAATCAGATCACCAACTGATAACTGTGTACAAATAAAACAAAGCAAGCAATTTAATAATTGACATTGATGTGCTCTTGGGTACAAACATTTAGCTAATTGATAAAATAAATGTAGCAATGTACAGCTTTTCAGATGCAACAATTTAACTGACTTGACATACATATAACATTGAGTTTTATTGTTGAGTAACATGTTCCGCTAGTGTCAAAGGATTAGGTAATCTTAGAATATTATCAAAGCCTATAGGCGAATATTATTTATGTTTAGAGTCCTCTGATAAAACACAACAAAGTAAAATAAAATGTTAGTAATGACAAATTTTAATATCACTAACTTCCGATGTTCTTCCGATTGAAGGTCTTTGATGACTGTAACATTTAAGTTGGAAGCCAAGAGCATCTAAGAATTTACAATACTTTGAACAGAAACTATTAAGGCAAGAGGCATCTAAGCACTTTTACCTACCCTCACACAATATTTTATTGTTTTATCAGTTAGAGCGACTTTTTTATTACATATTATGCAAATTAATATTATGAATATAAAATTAACCAATTTAGTCTAAGGATAATGAAAATTACAAAACGTTTTCCCTATTTGAACACAGGATCGTTCATCAAGCTCGATCATAAACCTAAAGCCTATAGCTAAATTAACTTGAGAGCAGTTATGTGAATAAAAATACTTTCGCAATAAATAAAATGCAAGCTCAAATCGTCCCTTTAAACTGTTTTGTTCATTCGTTTCAGAAAAACTTTTCAGCTATCTCTCTACTCATCCCAGCCTCTTCGCTGGCGAGTCTGTTTAAGGTAGGGTCCACCAGAAGGCGAGTTGGGGAATCTCTGCATATAACGCTCCAGGCGCAGGTATTTAACTGTGATGAGATGGCCCTCATACCACCAGCCATGCAGTGAGCGGTACACTACTCCCGCATCACCTGGGGATGCACACTTGACGTACACACAACATGATGAGCGTTCCACATCTATATGCAGAATGTTGCAGCGGTCACACTTCTCCAAAATCACATCCTGGATCACCGATCGAAGGTTTGGATTGTCGTCGTTTTTTTCGAACATGTGTCGGATTTTCAAACAAGGTGTAGGTGATACAGTAAGGTTGTTGACGGAGCCTTCCTGTGTTTCGAAGGCTTGTCCCTGCCATGCTGCGCTACGCTTGGGGCTGCTGTGTGCAGACACCCAGCGCCATACTCGGCAATCTTCTCCATCCACAGATTGCACCTCCATCCTCACCCTGCTCTCATTTTTCTGTATAAACTTCATAGCAGCATCCCAGACCGGCACCATTTTCTCTCTATTCTGCGGTGATATCAATGTATCTCTCACATGGTCCACAGATATGTAAGGCTCCCCACTGTCCTCCGTCTCCTGAGATATAACATCTATAATTTGCTCAACCATTGAGTAGATTTCTTCACTTTTTCGTTTCTTGTAGCCGATGTAATATTTGTAAAGTCGATGGAAGCCAAGTCCTAGAAGAGTCAGGATGGCAACGACTATGGCTGTAGAGCCTGCCGAGTACAGTGTGTTGAGGAATAGACATGAAAGGGGTGTTGATGGATCAGTTAATGTAATGGCTACGCTGCCCTTTGTACGCTGTTGTACTATTATATCTGTAGAAGTAATAGGAGAAAATTCTGCATCTTTGGTATACAAGTTTGTTAGTTGAACAACATTGAGACCCCACCTTGGGTTGTTTACTAACAGAACTTGTAAGTTATTAAGATCAGTGCGACACTGGCTCACATCTGTTGTATCTGCTCGAGCATTAGCAATATCTAAAATCTCTCTCTCTGTTAAATAAGGCATAACGCCAGGCTGGCCACATTTATATGAGGCGATTCTAGTTGTCAGTTCTGGGTGTATTACTTTCAACAGATCTTTAGCATAACTGACTTGCTCCTTGGGCACACAATTGATCCCGGGCCTGTTACCTGGTATGTTTAACTGGCATATTGGTATGATGCTGTTTTGGTCATCCACCACTGAAGTAATGTCATTTTTCTTAACTATATACATAAGAAATAAGCAAAAAAAAAAAAGAGCCACAACAGCTACCAGAGCAAATGAGACAAGATTGTTCTTCAAGAACTTCTTGTCAGATGAGGCCTTGTAATCAATATCAGACCTTGACACTCCAGATATGTAGGATCTACGAGGAAGCATTGTACTTCCATTATTAGCATCTCGGTCAAGGAATGATGTCTTTGGAAGTTCTGTCTTCAAAGACGACAAACGTCTTGTGAAATTACTGAGATATGGAGATTCCACTTCATCAACGGTAGATGTAGAGGGTTGGTAAGTACTTGTAGTGTAATTTGATGAGTAGTTGCTCAGAGAAGGACGGTCGCCATAACTAGAGGTCAGACCGAGCCTGGAGCGAATTGAGTTCAAATTATCAGAAGGTGACAATGTTGATGAATATGAAGGTGGTGATGAGCCAGATGGACGCCAAAAAAGAGAAGATTTGGGTGGGCTTGTAGCAGCATCAACAGTAGGGTGAGTGCTAGAAATGTGGTCACTGGATCTAGAGCTGCTGCGGAATGGAGAGGATGTCTTTTTATCCACATCCACATCACTGTCTGAGCCAGTTTCATAGTCATCCTGTTCATTGTTGGCATACGTGCGTGTGATACGGCGAGTAGTCGTCGTCTCGACCTCTTCATGCGTACGCACAGGTGATTTTTCTTCCTCAGACTCGGAGCCTTTATCGTCAAGTTTAACGGGAGACTCTTTTTTGGAAGGAGTGCGGCGCGTTTTACTAACCGCGGGCGGAAGCATCGATCCACCGGTCGTCTGCCGACGTCCACGCTTCTCCTTGGCATTGGTCGTGTTATCCAAATCGGACTCCTCGCCGCTTGAGTAACGCGCGAGGGAACGTCTGTTTTCAGCTTTACTATCAACGCTGTTTCTAGGTTTACTCTTGTCTAGTACCAACTTTAGCTTTTTTACGAGCAGCTTTCTTGTGGACGCCGTTATTGGCATAATAGGAAACCCATGCTCGGCTAGTTTTGTCCGTAGCTCGGCATCTGACATTGAATCCACTGGATCGGCCATTGTGATGTCTGTAAGCACGAATAAACAGGTTATTTTCATTGAAAACTGAGAAAACACCACCGTGAAAGTTTAAATGTATTCACTTACCTAAAAGTCGTAAAATAGACACAGAAAATGCGACAATATCTAATAAAATTCACCGGCGCGTCATGTCGCACACACCGCGAAAGGACGTCGTTAATTTTTGTTGCCATTGGCAATAAAAATGTTTTGAAATTGTCTTAAAGGTGTGAGTAAAGGCAGATACACATCAATCTTACATAACTTATTTTTTATATGTAAATGTTTGTTATTAGAATTTATTTTATCATTTAAGTACAGGATATGAGTAAAATTTTACGGCTAATTTGGTGCAGTGATTACGTCGTCGAGCAAGTGAGCACAGTAGCACTACGGCCTCAAGTCTCACCAAGACGTCTCGGACGTGTAGTGTAGTTGTTGTTCTCGCTTCATGCTCATAATGCATGAGATCCTAGGATCATGAAATAAAAAATATTATATTTGAACATTAACTAACATTAGATCGTGCCAGGGCTGCCATATAAATAACTAGCTATACAAAATATTTCTGAACGAAACTAAAACTGTCATTAATTCTCTGTAATTCTAAATCCGTTTCGTTTCACCTAGAATAAGAATAGCATATATTGTAAAACTGTGTACAATAATAATTATAGTTCATACATAATTAAATATATTCCAACAGTTTTCTTTATTTCGATGATAGATAATATAATTACAATTTACCCAATCTGTAATAGTTATAGTACCTACCTTCAGATCTAAGGGTCTTGTCAAATTGCGTAAGTCAGAATGTATTTAGGTGATTGATTGTGATTGATTGTACAAACTTGTACGGAATGCATTTGAATGAAACATGGTTTAAAAATAGTCGTTTTTATACTAAACATAACGCAGTTGAACTCAAAATGATAATAGTGGACATATTTTAATAATAATTGACAGTGATACATAGATATGCTTAATCCCGGTAATAAAATAATAACTCTTCAATGACCGATAGAACGTGAAATTAATATTCAGACTTACACATAACAAATAAATATTTCCAGGTGCTATAAGGGTTGGATAGCTTTTAAAAAAGTAAGTACTTGAAATCTAGTTATAATATATGCATGCAAAATAAAAACAGCATCCCTGGATTTTTTGTATGGTTTTGGTATTTTGTTAATTTACTTTTGTTTCATAGTTATATTTTATTTCGACAGATTATAGTATCATCCTGAAGCTATTCATGGGCGAGTTTTCTTCTGATATGTTTGTAAGTTTATTTATTTAGTTCTTAATTTTTTTTAGTTTGTAGTACAGTAGAACTCCAATTATCCGAACTCCGACTATCCGAATCGCCGATCATCCGAATCACAAAATGCGTGACCTGGCTGCCCGAAAACGGTTGAAGACCGCAAAACAGCTTACATTGACGGAGATGTTTAAAAAACAGTGATTTTTATTTCTAAACTTGTACATAAGTACATTTTATTTATATTTAAAACATGTGAAAATTTCATGTTTCTTTCATTTAATTCAATAAAAAAATAGTGCAATATCAAAATGTAGCTTTTATTCTCTCCAATGGCAATTTTTTAAAAAAAAATCCGATTATCCGAATATTTGATTATCCGAATGGGTCCCGGTCCCCATTAATTCGGATAATTGGAGTTCTACTGTATTCAGATACTATCATATGTTATGCCGGAGCAATAAATAATAGGTAACAGTGATTATACCTGTTGTCAGGCTTAACTTTTTACTCCTAGGTTAACAATTTTTTTAATTTTAAATTTTTTAAGTATTCTTTTTTATGTTTGCTGCAATGGGCACTGGTATGAGTAGAGCTGGAGTATAAAATGACTAGGTTGTGCATGGAAAATTGTCATTTAACTGCATAGGTCTAGTCTTGCTGTCTTGTTCTTACAAAGTAACTGATTATTTGGCTTTTATATGAAGAAAGTGATGCGCCAGTCACGTGCCGAGGCCCGAGCCGTGCGTCTGACTCATCCTGATGAAGGACAACTAATTTGTCTGAAACTAGTTGACTACAAAGTAATACAAAACGTTTGTGTATTAAGCCGAATATAACATTGAAACATAATGAAGAAAGTATTTAAATGTTAGCCTACAACAAATAAAAAAAAATCACAATATTATAAGTATAGAACATATTAACTCTAATAAACCATCAATGAAACAGATACATGAATGTTATGTTATTTTGTTTAAGTTAGTTTTTTATTCCAAATTAAATGGATTTTTGCTAAAAATTACATATAATTATTATAATTTTGTTAAGTATTGCTATAGATTTTCTATGTAGTTACGTTAGGTTGGGTGTATTGTTCATATTCACCTACCAAGAACTACCCCGTCCACCCCAGCTCCTTAAAGTAACAGAGTGTAGTTTCGTGGTGCTGAACTGCTGGCATAACTGATCCAGTGGTGAAGCTGTTGTATGTGATTGCTGTGTTTGGTTTTGTGGAATGTTGCTCTAGCATTCCAGTAGTGGCTCTAATTTCTTCAGCGACAGCACACTGAGCTATTACATGTATAACAGTTTGGTTTTCCTCCTTGCATTCCCTACACAGAGGGCTATCTGTGACACCTATCTTGTGTAGGTGGTAGTTGAGGTTATGGTGCATGGGTGCGAGCTGGTTGCAGAACCGGTTCCGTGTGAGCTCCGAGCAGCGCATTGTCTATAGAAATATGTGATTGCAGAACTAGTGATCAGATATTTATGAAATTTAAATGAGACCACATGGAAAGCACCAGCTTTCAAATAATCATCAAAATCGGCTCCCAACGAAAGAAGTTATGAGGTAACTTTTGAAGTCGGTTAAAAACGAGAGCATCGTCAAAGTAGTCCACAGGAGACATACGCATTATTGGCGATATTTCAAGAACTACTGATCAGATCTTGATCAAATTTAAATGGGACCAATTGGAAAGCAACATCTTTCAAACTAAAAAAAGTTTCGAAATCGATTCACGTGGGAAGAAGTTATGAGGTAACACACATAAAATTTTAAAAAAATGTAGGCGCGAGATCTCAGTTCGGGGCGAACGACTAGTTAGTACAACGATATTAGAATCTCGACGTGGTCCGACGCTAGAAACTAGACGGTAGGCGTAAGTTTATTTGATAATGTTGACGAAGTAGGTCACGATACGTCGGTGGAAATTGCATTGCTCACGCCGTAACTTGGTTTAGTTATGTTAACTTGGTTTACTCAGGTATATGCTTTTAGTGTAGGCATTCACTAGCTCTGACCCGCGGATTGGCTTTCGTTAATCGGGATTCAAAATTACAGATTTAATCCTACTAATGTTATAAATCTTAAAGATTGTGTGTAAGTGTGCGACTGTGTGAGTATGTTTGTTTCCTCTTCACGCTTAATCTTAATCACACTTTGGAGGCTTGTTAATGGCTCGATAGAAATGGTGCCTAATCCTCGTTAGTCGATTCAGAACGTTTTTTTAATGATTATTTTTAAATAAATAATATTTGCACGTGGAAATAAAGAGCCGCAGCTACACATCCAAAGAGCCGCATGTGGCTCGCGACCGCTACCACTGGTCTATGCAATCGGCATCTCAATATTGACCTGCAGTATAATTACGTAGTCATAACGTGTAGTCGGCAATCGTCCTCTCATGAGAGCCGAAGGATAATCTACTGAATCTATAAATTACGATTCATCTACTCTTCGGATAAACTATCCTCATTATTGAGGGTCGCGACCTCTTCAATTAAACGGCTTTGGGGGTAGGCCGCCATCTTGATAATGTTGATGGGGCTGGGACACTCATACTTTCAGTCTATAATCCGTATATTCAATGTAATATACCTAAAATTTTCCACCGTTGAAGGAGTCTGGGGTGTCAGCAGTAAGTTGACTGACATGCAAGCGTACCCGTAGCGCATGTTTTCAAGTAATTCCATTAGTTTATTGGTGGTAGAACATTTTGGAATGCTTGCCTGATTAGCTACCACTCTACTGTATCACAATCGTATTTTACTATCTTTAAATAGCGAGATAGTGGTTAGCTTTTCGTATCAGACATAAAAACTGGAAGTGTAGGCAGAACTTACGAGGAGAATGTCCCGTTCGAAGTGTCATAGTTTATTTAACAACAATAATAAGGCAACAATGCAATATTCCGCTGAAAGCGCTTTTTACTGCCTCATAAGACACGTAAGAATCTAGTAATTTAAAGATTTAAACTTTCGCAATTCGAAGATAGGTTAGATAAGTAATATCATTAGGGACTTAATCGAGCTAAATACTATTTTAATTTACCTCGACCTCTTCTCGAGACTATGGCCAATGCAACTTGGCCGAACCATAAAATAAACATAAAATATGCTGCTCTTTCGTTCTTGTGTGTCACTGGGAGTAGGTACTGCCGTACTACTGAAGACGAATGTCATAGAAGGACACAATAGGAGTACCTATATAATATTTTATAGAATAAATAATTCTACTACGCCTTTACTACTTGACACGTAGGTACTTATATGAGCACTCAACTATTTAGTGCCGAAAGGCGGCCGAGGCTAACTAGATAAATCTGAGATCTTGCAACTTCATACCTGTCTTTTACCTTTCTCTATACCTGTCTTTTATCTATATGCTTACACTTAGAAGATTTGCACATAAATATGAGAATGTAGCGAAGATACTAAGATGCCTCAAAATTCAAAATCGTTTATTCACATGGGCCCGAAAGAGGCACTCTCGAGAAGAACCTGGCAAGAAACTCGTACAAGCACATTACGTAATTATAAAATATGTTTTTTAATAAAATATCACTGATCATTACGCGTAAGTCTCGCGAATATAGTTATATATTGTTCAAAATGTGCGTGAGTTTATATTAAATCACTAACTAAATAATTGACCAAGCGAGGCGAAGTCTTCAATTTAGTGGTTCAGCACTTGTCCGTCCGTCTGTCAGTCTGTCAGAGGCATTTAGCGCCTACATACAATCGAATAACTTCAAATTCTCAGAGAGTGTGTAAATCTGTTGCCCAAAACCAAAAATAGTAATTAAAATGATTTTAACATTTAAATATTAGGCACCCTAATCTGACAAAATCATTTTTAGTTAGTTGTCGCGTATCTCAATTCGGCGAACTAGTATTATAAATATAATTAACTAGCTGACCCGCCCGGCGTTGCCCGGGTAAACAAAAGCTTACATATAAACGCTTTCTCACTCACAGCCCCACTGTAAAAGTACTATAAGTTGTGTCGTGGGGCCGTAAACAATTAACACCACACACACAACATTCACGTCATACCCAGAACCAGAAACATAAACTGCCCGTGGGGAAAAAACTTTTGTTATTGTGTTCCCACCGAGATTCGAACCCGCTGCTTTAAAGACGAACGCGCACTCATCTACGCCAGTGGGTAGTTCAAAGTTCAAAGATTCCCACCCTGCGTCGCCCGGTTAAAAAATCTACACATAAACACTTCCACATTCACAGCCCCACACTAAGTTCAGTGACTTGTAGCGTGGGGCCGTAAACATCCAAGATTCACAACATATTAAAAACCAGGAACACAAATTTCCCGTAGGGAGAAAACTTCTGTTACCACCGCGAATCGATCCCGCTGCTTTGAAGGCAAACGCGTACCCATTTACGCGAGTAGATAATTCAAAAGATGACCCGCCCGGCGTCGCCCGGTTAAAAAATATACAAATAAACACACTTCCACATTCACAGCCCCACACTAAGTTCAATGACTTGTATCGGGGGGCCGTAAACATCCAAGATTCACAAAGTATTCACAACATACTCAAAACCAGGAACACAAATTCCCGTGGGAAAACACCTGTGTTCCCACCGGGCATCAAACCCGGTGCTTTAAAGGCAAACGCCCACCTAACTACGCTAGCGGGCAGTTCAAAGTTCAATGATAAGACTAAACAAAAAAAACAGTCGAATTTATATCCCCCTTCTTATGTTAGTCGGTTCAAAACATAGACGTATGCCGGATTACGCAGTAACTGTTCCATTCTGTGATCCACCGTTTTCACCCTCAAATAAACTTAACGATTTCTCCTAGACTATAGGTCCAAATTATATGCAGTAAAGAGCAAATTAAATCTTCGTGAACTACGTAAGCCGATGAAATAGGTTTTTTTGATAAGGATTAATATTAAATACTTAAAAAAAGCCAACGAAATAGAAGCCGCTATTTTTTAATGAGCAGGAATTCGTAGTACGTTTCTGTACATTTCTGACCCGTCCCGTTCACGGGCGGGCTCCCGTGAAACTAATTTCACGATTTCTCATAGACTATTTATCCAAATCATATGCAGTAAAAAGCAAAATGTATCTACATGAACTACGTAAGACGATGAAATAGTTTATTTTGATAAGGATTAATACTGAATGTCTCAAAAAGCCAACTAAACATAGGCCGCTTTTTTTTCAGATTTTTTACAAAGAAAAGTATTTTTTCTGAGCTATACATACATGTTAGATATATGCTGTCGCGGACTTTTTTGTAAAACTCATAAAGGCCAACATTTTTGCCATACATTATATTCAACTATGTCTTACCGTTTAGTCAGCGTACGCCGATAAAGCGGAAAGTTAGAAAATTTTTCTCCGACTTGTCTTACGAATATTATTATTTCGAACTGATAACTAACTTCTATCCCGACAAAACATAGCCTATGGCACTCAGTGATAGTGTAGCTATCTATTGGTGAAAGAATTTCCAGAATCGGATCAGTAGTTTCAGAGATTACCTTTTACATACAAACAAACAAACAAACAAACAAACAAACTTTACCTCTTTATAATATTAGTATAGATGTATACATCGTAAAAAGTTGTTTTAAACATACCGATGCCTCAGACACAAACTAGTCGCAACTACTACGATACGAGTAGATGAGGCATACTTTCGACAAACTTAAGTATCTCGGTCTACAAAGTACAAAGCAATGATTCAACTAGTGACTCCACAGCCACCAGCCACCTGCCACCTGCCACCCTAAAGGTATCATAGACGGCTCTTGCATCGATTTTCCCCCTGTCTGTGCAGGGCGTTACCCTGAAAATAAGTGCGTTGCTCTCGAAAGCATGTAGGTGCAATGTCCCGTCGCGTCTTCCACTGAAAACTTTAACGGACAAGCCACTTCTATGTTTGTTAGCTTTGTAATCTTAAGAACTTTTGCTCGTTGGGTCTATCGTAACTTAAACTAAAAACACTCTGAAGTTTTTCCATATAGGAATACAGTGAAAGAACGATCGATTCTTGCCTGGAAGATACTGTAGTGCCGTAGATCATGAATACAAAGAGACAAACTACATAGGCGCTTTCTGGCGACTGCAACAGGTTCAGAGAAATAGTGAGATACTCGTCGCTATACATATAGCATATCAAAGGTTTTTTTTTTGTCTAATTATACAGGATAAATTGTAAAATACTAGAAAACTTCAGATTCCTATTCTTGTACTTTAAAGGTCAGGTTCTAGGACTTTCTTTACAATGCTATATTTTTCTAACTGGAGTGAAATAAAAAGTAATAATAATATTATCCTATATATAAAGATGCTCGTACATAAATTCATTAATTATAAAATAAATATATATGAATAAAAAATAAAATAATATATTATAATATATATACTAAATAATGCTCAATATACAATACAATACAATACAATACAAAACACTTTTATTGTATACCAAAAAAAAATATAAACAGTGAAAAATAATATATTACAATCATCGTGGTAGTACAATGGGCGGTCTTATCGCTTAAAGCGATCTCTTTTAGACAACCTTTATATAAAAACTTATTATTTTGAAAGGGAGAGATAGTATTGGTAATTTTTTTATTTAAAATTCCAATAGTTACATAGGATGATAAATACACGAGTACACTCTGGCCTTGGGTCATGCCTTTTCTGTGGGCCCCAAATAAGGCAACGCCTTGGGTGCCGGTTGGCCGGTTCACAAAGCTACCGATAGGATTGGCTAAATAAACATTTTAAATTGTGATGTTAAACGCTAATGATCAATGCCTATATATATGATATTTATATATGTTTCAGTCAAATAACGCTATGATAGCTACTCGGTAGAGTTATATTTGTCTCGGCAGACAAAATTTAGTTTAATCAGCTTAATTTAATTGCTACATTAGCTTCTGCCCTTCCCGCGCCTTCGTCCGCGTACTTAACGACTAACTTTTTATGATAAACAGGCAAGCATTTGACCACTATCTCACCTGATAGAAAGTGAAGATGCGGCCGGAGATGTAACATGCTTGCCTAGAAGATACCTATTCATTCTGGACTAATGTAAACTTGACTTCAATTTATTCATGGAAGTGCTGTGCTAGTTTCCTCAAAATCTGTTAATTTAGTATTAAGTTCAAAGTTCATTAAATTAATTAAGTGTATACAAAAAAAGTTAGTTCCAAAATTCGCTACTGAACCGATATCTTGGCGACTTATCAATGATCTATAAATGACGACAACTTTTCTTTCCAACATCCAAATGTATTGAAATATTTGAAGTTCATTTATCGCTTCAGGCAAAGTTTAATCGACTTGTAAAAACCGTATGAATCTGTTTAGTAGTTTCTACAAAAAGTGAGATACAGGCAATATTAAAGAACAATGGCGAACTCCCATACATCATTTTAGTTAAAGTAAAATAGCATCGTATATAGATAAAAAAATATCTTACGTAAGGCCGGTTGCCTTCTGAGCTTAATTTTAAAAGAATTGTCGTTTTAGAAGGCCTAGTTATTAAGATATTAAACAAAACATATTTGTAGGTTATGGCTCAGTACACTTTGCCGATCTCTTTTTGAATACGCCAACAGTTCTGACAGTCGTGAATTCGTGATAAAAGCCCATTCCAAAGAGCCACCACTACGTTTAAACTTGAAATATATTATTACTTGACACTGGCTAAATGCACAAGATTGCGAAGCTAATATTAAAAGAAAAAAGAAAAAAAAACAAACGTCAAAAGTGAAAACGTCATTCATACGACAGTTTGGTATTGCCATGACATTTGCTTTTTCCCCTTAAATGTCGATGACTGCAATAGCAACCGCAGCTATTTTTAGAAAACCTGTGAATGACAGACGAATTCTAGACAGCTGATAGTTCATACATAAGTTACCATAGTATTTTTTGTTTTATGGATACATCATAAGCATTAGCATTACGGCTTAGGAATATAGAGATGCACTAGGGTAAGGCAATGGACATGGCAACATCTTATTATATAACCACAGTATAGAAAAAATCAGAAAAATGAAAAATGGTTGAAAGTAATCGTTTTGTTTCTTTTAATGTGTATTTTTTTACCTGGCTTCGTCTGCCTTTTCTGTTGTTTTAGTAAATCTTTGTAATTTATTTGAGTGAATTTCGTTAATTTCACATTTAAATACGATCAAACATAGGCCAACTAAAATTTCGCCATTGTTCTTTAAAACACTACTGTTTTAAATTTAATATTGCCTGTATCTTCCATCCTCCATTTTACCGCAAGAAAATATCTTATTCCTACGAATAAGATATTTTCTTGCGCCTATAGCCTATATTTTAAGTTAGACCTGTAGCAATACATCGGTGAAAACTGCATTCGTTTCCATGCAGTAGTTTTTGTGTGGTGCGTGTACAAACATACGGACGGACAACATTTTTTTTTGTTACTCAACTGAGTATCACCGTGCACGCTAAGCTGTCAGTTTGTTTGTTAGTCGTAAGACAACAGTCGTTAAGCCATATCGGATGCCTTGAAGCGGCTTGAAAAATCCTGACGCTAGGATTGTTGCCTACTAGTCTATACAACAAGCAAGCAATTGTTAATTTTCCTTAATTTGACCATGTACCAACTTCTCAAACAAGTTGAAAAATTACCGAACATGGAAACAAATTTGATACGTGCTCGTTTTGTACCGGCTACAGTGTACCTACATGCTAACTAATACGCATCAAACCGATTCGAATTTTTCGAGATTATTTGACGTAGCTTAGGTTGCTATAGTGTAATTTTTAGCACTGAAACTAAATTATTAAGTGTATTGTTAGTAATTTTAATTATTCCTTCAATTTTTATTTTCATTATTTCTTGCTTTTTGAGTACATTTGGCAATTACGCACGCCGAAATCGTCACGCATTTTTTTTTAATGTACGATAGGCAAGCGTTTGACCACAATCTCACCTGATGGAAAGCGATGATGCGGCTGAAGATGTAGCACGCTTGCCTAGAAAAATACATATCGGAAAATTTCCTTGTACTTTTTTATTTTAATTTTAATATATATGATGTGGCAGTGCTATATTAAATAATAAATTAATTGATATTTTCTTGAAATAGAAACAAACATACATACACTCTAACACATTTACACATAAACTTTCGGATTTATAATATTAGTGTGATTATAATAGAGTTCACTTCGCGTTAGAGTAGTTATTTCGTATTTACTGTAATGGCTTATTTATAAAATTACCCTTCATTTTACTGCTCGGATACAATTTTCATCACATTGATTTCATACATAAAAAAAAATCTATATGAACTTAAATTGCACCACTGCACCATTGCACATGGAGCATTAGAACCATTGGCAAAAAAATGATAACATCATTTTCTATTTAAAATGGACTACTTAAATACCAATTTCCATCAGTGTAACTTTTATAAATGAAGAACGTTCGACATGAACTTTCATACCCCATTGCACCACCTTAATGCACCCCTGGCAAAAAAAAATATGTCAACTTAATTTTTAATATTAAATGAAGTACTCAAATACCAATTTTCATCGATATAAGTTAAAAAACAAAGAACTTTCATTTAAACGTTATCACCCTATTTAACCCTCTTCGGAGTAGAATTCCCAAAATCCATTCTTAGTGTAAAAATTAATCCCTATGTATTAAGACAAATGTACCCTCCAAATTTCAAGTCTCTACGACCAGCGATTTAAACTGCGATGTCTCTAAGTCAGTCAGTCAGTCAATAAGTATGTAAGGACAATGATTCTTATATATAGTATTAGATATAATGATTTTTCTTGGTATGCAACAAAGATCATTTGTATTGAATTGTTTTTTAGAACATAAGGATAATTAATAAGCTAATAATGAGCAAAACAATAACAATTATTAATATATATTTTCCAAACAACACCAGAGAATTACGACATTACTCAATAAATTCAAACAACAGAATCATAAAGTCCTCTAACACAATTTGCTAACAAAACCGACTATTACATCACACATCTTGGTAAATATTGTTAGTACATACGTACATGGACTAGCTGTTTACTTAGAACGGCCACAGTAAATACGGTTTCCAATCATCGCGCTGGTAAAGGATGAATAAAGACGCAGTACACAAATAAAGGTATACGGTATACAGTATCTATGTTAGTATTGGCAGTTTGTTCTTGTACTGTAGTTAAACCATCGAGATAGGAAACAAACCTACGTTTTTGAGTGAAACCTATTTGTTTGATATTCGTATCATAATTCGTATTTAGTATTCTTAGGTTGCTTGCTTGTCGTATGGACTTGCTGATTGTAAGATCCAGTCTCCAATAGTCTCCATCTGGTGACTGGGTTTGAAGGCTTCTGAAATGGCTATATGAATCTGTGATCGCCGGAACAAACTTTCTCGCATTGAAACGCTGCTGGTCTTGTGACGGTGTTTTTCCGCACATCAGCATTTACTTTTCTTTTTTTTAAGTGCTGTAGCTACTTATATCTGGTGTATAAGCGAAAAACATAGTAATCATTTTGAATGTTATGTATAATTGTGATCAAAATGCTGGTACTTATTTGGCTTAACGTATTACCATTGCAATTCAGAGAGGTAATGCCGCCAGCATGATGGGAACGCTACCCACTGGTAGTGGGCTTGAGCACATGAGCTACCTATAAGCTCGATGACTTGTAGATAACTTGGGTCTTTGCTGAATAGATGAATATAATAATATATTATATGAATATAATAATATAGCAGGCCTTACAAATGTTTCAACTCTGAGCCCCGGTAGTTAAAGTTTATAAAAATTGGTTAAAGTCAAAATGTTTAACTGAAATGTAAGGAAGACAAAGTAAAATAAAGTCACAATGTTACAATAAGTTGTACAAAGTCACATCTTAAGTTTATATCCTGGACTTTATTTGTCAAAAAAAAATTGACGAGAATCTGTAATAAATGAGAAATAGATGCGTCTCAAAAATAAAAACGAAGTCTTTTATAGTACCGTCAAGTCAAGTCAAGTACAGTCGAGTAACGACCAAGTACGGCCAAATAAGTAAGATCCTGTAACTCTGTAACTTGTAAATTTAAATAAATTCGCTGGTCTTCTGTACGCAAGATTACTAAACGAGCAACCAGAATTAAATGATCATAGATATTAAACTCCAAACGCGTGCTGTCTACTAAGCTGATATAATAAATGAAGCGCTCGTCCCTATGAAATTTCAATCACTTTCCCATATAGACATAAGTAAAACCTCCTTGGGTCCGTTCGTTGTTCAGAATGTACTACAGAATGGAGCTTATTTGCTAGTATTTGCCGCGTTGCCGCGTAGAGAGCGCGCTTACTCTGTGACCGCTTGAGGTTTTCCCGCGCTTTTAATAGCTACTCACGAACTCTAAGTGCTTGTATTTTCAGTCGTTTTTTATACCGTGTTTTGTGTATAACAGAATATAATAGAAAATAATATTACACGTAAGTTCGTATACATAACATACTCTACACTACTTGTTAATACCTGATTTAATATATTTAATGTAATTAAAGCATAATTAAATAAGTTAATAATAATAATATGAGTCTTAAAAAATGCAAATTCTCGAACTATATTATTTTAAAATTATTGTAAAATTTACTGATAGAGTTCTGGATATTGCATAAAGCCGAGGTACATTTTTCACATCAATTAACTTTACGAATAAGTACGCAAAGATCTGAAAATGTGTATTTATTTATAATTATATGTATTTCAGAGTGAAACGAAAATTAATATTCTCTACTAATACAGGTACTTTAAAATCGTTGTAAGATAACATATACAAATAGAATACTCAGAACTTTACGAATTTATAATATTTTTCTGTGTAAATGAAATTACATTATGTATCGCCAGCTCCCAAATGTGACTTCTTGAAACTTTCAGCCAAATCGCGTATATAGTACTATAATTATGTAATATTTAGGAACGGTTTAACATTTAAAGCTATTTTATAATTATTGACTGTATGTAAAATATTAATAGTAAGTACATTATATCTTGGTATTTCTGGATTAGGTAATTTAGGATGAAGATCAATAATAAGTGCAAATTGACACACGCACACGGTCACGTTTACTTGACGTCTCATGTAGGTCGATATATTGAAACGTATATGTCTACAAAAACTCTAGTAGTAGTATTTTCGCTCTTCATACATTGTTAAGCTCTTCGAACTCCGAAGTGTGTATCACGTTTGGAGCTTTGACCCCGAGCAGTATTTCGGGAGTCAGGCTATGCAGTTGAACTGCCCGTTGGCTTAGTTGGGTGCGCACCCACTTCTAAGCGGATATCGGGTTCGATTCCCGATGGGAACACAAGTTTTCTCCCCAAGGGAAATTTGTGTTACTCGTTCGGTGTGATTGTGAGTGTGATGTGAATGTTTCCGGCACCCACGATCAAGTCTATCGAACTTAGTGACGACATATCTTGACACTGGCTTAATGAGCAAAGATTGTGGAGCCAATATTTGTAAAAAAAATATGTGCTTCAATTAAATACACCGCTATGAGAAACAAATTGTCGGCAATTTAAAGAACATAATACATAAAAAAAATTACATAGTTTTTATAATAAAATAGGCCTTCAATATCTGTTTGTTACGCATGTAATAGTACCGTTTTCTATTGAAAATAGTACTTTACATTATTTTATGTATGTACTAGTTCAGTAGGTATCTTATGTAGCGTGCTCGGAGGCAATATGCTACTCGTAGCTCCGTAACTAACTCGAGCTAATGATGATGACCGGTCCTTGTGCAACGAGTTCATTTGGACTGTTTGCGCTCGACAGCTTGAAAGCTTTTAAACTATTTCCCAGGTGTATAATGGTGCTGCTATAGTATGAGAGCTAATGTTTTAAAGTCTATACATAAACAACAACAACAAACAAACGCATTCACACTCACATCCCCACACTAAGTTCAAAGACTTGTATCGTGTGTGCCGGAAACATTAACATCAGACACATATTACACCCAGAACCAGAAGCACAAATATACAACAAACTTCGCCGGCTATATCTTTAGATTCCTCTATCTTGATTACATCTTTATGGGACCAACTATAGAGAGATTTTTATATCTATTTAATAAATTGTATATTTTTAAGGTATTGCATAGCTTCTATCGCGGGCCTCGAGCGTGGAGACCAAATCCACAAATTCCGTAACGAAAATAACCTAACACCCCCACTCCAACCGGCACAGCGGTGATACTTTTTAGTTTTGCCATCTATCGATGAATAGCAGAACTTTTAATGACTTTTTTGAAATATCATGCTTGTCTCTTTAGTTCAGCAACTCGCCTCTAGGTGGCAGGAAAAAAATACTGCATAAATGAAATAAATACATAGTTATAATTGCATAGGTTGATAAAAAATGCTATGCAATAGCTTTACCACGGCAGTCCCCGAGTGTCACACGTCTTTTATTTATTATATCATCGTCATTTCAGCCCGATTCTACGCACTGAGACCTCTCCTTTGCGCCATTTGTTCAGGACAGCAGTTGGTTCGTCATTATGTATATACCTAGCTAATATATCTGTATATTATCCGTCTCATAAAACTACGTTAGACCTCATTTATTGGACCGTTTGACCATTTCTCAATAGTCTTGTGTAAATCATAGTCTACCATCTGTTAATTCCCCTTAGCAATAATTAGCGACAGAATTAAACAATGTAGTTTTCATTAGCGAGTTTTCTAACATTACACTCGTTGTTTTATGGGTTTGGGAAAGTATTTTAGAATGTTCAAGTTAACTAACTCGAATTTATTAACAGTACTGCATGTATTTCGTTGACTCTTTGTGATTCTCGTACAAAGTCATGCTTGAAATTACTAATTGAGCCCATACATTTTTTCATGGAAATATGTTAAACATTTCAGAGAGCATTGTTGAAAATGATTTTCATTGGCGGTCTTCTTTTAGTAGCTAAGAGACATTGTTATCTGTTCTATTAATATCACTTAGGTATATAATTAAAGTTATTTTTGCAAAACCACCTGTTTAAAAAATAAACAACGGGTTGCACTCCGGGAGTGCCGGTAGAAGTGAAAACTTGAACGCTGTTAACATCAGGAGCAGGCATACATTTTCGCCGCGCGGTAGAAAGAGAGGGGGATATTACTTCTTCTCCTACGCCGCGCCGGCGGTCTACTCTCCCTCCGTCTTACGAATTTTCGATCAGGCCACGTGTCCTGACGCGAGTTTAACATTTTTTACCCATCACAAAAAAGTGCCCAACTCCGCTAAAGAAGTTTTCACTTCAATTACTAAATATTTACACCTTTTTTAAGAGACTACCTTACACGACACGGGTTCGCCTAATGCGGAACTTGAAATTATTAATAAAATCAATGTTAATTTCTTCTTATAGGCAATCAATCACTATCATAAGCATTGCTCCGCGGGTTTGCACGCGCAGGTAGCCTATACATTATAGGGTTTGGGTTGTTTGGTTAACCTTAAGCATTTTCTACCGACTTCATAAAAAAGGAGGAGGTACTCAATTCGACTGTTTTTTTTTATGTCTTGTTACCTCATAACTTCTTACCACGTAAACCGATTATTTGTTTGGAAGCTATTCCCATTTAAATTTGATCAAGATCTGATCAGTAGTTTTTGAGTTATCGTCAATAATGCATGTTTTTTCATTTAACCTGATCAAGGTTGCGAAGATAAAGCGGCGAAGTCTGTATTTTAAAGCTTTGCTTGCGTTTAATACAATAATTGTAAGTCGACTCATGTCTTCGAATCTTTGTTAATTTGCCTCAAACATGACTGAATACTTGTTATTCTCAGAGATGTCGGAGATGCAAACTGGGGTAATTCGCCCATTATTGATGACAATCACGTACATGAAGTACGTCGGTATGGCCTTGGTCCTAAACTCCGGTGCACCGTTTTACTTGATACTATCACTTATTGTGCAGTTACTTGGTAGCATTTTTCGGCGTTGACATGGCAACATTTTGCGCCATAACTTTTTTATTTGGTTGTATACGAGCAGATTTTATTTAAGGTGTAGGTCTTATCTTCTCTTTACTTTTCTTTGGAAACCCTAATGATTTAAGAATTCCTGAATATACGTATTTCGTA